>JAWNNI010000085.1:4272500-4873404 GCA_035043065.1 Hirtodrosophila confusa | reverse complement strand
TTTTGTATCTGTGTATCTGTATCTGTGTATCTGTATCTGTATCTGTATCTGTATCTGTGTATCTGTATCTGTGTATCTGTATCTGTGTATCTGTATCTGTGTATCTGTATCTGTGTATCTGTATCTGTGTATCTGTATCTGTGTATCTGTATCTGTATCTGTATCTGTGTATCTGTATCTGTGTATCTGTATCTGTGTATCTGTATCTGTATCTGTATCTGTGTATCTGTATCTGTGTATCTGTATCTGTGTATCTGTATCTGTGTATCTGTATCTGTGTATCTGTATCTGTGTATCTGTATCTGTGTATCTGTATCTGTGTATCTGTATCTGTGTATCTGTATCTGTGTATCTGTATCTGTGTATCTGTATCTGTATCTGTATCTGTGTATCTGTATCTGTGTATCTGTATCTGTGTATCTGTATCTGTGTATCTGTATCTGTGTATCTGTATCTGTGTATCTGTATCTGTGTATCTGTATCTGTGTATCTGTATCTGTGTATCTGTATCTGTGTATCTGTATCTGTGTATCTGTATCTGTGTATCTGTATCTGTGTATCTGTATCTGTGTATCTGTATCTGTGTATCTGTATCTGTGTATCTGTATCTGTGTATCTGTATCTGTGTATCTGTATCTGTGTATCTGTATCTGTGTATCTGTATCTGTGTATCTGTATCTGTGTATCTGTATCTGTGTATCTGTATCTGTGTATCTGTATCTGTGTATCTGTATCTGTGTATCTGTATCTGTGTATCTGTATCTGTGTATCTGTATCTGTGTATCTGTATCTGTGTATCTGTATCTGTGTATCTGTATCTGTGTATCTGTATCTGTGTATCTGTATCTGTGTATCTGTATCTGTGTATCTGTATCTGTGTATCTGTATCTGTGTATCTGTATCTGTGTATCTGTATCTGTGTATCTGTATCTGTGTATCTGTATCTGTGTATCTGTATCTGTGTATCTGTATCTGTGTATCTGTATCTGTGTATCTGTATCTGTGTATCTGTATCTGTGTATCTGTATCTGTGTATCTGTATCTGTATCTGTATCTGTATCTGTGTATCTGTATCTGTGTATCTGTATCTGTATCTGTATCTGTATCTGTATCTGTATCTGTATCTGTATCTGTATCTGTATCTGTATCTGTATCTGTATCTGTATCTGTATCTGTATCTGTATCTGTATCTGTATCTGTATCTGTATCTGTATCTGTATGTATCTGTATCTGTATCTGTATCTGTATCTGTATCTGTATCTGTATCTGTATCTGTATCTGTATCTGTATCTGTATCTGTATCTGTATCTGTATCTGTATCTGTATCTGTATCTGTATCTGTATCTGTATCTGTATCTGTATCTGTATCTGTATCTGTATCTGTATCTGTATCTGTATCTGTATCTGTATCTGTATCTGTATCTGTATCTGTATCTGTATCTGTATCTGTATCTGTATCTGTATCTGTATCTGTATCTGTATCTGTGTATCTATCTGTATCTGTATCTGTATCTGTATCTGTATCTGTATCTGTATCTGTATCTGTATCTGTATCTGTATCTGTATCTGTATCTGTATCTGTATCTGTGTATCTGTATCTGTATCTGTATCTGTATCTGTATCTGTCTGTATCTGTATCTGTATCTGTATCTGTATCTGTATCTGTATCTGTATCTGTATCTGTATCTGTATCTGTATCTGTATCTGTATCTGTATCTGTATCTGTATCTGTATCTGTATCTGTATCTGTATCTGTATCTGTATCTGTATCTGTATCTGTATCTGTATCTGTATCTGTATCTGTATCTGTATCTGTATCTGTATCTGTATCTGTATCTGTATCTGTATCTGTATCTGTATCTGTATCTGTATCTGTATCTGTATCTGTATCTGTATCTGTATCTGTATCTGTATCTGTATCTGTATCTGTATCTGTATCTGTATCTGTATCTGTATCTGTATCTGTATCTGTATCTGTATCTGTATCTGTATCTGTATCTGTATCTGTATCTGTATCTGTATCTGTATCTGTATCTGTATCTGTATCTGTATCTGTATCTGTATCTGTATCTGTATCTGTATCTGTATCTGTATCTGTATCTGTATCTGTATCTGTATCTGTATCTGTATCTGTATCTGTATCTGTATCTGTATCTGTATCTGTATCTGTATCTGTATCTGTATCTGTATCTGTATCTGTATCTGTATCTATCTGTATCTGTATCTGTATCTGTATCTGTATCTGTATCTGTATCTGTATCTGTATCTGTATCTGTATCTGTATCTGTATCTGTATCTGTATCTGTATCTGTATCTGTATCTGTATCTGTATCTGTATCTGTATCTGTATCTGTATCTGTATCTGTATCTGTATCTGTATCTGTATCTGTATCTGTATCTGTATCTGTATCTGTATCTGTATCTGTATCTGTATCTGTATCTGTATCTGTGTATCTGTATCTGTATCTGTATCTGTGTATCTGTATCTGTATCTGTATCTGTATCTGTATCTGTATCTGTATCTGTATCTGTATCTGTATCTGTATCTGTATCTGTATCTGTATCTGTATCTGTATCTGTATCTGTATCTGTATCTGTATCTGTATCTGTATCTGTATCTGTATCTGTATCTGTATCTGTATCTGTATCTGTATCTGTATCTGTATCTGTATCTGTATCTGTATCTGTATCTGTATCTGTATCTGTATCTGTATCTGTATCTGTATCTGTATCTGTATCTGTATCTGTATCTGTATCTGTATCTGTATCTGTATCTGTATCTGTATCTGTATCTGTATCTGTATCTGCATCTGTATCTGTATCTGTATCTGTATCTGTATCTGTATCTGTATCTGTATCTGTATCTGTATCTGTATCTGTATCTGTATCTGTATCTGTATCTGTATCTGTATCTGTATCTGTATCTGTATCTGTATCTGTATCTGTATCTGTATCTGTATCTGTATCTGTATCTGTATCTGTATCTGTATCTGTATCTGTATCTGTATCTGTATCTGTATCTGTATCTGTATCTGTATCTGTATCTGTATCTGTATCTGTATCTGTATCTGTATCTGTATCTGTATCTGTATCTGTATCTGTATCTGTATCTGTATCTGTATCTGTATCTGTATCTGTATCTGTATCTGTATCTGTATCTGTATCTGTATCTGTATCTGTATCTGTATCTGTATCTGTATCTGTATCTGTATCTGTATCTGTATCTGTATCTGTATCTGTATCTGTATCTGTATCTGTATCTGTATCTGTATCTGTATCTGTATCTGTATCTGTATCTGTATCTGTATCTGTATCTGTATCTGTATCTGTATCTGTATCTGTATCTGTATCTGTATCTGTATCTGTATCTGTATCTGTATCTGTATCTGTATCTGTATCTGTATCTGTATCTGTATCTGTATCTGTATCTGTATCTGTATCTGTATCTGTATCTGTATCTGTATCTGTATCTGTATCTGTATCTGTATCTGTATCTGTATCTGTATCTGTATCTGTATCTGTATCTGTATCTGTATCTGTATCTGTATCTGTATCTGTATCTGTATCTGTATCTGTATCTGTATCTGTGTATCTGTATCTGTATCTGTATCTGTATCTGTATCTGTATCTGTATCTGTATCTGTATCTGTATCTGTATCTGTATCTGTATCTGTATCTGTATCTGTATCTGTATCTGTATCTGTATCTGTATCTGTATCTGTATCTGTATCTGTATCTGTATCTGTATCTGTGTATCTGTATCTGTGTATCTGTATCTGTGTATCTGTATCTGTGTATCTGTATCTGTATCTGTATCTGTATCTGTATCTGTATCTGTGTATCTGTATCTGTATCTGTATCTGTATCTGTATCTGTATCTGTATCTGTATCTGTATCTGTATCTGTATCTGTATCTGTATCTGTATCTGTATCTGTATCTGTATCTGTATCTGTATCTGTATCTGTATCTGTATCTGTATCTGTATCTGTATCTGTATCTGTATCTGTATCTGTATCTGTATCTGTATCTGTATCTGTATCTGTATCTGTATCTGTATCTGTATCTGTATCTGTATCTGTATCTGTATCTGTATCTGTATCTGTATCTGTATCTGTATCTGTATCTGTATCTGTATCTGTATCTGTATCTGTATCTGTATCTGTATCTGTATCTGTATCTGTATCTGTATCTGTATCTGTATCTGTATCTGTATCTGTATCTGTTCTGTATCTGTATCTGTATCTGTATCTGTATCTGTATCTGTATCTGTATCTGTATCTGTATCTGTATCTGTATCTGTATCTGTATCTGTATCTGTATCTGTATCTGTATCTGTATCTGTATCTGTATTTGTATCTGTATCTGTATCTGTATCTGTATCTGTATCTGTATCTGTATCTGTATCTGTATCTGTATCTGTATCTGTATCTGTATCTGTATCTGTATCTGTATCTGTATCTGTATCTGTATCTGTATCTGTATCTGTATCTGTATCTGTATCTGTATCTGTATCTGTATCTGTATCTGTATCTGTATCTGTATCTGTATCTGTATCTGTATCTGTATCTGTATCTGTATCTGTATCTGTATCTGTATCTGTATCTGTATCTGTATCTGTATCTGTATCTGTATCTGTATCTGTATCTGTATCTGTATCTGTATCTGTATCTGTATCTGTATCTGTATCTGTATCTGTATCTGTATCTGTATCTGTATCTGTATCTGTATCTGTATCTGTATCTGTATCTGTATCTGTATCTGTATCTGTATCTGTATCTGTATCTGTATCTGTATCTGTATCTGTATCTGTATCTGTATCTGTATCTGTATCTGTATCTGTATCTGTATCTGTATCTGTATCTGTATCTGTATCTGTATCTGTATCTGTATCTGTATCTGTATCTGTATCTGTATCTGTATCTGTATCTGTATCTGTATCTGTATCTGTATCTGTATCTGTATCTGTATCTGTATCTGTATCTGTATCTGTATCTGTATCTGTATCTGTATCTGTATCTGTATCTGTATCTGTATCTGTATCTGTATCTGTATCTGTATCTGTATCTGTATCTGTATCTGTATCTGTATCTGTATCTGTATCTGTATCTGTATCTGTATCTGTATCTGTATCTGTATCTGTATCTGTATCTGTATCTGTATCTGTATCTGTATCTGTATCTGTATCTGTATCTGTATCTGTATCTGTATCTGTATCTGTATCTGTATCTGTATCTGTATCTGTATCTGTATCTGTATCTGTATCTGTATCTGTATCTGTATCTGTATCTGTATCTGTATCTGTATCTGTATCTGTATCTGTATCTGTATCTGTATCTGTATCTGTATCTGTATCTGTATCTGTATCTGTATCTGTATCTGTATCTGTATCTGTATCTGTTGGCCAAATTTTTGTATAGTTCTCAATTTTTACAGTGTACAAGTATACACAAAAGTTAATCCAGCACTTCCAGCCACAAAAGAACCCGCAGCTCCTTCACCCCCTGCCCAAAAACCAAGTTGAAAAAGCGTGCTGCTCGCTTTTGGGCGCCATGTCCATGTCCAGAAGCAGAAATCATCATGTCTGAGCAATGTACGACATTTTTTTGTGGCTGTACTCCAATTTTGACACAATTTTTGATGAATGTTGAAAGCTGAACTGTAACAAGGCGATGGATGCAACATGGTTGGAGGCGCCACAGCTGAGCCAAAGGCGAAAGACAAACAGAAACAAACCGAGAACGGATTATAGAGCTCTGAGCCCAGCTCCCAGGGCCCATTGCCCAAGGCCCAGAGGCCAGTGCCCACAGCTCGGAAGTTGGCCCAGTCAAAAATGGTCGAGATAGGAACAGTTGGCAGCTGGAACGGACTGAGGATGAAGGTGGCTAGCCAAGGGAGAGTTGGGCAGACGCAAGAGGGTAGAGGACGGGCACCCGCATCAACGCAAATGTCATTTGATGGATAAGTTTTGAGCCGCCTGGACGGGCAACTGGGATAACTATGTTCCATATTTAATTATTCATGAGGGAGCGAGAGAGACAGCGAGAAAGAGAGCGAGAGCGAACGAGAGAGAGAGAGAGAGGGAGAGGGAAAGAGAGTCCTGTCTCTTGGTGCTTTGGGGTACTTTGATTAATGACGCAGCTGAGACAACATCAGCAATCAAATTAATTTCAGTTACATGAGCGGATTATACAACAACAACAACAACAGAGAAACAAAAAAATAAATATAAAATAAAAAAACTAAATAGAGGACAAGTACAAATCGCTTTGGGTAAACAACAACAATAACATGAACAACAACAACAACAACAACAACAAAATTAACAACATTTTTCCCAACTTAATGAACTAATTTAAAATAATTTTCAATGCTAATTTAATGGGCTGTGCCAAGGCGCCGAGCCACAGCAACCACATCCGCTTCCGCATCCGCATCCGCATACACATCCGCATTAGGCTGTTGAATGGAGCGGGCGACCTGCACATGCAACATGGACCTCTCCACACCCCCGCCAACGCCGCCCGTCAACAGCGGAAAACAACTAAAAAGTGCTTCAGGCAAGAGTGCCATAACTAGAAGATACCCTGTATTTGCAGAGTATCTTGACTGTTGCGTAGCTATACAACATTTAAGTATTTGTATTCCACAACGAAAAAGTGCCTAACTGCCAGATACCCTGTAGAAAGCTACAGAATAGAGTATCTTAACTGATCCCTAAATATACATAGTACATAGCTCTAGTAAGGCGACTTTTGGGCAGCCCAAACGTTAGGAGCTAGAAACATGCAATTGTACAGTACCTTCCTATCATACCGTTAGTGGGAACTGTTGAAAAAATGGGGATAATATACATCCGGAAGTATGAGAAAATTGCATTTGAAAATTGTATAAAATTCTCGGTATGAGCCAGCTGTTGTATAATAACGTGAAAGTGCAAAAGATATAAGAAATCTCTTTCTTGAATCGCTCTCTCGGCTTCAAAACTTATAAGTGCGACTGAAATCGCCATATTGCTTATGTCTCCCAGCCTTTTGTTTATGCGTTGCTTTCGATCTACGGTAGATGGCGCTGCTGCTGAAGTCATGTGGCAGCCCTGTCCACAACCTATCGGCAATTGGCTGTGGCTACGCTGCCAGCCCTAGGTCGAGACTCTCGGCCCTGGGTCTCGGCTGTCAGCCCTAAAAGCTGGCTTCTAGAACGACACACACAGACTCACACGGAGAATATTAAAATAATCACTTTTAGTATCTAATAAGAACCAATAGTAATATTAGTACTGTCTATTTTTGTCAAACCACGATTTAGTTATTTTTAATCATTTAACTTTATCAATTAATTATGTTGCTTTTTAGTTAGTAGAATGTAAATGCTGCTGGACCGATTTACTGCAGCTGCATTCACATCACATTGGCATCGATATAATAATCGATTTTCGATTAATGTGGCGGTCGGTGGATATTTGTTAGTACCAACATGTGATAACATTGCCGCAGTGCATCAAATTTCAGCATTATGAAATCATCTGCTTATTATTATTATTTAATGACTCAAGAATCATTTGCAAACCTTGAAGATGATTCATTTCTTAATCGTTTTTGAATGATTCATTTGCTAGATAGTTCTTAAATTAGTTTGAAATTACATTTAATACGTTTAATTACTTGCATACAAAATTTCAGCAACATATCATCTGAAATATGCTTTTTGGAAGGCTCTGATTCATTTCTAGCTCGTTTTTGAATGATTCATTTGCTAGATAGTTCTTAAATTAGTTTGAGATTACATTGGATACGTTTAATTACTTGCATACCAAATTTCAGCAACATATCATCTGAAATATGCGTTTTAGAAGGCCCTATATCATTTTGAAGCATACTTGCTAGCAATCTATAAGAATGCTTCAAACTTAGCCCAACAAAAATTGGTAGCTTAAAGATGGAGATATAGATACGTTCCTTTCAGCACATGCTCGTGTTGCTTTTGGGTTTGCAGGGTATTCAGAATGCGTAAGACATTAAAAATAGGCAACCGCAAGCTGAAAAACTTTTTAGCGCAAACATTTCGCACGACTTTGTTGTAAACCTTTTTAATTTATAGTTTTTTGTGTGCGAGCGCAACAGAAAAGATTGAGGAAAAACGAAATGTAAGAAAACAAGCTGAAATTAAAATGCATTAGGCGCTGGGCGTGGCCGGTTGCAACTTCCTTCCTAGACCCCTCCCCAGTCACCGCGCCAGTCCCGCCAGCCGCCACACTCGTCAGCGTCGTCAAGTGGCAGCCAATTTTACTTGGCTAATTTGTGTGCACGGCTCGTCTAGACCGTGTTGGGGAGGGAGCGGGTGGGCTAGGGATAGGGGTGCTGTTGGGTGGGAATATGGGAATGCATTGGGAATCGTTAGAGCCGAGAAGTATGCAGTGCATAAATTGCAGAAGCCGCTAACGGTAATTGTCGCCAACGCCAGAGCCAGAGCCAGATCTAAAGCCAAAGCCAACATGACGTATGCGCAATATTTACCATGCTCTAAATGAGGCTCGCTTCCTGTATGTGCCTGTGTGTGTCAGTATGTGTCAGTGTGTGTGTGTGTGTGTGTGTACTGGCGTGCTCAAGCGCTTGGAAAATGCCGCTAACGATGGCGCCTAAAAGCATGCAGCGGCAATTTAAATTTGCGCACATTTCAATTTGCAAAATGTCGAAAATGCGCTAAACAACAAAAAATATAAGAAAAAAAATCAAAGTGAGGTAGCAGCAAATGTATGCAATGTGGACGAAGGGGGTAGAGCGCAGCTGAAAATGCGAGAAAGCTAAAAAGCGAATTGAAGCATTGCTTGGCCGAAGCTTGAATACCCTTACAAATATATACAAAGTCCAAAATTAATATACAACTTGCTTAAGCTCCCACGATAAGCAGCAGACATTTTGAACAAAAATAAATAAAAAAAAATTTTTGATGCAGATTTGTCCAGGGGGTCAACATTAGTATGTAGGCCAAATTTGGTGACTCTACCTGTACAGGTGTGGGAGATATAGATTTTTCTCATTTGCGAGGAGGGGGTGGGGGTGTCAAAATTTTTTGATGCAGATCTGTCGGGAATCTCAACATTAGTCTGTATGCCAAATTTGGTGACTATAGCTTTAAAATTGGGGAATATACAGGTTTTCCCCAAATTGCGGGGGGGGGGGGGGTGGTGGTGGTTCTTCGATCTCGACACTTCATAAATTGACGGTATACACCAACAGGTGTACCAAGTTTGGTTGCTCTAGCTCAAAGATAAAGGCAAAAAGACTGCGTTCATACGGATAGACGGACAGACGGACATTTCGCAAACCCAATATACTATTTTCCCTTCGGGAACATAGAATAAAAATATATAAATATAAAAAATATTATTTAATACATAGATAACATAAATCCGATTAAGTCATTCTATATTTATAATTTAACTGATCCGATTGTCAGTAAAATAAAAGCTATTTGAACATTCAATTTAAACAAAATATAAAACGATTCGAACATTCCTGTTCCCAATTTCACTTTCAAATCAATTCCACGCGGAAAGCTTGTTCAAATAAACCATACTCATTTTTCAACAAAAAAAGATCAATTGCAGAGAATAATCTATTTTATTTTTGAGCATCTAAAAAACCATCAAACAAATAAATTTAAAATTATAATAAGTATAAAATGGGAAAAAAATCGGACCTAATTTTCAGAGATGAATTTATACAAATTAAAGCTGAAAAATATTATCCAGCTGAACGAGAAAGCGTTAGAAACGTTAGACTTTTCGGGATGTAGTATCCTAGAAACAGGATTAACTTTTATTTGTTGATTCTTATAATAAAAACTGGAAATAAGAGTGCAGAGATTGATTAACTCCATCAGCCATCAAGAATTTTTTAGCATTACGATTGTTTTATACTAACATTACTGACGATTCTATATGTATATATATATATATATATATATATACATCAATTGGTTCGTTAATATGTAGTTTGAAGTGTTATTCATTTGAGGACAAACTTTTGCGCTGCAAGGGTATAAAAAGGATGTGTGGAGTGGAGAACGTGAGAAAGCTAACAGAGAGCATATAATAAATGTTAAAGCCCATTTAAGGAATTGAAAACGTTTCAATTATGTGGGCAAGGGGTGGCTGGGTGGAAGGGGGGGTGCAGTGTGGAGGGAGGGTTGTAAGTAAGGAGCTTGAAACGAATTCTTGATGGAGCTGCTCAATGGAAAAGTTTTACTTTTGCAGCACGAATCGACTTATGTTTTTCGTATTGAGTGCATACGACTTGTAACACCAGCCACGCCCACACACACACACACACTCCGCACACACACCCCGCACACACACACGCAAGATGTTGAAAATGCAACTGACCAAAAGTTCCAAGTGTTCGAGTGGAAGACTCATCGCTGCCAAGGGAATGCCTTCGATTGCAATGGCATCCATTGGACGCTACTGCGTCCCTCCTTTGTCTTGGGGGGTTGCCAATCCTGCTGCTGCGTGGGCTAAGCGGGGGACGGGGGGCGGTGGCGGGTGCGGGTGCGTTCGCTCTTCGTTTGCAGTTGCTGCGTTGATTGAAATGTTTCGCCAGCGCGTGGCATTTAAACTTTAATGCAATGGATCGCAATGTGTGCAATAAATTGCTGGTTGTGGGCCACAGGGGCAGCTAGGGGGAGAAGGGGTAGGGGAAGGGGGAGCGGGTTAGAGCCAGCAGCAAAAGACTGCTAGAAAGCAGCCAAGACTGCTGAGGGGGGCGGTCAAAGAGCCGCTTAGAGCGGCACTCCAACTAAGGGCACAGCACGCACATTAAAAGTTCAAATGGCACAAGAATATAACAAGTAACTAAGCTTATGTCGCTGCCACCCGACTGACAGATACCCTGTACGCAGCTCGCAGCTACCATTTTGGTTTCTTGGAAAAACAATTAGAAGAACAGCATTCTGTTTGGCTTGATACTTTCTGGTGAACACTTTGCTGCGAACACTTTCAATTTCATCATCATTTCATCAATTTTTTCTTTCCGTCTTTTTCTTCAAAATCTCAAAGCGTTAATCATCTCAATTGTCTCAATTATTTAATAAATATTGAGAGTATTATTATTGTTAATTGAATTTAATATCTGTTGAAACAATATCGCTTGTAAATTTCAAATTAAATCAAATTGTTTAATCGATATATGTATAAGTTTCATATTATTATTTTTCAGCATTGAGTTGGCAGTTATATCGAACAGAAAAGTGCATGTGCACAATAAGCATCATTTTATACATATTATAATCATATAAAATTAAAAATTAAAATCATATATTCTTACACACGAGACTTTTATTCCACAAATAAGTGAGCAAGAGCAGAGTTTTTACAATTTTGATTTTCAGCCAGACGTATTTAATTATATTATTAATTTTATTTCTTCAAGCAACAAGAAGAAACTTACTTCCCTTTGAATACATTCAAAATATCCAAAAGAATTAGAATTTTTTAATTATTTATTTAAAAACTAATCATATACTGAAAAACTATATGATAAGTGTGTGTCAGCAATGGCTGCCAGGACCTTCAGGTGTAAGAATTAGACTTAGTATAAAAATTAATTTGGTTTCTCTATTTGTTGCCTCATCCATTTTCCAGATAACATTCTTAATTATTAAGTATTATATTCAGGCCTATTCCGAATTCCACTCAAAAAGTAAAAACGAATGAATTTCGAGCATTTTGCGAGGTGCTGTTCTCATTTGCAGTCATTTTGAAATCGTTTTCTCTTTTTCGAACTCAAGTTCGCAATCGACTTTCGATAGCAATAAGTAATCGGTGGTATCAGCTGTTCCACAAGCAAGAATAAACATAGCAAAAAATTGAAAATAAACATTGCAATAATCCAAGAGAATATTCTCCTCAAGTGCTCGTCGCTTCGTAGTGATGGCACTATTAATCATATCATACACATAAATCGATTATTTTGACTCAATTCACGATTTAATTGTATCGCCAAATGGGTTTCGATTAATCAAAACGTTAATCGATTAAATGCTCAATAAATCGCATCACTATTTGCGTGTAAATGCAAAATAATTTGCAAAGATTGACTATGGCATCAACATACGGCAAAGTGTGGAAATATTATTAAAAATTTAAAAAATCAAATCGATTATTTTCATTTTTCTTTGATTAATTGCGATTAATAATCGCTCGGCTTAAATTAATCATATGATTCAATAATCGATAAATGCAATTTTGTTGCCATCAGTATTGCTGCGCAATTTTCGATTTTAATTGTATATATTTTGTTTGAACACAAGCTCATATCGATCCTTGAGTTTGCTATCGATAAACAAACCAAATGATTCATTGAGAACAGCAGCTTTCTTTCTCTGATTGTCTGCACGATTTCGTTTTTGCTGGTTTGCAGTTTCTTATTTAAGTAATATGACTTTAATTAAATGAATGAATAAGCTTATTCGATTCCAAAAGTATAAAGAATATTAGAAAATTGTGCTTTTGAAATTTTTATTTAATTTTCCTATGTAATCGGGCAATTACTGCAATTTCGAGGACTCAAATACTACTCGTTTCCTAAATTAAAAATGTACACATTTGAGCGAGTTCGGAACAGCTTAAACGATTCGTAATTCCACTTTCGGAAGTATCGAGTGAAAAAGGAATTGGGAACAGGCCTGATTAACTTATATTTGGGTGCATAGATTGTAAGTAAAATCGTACACAAATCCCATTAGTTGTTGTCCTGACATTCATAACATAACTAAAGAAAATCATTGCAAAATACGTTAAAAAATTGCAAAAAGTTAAAAGCCCGATTGCAACCATGCGATGAATTCAGCAGAGCAACGTTGTGTTTCTTATGGGACAACTTGAAGCAGCTGTCAAATCCCACTGCCGACTGCCCCATATGTGGCAGACTGGAAGGTATTGGCAGTCGGCAGTTACCATAGCGTGTGAGTACGATATGACAGGCTGCCACATAGATTTTGTGATTGAGATACTTACTCACAGGATATATCAAAGATTTCTATGGTAGAAATGTGCCATATAAGTTTATATGTTCAAATATTTAACATATATTCTTACTTTTGCCATATACAATCTTTTACGGTTGATTTCGATAACGATATTACATACATATATGTGGCAGAATGCCATATCGTGTGACCGCACCTTAACAATAGTTTAGTTATTTGTATAGCTTCTAAACTTATCGCTTGGAAACTCTGGTCAATTTCAAGTAAGTTGGCATGTCCTGCATCAAATGTCAAGAAAATAATTCATCAACGTCATTCGGAAAATTTACGTTCTCTCAACTTATGTTGGAAGTTTTTTCTGAATTATTCTTGATTCGAGACGATACATTATTTGTTGAGGAGAGTTTCTTTAACTGTGAATCTTTCATATTTGTGTAAGGCGTTTGTGAGTTTACTTTTAGTGTATTTTCCTGGCTAAAACTACATCGGTAAGTTAAGCATGCCAGTTACATATACAATGACTTAGCATATCCTATCAGATAATTGCCCATCATAATGGATAAGCAGGACTCCCGTCCATCTCATCTAAACGCTCCACCACGATATGAGCCAATCCTTAAGCCTGTGAATGGGATTGTTCAACCAGCGGTTGTTGCGCCTCCACATCGACCCGGACGCAATACAACTCTGCTGGCGGAGGTGAAGAAAGTACTGACGAAGTTATGGCTATACCATTGTTCGGAACCCTTTAAGTATCCAGTTGATGCGGTTGCCTTGGGTTTACCAGACTACCATGATGTGATTGAGTACCCGATGGACTTGACTACCATAAGGAAGAGATTGAAGAATACATATTACTATCAAGGCGATGAGGCATTAGATGACATTGAGCAGGTATTTCAGAACGGCTTGGATTATTATCCAAAAGGATCTCCGATCCATACCGCTAGTAGCGAACTAGTTAAAGAATACTTTACGCTGCTGATCCCTGTCGATCTGAACAACGAAACGGTGCTGCCACCCACAACAGAAACAAACAAACGTAAGGCTCCTGATAGTATTGATAAGGACGAATCGGCAGATGTAAGTTTGCCCAAACAGATCAAGGAAGAGCCAGTGGAAGTATTGGAAATAGCAGAGGCAATGGAAACTGCCGAAGTTGTGGAAAATGGTGTTAAAATGGAAACTACGGATTAATGGAAACAACGGAAACTATGAGTATACTATATAGATGGCATACTTAAAAATGCGCATACTAATTTAGTTATTTTAGAACTTTGACTCGGATATTGACTATTGCACAAGCATATACTATAGGATACATGATATCGATTGAACGATGTTACCCCTTTTTAGTTTACAGGGTACACAAAATACAAATACAAACAATGAGCAGCTTAAAAATTGTAAGCTTATCAAACGAAAACTAAAGATAATAGAAAACGTAAGGACGATATGAAAAGGGGAGAAGCAGTGGACAAGGGGTGGTGGGGGGAGAGTTAAGGAGAGCTGGACAAATAACAACCACTCGGACAAAATTCTTGTATTCTGTCTATTTAATGAGCTCTTTGTGCAGCTGCACTTGCAACTTATGTTTCAACAAAATACTAAAGAAAATTGAAGACAATTTGTAAACCGAGTTGCCGAGGCACAGAACAGACACAGAAACGAACTACAATTGAAACATAATCATAACGATTTAATAAAACAGAAAAAATAATATATTTGTAATTTGTTTGTATATTTTGAATGAATTCAAAGGATTTTATAGCTGGCGATGCTTGTGAAGTAAGGTCTAGAACTTATTCATTTTGTAGAGAGACACATCCATAAAGCTATAATAAGGAAATGATATAATAATAAATTAAAATAGAGGTATGCAACAGTAAAGCTAGCTCAACATACTATATATGACGCTTCGAAAGCACCTTAAAGCTTTTAGAGTGAAATTAAAGCTTAACTAAATGGCTACAAATTGAAACTATGCTGCTCTCGCTCTAACCTGTTGTATTTGTTATTGAAATATAAATTCTGTGCAAGCAACTTAAAGCTTTTAGCTTTAAGTGCATTGTGTAATGCAACTTAAGCTCACTTAATACTGAAAGCTTAATTAAGTAGCTTCAACTTGAAACTCGCTAATCTGTTGTATTGGTTATTGAAATAAATATCTTGGTAAAAGCACCTTAAAGCTTCTAGCTTAAAATGCATTGTAAACGCTGAAAGCTTAGCTAAATGACTAAAAATTGAAACTATTGGTTGTTAAAATAAATATTCATTAGATTGTCTCTTTCAGCAAAATTCGTTTTACACAACTCTGCTGCAATTTTAATTAGCCTTGGCTGGCGCTAAGCTGCTCTCAGCTGACCTTTGGTAATTAATGAAGCCACTTTTAGCCAGCATTCACACACACACACACACACACACACACACGCAGTGTGTGTGTGTGTATTTGTAAATGTATCGAGTGTCATGTCGAACTAATTACTTGATAAAAGGCCGAACAAAAGATGAAATAATAGCAAACAGCAACTATAACAATGGAACAATGAAACTCTGGCATTTATCTCTGATCGCACACTTGTAGCACTCTTGAGTTGTCCGGAGGCGAGGGTGGGGTGTTGGCTTGGACGCATAAAAAACAAAAGAGGAAAATTGTTGCCTGCAAAAGCTACAAATACAAACACAATGGCATATAAAAACAACAACAAAAGTACGTGGTAGTCAATAGCTCCCGACTGCGATTATACTCTGTTTCTAGTTTAAGCATTTCGCAAACTTGCGGAGGCGTGCATGGTTGTGATAGAAATAACAAGCAAGAATGCTCTAGTCAAGTATGAGAATAAATGCTATTTTTTGAATAAGTTTTATAATTTTTATCCGATCGACACCACAACATTTTTCACCCTTACTTTTTGAGATCCTACTTCAGTAAATATTTGATTATGTTCTTGTAATTTTAAGTGGGACCAGTTTATTTATAAGCTTTACACAAGCAATTGCAGTAAATTTGTAGTTTACTTTTCAATTCGCATAAAATTTACGAATTCCGGAGCAGCAGTTTCTACGATTTGAAAAGTAAATCTCTAAAATTTGGCAACTCCGAATAACAACTGTAAATCTTAGATAATATTTGATAAATGTAATATGATTTAAGAATTGTGGGCGATGAGCAAATGATAATAACAAATTTTATAATCTAAAATCTATATATAATTGGGTGACTTTAACTTTCATATTGTGGAAGATATAGCTTTTCCGATGATGTGATAATGCCAAAGCCAAGTATGCTGTTCATCGCTTTGGTCATAGAGTATGGAAAACAATCGACAGCCAATCAATGGGAAATATTGCTAGAGAATCGAATGCTGCAACGCATGTGGGGTTAGCCGACTGAGTGTGGTGTGTGTGTGTGTGTGCGTGTACAGGGTGTTTGTGAACGGGCTGTATTTTTCATTAATTAGCCACAATAATTATGCGGGCGATACGAAACGGAAGACGAACTTGTTTACCAAACAGAGCCTAAATGAATTATGAGTGCAAGCGAGATAATTATTGTACATAGCGTGTGGGAGGGATGTAGTGTTGTTTGTGCAGGAAATGGTTTTACTCCCCAGTCAAATCCCAGTCCTCCTTGACTACCAACTCCCATAACTTTTGTCAAAACTTTACCGATTTCTATACGGAATGTCTTGTTGATCATGTTTTATACTGTAAATTGACTGGCCTTTTAAATTTTATTGATTTTCAAAAGACAAATTTTTGAGAAATTTTTGAGATTTTTGCGTAAAGTTTTGAAAAAGTAAAATTTTTAATTTATATATTGATCGTTTGGGAACATCAAAATTTGTATAAAACGATATTATACAAATTTTCTGCGGCAATTCATTTTATTGGTCAAAATTCAGTTCGAAAATTTAAAAAAAACTTAAAAATCGTTCTTAGGTTTAGTTGTATAAAAACTTATTTGTATTTGATATAGATATTTGAACCAAACTCACCACATCAAAGTTTCATTATGTTTTGTACGGACTAACCAAATCGTAACATTTGGTACAAATCGTATAGCTGCCATAGGAACAATCGGATGAAAAGTGAGTTTTGTATCAACAACTTTATTTGGTCAACAAATATTACAAATAAAACTATTAATCGAAAATTGCGAGTTTCATTATATAGTAGTTTCCTACAATTTGATCAGAATCAGACCAAACTATATTTATAAGTAGCTGCTCTATGTAAAATCTCTCCCAACCTCTGTATACTCGTAGACTAACTCTTAAATAATGAGGGCACAATCCTTGTATATTCTGAATCCTGAAAGTTCATTTTGCCAGGCAAACTTAGTACAAAGCGCATTTGGGTAAAGGTATTTCAGGCAGCGTGTCTCATAAAAAGGCTAAAAAGATTCCTCTCCCCCATCCCAGAGAGAGAGGAAGAGAGGGGGTATTGACTGGTTTCTGGGCAGGTGCAGGTGGCTGAACCAGAAGGCCAGGATCATAAACTGTGCCAAATCATGAGGCTTGGGCGTTGTCTCAACGCTCTTTTGCCTGTCGACCGTCTGTTCATGCAGCTTAGCAGCTTATTAAACAGTAAACTGCAAGTGAGACGGGTGTTGGGTGTTGGGTGTCGGAGGGAGGTGTGAGGGTGTAAGAGTGTGAGAGTGTGTGAGTGTATTGTTGGTAGGGTTAGATAGGAGCCATGCACACAGTTCGATGGTTTTCCAGGCGAGTGAAGTGACATTAGAGGCGGCTCAATGGCAGCCTAAGTCGCAGTTGTGGTAGTGGGGAGGTAAGGGGACTTTCAAACAGCAAGTGCAGCTCGGCTTCCCAAGGACCAAGGACTAGCAAGAGTAGCACATTTCATTGTCCTTGGCTGCTGCTGCTGCTGCTGTTTCCTTTGTCCTTATCGAAATCCAGCGCTGTCACTTGTCCTGAGAAGGGAGCACAGGCGACACTTCACGGATGCCAGTGATCTCCCTGGAGTGTGTTGAACATACGCTGTGTGTGTGTGCTGTGTGTGTGTGTGTGTGCTGTGTGTGTGTGTATTGAATCCGAATCCTGGCGCCGGGTCCGAGTTTGGGTCTTGCTAGGGCTTAAACAACCACTCAGTGACACAAATAAAAGTAAACATGATAAAACCATTGAAAACTTTTTCCATTTTCACTTTTGAGTGTGTTTGTGTTGTGCTACACACTCACACACACACACACACATACACACACCAACGCACACACACATGCGACACTCGAGTGCATCTGTATGGAAGTTAATCTCAAGTGCAGCCGAGAGCTAAATATTTGCCATTGGCTCTGCCTCTGCCTCTGCCTCTGCCACACCCCTCCCCAAGCTTCCGCCTCTTCCCCCTGCTGCTCTCCGGCCACGTGCTGACTTCTTTGACCGCCGTCCAGCTCTGGCTGCGGCTTCAGTTTATTGCTTATCATTGATGCTGTGCTGTGCCCCGTTGCCCTTTCCTTTCCCTTCCCCATCTCCCTACCACAACCTATTCTTCCCTACAAACATGCATTCAAATGACCCGCAGTTTTCTTTTTAATACCCTGTAACCATAAAACAAGCAACGTTGTGGAAACTGCTGCAGCAGACAGAATAGGGTTTCTTATATATTTATATTAAGTTCAGAAAATATAAGCAATCGAGTCTCTGTAACGCCCCGTACTGAAGGGTAGAGACTCTAAAGAGTTAGAGTTATTAAATTTGGTACACGCTTTCTTTCCTATGTCAACTTTGTGTCCTGCAAATTTCATAACGATTGCATATTAAACACAAAAGTTATTAAGTCAGAAAGAATATTACCAATGTATGTGCTGTATAACTATCGATGATATTATCGGTGGTACGCTCTCGATTCTTACAAATTATTTCTTAAACTCAACTTTCAAGCTCTAATACCAGAGGAAATAAATGATATCTTTAGACCAATGAAATTATCGATATATTTTCAGCACTATTATTTATAAATAAGTATATGTGAATAGAACTGATTACAGGGTATCTTCTACTCGATCATTTTCGACTGGCGCATTCTCACTCGATTTCTCTTTTTGTTGGTTTCCTTTGTTTATTCCTCCTATCTCCACTTTCGTACCTTGTTTACACTAAACTAACAAGCAAAGCTAAAAGTTGGTAAACTGCAGCCAACTCTCTACCCTTCCGCCCCACCCCTGCAGCCGCTCCACCCTGACCTTACCCTTTTCCCTCTCCTTCGCTCTGTCAACCAGTTTCCATTGATAGAGCAGCTCGTTGTGCATAAATTGTTTATGTTGCTGCTGGCCTGTGGATGTCCCTCGCTCCGCTTGTTTTGTCTGCGGCTGCAACTAGCCACACCGTAACCCCAAACCGTACGGCGAGACCCAAGCCCAGCCCCTGTCCCCATAGCCCCCCCCTAGCACCCCCCACTCAATGCCAGCCCGCAGCAGTAATAACAAAGAGGCGAACCTGGCAAATATTTGTGTCAGTCGTTGAACTTGCTCTTGATGACCTTTGCAGGCGCTAGAAAAGAAGGCAGGTGCGCAAGCGGGGGGGGGGGGGCAGGGGCGCGGAGACACGCATAGACATGTCTCAGCATGCCAAGAACTTTTGATGGTGCAGCTAACTAAATGAAAAATACTAGCACATGCATATCAGCAGCTGCTTAAACTGTTTCACAACACTGTTGGGGGCATTGACAGGTGTGTTTAGTAACACTTTACATAGTAAATGTAGTTTTTTTCTTACTTTGAACTGTTTTGCAACACTGTTGGGGGCATTGGCAGGTATTTAATAAGACTTCATTTACATGTTGCGCCCGCATTCTCCCTGAAACTGTTTTCCAACACTGTTAGGGACATTGACAGTTGTTTGGTAACACTTGATTTGTATGTAGCTCTTGCTTTTTCCTTTAAACTTTTTCCAACACTGTTGGGGGCATTGGCATGTATTTATTAAGACTTCATTTACATGTTGCTTCCGCATTCTCCTTTAAACTGTTTTCCAACACTGTTAAGGGCATTGGCAGGTGTTCAATAACACTTGATTTATATGTAACTCTAACTTCTTCCCTGAAACTGTTCTCCCAAACTGTTGGGCCTTGACATTTGCTTAGTAACACTTGATTTACATGTAGCCCTCGCTTTTTCCTCTAAACTTTTTCCAACACTGTTGGGGGCATTGACAATTGTTTAGTAACACTTGATTTTTAGTAGCTCTCACATTTTTCATTTAATCTAAAATTGTTTTCACACTAATCCACACGAGTATTTTCTAAAAACCTAACATATTTAATTACTAAATTCCGATTTACAATACTAAAGTTCTGTTGAATAGGCATTGCTGCGGTGTACTTTTGGTTTGAATATAGACTTACGGGTGAACACTTTCTTCTGCAGTTATATAAAATGGACGCACCTAAAGAAGGACATTTCGATGCTGAGGATAAGTCAAACGCTGTGCAGCGCATGCTATCCAAAATGGATTCAGGGTTTCGACGACAGTGCTCTCAGGATATGGTAACGACATTGCCGGCATGTGTCCAGAACAGGATTGTGGCGCTAAAAAACTTGCAATTTGAGCAGTTGCAAATGGATGCGGAGTTATATGAAGAGGTGTTATTGCTGGAAAAGAAATACCAAGAGAAATGCCAACCAATGCTCGAAAAACGCAAACATATCGTTGCAGGCACCCTTGATCCTGCTCCAGAGACGCCCAAGTGGTACGATTCTGCGAATAATCAACCGAATGGGGAATCTGGTGACGGGCTCAGCAAGTCCTACAAGTATGTCAAACCTATGCCTGTGGATGCACAGGGCATTCCCGATTTCTGGTTGACGGTCTTCCAGAATACATTAATGTTGTCTGAGATGGTCCAGATTCATGATGAGCCCGTATTGAGGAAGCTTGCGGACATCGCCATTAAATACGATGATGAACATTCATATACCTTAGAATTTCATTTCAATCAAAATGAGTATTTCTCGAACACCATTCTCTCGAAGCAGTACTTCCTGAAGTCCAAGGTTGATCCGGATGACCCCTTTGCATTCGATGGGCCCCAAATATATAAATGCAAAGGCTGTGTTATAAACTGGGAAAAAAATATGAGCCGAACCGTTAAAACCATCACAAAGACGCAGAAGCATAAGGAACGTGGTGCCCTGCGTACAATTGTAAAGCACGTTGCAACTGATTCCTTCTTCAATTTCTTCAATCCACCGGAAGTCCCTGCAAATAAAAAAGATATCGACATTAATGTGCAGCAGATAATAGCCACAGACTATGAGATCGGGCACTTTTTTCGTGATAAAATTATACCAAAGGCTGTATTATATTATACTGGCGACATTATCGATGACGAGGACGATGAGTATTTGGAGGACGATGACAATGAGGATGACGATGACGACGACGATGAGGACGTAGGTCGTTCAACCAAGCCCACTGGCAGCAAAAAGCCCTCACCGAATGACTGCCCTAATATGTAGGGCATTACTATATTTTGATGTTACAAATCTACGTAGTGTATATGTACGCTAAATAAATTCAATAAGTTATTTACAGTCAGCTCAGCTGAGGAATAGTTAGTTATATTTAGGTACAGTCAGTTCAGCTGAGCAATAGTCAATTCTTTGCACGTACAGTCAGTTCAGCTGAGAAAAAGTCAGTTATATTTAGGTACAGTCAGTTTATCTGAGCAATAGTCAATTCTTTTCAGGTACAGTCAGTTCATCTGAGCAATAGTCAGTTATTTTTAGGTACAGTCAGTTCAGCTGATAAATAGCCAAATTTATGTTTGGTACAGTCAGTTCAACTGAGCAATAGTCGCCGAATTTCAGGTACAGTCAGTTCAGCTGACGTCCCAATGGACTCAATAGTTTCAGAAACCATTTTAAACGTTGGATTTCCAAGTGCTTGCCTCCAGTTGGCATCCATTGTGGTCTGAACGGTGCTTAACCTTGGCTTAAACTTGTCGTCGTCATTGCAATAAATTGCCAGCTATCGTGCATTATGAAGTGTGTGCAGAACAAGGGCAAAGGTTGTGGCTGTAGAAGAAAGTGGGGTGTGGGCCGGTGGAAATTGTGACTGAGAGTGTGCAGCCACAGCGTTTGCATTGTGGTTGCCAATATCTTACGCTTGGCTGGCAACACAGTCACCAGGCACCTGACAGAGCCAACTGGCAATAGGGGGGGAAAGGGCAGTGGGCTAGGGGCTGGGGGTCGAAGCAGTGCACCGGAAGATGCGTCGGATGTGCCAGCTATACGGATGTGGCGGCAGATATACAGCCAAGTTGGAATGTAACCAGGGCAATGAATGTCGTTCTCAGTCCCCACTCTCCCTGCTGTCTCACTTTACAGTTTGAACCTGCCAAATATTTCATGAAGATTTAACGCATTTGACGCTTCAACGAGGCAGCTCATTACGAGCAGAACGACAACCCTGGCACCCCATCAACCCTACATCATACAGTGACTTCCCCTGCTGCCCCGTCATTCAATTTTAATTATGCATGTCAAACGTTACCAACTGCCATTTTCCAATCCCCGTTTCCCATTTCCCATTTCCCCGGTTTCCCAGCTTTCCAAGCAATGAGTGGGCAACTATCACATGTGTGTGAGTGTTGTGTGTGTTGTGTGTGTGGACCCAACAACTTCAATTGTCATCGTATCAGCAGGGCACACAAAATGGCGCGTAACGATGTCTTAATTAAGACTCGTCAAAGAACAAGGAAAATGACAAGAGAGAAAGGGTGCAATATAGAAAGGAAGAGCCAAGGGGCAGGGGAAGCTTGCACAGCGTGTTGCATGATGTGGCAGCTACTGACATATGGCTGCCACGCTGCCACATGGGGCGCATCAAATATCCAAAATCAAACGTTCTCAATGACTTGCCATATAACAAATGAAAGCGCGTTCGCTTGAGAACCAGCCACGCGGGGGGTAGTGGTTCTTTTTGTTTGGACCACCTTAGGGTGTAGTTTTGCATGTTGTATGCATGCTAACTTACACAAAGAGGAATCAAGTCAACAAAAGGTTTATAAGTTGCACAGTCATGCAAGCGAATTGAATCAAAAGGATTCTACAAATGTATGAACAATGGCCCCAAATATTAAAGTCCAGAGCATTTATATCTTGGAGCAGAACTTATTATTCGTTTCATAAAGTGAATCTGTTTTGCTATAGATCGGGCCTGTGGCAGCTTTCTGGTCTATCCAAAGCTAGTTTTTTTTCACGAAAAGACTTATTAAATATCCAAAATATATCGAATTTTATATTTTTAACTTTTAAGATTGCATTGTTTGTCGAAAATCTTATTTTTTTTAAAGAACTTCCCTATGGCAACCATAGAATATTTTTATTTTCCATCAATCCTTCGTTTTGTATACTATATCATAATGTTCTTAAATTGAAAGATCTCAATGTTTGCTCAGTTTGTTTTCCATTTAAATATTCTCAAAGATTTGCAATTCGAAACTTATAATAATGATTCCAAATATTTCCATTAAATTGCATGTTCCATAATATTCAAATCCTTAAATATTTGATTGTTCGTTTATAAGGCTAATCTCAAGCTAATGATATTATGCTTTTTATTCTATATTTTGTATTGAACTTCAGATATTCTTAAATCCTTTTGTTCTTTTTTATTTATATGCTTCATCATTCTATACAACTAACTCCTAACTTCTATACCACTCGACTATTGGCATTGCCTGCCATAGGAGCAAAGGGTATATAAAGTTCGTCATGGTTAAGTGGAATTTTTCCATTTGTAGTTTTTGCTTTGTTTATTACGAGTACCTTGCAACATTTTTGCGCCTTTGTTTATTGCATTGCGCCACGGGGTCTATTTTATATTGACATGCCGCTCTGAAATTCTTCACAGACGTTTATTAAATTTTATTAAAGTACTTTTAACAGGAGCTCGGCGTCCCGTATCCTGGAGGAGAGAGAGAGAGAGAGAGAGATAGGTCTGGAAATAATGCAATCAACGCAATCCGTGGGTATTTAAATTTAGCTCACATATTTACTTAAATATTCTCATACTTATTCATATATACTTTTCAGGGTGGAATGATGTTACTCTTCATTAATTTTGTGAACTATTTTATTAATTATTATTTCATCTTATAATTATTTTCTTGAGTTTTTTTTAGAACAAACAAAAGAGTAACTTATTAGAAATGTTATGATATATTTTATCTGTTGGATTTGAGAGAATCCCTTCCACAGGCGTCAAATTTAGATCTCGGTTAATTGAGTTAAATTATTTTTTCATCCGGAAGCACCGGGCTGGTCTGGGTAAATCTTAATCCCAAGCGGATGCCTCCTCCTGATGGCGGTCTTTTTTATTGGATACACTGTGGATAACGAAAAATTTAATAAAAAAATAGAATTAATGCATGCTATTCCATTGTCCTTAAAAGTTAATATGCAGTTTTAAAGATATAATAAGGATACATTTTTTACACCAACATGTGTACCAAGTTTGGTTGCTCTAGCTTCAAGGGTGTGGAACAAATTGCGTTCATACGGACAGACGGTCAGACGGACAGATGGACATTTCGCAAACCCAATATACTATTTTCCCCTGGGGAACATATTATAGTTATGACATATTATAGTTATAATCCCTAAAATGACAATCTTCAAAGTTCTGACTGTTATTATCTTATTTTTTAGAAAGGAATTCCTGTTTTTCCCCAAGAACTGAAAGCTGTAGATCTGAAGTTATCCTTATATCTATGCGACTCAATATACATCAGCTTTGAGCACATCTTAAAATGGTGTTCATGGTCCACTGAAAGCGTCCTTAGTTTCCTGGCAATTCATCTATTAACTGTTCTGGTTAAGCCATGGCCAAGCCAGCTTTGGTTATGCAGCAGGATTTAGTCTTTCACTTTTCACACATCCCGCAATTAATTTCCGTTTGATTGTTTGTCTCTGTCTCTTTGCTGCTGCATAAGACACGCCCCCACACCCCCCACCGCCCACTGCAATTTAATTGCTTTGGTGTCCTGGGCTGAGCTCCAAGCTCTCTGTGTGTGTGTGTGTGTGTGTGTGTATTTTGTGATTTACGCGTTGCATTTGCCGCCATAAATAAAGCGCTAAACACAGTGGCATTCAGAGGAGATGATGGGGGGGGGGGCTTTTGCAGGATGAGTCGTAGAGTGGATGGGGGTAGAAGGTTGGGGCAAAAGGCGTGGCTGGAGCTATTGCCATGTCGACAACTTCGTCCTGTGACTTTCATTTGTTCAGTTCATTTGTTGCTGGCAATGAAGCAGACAGAACACACAGATCCCCGAGTTATCCTTCAACTCCGGCAACCCGTTCCAGGATATCCTGCTCCTGCTACCAGCCATGTTTATTGCTTTAGCATTGTTGTCTTTGGCTAATTGCCGATGGCATTGACGGCAACAACAACAACAACAACAACAACAACAACAAGTAACAAAAAACAATTGTTCCCAGGCCATCGATTTTGATTCAATGTTGAGAATAAAGTCGAACATTTTCCAAATAGAATTTGCGGGGAATGTCAAGTGCATAGAAAAGTCTGTGGATGCGGTTGAAAAGGGAAGGGCAGGATGCGCAGGAGCTCACATCAAATTAAGCAATATATGTTAGCCTGTTCTGCAGCTATAAACTTTTTATAAAAGCTTTCAACTTGGATTGACGAATGCCAACAACTTTTAAGATTGTGTATTTATAGTGCTGTGTGTATCTTTTCGGTGCTGAATTAAACTATATGAACGGGACAGTGTTGACTGACAGTCAAAGTTTTGCTTGAGCACAAGCAAGTAAAGTTAAGAGAATCACGAAATCAGCGAGACTTAAGCCTTCAACAGAAAGGATTCGTGACGCTGTCTGTAAGAAAAGGATATAATGGTTTATTGGAACGGAAACGCAGTCGCACAGTGGCTCGTTTAACAGTGAATTTCCTAGCTTTTAAATAAGTATAAGATCTTTAAAATCGGACAGTAAACTTATTGCCAACAGGTGTTCAAAGTTGAAGTTTGTTTTGATGGGAATTTATTCCATAGAAATGCATTGCAATCATGGTATATTTCAAATCATTATTCCGATTTTGCAGTATTTTCACTTATTTTAAAGCTATGCACGATAAAATGCTTTTTGAATTTTGGCAATATTTTATTTGGGTCAACGAAGAAGCCATGCTATAACTTAGGTTAGGTTCTTAGTTTGTAACTTAAGTCTAACTATTAATAATAATAATACAAAATATTCACAGAATCACGTGGTTAGAGTCCGATGTCGGGAATGTCTGGCAAACTATTTTAAAAGTCTATACAAAGTCTGGAAACCTTGTTAAGAATAGTGGATTATTAATTTATTTATTAAAATTCCTATAAAATTAAAAAGTTATAGTATTCTTATATCATTCGCTTTAGAATCACACCATCTTTCAATTAAAATAAAGACACTATGAATCGAGTGAGCCATTTGCATATAATTCTATCGCACAAGTGCACAAGTGAACATTTTGTTCCCAAAACACAATATTGCTATCAAACTGGAAATATTTTTCCGAATTAGCCATAATCTATAAGAAATTCTCTATTTAACTGCTTTAGACGTTTAACCCTTTCTTACAAAGACCTTTTTACTCCCTGTACCCATAAAATGGGTAAAAAGGGGGTATTGGATTTGTGCAAAAGTATGTAACAGGCAGAAGGAGACATCTCCGACCCTATAAAGTATATATATTCTTGATCAGTATCAAAAGAGATTTTGATTTGGCCATGTCCGTCTGTCTGTCCGTCTGTCCGTCTGTCCGTCCGTCTGTCTGTCCGTCTGTCCGTCTGTCCGTCCGTCCGTCTGTCCGTCTGTCCGGATGAACGCGTCGATCTCAGCAACTATAAAAGCTAGAGACACCAAATTTGGAATGTAGGTTCCTGTATACCATACGCAGATCAGGTTTGTTTCATATTTCAGATATCTCCCCCCGTTCCCCCGCAAATCGATTAAAACCGTTTTACAGTAACAATTTTCAAGATATAGCTTTAAGATTTGGCATGTACAATACTTTAGTCTCTCTTAATCTACTGTCCAAATTTCAAGTCGATCGGAAAATAAACACGGAAGTTATTCACGATAGAAGATTCAGTAATGCAGCGAGAGGGGGGAAGAAGAAGCACAGCCACTTTTGCCGCCTGTGTGCGTGCGTCCTTGTGTATGTGTGTGTGTATGGGTAAGTGGACTTAGATGTGATTGGATGTTTTAGACCTGGGTACAGGGAGTTTCGTAGTCGGGTATACTCGACTATAGCATTCTTACTTGTTGATTTTAGCCACGTGCCTCGGCCACACGAGCCACTGTGCGTCGCTCCTGTTAAATTCATCGGGCTCGGCAGGAGCTTTGAAATATCGGGTTCGCGCAGGATGGCTAGCCCAATATTCTTTCTGGCTTTCGACACTTCTCTTGGATCCCCACAACTTTAAGATTTTAACCAAAATATGTGTAGAAGTTCCCCGAGAGATAGTTTGAAAAAACCCGAGTTTTGGATCTATTTTCTTTCCTCATTCTATCTCTAATTTATACCCACATTATACTATAATGTTCAAGCTATGATTATGAGCACAAAAAAGGATGCTGAGATAATCGGTCTTCAACAAAGTTCTTGACTGTACTCAGAAATATAAAGGCCTTCAAATGATTTCTACTAAATATAAATGATTACGGACTTTAAGGATGAACTTGAGTATATGACTATTTTCTGAACTCTATGACATTGATTGTAATTTTTTCGAGTGTAGGTAGGGTACAAGAGGCCCAGCCTTAGAAATATGGTCATTTTAGAAGGGATCCAGTGTTCTTTGGAAAATTGATATTATGAACAAGTTGTTGAGGTTAGAATCGAATCAGATGTTAAGCATTAAGTAGGCTTTTTCGATTGTGTGTCATGAATGTGACTCTACAAGCATATATGTATTTAAATTATAGACTTTACTTCAAAAATCGAAAATAGTAAATTATCAACGAGATTGCGTGCGGAGTGCCACCCGAGAGGACAGCGAAAGAACCACTTCCCCGTTGCCGAGTGGCAGGTAGCAAATAGCAAGTTGCAAGTGGCAAGGAAGCAAGTCGAAATCTGGAAAATAGTAGAACAACAATTTGAAGAACACCGGATAGTACGCCCAAAGTAGTACTACAAACAAAAAGCATTTTCCATACGAGCTGGGACCAGATAAGCCAAGAAATTAATTATATTTATAAAAAGCGGTTTTACGTTCGTTGTTGCTGATATCGATATGGTTATTAATTTGAATCCGACAACGTTGACCAATGCCAATGGCAGCACCAGCCCAATGGCCATTATAAGCCATGCCGTTGTCGAGGAGGGTGTCTATATGCATGTGGTATGCCCCGGCGACGAGATATCCAAATGGGTTACTTTGGAGGAGGCACTGGGTCTCTGTCCGTCTGCTGTAATTGCTTACACACAGCTGACATTGACTCACATCTTTGGTCCACCATTGGAGGAACAGGAGCCCAGTCTATTTGACTGATCGATGACTTAACCCGTTCTTTAGCTCGATCTTCTTCGACCGTTCACTTTGGAGCCATGCCATCCGAGCTAAGCAACACACAATGATAAACAAAAAACAAAAGAGTTTCTTTCAAATTCAAAGTTCAATCTTTAAATATGGCGAACACTAAAACACCACACCCAAAATTGTTTCGATATTAAAATTGCAATTTTCAAATATATATGTGGATTGATAATGTTGACCAGTTAAGCAAATGCCTTTTCTCTGTAACTAAATTGCGCTTAAGACCTTATAAGAAAGATTAGATTGAAATTGGCATATTTTTGTTCATTAAGGGTATTCATTAGGCTGCGAGGACTTTCACAAGGAAAACAGCAAGTCACAGCAGCTGTTTGCATATTTATTTACTATTTTAATATAATATATATAAATTATCGCCATTTTCCTGGTCTGCCACTAAATAAATTATTCAATATAAATACAATAATTACAAAACAAAACATTTTGCTATTCATTTTGAAATAAACTGCACAAAAAATGCATACGCTCAGAAAAATGAATGCCATAGAATTCAGGAAATAGCCATTTAATAAAGAACACCCTAAAAAACAGAAATAATTTCAGTAAAATATAATGAGTGCTGCTATTTGTTACAAAAGTAAGGCGTTCTTCTGCATTTAAGGGCATTTATTTATTTCTGATTTCTAGATTTCAGAAAATTTACATACTCTTGAAGCCAAGAGTAGCTCGCCCTATTTTTCAGAAAGTTGATTTTCTAAATAACATGATTTCGTTGCTCTAAAAACTAAGGTCATTATTTCTAAATTTGAGCACAGAGTTTTCTAAATACTAGAAAAAATGTCCAAATATTAGAGATTTAATTTCAAAAATTAAGAAATATATTGCTTAAAAATAGAAAATTGTTCTGAAAATTAGAAATACAAATTATGTTTTTGGGATTGGCGATTTGGGGCCCGCATTTCCAATTTTAAGAAATAGGTTTCTTAATTTTGGAAATTGCTTCTATGAAATAGAAAATATTTCTGGATTTTAGTGAGCTTTTCATTTTAGGGTTATTTTCTGAATTATAGGGCAATTTTTTTCTGAGTGTAATAAAGTGTGTAATATGATAGTTTCTCCGGAATATCTAGTCAGGGAAACCTGGAAATCTTTGCTGTTTTGAATTTCAAAATTTGCTTTGGCTCAGCTGCGTGAACTAGTGAATGTCCTTCTTGTATTTTCCTCTGACTGAAAAGAGATTAATGTGATTAATTTCGTTACTCAACACTGCAAGACACGCGTACATTAAGGATGTTACTATTCTAATTTAAATGAAATCAATTGCAAAATGTGGCATGAGCAAAGTTCTTTCTCAAAATAATGGCAATTTTATAAGAACAATCGATGTGTAATCGTTGCTCATTACGAATTTACATTACTGGCCTACATATCAACTTCTGGCCATGGTAGGACCTCAAGTCTTAGACATACTATGCACTATTTACATGAAAGTTGGATAACATTTGTGACTTTTACATTATAACTGACATTGACATTATTTGACTGGACAGGCTTGGTCTGAGGCTCACGTGTCGCTGTCGCATTTGTCAGCACACACACACACACACACACACACACACGTGCCATGTAGCTGAAAATTGTTGGAAAACGCGGCGTATGCGTAATGCGTAGCAGTACATTGCCATGTCCTGGCCAGGTCCTGCCCAACCCATGCGGACGCACAGAATTTGTCTTGGCTTAGGCATTTCAATTGCAAATTAGCTTCTGTCCCCGCCTACCTGCTGCTCCTCCTGCTCGGCCTGCCGCCTTCTGTGCCTTCTGTTCCTTCGCAGTTCCTTTTGCCTGCTCCTTCGTCAACTTTGCCAACGCTCGACCACATTCAAAGTGTACATTTCGCTTTTTGCGGCAATTTGAATGATTTATGTTGATTGCGTATAATTGCATGTTGTGTTGTCCTCGTTCTCGTTCCCGTTCTACTTCTCGGTCCTTGGCTCATCCTCGGCGCTGTTGTCCTCAGGCTCAGGTGCGCCAGTTGCTCCGATTGCCACGACCGGCCCTAACCTCAGACATTTTGCGGCGCATTGTTGCTGCCGGCGTCGCTGCTTTTATGACGCGCCATCTGTCAACAGCTTGTTGTGACATTGTCTGGTCAGGGGCAGGGGCTGCGAGCAGGGGTATTATTGTGGGGCTTGGCTAGACACTGCGCTGCTTATCTAATTATGCGCCCAAAAGCACGCAATACAAAAATGCCGTGACCCCGCCGCCTTGCCTTCCCCGCCCGCCATCAAGGCGCAAGTTGTCTTTTGCGGCACGACGCTTCATTTTTCTAACCAGGCAAATGGCCTGCGAGGAGTGGGAGTGGGAGTGGGAGGCGGTGTGCCGCCTAATGGCGGGGCGCGAGCGCATTTATTTCGCTTGTAAACGAGCGCAATTTGCAATTTGAACGCGTCCATTTGGCGGTGCCATGTGCCACGTGCCCGCATCCGTGATCCTGCTTCATTCCATTCCCTGGCAGCCATTTGCAATTGAATATTTATTTGCGCCTGCTTTGGCGCTAGAAATGGGCGTGGCACTGACTAAAAGTTATTACGCATACAAAAAGCCAAATTCGCACTTTGCTAATCAGGCCATGTCAGAACAGTGTGACCAAATGCACGCAAGGTGTATGTGAGGCATTGTTAAGCTCCACCGTAACTAGACATTCAGAAAGTGACCATTAAACTTGTTTTTGTATGGTAAATAACCTTTTGATATGGTTTTAAAATGTTTTTCAACACCTGACGAGCTGCACTGAACTTGGAGCTGCAATTTTAAAGCACATTTTCAATCATTTTATGCACTTAGAAAAATAAATGTTAAGAAATGCAGATGTTCGCTATACTTTGGTAGCCAACAGGCAGCCGATCTAATATTTAGTTCTGAAAAATATTTCTTAAATTTAGAAATTATTTCTACTAAATAATAAAATATTTCTGGGCTTTCTGGATGATCTTTCGAACTATCTGGCATTTGTTTTGAGTGTATTTATTTTGTTATTTATTTTAATGTTATATAAAAATGTTTTTATTTGTATTTAAATTTGCTTATTGCTATCTGGCTATTGGGACAGCTTGTTCAAAGTAGTTACATATACAAGGAAAAACGTAATCTAATTTTAAATAAAAAGAAATATTAGCCAAAAGCGTAGGACGGTCGCGAAATTTCAAAATATATATATTTTTTTTTGATAGCAAACCTCAGTTGTTTGATTATGTTGACCGTACAATTGAGTACATTTCTGATTTAGTACTGAAGTGGGAAATAAATTTCCACAATTTACAAACGTTGCTTGGGCGATGATGAATTGCCAAACAATTATGGAAGTCAGTAAGCAATCAGCTGTCGATAAGCGATCAACTTTGCCACATTAAAGAACTTGCCTGCCACAAGAAAGCAAAGTTTTTAATTGAAGTCACATCGAAAGTATTGAACATTTGATCGCACATTGATTAACTTTGTTCAGAGTTTGTTTTTGCAGTTTACAAAGCAGGTAATTGATTGATGAGCCATACAAATGAGTTGCCAAGCAGCTAACTATTCACTAATTACACAATTCGTACATACAAACAATTGGATTACCTTGCATGTTTGGCATTTGTCAACTGATGGCCAGATGGTCACACTGTGTTTGGCGCATCAAGCGCACAGCAGAAGATTAGAAATGACAGCAGAATGCAAAAGCGAATAAGTGCGTATGTGTGTGGGAGAGAGAAATAGGGAGAGGGAGAGGCAGAAGGGCCAACTAATAAAATGAGCTTTATGCGCGAACGTGCGTGGACTCCAAACAGAAACAGACACAGAAGAGAGGTGCACATCAGACACGGAGGAGCGTGAGAGCAGAACTTACTATTGCCTCCTTAGCTACCAACCGCCCGCCCGTCTACTCCCCCCTTGTCACAGCGTGCCATCGTTCCATCGTATTGTTGTATTTGCAACAAGCTCAGTTTCTGTTTCAGCTGCCTAATTATAATTTTGTAATTCTGCTGGCGCATGCAAAATTCATGAGAGTGAGTGAGAGAGGGAGACGGGACCCTGCACAAACATTGTGCTACTCCTTGCGCCCCCTGGCGGCTAGCTGCTTCCGTTGCTCTCGCTGCTCTTTTGCCTGCCCTCCGCGTCCCCGTCACCGTCCCCTTCCACCCACTTAGGTCCCTCTCCACGCCATTTGCCATTACTGGCGCTGATGTAAACATAAAACATGACAACTTCCGGATGCTATCCGGTGCTGGGCTCAGTGGGCTGGCAGCGGGCTGAGCGTCAGCGTTAAGCGTTTTATGGCCAAAATGTGCGTTTCATTTGAGCTGGTGTTGGTGCTGCAACCGACCCGACCCCCCGCAAGCCCACGATTGTGCTCATTTTGCGCTGATTCACAGAACTTCCGTTTTGTTGCTGCTGCTTTTCTGCAAATGTTGCAAATCTTCGCGAAAAACTTGTCGTAAAAATATTTTCATCAGGCAGTGAGGGAAATAAAAACACAGTCAAAGGGAATATGTGCGGGGAGTGTGTTGCGGGGAGGGTAGCCGAATGAAGCAATGAAAACTGGCAATAAACAAATGGCACAGCGCAGCGGAAGTTAAAGCGAGGCGCACAAAATGGCGGCCATCGCACCGGAAGACAAAGACATCAGGCGCTACATGCTACACCGCTCCAACGTTCCAACGTTTCAGGCCCGGCTCCACACGGCCCCGCCCCCCCACCCCTTTGCCGTGGCGCGAATTTATGAAGCATAAGCTGCATAAACATTAAGATTACATAAGCGTCAGGCTCGAGATCCTTGCAGGACAAAAACCAGCGACGCTTGCAACATTTTAAGTGTCGATAATTTTGTGCGGGCATAACAGCATACTGGGCGTGGCAGCGCCTCACCCTTCCCATACCCCGCCCATCCTGAAAAACTCATGCATATGCATAAGCTATGCAAAACGGCAGACACTCGGCGAGGGCAGGACAAGGGGCAGGAGGGTAACGGGGGCCGGGCCAGCGGGTAGCCATAGACAGGAAGGCCGACAAAGACAGCGAGTGAAACGATGCGATAAGCAAAAGCATTTAAAATTGCAGGGCACAGAAAATTTGCATTTTTCGGTGCCAAGAAAATTAAGCAAATGTAAATTTTGTCAGCAATAACAATGGAGAAAACAAGAGAGTACCTTGAATATAAAAGAATATTTCAATAAATCTGTCGGATAGATGCCGCTCGTTGCACAACCGAATGAAACGAAACGGAATGGAACAGTCGCTTATATTCAAATCTGACTCAAGATTATTACCAGCAATAACAATAAAGAAAGCAAGGTAGCGAAGATAATTTGGTCGGATAAATGCGAGTAGATGCAGCATGAGCATAATGGACTGAAACGGAACGGAATGGAACAGTCTATTATATTCAAATCTTACCAGCAATAACAATAAAGAAAGCAAGGGAGGGTCGGATAAGTGCGTGTAGATGCAGCATAAGCATAATGGACTGAAACGGAACGGAATGGAACAGTGCGATAGGCTACAATCTCATTAAGACGTTTATCAGCAATATCAATTAAGAAAACAATAGAATACCTTGAATACTCTTCAATGAATGTATAGAATAGAAAGCAACGGAACGGAATGGAACAGTCTTATACTAGACATTAATTTGTCCTAAGAAGATAACCAGCAATTATACTAAAGAAAGGAAAAGACTGCCTTCAATTTACTTGGGTATAAGCGACGGGATGCAGGGAAGAATAGAACTGAAGGAAACGAATCGGTATGGAACAGTCTTATTGCTTAAAGTCTGGCATATGACCAGCAAGAAGATAAAAGAAACAAGAGACAACTATTAATATAGTATAAAGAGTAACTCGACAATCCTTCCGCATATATGCAGAACAGAATGGAATGGAACGGAAGGAAATCGTCTGGTAGGTTAGAATCTTAACAGATAACAGAAAAGGTACTCCGAAATAACAGGCGCGTAAAGAACTTGTGGATAAGTCTATTGCAGATCAGACTGGGATGCAGAAGAATTGGAAAATCTCACAAACGGGCTACAATTTTCCAAAAAATTCAGACTAATTGCATAAAATAGTTGAAACCTATAGAAATACAATCAAACTTAAGACTGGCTTGGCAGAATTTAAGAACGATCGAGTAACTATGAAGCCCTTTCAGATCTAATTATTTTTGATTTATATTTGAAATAGATTAGAATCGGGCTACAATTGGATACCAATACATATGAAAGACCCATAAGACTGACTGAACATCTTGAAGATCATTTTGGCAAGCACTTTTGAATAATTGATAATGTGGGGATTGTGGGAATGTGATATGTTTATAAGGAATCAATTTATCGTTAATTTTGTCTAATTTAAATAGCTAAATAACATAAAATGTTCTTTCTTTTCGTTTAATTTCGAATGGGCTCTTCCTTTAGAAAGGAGAACTAAGAAATTCATGAGAGATTTCGAATAGGAGCAGCATCAATCAGAAATGAAGAATAATTGGGGAATTAAATGCCTCAATGTTTGAAGCAAGCAACGTGGCAAGTGGCAAATTCCTCAGCGTGTTGAGGAATGTAACTTATTTATGGAATTACGAGTATTTTTAATGGGGTCACAACTAACATAACAAATTTAGTTATATTATGCATTCGGTGGTAAAGGCAACGGGAGAAATCAGCAGAAATGAAATAACAAAAGCAAAACATGAGAAGCCATGCAAGGAGCTGGTTTGCCTGTAGTAGCGGCCAGGATCTGGCTGGCAGGAGCGGGGAGGGGAGGGCCAGTGGGGCAAAGGCAACGGCAATGGCAGCTCCTACGTGATTTGTTTGCCAAATTGTGGCAAATGTGTGGCGCATTCCCAGGCACTGTGTATCTGTGTGTGTGTGTGTGTGTGTGTGTGTGTGTGGCAGCAACAACTCAATTAGCGGCACACACACAGCGTATTCCTCCCTGAGCAGCAAGCTTACACCGTGGGTCCCACGCCCCCTTCCGCATTTGGTTTATTGAGTTTGCATGACCCTAATTTAAAGATGATTTAAAATTCCCGCAGCGAAATTAAGCAAACGTCCGATCAGCTCTGAGCTGGACTCCGACTGAAGCCAATGCCACAGTCTCCGCCTAAGCCTCCCACACCCCCACACCCACATCCCACTGCTCTGGGTCCGCCTTTGAAGGTTGCAAGGGGATTTATTGTTGGCCGCGATGGCTCGCTAATGCGGCGCATTTATCATGCAGCTGGCGACGCGTTGGCAACCAGCAACCGGCAACCGGAGCGCTAATGGTCGCCACTTGGACCAACATAAATTATGTTTAATCGGCAACAACAGCCAGATCCAGACAAACAACAACAATATCAACGGGCAATCCTTTAATCGAAGTTACAAGCTAGGCAAACAGCTTCCAGCGCCCTCAACCAACGCATCCGTCAGATACATCAGCAGCATCTGGCACTTACAGTTACAAACTACTCATTTGATCTGCTTCCATATAAGCAAGACTATTTGTAGCTCAATTATGGTCTCGAAAAGAATAGATTTATCAAGTTAACACAGAATACAGAGCTCCTCCAACCATTTAATGGCATCAATAACTGGATCGCGGAGTTTCTGACCAAGGCAGATCAGACATCTCACTATGACACCCCAGAATGATGAAAATATAGTTACCCTCAACTAACCTAGATTCTCATTTTAAGGATCTCCGATCAGACATCTCACTATGACACCCCAGAATGATAAAGAAATAGTTACCCTCAACTAACCTAGACTCTCATGCTAAGCCTGTGGAAGGCATACTTACAAATCAACCTGATAGATAGATCATAGCATGTTTAATATATCTCTCTAAAAAAGTCCAATCTGTTGAGTGTTAAATGTTAAAGAGATGGCTTTCCTTTTGCAAGGGACAAGCATATATTGCGGGATCTTGGGATATCTAGGGATATTAAAAACCATTAATTCTACGGCTAAAATCAGTAACTATAAATCGGAGAAATCTGATAACTCGATATCCCTCTATATACCATCAAAGCCAGTCAGAATTATGTAATTAAGTAATATTATAATGGAATCATCTTTTCAAGAACATCACAAACAAAAAATTCCCCAAAATGCCACAGTTTTGTTTGTTTAAATAAACTAAAGAAAATATGTTTTAAATTATTTTAATTTGAATTTTCATTTATTCACATTTAAATACTTGTGTAACTTTGTATGTGTCCTAATATTAGTTTCAATAAGGAGTCCAGACTTCAAAGCCTTTTCTGCCTAAGTATATAGAAGGTCTTTAAATCAAAGTATTGCTATTAAAGACATTAAAAGTAGGAAAAACAAGAAAGCACGGCTATCTTCGGAGTGCCAGCTATATACCCTACCAGGAATTAATTTTTATACAAACTAAATTATTGTCTATAGAAGCCATGTGGTCCGATTTTGATAAAATGATAGGAAAGTATTTGAAGTATAATAAAGCTCTCACTAAGTTTGGATGAAATATTTTTAAAAACCAAAAAGTTTGATATAGTAATATAGTAGTCCGATTTTGACCAAATTTGGTTAGATTGTATAAACTCTCTGGAGACTTCATTTATAAAAGTTTGGTAAGGATATCTTTGTAAACAAAAAAGTTTTTCATACAAAAACATTTTTGTTTATAAGGGTATCCTAACCAAACTTCTCATGCCGAGTCTCTAGACAGCTTATACAATCTGGCCAAATTTGGTCAAAAACAGACCACTATATCACTATATCAAACTTTTTAATTATACATATATTTCATCCAAACTTAGTGAGAGTTCTATAATACTTCAAATAGTTTCCTATAATTTGATCAAAATCGGAACAAATAGGAGCAGTCAGACAAAAATTAAGTTTTGTATAAAAAACATTGCTGCTAGGGTATATAAGTAGCTTCGGGACCCGAAGATAACCGCTCTTTCTTGTTAAAATAGAAATGATGGAAAGTACGAAAATAATGAAAACTACCGAATTAAGAATATTATATTCATTAAGATCTAGTGCGTACAGAGAAATATTATTTTGAAGCCAATTTTAGGGAGGATTGCAGGATACTTTTATGCATTATGTAGATCCTGTCGGGCAGTTAGACAGTTAAGATTTATATCGAAAATGAGATCTAATAAAAATATTAATAAATAAAGGTTTCAATTGGTGTGCAAATTGGATTCTGTGTATGACGAGAATATTAATTCTTTAAATTTAATGACACTTTTTAGGAATCTGTATAACAAGGTCTGGCTTTAATTGCTTTGCTTTGGCTACCACTTCAGATCCGTCGAATTCAGAGTTAGAATAAATACAAAGGATGTCGCACTCCGTCTTGACCACTTGGTTGCAATTTGGAGGGGGCAAGTGCCAAAAGCAGCTCCAACTGCTGCCCCATATCAATGTTGGAGTCGAGTCAAGTAGCCACAGCGTTGTCTTGGCCGGCGGCTTATCGATCGGCGATGCCCGCTACCCCCCCCACTCCCTCTCCCGCTGCTATCATTCCCGCTTGTCATCATCATATCATGTCAATCAAGAGCAGAGCGAAACACTTTAACCAAACGAAAGATGGCGTCTTGGCGGTGTTAGCGGCAGCGGGACTTGGGCGGGGAGAGTACATTATACTAAGCTGGCAGCGAAATGGCGAACTAACTGAGGAAATCAGCGCCTCCCAGCTGCCACCCACTGCTACCAGCTCGTGGCTGAGCATTAGCTGAGCTAAGTACGTGTTGTGGCGCAGAACAAGATATGGGTATGTGTGTGTGTGTGTTTGTGTGTGTTGTTGTGCTGACAGGCAATCTGGTAAGGCAGGCGGGGCAAATAACGGTACTTGCCCACTTAACGAACTGTCTGGGCAAAGTGGTCGCCTCTCAGGCGCTGCCGCGAAGGATGCAACACTTCTTGCAACAGCCCCAAACGTTGCACTTCATTTGAGGGCGTGGCAAGCCGAGAAGAGCTTAAGGACAACCGCTCAAGGCGAAGCAATCTCAAACGAGCTTGTAAGACAGGCTAAGCTTTCAGCTTTAAGTGAGCTTTCAAGGCTGTTTATTCCATCTGCTTGTGGATTGCCAATATACAAAGATTAAGGACATTAGCTTCAGCTCAAACTAATAACTGTACATGACTAATAGTTAAGTCGAGCTTTCAGCTAAAAGTTCACTTAATTAATCAAGCATTCAGACACTAACTTAAGATCGATTTAATAAACGAAAATATATTAATGAACGGAGCAGACGCAGAATAATCTTAGACTCGCTTCAGCTTACAATTAGTTCTATTAGTGTTATGATCCTAAGTCTACCTGAGCCTTTAACCTCCCAAGTTCTTATACTTTTGTACATCGATAAGTTATGAAAGCTCATTAAGCTGACTTAAAGCTTAAGATTTATTCAAAAAAGGCAACTGAATGTCCTGTAAGGCATTGAACTTTGCAAAGCACAACTTATCTCCTCTCGGTCTCTCTCTTTTCTCTCATTAAGCTGACTCAAAGCTTTATGATGATGCTGTGGTGTGATGTTATCAGAGCTTTATGTTTTCCAAGTTGTCTGTTTAAGATTTAATCAAAAGATCATAAGATCATGCCTTTATGGCATGGAACTTTCCAAAGCACAAGCTGACTTAGTGGCAATCCTGTGTTATTTTATCAAAGCTTTTCGTTTGCAAAGTTGTTTGTTGAAGCTTTAATCAAAACTTCATGCAATGAAATATCTTTAAGACATCGAACTTAACAAAGCACAAGCTTAGTAGCCATCTCGTGGAATGTTATCAGAGCTTGTCGTTTTGCCAAGTTGTTTGTTTAAGCTTTAATCAAAAGTTCATTCAATTGACCTTAAGGCATCGAACTTTGCAAAGCACAACTTATGTTTCTATCTCTTTTCGCTCATTAGGCTTACTTAATGCTTATTCACGATGCTTTTGTTTGCCAAGTTGTTTGCCTTTGCTTAAATTAAAAGTTCATTCAATTGACTTTAAGCCATTGAACTTTGCAAAGCACAGCTTCGGTTCTTTGCTTCTCCTCTCTGTTTTTCTCTCTCTCTCTCTATCGTTGCTCTCATTTTGTGTTTCTCCCATACTCTCAACACTTCGTATCTGTTAGAACACAATCAGCTTGTCTTCTAGTTGTCCCCTCGGGTCGCTTTCATAGCGCAATTTATGGGAACGCGTTTGGCCTTTTGGCGTTTTGCCGGTTTTTGTTCTACGGCTATTTTTTTTGTTCTTTTCTGAGCTTTATCTTTGCGTAGATTCCCTGCCAGGCCAAACAGAAATATGAATTTATATCATTTTTTAGTTGCTCTCTTTTTGGTGTTGTTCACATTTTTTTCCTTTTTTTTTTTGCATTTTCAGTCGCAAAAATGCCTGTAACACAAAGGTTATTTATAGCTGGGGAGTTTTGTGCCAGGGCTGCAGTTGAACAAAGGCATCCGGAACGGAGAAAATGGAGGAGAAACGCAAATTCAGGATGACAGTTGAGGCTGGAGATGGCCCGTATGGTTGAAACTGGCTGGATGAAGCGTTGGTAACTTAGCAGGACGCTTTTAATTACAGCTGATTTATTTATTGCGTATACGCTACGTACGCAGGTGCAGCAACTTAAAACTGAAGGCTGAAGGCGTTGGCTAATTTGCAATGGACAGAGAAACTGAGGCAGAGTCAGAGTCAGAGTCAGCATCCCAGTCCCAGTCGCAGTCTCAGTCGGAGTCACAGACACCTGACGCCAACATTGGAAGGCAATCCAAGGCGATAAATTGTCATTAAAATGGAGCAGGCAATGTGGCAAGAAGAATGCAACAGAGCCAAACCAGAGGCCAACTTGCCAACTGGCCAACTGGGCAGCTTGTTAGCATGTCGCCTCGCACAAAGTGTAATTAAAATTTAATTGCTTATTGCCCACGCACTATGGATAAAACGGACACTTTCTCTCACATAAATTAACAGCACAAAGAACAGAATAAGTATGGTTCAAAGACCCCTTTGATATAACAACCACAATTTGAAACTAAAAAGAATAATATGAGTACCTTATGAGTAACGTCGGGAAGTATTTTTGGAAAAGAGAGGTGTTCCCACTTCCGCACACTTTCAATATTACACCCGAAACATAAGAAATAAATTGTTGTTGCTTGGTACACATAAAGTACACCATATATACTGTGTTTTCTGAACATTTCACTAAGATCAAAGCATACACACTACAATTATTCCAGATAATGTTTGCTGTAAATGAAAGTAAGATTGTAACTTGTTTTTGATCTTATCTTGATCTATCCAAAAACGCAATCGATGGTTATCGATTGGTTGCGTTCCATAGTATCGATTGATTCTCCGGATGTTTTCTCTCTTCTTACAAACCTATTTGGTATAAAGTTTGACAAAACCAAACCAAAGCTAAATTTTGATGAACAATTATATAATTTTGGATAAACTTAAATTTGTAAGGAAAACAATTGATGTTGTTGCAGACTATTATAATTCTTGGATGAATAATTTTGCCAGCTTGAATTGTAAATAACAAATTGGAACGTGCTTTCCTTTTCGGTAACTTAAAACATTTTTTTGTTTTTTGAATCTTGTTTTTATTTATTTAACTAGTAATCTTAAAACACACAATCAATAAATGAACAAATCAATAAATAAGTTATCAAATATTATGAATAGAATATTAACAAAATGATTAGTATAAGTAAAAATTTTTTACTTTTATAGAAGTAAATCCTAATCTTAATTGTCTGATCAAAAATTTAACAATTATAAGCTATTAATAATATTAATGTTATGTATTCGTGACAAGCGCAGTAACGTAAAAGTTTTAAACTTGTAGCGCTAGGATATAACAATTAATGAACTTAAATATAAATGCAATTTTCTTTGCTTGCTAAAATTATTGAAATGAACAAGTAATAATGCTATAGTCGAGTATACCCGACTACAAAACTCCCTGTTCCCAGGTCAAAAGTATCCAATCGCATCTTCGTTCACTTACATATACACACACACATACATAAGGGCGCACACACACGAGCGACAGCGCAAGCGAGGCATTTTAAGTAGTAGCTGTGCTTCTTCTCCCCGCGTTGCATTACTGAATCTTGTTTGTTGAATAACTTCCGTGTTTATTATCCGATCTACTTGAAGTTTGGACAGTATAGTAAAAGTGGCAACAGTATTGTACATGCCAAATCCCAAATCTATATCTTGAAACGGTTTCAATAGAATAGTGGGGAATATCTCAAATTTATCTCCCGCTATACACGAACCTACATTCCAAATTTGGTGTGTCTAGTTCTTATAGTTGCTGAGATCCTTGCGTTCATACATACGGACGGACAGACGGACGGACGGACAGACGGGCAGACAGACGGACATGGCCAAATCGAATTCTCTTTTGATATTGATCAAGAATATATATACTTTATAGGGTCGGAGATGTCTCCTTCGGCCTGTTACATACATTTGCACAGATTTAGTACCCCCTTTTTTACCCATTTTATGGGTACAGGGAGTAAAAACTCAACTAAGCTGCATATATCGAAAGAATCAAAAAAGTTTCGTCATTTTCGGAACACTTCAACTCGGCTAGCAAGATTTCCGGAAATCGGAACACGGCTGAATCGAATATATGTAATTGTGATATATTTCGGTTGCTCAACGCTTTTTAGGAAGCGTGACTGTTCTAAATAATATATATAAAAGTTATTTTCTAAGCATTATTTATTATTAGTGTGGCTTTATTTTGGTTTTTGGTCAGAAAATAACTACACATATTACGTAATCACACTTTCGCTCTTTTTTGATACCCTCCCGCCCATGTTATCAAGCGTAATAATTTGGCTGACTCCCCCTCCCACACCTATGATTACGTAATCATAAAAAAATAGTTTCTTCGGAGAAAAAAATGCGTTTTGCACACGTTTACCTATTTACTCCCTGTTTTTATTAAGATCTTTTGGAACAATATTAATTTATAATTACATTTTAATGAATTTTTCTTCAAATCAAAAAAGTGTCATAATATGATTTCTTCAATTTTCCATAATCTTTGATTCCATTTGATTGTTCCGTTACTAAGGCAATACTATCGAGTGGGGGCACTAACGATATATTTGCAGCATCCAGTTCATAATGTTGCAGTTGCAGTTGCAGTCTCATTCGCACCCACAGCGTTAGTTATATGAGTTGCCTGATTGCTGACTAAGCGACTGCTGATGACGATGATGATGATGATGATGATTATGATGACGATGAGGATGACGATGAGGTTGATGCTGATGAAGGCGACATCACCAGTGAAGCAAAACAGCTGTACCTGAGTCAGCGGCAACAGCACAACGCGCAAAAAGCGAAGCAATCGAATCCAAATTGTTCCACGGGCCCAGTTCTATGCACAACCTTGTCGCAGCATGAGCTCCAGCTGCAGCTCAAACAGTTCGACACCCAGTACTCAAAACGGCACCAACGATGTGGCAGAGCAGTGCGGCCGCTATGTGTTGCACGAGCTGCTTACCACGGAGCAACAGTATCTAGATGATCTGAGCAGCGGCATTGAGCGATATAGTCGCATCTTTGAGCTGGAAGAGGATCTGCCACCGGGCCTGGTGGGCCAAAGGGATGTGCTGTTGGCCAATGTGACGCAGATAGCGGCACTGCATCGCCACAAGATGCTGCCACTAATGTTGCAGCATCGCCAGCAGCTGGAGCTGCTCTTTGAGCGCTGGCATACGCTTGTCGAGCGGGATGACTTCTACTGTTATGTGCTCTTCACGGCCAGCCAGCGCGCCAGCCTGCGTCTCTATGACTCCCACGAGCTGTTCTTTAAGGTAAGCGCATTAACCAACCAACCCCACACCCCTCAACCACTGAGTCCACTTCCTGGTCAAACACTTTGCGGGTCAACTTCAGCGCTTTGTGGGTTTTATGTGGTTTTTTAAGCCGATTAGCCAGCAAATTGAGTCACGGCGAATATATTACACACGGCAAATTGAAACTGACCACGAACTGTATTGCCTACTTGCTTGCACTTAAGCCTAAGAGCGAGAGGGCGGCTAACTTTCGAGCGGAAGGGTCAACAGCGACGTCAGCGTCTGGCATGTCATATTAAGGGCTTAAAACCCGTTCAGACTGCTTACCTGCAATACTTTGTGGCATGTGTCTCGACCAACTTTCAAAATATCTCACAAAAATATCACTGCATCAAATTGGATAGTATTGGGATATTTTTGCACTTTATGCATTAGATAGGAATCGAGATATATAACAACAATAAACTATATAAACAATGACAATGACAAACAAGTAGAAACGAAGCTATCTCAAAACATTTCGCGTCATATTGCAAAGGCCACAAATTTATTCGTGGTCACATCTACGCAATATTAGATAGTGTGAAGAAGCCTTAAAGTATGCCAGGGGTGGAATAATATACAATATATGAATTGCTCTCACAATCGAAAGATCGACACAGAAAAGTTTATCGAATTGCGGATGAAAACATTTTTCTCCTGCGATTCCAATTTGACTCCGCTCGTTGCAAAAACTGTCTCCCTGGCCGATCCCATCCGTCGTGATGTTTTTTAAAGCAAGCTCCCTCGTGAATTTCTTAAATTAGTAACAATTTAATTACAATTAACAATTAACTTTTTCTAATCAATATCTCCACTGAGATTTCCTTATAAGACAGTAAAAAATACTACAAATCAAAAATACTTTTTAGATTTAGAACACATAATATCCGGGAGAAATTCATTCACCCTGACTGAGTGGAACTTACTATGGTTATAAAAACCACGAGAGATTGGCGGATAAGGTTTGAAAACTACTTAGAATTGCTGAAAAGTGACGATAGTCGATAGTCTGTACTATCGATAGTTATATAGGTGTTAGTAATAGTATTTACATCATTTCTAAAATAAACTAACTATCAATCCTATAGCTTGGCTTGAGCTGCGTACTGTATATACTCTGACTACATTTAGAAAAATAAATGCCATAGAATTCACAAAATCGAGCTACAATAAAGGTTATCCTAAAAGCCAGAAGTAATACCCACTTAGTGGAAATAAGTTCTAAATATAAGAAGGCTTTGCTACAAAAGTAAGGCATCTTGCTGCACCTAAGGACATATATATATATTTTTCCGAGTGTGGAATATTCTATTCGTTGTTCAGTTAAACCATTTAAGTTCTTGATCATTAGCAGCGCCTGCAAATCACGCTGGGTGATCCTTTGGGCATACGCAGCTTCCTGCTGAAGCCCGTGCAGCGTGTGACCAAGTATCCGCTGCTGCTGAACAAGTTCATCCAGGCATTCTACGAGCATCGCCAGCTGATCTCGAAGAGAGTCTTTGAGATGGCCTGCCGACTGGAGACGCGCCTCCGGGAGCTGCTGGAGCGGGCCAATCAATCGGACCAGCTGAACGATATCAAGCACTTTAATGCGGTATGGCTGCCAGTTAACTTTGACACCCGCATGGGGCAAGTCATGCATTCATTCACCCGTCACCCCCTCAGCGCTCACACTCTCTGCTCTTATTTTCCAGTTCTGCATACTCAGCGAGGCGAGCTTCATCACGGTGGGTGAGTTTGTGCTGAATGATGGTCGGTTGCGGCGCAGCTACAACTGCAAATTGTTTGCATTCAACACCTGCCTCATCTACACGGAGACAAAGGGGCGCAAGCTGGTGTTGCGGGGCAATTTTGTGCTGCCCGATGTCTGCTTTGTGGCAAAGTCCAAGTCCTTTGTACTGTGCAACAAGCTGCGCGAATGCGAGTTCCTTTGTCAGCCCGCTCTGCTCCTGAAATGGGAGGGCATTGTGCGTCAGCTGCTTGAAGCTGCCACACAACCGTCCAATGGCGATGCGGACGGTGACGCTGGCGGAGGCGGGAGTGGGGCTGTAGGTGAAGTTAAGAACAGGAAAGAGCAAACCAGTTGCACCACTTGGTACACCGCACACTGACTAATTGGCCTCGCCAAGGATTCTCTCTCTCTCTCTCAAATTGTGATAACATATGTGTTAACTTTAGCCGACATGTGAGGCAACAGTTACGGGTTACGGGGCACGGGATATGAATACTCCCCTACCGTAAATCTATATCTATCTATATAAATGCTTCTATGCGCAAATATACTGAACGGATATAATTTTTGTTTTAAAACAGCATGTTCTCCTCCTTTGGGAGGGAAACTCTGGCATTCAAGTATTTTTTTCCCTTTTCAAGCCATTAGCTTATGAAGCTCATAAATTGTAGAAAATCTGCCGCTGCAACCGGGAAATATGGTCAAAATCATATCGAAATTGCCAAGACTCGCTGTGCAGTTCCAGTTAGTTCATAACGAATTTTCTGAAATGTTAATGACACAAATCAAAGTAACTTCATAGTGTACACAATAAACAAACAGAAGCAAATATTAAGTTAGGCATGCCGTACTTTAGATACCCTCTCTACATGCTCTACATATCAAATGCAAGCTAATTATATTTTGAAACTAGACAATCCAAATACAAATTTGAAGAGCTCTTTACTTCTATCTAGCTTAACTTTTTAAGTTGTATAATATGTTCTAAGTGTTCAAAACAGTAGACTGGATTACCATCGATAATGCTGTGATTTTATAGGAAGGCTTGAAGGACTTTATACACTCAAAAAAACTATAAACGATAAAAAATTGTAAAAATTACAAAATCAATAAGGAATATATTTGTTATTTGGGTGCCCAGCTATTGGTATTTTGTTGGTATTTTTTGACTACTTAAAAATACTGATTATGGTAATTTTAGTATTTTTTGGTATTTACTACATAAAAATCCGTTTTAGAATTTTGTAAGAAATGTTATATTTCATGGACTGTTGAGCACCAAATACTTGAAATAATATGTAACTATATTTAAGTGTGTTAAAGCAATTCAAAAATCAGTTTACATTTCTGAAAAAAAAGAACTCAAGAAGTTTAAATTTCTGAAAAAAAGAACTCATGAAGTTTTCAAGTTCGAGCAAAATATTCAACTCAAAAAATAATAGTTGTTTTTGATCGAAATATAAAACTCTAGAAATAATTTTAATATCTGAGCAAAAAGTTACAAAATTATAATACCCACTTTAAGGGTATGCAGACGATAGAATGTTGTGTTGCTGCAGTATGGATCTTTCCCAGGCTCTTCCCTCTCCTCAATCGTGAGTTTTTTAATAAAATTTAATAAACGCTTCGAAACAAATCAAAGCAGCATGTTAATATAAAATAAACCCTGCGGCGCTGTGCAATAAACAAAGAGGCAAAAATAATGCAACATAATAAACAAAGGAAAAACTACAAATGAGAATATTAAATATGGGCATGCTGCACTCTATATACCCTTACAACAAAGTTGCTTCTATGGCAGCTCTATAGCTGTATAAAATATAAATAAATATATGCATATAAATATATACATTAAATAAGAATATCTGATGTGAAGTAATACGGAAAGCGCCTGACGAAATCAACTTATTTCAGGTATGGCATTTCTACAATAATATTTATCGATTTATATAATGTTAGCTTACAGTTGCAACTATAAGTTGACAATAAGAATTAGCCACTCAATTCAGAAGTCCCAAATGTGGCGGCAAAGTTATCACATGTTGAAACTAACAAATATCCACCGACCGCCACATTAATCGAAAATCGATTAATATATCGATGCCAATGTGATGTGAATGCAACTGCAGTAAATCGGTCCAGCAGCATTCAAATTCTATAAACTAAAAAGCAACATTACTAATTAATAAAGTAAAATGATTAAAAATAACTAAATCGTGGCTTGACAAAAATATATTACTTCCGCAGCAGCGCCATCTACCGTAGATCGAAAGCAACGCATAAGCAAAAGGCTGAGAGACATAAGCAATATGGCGATTTCAGTCGCACTTATAAGTTTTAAAGCGAGGTGAGAGATTTCTTATCTCTCTTGCACTTTCATGTTATTATGCAGCAGCTGGCGCATACCGAGAATTTTATACAATTTTCCCATACTTCCGGATATATATTTAACCAATTTTTTCAACAGTTCCAATTTACGGTAAAATAGGAAGGTTCTGTAAAAATTGCAGGCCGCTAACTTCTAACGTTTGGGCTGCCCAAAAGTCGCCAATCAGTCCGTCAGGGTAAAGAGTTTTATATATAGAAGAAGATAGATAAGAAAGAACTTGATATTGCACATCCCGAGCTTACAGGCTGGTTAAATCTGATGGCATAGCTAATAGTATGCTACATTTTGAAGCAACAGCTGTTGGCCTGCAACAAAAAATGACCTTAAGGTAAAAACTTGTATTAATTTCCCCTTTTTGGTATTATTGTGGCTGTTTTGTTCAGTTTCAGGCAGCGCGCAAAACCTCAATAATTGCGCCCTGAAGCTGTGACATACACAACACACACACCAACACACACACACACACACACACACACCTACTATATTGCTAAACGGGTACACGGATAACCACACAACCTCTCTGAAGTCTGTTTGTGTGTGTGGTTCTGTGCCTGGCAGTCGATGAATTGATTTATGTGCTTGTTTGTCAGTTGACCTGCAACTTGTGCATAAATTTCAAATTGCTCATACGCAATGTGGTGCCCCACTAATACACATGTCCAAAGTTTGTCAGCAACAACAACGCTAACAACGACATCAAGTTGTAGACAACTATGGCAAGGCAGCAGGAGGGCAGTGTGCTCGACTGGAAGATACCTTGAGCCAAAGTCTGAAGTCTAGTCAAAACATACGAGTAGTTTCTTCAACCTTACAGTATTTATATCTTATCCGATTCCTATGAAACTTTCAGAATACAAAGGCGACATGCTGAACTTATCGTGTGCCAAGTATCAAAGCTTTATCTTTATAAAACTGTTGACTGTTGATATTGACCAAGAATATATATACCATAAAGGGTCAAAGAAGCTGCCTCGTATATACATTTTCAAGACTCTTCCAAGACTCCCTCCCCGTCTGCCCATATTATGTCCACAGGGTAAGGTGATGAGTATGATGATGTGTGTGTGTAAAGGTGGAGTGACAGAAAAAAAGTGTTGCCTGACATTGCCCTGCAGATTGTTTCGACAAGTTTTCATGTCACTGCCACCAAAAACTTTGCCCGGGCATCTTCATAAATATTTTGCGTTGCCTTCTAAGGATGCGATGCGAGTGTTCGAGCCTGGAACCCAGCCCAGGTGGAGCAGCAACTTAGAAGTACGAACAACAGGAGTGTTCAACTGTTGTAAGCGCGTTTAAGAGCCTTGAAACAAATATAGTTCGTTTAGTATTTAGCTCCGAAAATACTTACAGCTTGGGGACTTTCCGCGTGTTGTTTTGAGAAGGTTAAGCCAGTTCTGCTGATCAGAGCTTTTCTTTTATAGAGGGAGACTATAAAGAACCAATGTGAACATGGAAGATAGAACTTGCAGTAAGGATATGGGGATAACACTTAAAGTAACCATGGATATTGAATACCAAGATAAGCTAAAGTGAACACGAGTGAAGTGACCATGGAGAACGAATAACTTAAGAACTTAACTTAAGTTAAAGATTAAAGTCACCATGATGACTAAATATAATGGAGAGCTGGTGAAAACTGAACTCCAGCAGGAATGAAATATGAAATGCGAATTAAGTGAACATGGAGCATAAGTATGCCCAGAGCTAACGTAAAAACGACTTAAGTGATCACAAAGGATATGAGAGATTAAGTGGTAACACTTGAACTGACCATGGAGAAAGAATGCCAAGAGACACCGAAGTCGGCTCGATTTCAGTCGATAACAGAGGATAAACAACATTACTAACTGATGACTTCGGATGAGAATGAAAACCAAACAGAACTGAAGTAAATCTGACTAAAGTCACCACGATGAATAAATATGATGGAGAGGTGGTGAAAGTTGGACTCAAGTTAGCAAGCATGAAACATGAAATGTGAATTAAGTGACCATGGAGGATAGGTATGACTTACAGCTAACGAAAACACGATTCACGAAGGATATGGGAGATTAAGTGATAACATTTGAACTGACCATGGAAAAAGAATGCCAGGAGACACCGAAGTCGGCTCGATTTCAGTCGATATCAGACTATGGAGGATAAACAACATTACGAACTGATGACTTCGGATGAGAATGACAACCAAACAGAACTGAAGTAAATGTGACTAAGGTCACCACGATGAATAAATATGATGGATAATTGATGCGCACTGGATATACGTATGCATGGACTTTTGTGCGACACTGAATACAGCACTAATAGAAAGGCGATAAAAGTGACAATGGAGGACATGCTGGCTGATAATAATCGAATGACTGTATGTTAGACAGCCCCGCTGTGAGAATCTCTGCACGAAAAGGTTGCACAGCATGTCGTTAAAACACTAACAACAAAAGGCTCCAAATGGCCGGAGCTGGCTGTCAACAAGGACAACAGCAACAACAACAACAACAACATCAACAGAAACAGCGAATAGAAGAAGAAAAACAAGCCTCATGCCATGTACAAAATGAAAATCGCACAACATTTTCCAATTCCATTTCCATTTCGTCGCTGTCCCACAGGGACATTGTTGTTGCTGCGATTGCAGGCAACTTAAAGCGACTAACAGCAGGCGGTCCAAGTGCGAACGCCCCCCCAACATCCACCCCCTAAAACCCCAGCACTTGGTCCCTGTGATCCCCCCAGTTAACCCCACTTTTGGCACACGCAACGCAACAACATCCAAACTTGGCGCCTCACTCAAAATAATGATGACTTTCCACTTTTGGTCAATGCGCGTGTGTGTGTTAGTGTTAGTGTGTGTGTTGTGACACATTCGTGTGTGCGCCGCACACATAGGACCAAGAACGAACACAAGCTCCCGATAGCTAAATACTCTGTTCCCAATGCTGTGCTAAGTTGTTCTTACATCAATGTTGATGACTTCAGTTTGAAAATTGAGGGATCTATAGGAAATGATGACTTTTGGGGGCTGCAAGCAATAATGATACACTTACTTATACTTAATTTAGTTGATCCAGCCTTAAGAACTACCATAAAAGTTGTGCAAGCCCAATATACCCTTTATTACATTGTGAACAGAGCATTACAAGCAAATTTTGGTTATACAATGGCATCAGAAGCGTAAGAGCTCGGTTTAAAGGCTGGATATTGGCTAAGGTTATGATAGTCGATAAGTTATCGGGCGCCATTTAATGAGAAGGACGGTATATCGATTATATTTTTTTTAAACACATGACTTAATCATATATTGATCGGGCTGATTACATATTAATCATCTAGATTAACATCTAGATATATTTGCATATACAATGTATCAATCTTAATATATTTATAAGTCTTGCTACAATTGATATTTAGCTATCAATGGGACTTAGCTGTGATAAGCTCAAGCTTGTAGCATGTACCACAACCAATTATCGATAAGTTATCGATAAATCGATCCGTTATTTGTTTCCGTTCGAACAATTTATGGCAATAACTATTGTTATTCGGTATACAAATATATGATAGCATGCAAATAACCAAAATCGATAACTTATCATTGTAACTCATTAATTCTATATGTCTGCTAGATCCTTTAAGTGTAGTTAAGCCATTGGTTAAATAAAAGCTTTTCATAAGGTTAAGATATTGATATCAAATTGAAATGCTAAGTTTTCAGTTATTGATGCATTAAAATCGATAAGTTATCGTTGAAGCAGCTCATGACTTTTTTTAGCTCGGTCTATTTATGGCGTGCTTGCACTTCCAACTCGTTAATCAGCCGTAATAACTAGCCCATGGTTGCAACACTGTCTCCACCGCCCTGCCCACTCTCCCCACCGCCGCTGCCACACCACTGCCCCACGGCCACCCCTCACAGCTGCAACCCGCGCCCCCGCACACTCGCCACAGCTAACCAAGTGTATTGCATAGTACACAACATGGAAAAAGTTACACGCGAGCCTGCAAGCAAAAACTTGCACAGCATCAATTGCACATGCATGCACATACGCATACACATGCACATACGCATACAGTTGTCCATAAGCCAACGAACAAGCTGCAACATACCCAAGCCCCAGCCCCAGCCCCAGCCTCAGCCCCCTCTCGTTCAGCTGTTGCAAGTGAACACGGTAGATTTGCCACTTTCAAAACCAGCAACAAAACGCATAAATGTGCACACAAAAGCAGCTCGCAGGCACAGACACACACTCTGACAGACACACACACACACATACACACACACATGTGTGTGTGAGTACTTTGGCCTTGTTTGCACCCGTGGGGCCAACTTCAATTCAAAGCGAACAAACTAATTTCCTATGCAAATTGAATGGCAGTCAAGTGTGCGAAGTTCGAGATACATTTGCCAGAATACAGCGCCAAATGCTTTTAAAAACAACATACACACACACACACACATATATATACAGTGTGTGTATGTGTATAACTGACTGCGTATGTGTGTGTGTGTGTGTATGCGTTTGTGGCCAAAAACTGTGTCAGTTTAAGTCTAAGCCAGGCAGCTTATACCTTCTGCTTCTGCTTCGGGATATGCAGCCAAAAACTGCAGTTGCTCCCTTGACACCCAGCTCCTCCTTGCCCTTCTGCTGCTGCTGTTATCCTTGTTGTTGCCCTGCTTTTATAATTTACTTTTCATTTTAATTACTAAGTGGCTTGTGCAAATTAATTGCCACCCGCACTCGTATCCACATCCACATCCGCCTCCGCCACCGCATCCATAACATCATCCACTGCTCCACAGGATGCCCAGCCCGCAGGTCGCAGCCCGCAGTCAGTGCAACGCAATTGTTATTGTTGTTCGAGGGGTTTGGGGACGGTTGGTTCAAATATTTGACTGCAAATTACTAGAACACGTGCGACTGGGCATAGAAATTCCATATTTGCATAGCCAAATCAAACAACGGAACGATATCGATGGATACGGTTATGGATATGGATATGGTTGTGTTCAAATGACATACACTATATATACCAGTCGATATATACTATATATGCGCAAATGGTTTTGTAATCTGTATGTAAATATTCATATGAGCGAGTTCAAGTAAGAGTTTACGACCACAACATGCCCTATACAAATGCTCTAGAGTATCGAAAGTGCCCAACATTAGGCAGAGTTCGTGCATTTTGCTTTTTCTTAACAATTGAGGGGGCAACACTAGATGTAATTGAACTTTTATCTCTGTGGATTATATTGGAAGCCACATACCAAATTTCAGAACTCTAGCTCAACCATTTACCAAGTTAACGAAACATGAAAGCATAACAAACTAGATTCTAATCCAATTTTTGTGGATATCTGAAAGAAATATCTCAGATTTAGGTTTGATCGAAGTCTATGATATTATAATAAAAAGCCAGGAGAGGAGAAGAAGACAGTAAATGATGCTAGCTATACATATTTGATATTATTGATAGAGATGTCTTTCTCAGACCCTTTCTACCCATTTCGGGAACAGGGCATATAAATCGGAGTTCTTTAGCAAGCAACACACACCGAATCAATACTTTGAATTAGAGCTATTTCCCTTCGAGAGTTTTTAAAGATATGGGATACATATAGTACATATCATATGATTTTATAGGTTTATAAGAGGCTGCTGCTCCGAAAACGATTTATGGATTAGTCGCTGGCAAATGGAGTGCATTCAGCTTGCTGAGACTGTCGAAAATCACATTAAAGCGTCCTAGCCAGGAACATTCATCACGAGACAGCGGCAAAATCTCTGGAGCAGGCACTTAAAAATTCCCAACAGATAAGCCCTGGCTGACAAGTAGCGTGATGCGTGATGCGTGATGGCCGGCGTAAAAATGAAACTCATTCGTCATGTACGTACGGAACGTGGACCTGGGCTGGACCCAGGCCAGGACAGGCCGGCGGACAGAAGGATATGGGAAAGCGCAGCTGAAGCTGCAGGCGTAGGCAGAGACAGCGGCAGAGGCTGAGGCTGAGGCAGCGGCTGAGGCAGCGACGTGGGCAGAGTCGCAGATACGCACGTGCGTGGACTATAACAAGGAGCATACAAGGACCCATCATTGAGCTGGCGTTATTGTTGTTATTGTTGCTGCAACTATGGCAGCATTTATGATGCTTTGATATATTGAAGTGGCTGACAGGCAGCCAGACAGACAGGCAGGCAGGCAAGCAAGCAGACAGGCAAATAACAACGACAACTCGACATGGACATTTGCATACCCTGTAACCATATAAGAATTATCTAGGGAGTAACAACAAGCTGTGCTGGAGCCAGAGAAAGGCGGCCGGGCTTAAGCTAATTGCCTTTTTATGACTGATTGTTATCTGTTTCTGAATTCCAAAAACGTATTTAAGTTTTGATTGAAGAAGCAGATTTATGAAAATGTTTTAAAATGTGCATAGTATCGAAACTATGGAATTTTAGGTAAATATTTACAGAATGATAAGCTACAAACTATCGAAAGTGTTGTCATTCGATAGCTTAGATAGTGATAGATCTTCGTCCACTTACACACACACATACACATGGACGTACACACAAGCGACAGCACTGAATCTTCTTTCGTAAATAACTTCCGTATTTATTATCCGATCGACTTGAAATTTGGTCAGTAAATTAAGAGTGACCGAAGTAATATACGTACCAAATTCCAAGGATATATCTTTAAAATTGTTGGTAAAAAACGTTTTTATCGAATTGCGGGCGAACGGGGGGAGATATCTGAAAATGGAAACAAACTTGATCTGCGTATGGTATACAGGAACCTGCATTTCATTTGGTGTCTCTAGCTCTTACAGTTGCTGAGATCGACGCGTCCATACAGACGGACGGACGGACATGGCCAAATCGAAATCTCTTTTGATACTGATCAAGAATATACATGTATACTTTATAGGGTCGCAGATGTCTCCTTCTGCCTGTTACACACATTTGCACAGATTTAGTACCCCCTTTTTACCCATTTTATGGGTGCAGGAGTAAAAAGATCATCAAAATCGGTTTAATAGAAGGATAGAAGACTTAAAATCAGCTTATTGAATTGGCCGGTTCGAGAGTGTCGATAGTAAAAACACCTCGATAGTCACTCAAAAAGCAATCCATCTATACTATTGATTGTGCCATGTCCTGCCAGCGCTAGTCAGAGTAAAAGCGAATAGAAATGCGAGCTGGACTGATTCAATGTTGGCAACAGGATATCTGCTGGTCGAGCAGGCTCTCGTAGAGCATTCCGAGTCGCTGCTGTTGCCATGACAAACAAGCGCCATCAGTTGACAGTCATAAAATCAAACAACACACAACACACAGGACACACGCATGAAGAGGAGATGGCGACATGGAGGCTGATCCTGGGCGCATTGGCTGCTGTTTCTCGGTTTCCCGGTTGCCCAGCTGCGCTGTCGCTTATGAAGCTCAAATATTTTTGCAACAATTTCGTTCGTTTGCTGGGCAAATTTACTTTTAGTTATGCGGCCATTTGCAACAAGAAACTTTCAACAAACTGCCGGCGGGCGAATTGGCAGTTGTCCTGTAAAGGAGCTGGCACTGACGCTGAAGTTGGAGCCTGGAATTGGAGCTGGAGCTCGAGCTGGTGGCTGACGATTGTGCGGCAAGCGCATCTAATTGATTGACAGGACGAGGGGAGCTGCCACTCGGGGCATAATTAAAAGCACATTTATTTCAATTTTCCACGCTAAAGTGGCCATCGACCCACTCGTCCACTCAGCCAGACGTTCATCCAGCTGCCTGCTAGATTCAGGACATCGTTGCCAGGACAACTAATGAAATGCGCCTGACAATCTCAGGCTGCCTGGCGAGCCATAAAGTAATTGATGAACAACAAAGGGCAACTCCAAGCTGCAAAATTGCCAAATATTTGATACCCTTGCACACATTTAGCAGGTTAACCGTATAAACAGAAAACTTCTTTTTATACAAACAGTCAAACATTTGAATGAAATTGAATCAAGTTTTGTTTATAAAACAAACTCAAACTTGATAACTTCAACAAAAAGTTGTTCATCAAATAAATACATTTGTAATAATCTGGTAATCAGATCAAATGAATTGCTTGCTGTTAAATTAGGTACGTTTCTATACCAAATGTATCTACAATTCAAGAACCAGATATCGCTCTAATCACTATACACATTGAGTGAAAAATGTATAATACCCTACTCAGCAAGGATATTAACAGGCAGCAGGCAGCAGTCAGCAACGGAACGAGATGCTGTCAAGGATCTAACAACAAATTCATTTTGAGCCTGGCCTAATAATACAACATTCAAAAAGTGTTGCCTACATTTCAGCGCACGCATTCAAGCAAAATCAAACTCAAAATGCGTGCATATTTTGATTTCAATTACAAATACTCATTTCAGTTCGAGGGGCATCGAAATGCGAACGCACCCCAATGCCACCAACCCTCCTTACACCCACAAACTGTAATTGGAGTATTCGTTTAAGGAGCCTGCAAACAATTGCGCATTAATCAGCTGGGAGGACCCACAAAACGAGGCTGCCAGAAGCAGCATTAGAAATAATTTGATGCTCACTCGAATTTGTTCCGCGCTGAGTTCTGGGATGCCAGATAGTTTCCGAACAGTAGATTAATACTTCAAAAGAACCTGACGAATTCATAAAGATACGAATGCTGACAGGACTGCATGGACGCTTTGAAATAGAACAACAATCTCATATATATTCGTAATTGGATGAAATACGTACAATAGAAAATAAATATTGAATTTTGTATGTGTATATAAAAATGTTATGTTGGTATCCACAAACATCAAAAACTGGAAAAGCTCAAATTTTGACACAATATACAGCTTTTTTCAAAGATTGTTTTCATTTATTTTTCGCGTCAATAACATTGCGGGCGACTGCGAGAAAAAAATACATCAATTATTTCAAACATACAGTACACATTCATCCGGAAAAATATAAATAAAATCAGTTTACATTTTGACCAAAAAGCCCGGGACTTTGAAAAAATCTACCCCCACGGGCGGAAAATTATTGTATGAAACTTGAAAAATCAACTCTCACCCGGAGATGGGATTAAGGTCAAATGTGAGAGGGAAATGTGATGTTAGATCGGTTTCTTAGCTATCCATACCCTACACAAGAGTGCATTAATCACGGTAGGGAAAATAGTGGTAAGTTATTTTAGTTTATTTCTTACTTTCTTATCCATGCAACAACAATGTGCCACAGGGGAGCGTGGCGGGGTACAACGATTAATATATATTAATATATATATGATAGAATGGAAATCAACGCACAACTAAAATCATAGATCCCAGTTAAAAGACTGCACTTTCGATATTAAAATTCTTAAAAATTCTTAAAATTCCAGCCACATATGCGGAAAATTTGCGGATAACAGTTGTTTTCGTTGATATACACTATATATTACTAGGCAAACATGAATCTTATAGTCCCTTTTAAGCCTTTAATAGTGCATTTGATTATTTATATACCATTCGTAAAGTATTTGAATAATCTCTATTCATCACTTATTTAAAATTGGATGTATCGCCGATATAACTCGCTGAAAGTGACACACAATGATACATAATACACACAGACGTAGGCATGTCTGAAAATCTTTAAATAAAAGAAAATATAATAATTTGATTTGTATTGTGTCTAGAATTTGGTCAAGTGCGTAGATCACTTGCGAAACTAGTACAAAGAATCAATCGATACATGTCTCAACGATTTCGGAAAATTCAATGACTGGATCGGAAATTTTTGATCCCAAGGAACCCGGGGCAAAAGTTTAATTTCCATCCGAACAGTTTCAATTTAATTTCCAAAGTTCTTCACAACAAATTAATCGACACCTTTCTCACTGAATCTGGAAAACTCACCAGAATTGTCGAAAAATGGGTGAGCTTTAAGATCCTATAATATCCTTGCAATGAGTTTATATGGCTGTAAGGTATACCAGTGTTATTTTTTAACTTTTCCTTGTGTATGGTACTTAAATGTTACAAAAGCTGCGCTTGATCCTTTGAAAGCATATAATTATGAGAATTGAATACACAAGAAGCTCTTTGAAATAAAGTCCACAATAATAGTAAAAAATGCATTCAATTCCTTTGCGAGCTGATTCCGGGATTAGCCTAGAAAGAGAGCAAGTGGTAAACCCTTTCATAAAAGTTAAAGATGCTCAGCTTTTGTAAGAGCTTGAATAGTATCATGCTTGGTATAAAATCCATCTGCAAGAAACTGCGTCAAAGTAAACAGCCAATATAATCACCGTCCCCCGCCAGCACGCCCACCATTTGCCATTCAATTATGGCCAGCAAATTGTTAAACAACATTTTCATAATTATCAGCCAAGCAGCCATCGAGTAGAAGGCCCCAGACTCGAATGGGCAACCCGGTTCCCAATCTCTGCAGCAGCCTTGGCAACCCTAATTGAAAGATGTAAGACGTTAGCTCGTTGCTTTTAGGCTTGGCTCTGTGGCGGGGCGGGGCGGGGCAACAGCTGCTCTGGTCCTGATAATGAGCACAAACTGTGAATGTGGCGCTGTCCTGCAAGTCGTGTTCTGTGTAAAGTTATCGTCACTGTCGTTTATTAATATCAAGTAACCAGGCTGTCGTCAGGAGTAGACGACTAACTGATATCCTGTGGGCAGTTTGAAGCCCATAGAAAACTCATTTATATGGTACTAGCTGGTAATACCCCGGCCTTGCCCGGCGAAATATTTGTATTGAATTTGACGACTTTAATCAATCGTAAGAGGTACGCAAAAATAGCGTATCACAATTTTCCCTCCCGTGGGGGTGGACTTTTCTAAATAGTTGAGCAACATGCTTCATGATTTGCTGTGTAGTTCAATGACTTTGAGGCCGATCTAATTAAATATATAATCTCACTCATTTGACTTGGGCGTAGATTTTCCAAAATCGGTGAGCAGTCCTTCAAAATATTTCTGATGAAGTTGGAGGAATAATACTAAAATCCAGAAAATAGCGGAAGGTTGGGAACAAATCTGTACTTAATTCAAGTGAACGTTTGGAAAACAATTAATTCCATTGTATCGCATTCTGTTTGCGTAAGTCCCGTGCACAGAATATCGCATGTTGGTACTGAGAAATATCAACCGACCGCCACATTAATCGAAAATCGATCATTATATCGATGAAAACTTGAATTGATGTGCAGGTTTTTTTTTCAGGTTTCTAGCTTCTACCGTTTGGGCTGCTAAAAAGTCGGCAATCAGTCAGTCAGTCAGTCTCAAAAGTTGTATATATAAAGATGATTAAGCAGTGCCACAGTGTAAATGCCCGTCCAGGTTTCTTTTGTTCAGTTGGTATTCAAATTGGTTTACACAAACTGCAGCGGCGCTGAAATGGGTTAGGCTTAGGGGTTGGCGGGGGCTGGGGCCTGGGGGCTGGAGGTTGCAGTGAGGCAAGTGCCTTTGTGTCGCCATTGTGTGAGCGATGCTGGTGACCAAGCAACCGCCAGCACCACCAGCACCACCAGCACCACCAACACCACTGAGCTGCTTTCTTTCAGTTCAACTTTCTTTTATTATTACATTAGTTCTCAGTTGTTCTAGTTGTTGTTGCTGTTGTTGCTGCTGTTGCTGCTGCACGCCAGTGAAGAGAAAAATCTGCAGCCAAGAAAGTCTTTGAAAGTTTGTCCGCCTTCCTCAGTTTCTACCCCTCGAACATCTTGGCATACCCAGTGCCCACAAAAGTGTTGAAAAGAGCATGACAAACTTCGCAATTGCATGCAACAGACATCAGAAGGCAACTGCAATTAAAGTGTTTCTATATATATATATTCTGCTGATCAGCAGCAAGTACTAGTGTTCCAAACATACATACTTTGAGAGGAAATTTAAAAAACCCCATTAACCCATTGGACATATTTATTAAAGCATGTCATACAACTTACCTGAAAATTTAAGAAAGAAAATAATATTTTTAAAAAGTAAGATATTTGCAAAGGCGTGGCAATATGAGTTAATATCTTTAAGGAAGATTTTCAACAGTCCCTATACAACATTTACTGATCTTTTTCCTGTATTAATAGAATATAAGCAGCCTGATTTTGTGTATTAATACTAAAGATGGCATCGGTGCTGATATATTCATCGGAAACAGACGGAATCGAGGCAAGTTTCTTAGTGTCTTAGCAATCCTGAACAATCCCAAATTCCGGAAGAAATATCACTCGGTTGCCGAAACAGTTTTTCGATACGACATAAAAGGCAAGTTATATGTTTATATTATCATTATAGTTATTATCATTTGGGCACACCGGCGAATGGCTTAAAAAAATATCCGGGCGGTTCCGGGATGAAAATATAACTTTTCCTCACGGGTTTATATACCGTTCTTCCAGGACTATAAACCTGTAGCATTTGGCAGCCGGCTGAAAACTGGCTGAGTAAATGTGTTGGGCTAATTAGAAACTGTATAGAGGGTATCTAGCTAGTCGAGCACTCTCGACTCGAGGCCTTTTATTTGTTGTTTTTTTTTCCTGTTTTTTTTTTTGTAGTTGCTCATTTTGTTGGCTCTTTGGCGCTGCCTTATACAGCGAGTGTATTTCATAATTTAGCTTGTCGCTCAGCACACTTTTCACTCAGGCATTCGCCTCTGTCGCCAGCCACGCCCCCGCAACCCCGCAACCCCGCTGCCCTGCTGCCCTGCTGCCCCTCGGCCAACAGCAAACACCCGCCGCCCCCTAACCCATTGCTTGGCACACAATTTTAAGTTAAGTTGATTTTCCTCGTGTACTTTCTTTTCTTTTCTTTTCGTTTCTTTTTTTCGAGTTCTTTTCTTAACATTTCGTTTCTTTTCTTTTCTTGTCTTTTCACTTCTTTTCTTTTCTCTTCATTTAATTTTGTGTGTTGCGTTGTTTGTGTCTGGCGCAGCGTGAAATTGAATTAGGTCAATGCGTCAAGTAAAAGTGTCAGATATAAAATGACAACTACTACAATGTAAAAAGAACAGCAACAGCAACAGCAACAACAACAAACTAATAGAAAAGTGCAATAAATGAAATATGCTTTGTATTCCCCTCCCTTCGCCGCTTTTCCTTCGCCACAGCGTCTCCTTTTGTCCTCTAGCCTTAGATCTGCTTAGGATAATGCCGCTCTGATTATAGTTTTCCTTGATTGTTCAACTCAAAGTTCTACTTCAAAAGGTTAATGGAAAATAAAGTAGGAAAATATTTGACGAATATTTTGATACTTTGTCTGAAAATCGGCCCAGCTGCATTCGCATTATCGATTGATGATCGATTTTCGATAAATGTGGTATCAACATGTAATAAATTTGCCGACAAATTTGGGACTTTTGAATTGAATTGCTGAATGGAATTGTTACCCTTCATTTCCCTTCTAAGTAGTATTCTTCAAACTTCATCAAAAATATTTTACCGATTTTGGAAAATCTACTCCTACACGTCACCACGGACGGGAAATAAGCTTAAGGTCAACAGTAGGAGATAAGTCTTTTGTTAGATCGGTTTCTAAGCTCAGACCTTATAGAAAAAACCATAAGGCACGGAAGGGAATGGAGTGATAAGCTATTTTCCACATCGAAAACTGGTAGGATACAACTAGTAGCCTTATATACTAAGTAATTTTAGAAATATGCATGTATAATTAGTTAAAGCTGTCCAAAAGGTATAAGAGCAGGAGGTAAAAAATTATGCAAAATTTGAATATAACAAAGACCAAGTATTCTGCTCCAAATATATAATTTGCTATATATAATTTGAATTTTTGATATTTTTTAACATTAACACTTCCTCAGTACGGTTCTATGAATTCACGTGTTCGCGGTAATGCAGACACGTGAACGACTCGTGAATGGTATTCGATGAATTCATGGGTGAAACTGTGCAAGCAACTTGGTCAGTTTCACAAGTGAATTCATGCATTACCCTTCATCCATGAATTCATAGCTGCAGCGGTGCTTGTTAAAGTAATGCATACGTGAATGGTATGCCATGAATTCACTTCTGAAACATACGTATCGCTACCAGCAGAACTGGAGGTTACTGTTTTTATTAGTATTTAAGCTGTTTAAATGAAAAATACTAGAATAACAAAACTTCATCTAAAATGTAATCTGATTACATTCTGAGGTAGAGTTCGAAACAGGCCAAGGCTGTTATTTAATTGAATTATGTTCAAATATGGTTGACAACCGAGGTGAAATGTTGTATGTAATCATATTTTGTTAATGCCGAATTAAAACTGAATGGTGTAATTACTGAATGTGCAACCAAAAAACAACTACAGCACACTATATAAAACAAAAAGAAATACAACAACAACAACAAGCAGTTGCAATTACATTTACTCGTTTCATGCCCGAATGAGCAACTAAATCATAATTATGACAGCAACTGTTAACTGTTGCAGGCAGCGGCCCATTAACAATCTGAATTATTTTCCATAATTTATTAGCTGTCGTGAATCGAAAGCCACTCCAAAGTTTGTCAGCAAAAAATGGCCAACAAACAAATTTTGTAAATAGCATAAATAAACAAAAAGGCAACAAAAAATTATAAAATACAACAACAACAAAAAACGAATATGTGAATGAAATAACGAATTCCCATTGCGGTCATTTATTGAATTTTACACTCTAATAAGCCCGCCCGGGCGTGGCCTGGCTATTGAAACGAAAAACACATTAAATTATTACATAACAGCACATAAATGTAATTTGCTATTTCATTTATAACACATTAGCATAACAATGACTTGCAAATATCCTTTTTTTTTAAGTTTTATTTTTTTTCGATTTAATTTTAATCTTACCCAACCATGCATGGAGTTTAATAAGCCAGGAGCTACATGGTTTTAGAGTTGGTAGATGTTAACTGAAGACTGAGTGTGTGGAAAGAAGATTATAATGTACATTATTGGAGGATTCTCCCATTGGGAAGGTTCCTCTGGTAGTTGCGCTTCAGCCTTTTGTTGCGGGTTCTTCTATTCAGTCAAATATCTTGTAGTTTTTCCAGTTACACTATTATCCTCTATACATTTCAGAAAATTTAAAAATCTTCCTTTTACTTAAACAAATATTTACAACTTTAAGCTGCCAAAAAACAGCATTTAACTTGTTGGTTAAATAAATAGCATAAAAACTTAAAAAAAAACTTACCTTTATAGAAACCCTCTTAAGAAGTTGAAAAATAAAAGCCCAATCCCGCCCGTCTCAAATAACTTCTTCTTTTCCAATCCCATATCATCCAGGCTGTTTTTACTCCCTGTACCCATAAAATGGGTAAAAGGGGGTACTAAATCTGGGCAAATGTATGTAACAGGCAGAAGGAGACATCTCCGACCCTATAAAGTATATATATTCTTGATCAGTATCAGAAGAGATTTCGATTTGGCCATGTCCGTCTGTCTGTCCGTCTGTCCGTCCGTATGTATGAACGCAAGGATCTCAGCAACTATAAGAGCTAGAGACACCAAATTTGGAATGTAGGTTCGTGTATAGCGGGAGCTGGTCAAGTTTATTTTAGATTTGAGATATCTCCCCCCGATCCCCCGCACTTCGATAAAAACCGGTTTACAGGAAGAATTTTAAAGATATAGCTTTGGGATTTGGCGTACTTTAGTCACTCCAAATCTACTGTCCAAATTTCAAGTCGTTCGGATAATAAACACGGAAGTTATTAACGGAAGAAGATTCAGTGCTTCAGCGCACGGGGAAGAAGAAGCACAGCCACCAATTAAATTGCCTCGCTTGCGCTGCGCTCGAGCTGTCGCTCGTGTGTGTGCGTCTTTTGTGTATGTGTGTGTGTATATGTGTCTGTATGTGTGTGTATGTGTACGTAGATGCGATCGGAAATTTTTGACCTGGGTACAGGAGTTTTGTAGTCGGGTTTACTCGACTATAGCATTCTTACTTGTTTTTTTTGTAAACTATACCATGGATTCCGTGTTTCAAACGAATTCCTTGCAACACGAAAAATTTGATGATATTTTTAATTTTTTTTTAAATTTTTTATTTTTTCCAACTTTCTTACTTTTTTTTACTTATTTCCTTTGGAAATTTGTAGTATTATGTTAGATTTATTTATCCTATAAGTATTTTAATCTGAAAATTTGTGCCCGTTGGTTTCGAACCGTCTTTGAATTTTTTTAAGCCCATTCCCATTCTCACAAGCTGCTTAAGCCCTGAACAATTTGATTAACAGATTAGTTTACATCTATCCGTCCGTTTCCGGCATCGGCGGGGATCCTTGGCTTAATTCCTGATCCCATCTCTAATATATACGCACATCTTGGCAATTTACAGATTATAAGCTGCACTTAAATCAATCAGATATTGATTTGAAAGCTGAGTTCTGTGGCCAAAAGCAGAATGCACTTGCAGCTAAGATTTTCATTAGGCAATTAGAAATTCGCAAGGACACTCGCAAAATGCCTGTGGAGTGGAAATGCACATAATTACTACAACATATATCAACTATTTGTTAACAATTTAATTTGGTTTATGAAAATGCAACAATAATTAAATTGAATTTTGCGGTTGCTGCGCTTAAATCGATATGAGCCAGGAGCAGGGCTCTCGCAGGATCTGGCCGCAGTCGAGAGGGGTTGCGGGTTGCCGGGTTGCGGGGTTGCGGGCGGGCTACTGTCAGTCTGTCAGCCACTTAATTAACATTAAACCTTTGTTGGCCGCTCTCCACTGCACCCCCCCCCCCCCTGCCCCCGCCCCTTCGTGCCGCCCTCTTTAGCCAGTAAAAAGCTGCAAATTGTTTTCATTACGCTGCCAGACGGCAAAGGAGCAGCTGCCGTCAACGTTGTCGGCGTTGAGTGGAGCTGATGCGACACCCGCCTGTGCCACGCCCCTAAAGTGAGCGCCTAACGCCCACACACACACACACACACGCATACCGTCGCACAACAAGCGTGCTTTCCTCCCCATCCTCTGCTGCTGCGCAAATTTCCATTTAAGAGGCAAAGAATCACGTGGGCGGGGAGGGGCTCACAAAGCGAATGCTTAAAACGGATACGGATGCGGATGCGGATGTGAATGCGAATATGCGAGTGCCAGGTGGGTGATGCGTTGGGGGTGTGGGCGCGGTCCGAAGGCATCGCAACGCGGCCATAAACAAAAACTCATTAACCCAATTTCAATATTAAACGCAACGCAATGAAAGTGCAACGACGCCAAAGGCAAACACACAGATATAGATACAGGTACAGCTCGAGATACAGATACAGATACAGATACAGATACAGATACAGATACAGATACACAAACAGATACAGATACAGCTATACTCAGACATCAGCTGAAGTGGTAGGGTGCGGCAGTCGGTGGGTTGTGGGGTTGGGGGCTGCCGCTTTCAACAGCTGGAACCTCTGACAATAATCACTCAAAGTGCAAGTCATTAATTTTCATTATTTGCCGTCGGATTATTTGTCAAATATCCGATTTTTACTAGCCAGAGTTCTCGCTTGGACATCTGTGACTGAGCACAAGCTGCTAATTTAACACAAAAACTTAACTAATGATGTCATAGTGCACACACACACTCACATGTAAACACACACACACACACACACACTCAAATATGCACAGAGAGCATCAGAAAATAGAAGATGGTATTATGAGCAGAGTTACTTTAGGTTTGGGTATTACTATTTAATACACATCATCGAAACTAGGCCCACTTTCTTGATACCCTAGCAGCGGGTATTATAATTTTGTCCCGAAATGTGTAATGCACTGAAGGAGACGTTTCCGACCCAACAAAGTATATATATTCTGAATCAGCATGAATAGACGGTTCGATATAGCGATGTCCGTCTATCCGTCTGTCCGTCTGTTTCTATGCAAACTGGTATCTCAGTTTTATAGTTATCGTGATGAAACTTGGCACAGATCCTTATTTTAGCTGCAGGCAGTACATATGTCGAAACCGGCCTGATCGGACCACTAAAACATATAGCTACCATAGGAATGATCGGTCAAAGACTATGTTTTTGTATGGAAAGCTTTTTGGTTTAAGAAGATATTCTCAGCAAACTCATTCAAACTGAGTTTCTCTGAAGTTTATACAATCTGATCAAGTATGGTCTAAGTTGGAACACTATATCATATAGCTGCCTTAGGAAAGATCGGTCGAAATCTATGATTTAGTATGAAAAACTGTTTTGTTTTAGTAGACATCCTAACCAAACTCAGCCAAACTGAGTCTCTAGAGAGTTTATACAATCTCATCAAATTTGTTAAAAATCGGATCACAATATCGCATAGCTGCCATATAGTCGGGTGCAAAATGATTTTTTGTAAGAAAAACTTTTTGCTTATACAAATATTACGTCCAAACTAATTGAGAGTTTTATTATACTTCACAAAGTTTCAAATAATTTGATCAAAATCAGACCACATAGCTCCCATAGGAACAATCAGACGACGAAGATAACCGTTTTTTCTTGTTTATATTCTTGAATTTTGTTTACCTAATCCACCATTAATTACAGCTTTTTCTGATTGCATTGGGATACAAGCTCTTTAAATTCAGAGCTGCATTTTGCAAAGCAAAAATTCACTTTTTGGCATCAGGGGAGGTTCCTGGTGCAAACCCATCCTTGGTTTGACTTTTGAATTGATGCAATATCTTAATATAATTTTTGTTGGTAGTACTCTTTCTCTTTAATCTACCAAATTTCCCTTAGTTAAGCTTTTGGATTGATTGAATATATTAATTCTTATTTAACTTGTTGTATTTTATCACATTTTTTTAAATTTTCTTTCTAATTAGGCATGACATAAATGTCGTTCTTTAAATCCTTAATGACATTGTTTTAACTTTGGTCCCAACTATAGCAAATGTGTTTTTATGACCTTTGTACGTAATGCCATAAAACTAAACCAATTAAGTTTTGGTCTCTGTCTGCCCTTTAGATTTTCATTGATTAAAACTTTATTTAATTTTAGGCAATTAATTATTTGATTGATTACAGGGCATTTCTGTCACTTAGTCTTCTCCCAGCGCTGCTGTCAATTGAACCAATTAATCATTATATCAGCAGCTGCATTGCAGCCCCTCCACAGGAGTTGCCCATTAATTGGATGACGTCCCCCATGTCCTTTACTCGTATCTCTTTAAGCACTTACGGTGAGTTGAAATTTTACACTGGGCTGACCCTTTTTACACCCTGTACCCATCAAATACGTAAAAGCGGGTACTTAAACTGTGCAAATGTATGTAACAGGCAGAAGCAGGCATCTCCGACTATATAAGGTATATTTATTCTAGATCAGTATGGATAGCCAAGTCGTTATGGGCCGCTCCGTCCGTCGATCTCAGGATCAATGAGAGCTAGGGACATCAAATTTGGTATGTAGGTTCCTGTATACCTAACGCAGGTCAAGTTTGTTTCATATTTCAGACATTCCCACCCGCACACCCGAAAATCGTTATAAGCCTTGTACAGCAACAATTTCAAACATATTGCCTTGAATTTTTCCATGCAATATTCTGGGTTCAATCGTACAGTATTGAGCAAATTTCAAGTCACATTAAATGCTCTGCTTGCTTGCACTGCCGCTGAACTGCTTCATCTGTGTATGGGGCATTTTAAACCAGGGTACAGGGTGTCTCCTAGTCGAGTATACGCGACTAGAGCATTTTTACTTGTTTCTAGTTGGTTCGCAATTTGTTTAATGCTGTTGTCGGGCCTGTCGGGCGACCAATTGCCCTTGCCCACCCCACCCCGCACCACCCCGCACCGCCCCGCACCGCACACCGGCTCAGCAAAAGTTTGCCAATAACTGCAAAATGCAATGCATTAAGCCAGGCACACACAAGCACACATTGAAAGCTTTTGGTTGAAAAAGCGAAAATCCACTTGGCCAACGGCACAACACACACACACACACACACACCCGCAAGACCTCCCTCCAACTCCCACCTGCCACCCCCCACACACCTGACCTCACCTGACCTGGTAACGCACCTGTCGCAAAACTGACATTAAATTCACATTACAAAATTGGTTGGCTGCATTCGGCGTATCAGTTTTGAGCTAAATAATGTTGACTTGGGGCTGAAAGGGGTATAGGTGAGGGAAGGTTGGGGGCTTAGTATTGGGTAGCAAGCAGCCAAAAGCCATCGATGCGCTCACCTGCCGAAAAGTTTGTTTTAATGGACAAAGTTGCCGACGCTCGTCGGGATTGCGGATTGCCATGTTGCCGTCATGCTGGGGACAAGGGCTGAGACAGCGGCAGCGGCAGGTGGAGTGGTGAACTGAAGCGGTAGCGGTAACTGAAGCTGCTGCATGCTGCTTGCTGCATTCTGCGGCATTCTGTTTGGAGCTGAAACTTTTAAGCTGGCCCTGTGTGGAGCCGACGCCGCAGCGTTGCCTTTAAACTTTTAGCCAACACAAATTAAATTATAAGTCGAGAGGGCCCTCTGCCGGTTTCCCGTTGGATCCGTCGATTTTGTGGCCATAACCCATCTTGCAGTTGCATTTGCCGTACTTTTCCTCAGTTTCGAGAGTGATTTTCTTGCTCGTTAAATTTTGCTGCTCTGACGGGCGACAACGTGGCGTATGCGTAATCTGATATTGAGTCAAAACTTTCAACAGCCTCCAAAAACCACACGCACAGGAACACACACACACACACACACACACACACACACACACACACACACACACACACAACACACACGCAGGTAACAAGTTGCAGCACTTTGGCATCTCTTTGGAATAGTTGGCAGCTCAACGATTTTTGTGGCCTGATTTTAGTTGCATGCATTTTGAACAAACATCATTTAAATACAACGTGTTCAGTTTATATACCCTGTGCAAATATCAGTCACTACAAAGGGTATGCTATAATTGTGCAAGCGACATGTGCGAGTCCATAAAGCCGTAGTAAATATATATTCTCGATCAGCATCAACTGTCAAGTCGATCTAGTCAGCTACGTCTATTTGCATAAATTCAACGCTTGAGAAACAAGAAACTATAAAAGCTACAAATACTAAATTTAGTATGCATATATATTAACATATTTTCTACTTATGTTACAAATTTCAGAATAATTGAGCCATAAAAACAACAATTATTGAGGAAAAAGTTAAAACGCAGTTTCTGTATCATATTTTCTTAGAGGAATCTTTCATTTTAGGTATCTTCCAGTCGAGCTTTATTGCCAACGCCAATGTTATTAGTTTTTCCCATGTATTTTGTGGAAAAGTTTAGATATCCTATTCCCTTCTGCCCTGCAATATTTATAAGGATAGATATAATGTAGAAAAATTGCAAAAATATTTTATTTTTGTTTAAGAAATACTCGTAGGAAAGCTTAAGAGTTTAGCTGATGCCAAAGTTTTCACATCGGCATAGTATAATAAAATGTTGCCGATATTTACTTTACACTAGGTTTTATGAAAGTATTAATATTCATTTAAAGTCGCTTGAGCGCTTTAAAAGCTTTTGAAAGTATTTGCTTGATTCATTTAATTTTAAATAATTAAACAATAAAGTTTTAAAGAGCTTTTAAGCGAGCTAAGTTGGATAGAAAGCACATGAAAGCTTCACCAAAGACTTGATATATTAAGTGATTAAGCCTTAAGCTCTCACTCTAAGCAATGGTTGGAAGATTAATCGTATGTTTGAGCGTCAATTTCCGCCAGTGTCATTTGAGGCTTCATCAATTGCAAAGCTAAGCGATTTAGTTCAGCTTTTAGATTTTTACAATGTCATCCACGTGCCTGGTCCTGGTCATGGTCCTAGTCCTGGTCCTGGCCCTGGCACGGCGCGCATAATTGTTGCTAGCTGCGTTTATTGTTGCCTCTGTCCAGCAACAATTTAGTGCTGTGTTGCCATTAAACGCTTGAGCTGCTTAATGAACAAAATTAGCAACGCAGCGCGCCAGAACAAGAACAAGAACAAGGAGGATGTGTACCTGGACGTGAGCGCAGGAGTCAGGATAAAATATCCGGACTAAGACTGCAACTTAAACTGAAAATGTATCTGGGAAGTAAACTGAGGCGTCTAAGACTGAAAAGGATACAAAGGAAAGGAGGGAAGGGAACTAAATAGTAGATTAGGAGTAAACGGAGACGGAGAAGGATTTGACGAGAAACTGAGACCGGAAGGAAACGGAGAAGAGAATTGTGAAGAAGATTATTAACAAGACCAGAAGAAAATTAACACCAGAAGAAAACAAGGAGAAGATCAAGAAAGAGACAGGGACTGGGACTGAGATGGAAACTCCGAGAAACTGAGACCGAGAAGAATGTGAAGATACCGGGAGGTGACTGGGAAGGAAACTAGGAAGAAAACCGAAAGGAAGACAGGGAAAAAACTGAAATCTTGACTGAGACAGGGAAGGAAAAAAAACAAGCAAGAATCATGGAAACTACCTAGGGAAAAGAGACTTAAAGGAGGACATTTGGCTGCAAATAAGAAAGAGACAGAGAAAACCTTAAAACAGCGACTTTAAAAGAACAGGGAGGTCAGATATAAGCCGAAAGGAATATTAAGAACGCGTCCATAGGGAAGTTATGAAGGATGTCGAAAAGGACACAGAGCAGAAGACCAATCGCACGCTGTCTATGAAACCAGCTCAGCTTGTTGTATCCTGCGGTCTGCTGGTTTGTCGAATGCTGCAAGGACCTCTTGCTGTGGCCTGTTGCCTGAGTGCCAGCCGCCTCCTGGCTTACTCCTGCTGCTCCACAGCCCGGCAGCCGCTAGGCAGCTGCATAAATAGCAACAAGCAGCAGCTGTGGAGTCAGTGGAGCGTGCAAGTTATGTTTTCTTTGAAGTTCATGGAGCAAAAATGTCTTAATTACTGGAAATGAGATGACGATGGTCGCCGCAGTGGCTGCCACGTTGCCCAGTTGTCTGTGGCATGCAGCCAGAGGCGTCGATTTGATGGCCTCCCAAAGAGGGGCAGGCCAGCTGACCCAATAAGGTGTAAGGCCAATATATATACAGGTGACACTTGGTGCGAGGGGGGCGGGGGCGGGGGCGGGAGGGGCAGGGACGTGACTGACAGTTGAACCAGCTGCAAAAATTCGTTTTAATTAATTTGTGGACGACACTTGACAAGCCGATGGAAGCGGACGAGTATCCTGGTCACATCCTGCGGCAATAACTCACAGCACTTTATGCGCTTAAGTGATTTCTAATGCAAACCAATTTCCGAAATCAGCAAAAGCACTTGAAGCCATTTCGACTTTCGCTCTGTCTCCCAGCGAGGACCAGGACCAGGACCAGAGCCAGGACTAGGACGAGGACGAGCAACAGCAACAGGAACAGGATGAGGCCCAGGCGCCGCGCTGGCTAAAGGATATTTCGTTTATGTTTTTACCAGCCATGAGAGGAGCAGTCAGCCAGTCCGTCGGGCAGGAAGTCAGCCTTGTCTATCAGGCAAATGACAGTCGCGACGCCTGCATCTCCTCTCTCTCTCTCACTCACTCTGTGTGTGTGTGTGTGTGCTGGGTGTGTGTACTGTGTGTGGCTGTTTGTCTTGCAAGACGGCGCTTGCCCTCGCTCTGATATGCTTTGGAAAAACTGTGCACATGATATGCCAGGCGAGCCTGGCAAGAAGCAGCAGCAGGAGCACATAAAAAGGACATATGTACACACACGAACACACACACACACACACTTGCCTAGACACAAAGTAGTCACTAGCAGCAGCGCCAGCAAAATCATAAAGGAAAATATTGAATTTACTGCAAGAAATGCAAATTTCTGTACTGCAAAAAAGGACACACAAAAAAGGATGCGCAAGGATGAGCAAGCAGCTAACCCAGCAAGAAGCTTACAATACCCTCTAATCGAAGGCAAACACAAGGCATATTGTTCTGATCTTCCACCAAAGGTTTTTTTTTGATATTTTAGTGGGCAGCGTGGCGTCAAAGGCTATTGCCATTCTGGATGTGTGGCAACGCTGACAGCGTAGCCAGTGTTGGGCAATTAAAAAAGTTTAGGATATATGGAAAGCTGGAATTGTAAGCAGATGTGCCTACATACTTAAGCTATAGTACTTTCCCTTATTAATTCGAGTTGAGCTTAAATTGGATGAACTCCTTTTTAAAGCAGAAAATTAATATTTGGAGAAAACTAGCTTGAATAAAGTTCAGTGAGCCGGGGGTAACCGAAACCCTGGAACACCTCCTCTGTACTTGCCCAGCGCTCATGAGAAGCAGACTCAATCAATGGAGAGTGTATCGAGGACACCACTGAACCAACTCTTAAAATTCGCGAAAATTATCTTCAAAGAATCTTAACGTCGCAAGGGTCAAATATGCGGTACCACTAAGGACCGGATGGTCTATCTGAGGCCACCCGTTTAGGTGACCTGCCGTCTTAACCTAACCTAACCTAACCTTGAATAAAATATCTTAAAAAACCAGGCATTTTTTAAAAAATATGTAAGAATACAAGAGCTTCAAAACATATCAATGGATTTTCAGCACTAATGGTTTGCATTATTTGCTTTCTATCGATTTTACACATATTTCCTATATATTTACAGGCTTTAAGCATTATAAACTATATTATAAATATAGCTATCGATAGGGAGACCATAAAATGATCTAATCGATCTACAATTGCTTTTTTTTACTTTTACTGATTTCTTGTGCTGTTTTCTTACATTTCACATTTCTGGGCAGGTTTTAGTCGAGCACTTCTATTTGATTTATGTAACTTTCTTGCTGCTTTGGCCTGCAGTGGCAGTAACTTTGAGAGCTACCCTCGCTGTAAGCGTATGTGCCACATAATCAAATATATTGGATGCATATTGCGGCCAAAAGAACGCGATGCTCAAATGTAATACAGTGGGCAATAAAATGTAATATGGGCAAATGATAAACAAGCAAATGTGAGGTGAGGTAAGAGGTGAGGTTAGCTGAAGCAAAGTGAAGTGAAGTGGGAGGAGGAGGCAGGAGCAGGAGTTGCGGCTGTAATAAGCTCAAATGAAACAGCCAGGCCCATAGACTGCCAATGACAATAAAGAACGCAAAAGGCAACAAGGCACTGTGTGTGTGTGTGTGTGTGTGTGTGTGTGTGTGTGTGTGTGTGTGTGTGTGTGTGTGTGTGTGTGTGTGTGTGTGTGTGTGGCGATAAAATTAACAATTCAATGAAGTGAATTCAAAATGGCAAATCGAGAAACGAAATCAAATAACGACGCAGCCCAGAAACAACAAGAACAAGACACACACACAGACACACACACACACACATACACACACACACAGACACACACACACAAAGAGGCACATCGAATACGCGTTAGCCATAAAAGAAAAGCATAGAAACGAAACGAAACGAGAAGAAAAGAAAAGAAAAGCAAACAACAAGTCAATAAAAATTAAAATAAGAAAAACATCAGGCAAAAGTTTTTATTTTTATGGCCCGGGCTGTAACAATTACGAGTTTAAGCAGTGAGTCGAATAGAAAATGAATTCCAATACGTCTACGAATACCAAATAAGTACACCCAGACAGAACATTTTCTATACCCTATACTCAATCCAACTCAGGAACTATTTAAGCTAGCACTATGAAGCTTAGTATACAGAACAAGCTTGCTTCAAAGTTCTAATGTTCTGCACCCAAATTTCGAAAATCGTATGCAGATAAAGATAAGATAAAGCTAAGTAAGATATTGGGTACAAATATCCATGTCCTTTCAATAGTATCAATACTATCAGGTGTGAAAACGATTGTATTCGATCACATTTTAGATATTCAGCTCAAATCTTACAAAAGTGATAAGAAACGAAGTCAAGGTCATAATATTTCGGAATTGCGTAGAGCTAGAGTTCTGAAATTTAGTACAGGGGCACTTCTATATAATTATCTTGATTTTGAATTTCGATATTAAAATTTAAGCTATTGTACATCGACAAAATGAATTTGTATGCAGAGTTGCGGAGAAAAACTATACAAAATACGAACTGTTGTATATCCTATATAAAGGCAATGTATCGAGTCTATCAGTGGATCTCACTATAGAGTATAAAACGGCGAGTACTTGGGTTTTTGAAGCAGGCCTTGCTGTCGCACAGTTTCAACTCAATTTTGGCCAATTTCAGTCAATTTCATTTGTTTTATGTATTTTATGGCACAAATCGTATTTTAAAACTGTTTCCCCAACATCTCGTCTGTTGTCTCTCGCCTGCTGCTTGTGAAATTGAGTTGAAAGCGAATTCCGGCTCCAAGAATGATGATGATGATGAGGAGGAGGAGGGGCTCCAAGCCCGTCACCCCTTGAAGATGTTATATGCATTAACATATAACATAAATCTCTCATACTCCCAGCTTCTTTTTATACACATTTTATGATCAGACGAGAGTACGCACATACACACATGCACACATACATACATGTATATCGATTTATGCATGTGTGTGTGCTTGTGCCAAAAATCACTGCATACTTTTTGGGGGTGGGGAGAGGCACACACAAAATAATCGAAAATAATTTCACATAAATGCAGGAATGATGCTTGTCAGTGTGTGTGTGTCGTTCCAATAAATTCATGTTGCCAGCAGCGGCTAAGACGGCGTCAGCGTCGGCGACTGCGACTGAGGCAGAGGCAGCAGCAGAGGCAGAGGCAGCGGCAGCAGCTGCCGTGACGCATGATGCTAAAATGTTTACATTTAGTTAAGCGCAAACTTGACGTGCCTGTATGACTATGTGTGTGTGTGTGTGTGTGTGTGTGTGTGTGTGTGTGTGTGTGTGTGTGTGTGTTTGCATATTTGGTTAAAGGCGCGATCACACCATTTAACATTTAGCTGCAATATTGCGCAACTTGTGGCTAAGTCCAAGTGTGCCTACAAAATTATTTGTCGCGTCATCAAACTGACACAACATTTTTTTGACATACTTTCGTCTCAATTTTTCTTGTCAGATTTGCATGTCATTTTTGGAGCAGTGCTGTAAACTGTTGATTGTTTTTTGTTAACAAATTTGTATATTTTATTTCAACAAGCTTAACGCTACTTTTCGTGGCAACTAAATCTTGTTCAAGGTACAAAGAATAGGATTATTGTTACATACTATATGAACTAATATCTATTATTTGCAATATTTACAAAAATTATTTAAATATATTAATGGACGAATCTTGTAGAGAGATCCAATGGTTGGTACATTTTGAATGTTCTATTTCTTGGCTTATTTCGTGTCAGATTTGCATGTCATTTTTGGAGCAGTGCTGTAAATCGCTGGCTGTTTTAAAACGACCCAAATTGAAGTCCTTTCTGCCCATTAGTAAGACAAATATTGTTCCACACTGTTTTTATATATCGAGAATAACAGTTTCACAGTCACAGCCTGCTAACAGTCACAGTCTGAGTGTTGACAGTCAAAGTTCTGCTATTAACAGACACATTTCCATATCCCATATTAACAGCTGTTAAGCTTGATGTAAACATTATCAGCTAATACTGATATTCGTTGTTTGTTCTTTGCTAGAAATATTTTAAGAAATGTTAACCTGTTTCCAGGACATTTTCGATGTTGCCGATGCTAATTCATAAAATATTCAAAGACTTGTAAGCCATCTCTATATCTTGCTGCCAAATTGAAGATTTTCAATTTAGAGCATAGTCACAGCTCGAAAGTAACAGTCACCGTTGTCACTGCGACAGGAAAGTAGGTAGAGCGCCATCCTCTAGTTCTCCTCCCCGGCATGACATCCTCAAAAATGCTCAAGCTGATTGTGAAATATTTGACGTCATTCTGGTAAACGCTCTAAAAGTGGCGACATTTTCATTACAGCTCACTGGTTTTTAAGATTCATCATATTGTAGTCATAACTCTTAATGCCCATTACCCTCACAAAGTGCTAAAACTCACTCGTATTTGCCTTAATTCATTCATTTTTCCACGCAGTGTTGTAAACGCACCTCTGTTGGCGCTGCTAACACTAAAAACACATTTGTCAAATTAATTGCGCCATAAATTTAGCGCGGTGATTTTTCATGTAACATTTTGACAGTTATGCCAGAGCTATGCATGAAAAATATTGTACGTAAATATTAGATAGTCTGAACGGGCATTAAGCAATTGTTGGCATATGCAAATTGCTGTGAAATGTGGGCGGAGAACGGGGAAGGGGGCGTGGCTTAGATGGGAATGCAACTGTTTGAATTGTTTCATATTTTGATTAATTCCAAGTTGTAGTTGTTGTTGTTGTTTGCCTGTTGAAGTAATTGCAAAATGCAGCCATGTGCTTGTGTGTGTGTAATCGACACACACCCAGACACACGCACACCCACACAGCAATTTAGCAAATAAAGCGTTGACAGCAAAAACTAAATGAATTAAACGATACAAAACTGAAACAGGGCTGCAGCGAGAAGTGGGGGTGGGGCATCACTTACAAGCCAACTGCCAACTTAGTCGCCCTCTTGTTGCCCCACCCACTGTTTCTATCTCTATGCCCCAGCCCCGCTCCCTTGCTGTCTTCTTCTCTAGAGCGCCTCGTGCGCTACCATAAAATATGAGATAATAAAAAGTGAATTATGTGCCCACGGGCAGCAGCAGCAACGGAAAAAATGAAGAGAAACCCAACAAGTAAGAATACCCTAAGTACAGCATGCTAGACCAGCAAATACCCTGTACTTAACCTTAATACACATAAGTACAGTTTCGCTGCTGGCTTAGAAAACATGTTCCTTAATAACTTTTGTGTTTATTATGCGATCACTATAAAAATTTGAAATTTAATAGATAATATGTTTTTGCATACGTGTACCAAATTTAGTAACCCTAACTTATATGGTCTCCTGTCGGTCGATGCGTTTATATAGGGATGGGTGCACATAGTTAGAAGGACGTTGTTGTAGATGCTTATCAAGATTATATATACATATATATAAATGGGCTTGCAGATGACTATATGCGAGTACATTCAGACAAGTTTATGATAACCATTTTAGCCTTTTTTGTGGATACTGGGTATGAGTGGAAAAATCCAGCAACAGCAGCAACAACAACTGGAAAAACATTTAATTGCAATTGTTTGTTTGCCTGCTAGTTTTTATTTGCACTTTAATTATGAGAAATATGAAACGCAGCAGCAGCAACTAATTTTTACAAGTTGCATTTAAAGTTAAAAACAAACGGGGCATGGGTAAATAAGGTTTTAAGTTATGAGCAATTCCAGACGAGAAACTATACAGAGCCGAGCTCATGATGCCCTAATAGCAAAGTTTCTCAATAGTGATGAAAAAGTGAAAAAACGCTATAAAACTTTATATTGAAATAAGTCCCATACAAATAAATGGAATAGTCCAATGGTTTTTTGTTTGGTAGAAAATTTGAAACCGAAAACTGTTTTTCAATCATTTAAGGCCGTCAAACTTGAGTTCCTTTAAGAAATTAGTCAACAATTGATTATGTCTGATAAACTTGTTTATTTTTTGAAGATATCCTGACAAAACCCATCAAATCGATATAAGATGGTGTTCCAAGCATGCTGACCGAATAAATCATATATCTGCCATATAACAAACGGTAGAAAAGCAAGTTGTATGTGCAACCTTTTTGTTTTTATAGATATCCCCAACAAAACCAAAGAGATGCGAGTTTTATTATAATGCATATAGTTTGATTAATATTGATAAAAACCATATCATTATATCATATAGCAAAAGGTCGAAAATGGAGTTTCTGTGCTGCAAGGGTATATAACTTCGTCACGGCGAAGAAAGCTGTGCCTGCAAGTTAATTTTTTCCATTTATTTAGTTTAACCAACTTTCTAAAAATAAAGCAAACTTCTCAGTTGTGTAGCCAATTGGAAGTGAGCTAAGCAAATTTATAAAACTGAAGTCTACTTAGGTCAGGATGGCTAATTGCATGAATCAAATCAAATGCTACCTTTTGGAAAATTAATGAAATTGCTCGCTGGGTAATTTAAAGATAATAAAGTTGGTTATAACTTGATGTTATTTGCAGATATGCGATGAAATGTATTAACATATTGATTATGCATAGAGGGTAGTGAAATAAAGCTGACAAGAAAGTCCAACTGAAATCAACGCCATGTTCTAGCTATAGGAAATGTCAGTTATTCGAAAATAAGACAAATACTTTTCTATTTTAAAACTAACTGAGGACTCGCAATGTGTTTCTTCGCAGATCTTGGTGACTTGACAATTCACCAGTTGACAGATATTATTGGTGCAAAGAAAGTAAAAGTAACCAAAAGGCCCAAGTTAAGCCTTGATTTTGAAATCCTAGCCTAGAATTGTCAGTTTTTAGAAAAGTTGAAAAACAAATAAGCTACTTTCGTATTTTATGGTTACTTGGATATGTATATTACAAAAATACAATTTAAAGTATATAAAGGCTATCAAAAAGTCAAAGCTTAGCCTTGATTTTGAAATCCAAGCAATATACTTTAGTATTTAATAAATACTGAGTACTGAATATATTTAAATTAACCAGAAAGTTCAATGACATTGGTTCAAGAAGAAATAAATGGATTTTGAAATCCTATCAAAATACCTTAGTATTTTTTAAAAAGTCAAAGATTGGCGTTGGTTTTGAAATCCTAGCAAGTATTTTATAAAGCCTGAATAATCAATGTTATTCAGCGCAGAGCGTGGTGACTTACAATTAATCGCCAGGTGACTGAAATTATTACTGAGCTACAAATATACAATCTAAAAGATATAAAAGTTGTCAAAAAGTCAAAGCTTAGCCTTGATTTTGAAACCCTAGCAAAATACTTTGGCATTTTATAAATACTGATCAATGTTATTCAGCGCAGAGCGTGGTGACTTATAATTAATCGCCAGGTTAAAATAATGGATTTTGAAATTCACGCCGTAGAAAAATACTTTCATAACTACTGAATACCCCCAATGTTTTTGTGCGCAGAGCAGATTAATCGCCAGGTGAAAATGTATAGAAAAAAGCGTAATTATGTTAAGTGCATATCTTTAATTGTCCTGCAGCTGTATGCATTTAACATATTTAACATATCCGATTGTTGTTGCTTCTATTGTTGTATATATGTATATAGCTGGTACATGTTGGCCCAAGAATATTATTAGCTAATGCACCTCTCCAGATTTGGTTTTTGATTTGGAACTCAACTGAGTCGTGGCCGTCCGAGTATTGCGGGTGGTGCGGTTGGTGGTGGTGGTTTTGACGTTTTTTGTCGTTTTTTACATTTTTACGATTGTGTGTTTGCTGTTTCAATTGTTGCTGGATTTCGAAACAAGTGTAGATGTGTGTGTAAAGGTTGGCAGTAGAGTGTGTGCGTTGGGTTAACCAAGAGTGGGAAACTCGACTTCATCAGCGACGTTGATGGGCTCGGTTGTGCCGCCAGACTCGGATTTGTTGCGAGGACGCATTGGCCAGCCGTTGAGGTAGTTGCCACGACGACGATCGTCCTTGAACTTGAACTCAATGTCCACAATGCGCTGCAAGCGGCCCACTCGCTGTGGATACATGGATGCATCGTACTCTAGGCCAGAATCGGTATCGGACTTCGATGGCTTCTTCTTCTGCAAGACGATCATCTTCTTCCAGTCCGGCTTGTTCACCTCCCCCTCGCCCGCCTTCCGTATGTTATAGATGGGCTTGGCGCGTTGGGCGCGCTTCGAGCGCCATTCCTCGACGGTTATATATTTGGTATGGTCATCGAGATAGCCATCGCCCTGCTGCAGGTCCTTGCCATCCTCGGAGAGCGAGGCCGCCTTAATGCCGTTGCCCTGCTCCTCAATGTCCTTGATAGCAGAGCCCCAATTGTGCGCACCGCCCCCATTGCGCTTAACCACCGGCTTGATGCCCGTCTTATCGGATCCAGAATGGCGATCGAACTTCGGCTTTGGCATCGCCAGCTTGGCCCCAGCCCCACCAATGAAGGCGCCCTTGGCATTGCTATTGTTGATGATGCGTCCTGGCATATATCCCTGTTCCCTGTAGTTGCGCTCCACCAGCTGCGGTGGCTCCACGCTCGGTGGCTTCTTTGCCTCAAACATCATGGAGCGCATTCTCTGGTTACCCATCAGTGTGGCATTGGATATCTTGATGCGTTCCGGCTTCAGGCCCTGAGCGACCTTGGTGGCATTGTTGGCCGCCTTCGGCTGCGGCAACTTACTGTTTAATGAAACGGACTTGCCCTTTTGGCGCTTGTTCGCCTTCACCGGTCCTGTGGCTACTTGCACCTTCTGTTCACCAGTGCAGACATCGGAGGCATCGTCGTCAATGAACAATAGCTGATAGCGGTTGTTGCCCAATGAATCCATTTTTGGAAAAAAACAAACTTTTTAGATTATTTTTTTAGCTCACACAATCGTATTAAAATAAACTCTGAAAATGTACGCCTAAACTAATTCTGGCAAGCGTGTTCTACCCCACACTGACTACTAGATCTGTAGAAATTCAGTATCCAAGCATAAACTAGGCAAAGGCTGCCAGCTCACATATCATTCCTTCAAAAGTTGCCAGCTTAAGTGAATCCTCTTCAAGAGTTGCCAGATAAAAGTGTCTGGGAGAGCAATAGAAAGAAAAGCTATGAGCAGAGAGTAGAGTAAGTAGAGAACTATCTCTTAGACCTTCTTACAGCTCTTACTGCGCCGAAGAGGGCAAGCTAACCTCTCTTTAAACTCCTAGTTAAGGAAGACTCTCTCTCAATGAATGGAGATGCTCTAAGGAGGTAATCATTAGCTAGGACGCTAGGACAACCCCTTACAAGAAGTTTGGGTAAGTTCTATAGAAGAAGCCTTAGGTCTATTCAGTGTCGGATTCTAGGGAAGACTATAGTAGCTCCCGCTGAAATACAAAAAGTTAATAAGTCAAAAACCAATATTCACTTAATGATTTTTTTGCTATAATTGTTGGATTCTTTTAATTACACAGCGCTTAGAAATATTAAAAGTTGAAAGAACTTTTGTATGTGTAGTTTTTGGTTAGAAACAGAAACGAATTGCAGCAGTCCTTAAACTGATGCATATATGTTTCTGGATATAGTTGCTATCGTTCAGGATAGTAGCTGCTAAAAACTAATAACAATTTTACTCGACAGAAAGAACTTTTACTTGAGAAAATAACCTAAAGCCTCTCAATAGTGTCTTTTATTACAAATTGTGTTATTAAAAATAAATACAAAACTTCAGTCGATATATACATATATACTAGCAGATGTTTTCCGGCTTCGCCCGAGCCAAACCTTTTTCATAGAGTTCTTTCCTGTGATATACAATTCTCCTTCTCATATTTATCCCACTCCTAGCACAGTTGAGGAGGAGCTACCCAGAGTTTCAAAGGTAAAGCATTCCGAAAATGCGGACGAATTTTCCAAAATCGTTGAGACACGCATCGAATTAATTAATGTGTAGAGCTGTTAAATTGTGTTTGAAGCTGATCGAAAAAAAGTTGACTTTGGCCCATACAGCTTTCCGTTCCCCATTTTCCGCCCATGGGAGCGGATTTTCCAAAATCGCTAAAGTTCCAACGATTTTTTTGTGTAGATCTTTGAAAATGAGTTCGAAGCCGATTGGTAAACTAAAAAGTTTCATACAACAGTTTTCGGCGATTTATTACTCTTTCGGATTACAATTTTCCGGAAATTATTTCAGAGTGCCGATATGAGATTAAACTACTGCAGAAATTGAAAATTTCTAGCTTCTACCGCTAGTCAGGTTAAAGAGTTTTATATATATATATAGATAGATAGATAGTATTTGTTCTAAAGAACATGAGCACCCTGCTGAAGGAAACCCTGCACGTAGAACCCACACTGGGTCTATTGTAGACTTCAGGGCTTGCCGCTTAATAAGTGGTCTAAGCGTATAAGTAACTTCTTTGCTCCTCGCAGTGCTTCGATACAGCAACAATTGCTGCAAACTTTAATAATATCCTTGGGGTTAAGACCGGAGCAGAAAGCCAGATTGCGCCAGTTACCATTGCAACCGAGACGTGGATGTTAGGCTCCACAAACCCAACCATGCCAAAGCCTCAAAACTTTCTGATATCTGAGATTTTTGAGCTCGTTTTTATACCGTTTTGTTGATTCCAGCGTTAATTTCTGAATTCCTTCATCGCATCGCTCGACGCCCCCGCAAAACTTGCGAGTTTTATTTTTATGTGTACAATTTTTTTTATATTTCTTTTTATAGTATATATATATACATATATATAAATAGATGTACATTGTAATGTTTCTCCTCAGCTACATTAAATTGAACAACTGCTGCTGAACAAAAACAAAAGCAACGACTGCAGCTTATAAAACAAGCAATAATGTTGTAGTCGAAAGAGTGCGACTTAAAGATACTATATAATTATATATGTGTACATAATTATATGACTCAAGGTGTTTTCCCTCTGTGCTTTACTACTGATAATAATTGCTGGACAAACGTCTACATTTCTTTAACAATTGCAATGCAATTATCAGAATCGATATAAAAACAGGCGTAGGAATAACAGTTGAGAACCATCAAAACGCGTTAGACACAACACATTTCCTTGGATTTTGTTTTGTTAGAAAGGTTTTATCGGGGAGCAGAGCAGGTTATTTTCTTTCTTAAATAATCACGAGAGAAAGTTGTTTAGAGAATGGAGTATATGGAGAGTACACTCTTAGCATTGATTACCAAACTTGGTGTCTTTAGTTATTATAATATCTAGAATCAAGGAGTTTAGAAAGCTGTTGCCTGCTGCTTGTTATGACACCCTTTTGGAAGCACTTAATGCTTACAGGGTATCAAAATGTCTGCAAACTTTTGCGCGGCCTGCAATTTTCTCTCTAATTACAGCGAGTAACACACGTTGGCTGTCAGGGCAAGAGCAGAGGAGCGGGAAGGGAGGTTACGGAAAACTGTAGCTCCGGCTTGTGTCGGGGAGATTGCAAATTAAATGAAAAATGCCACAAAAGTTGTTAAAACAGTTGAGAACAAACTGAGCGGAGCAAACTTGTGCCAGCTAGTAGTAAATCTCTTATTCTCAGCAAACACATCAATAATCCCCAAAAGCAACAAGAACAACAACCAATTAGTAAGCAGTTGGGGGTTAATAACAATAAAAAAGGGAAATAAAGGTACAAGAAAAGGAGACAAGCTTGCAAATTGTATGACAAATGCACTTTAAGGTTATGGAGCAGGGGGCGGCGTTGCCAGACAAACAAAAACGTCCCTTGTTAAAATTGATTGCCTGACCCAGAACAAAAACCTGGTCACACTGGCCGGCCTAAAGCAACAACCACTTGGTTAGACCGGTTACCTTCTGGGTTGAAGCAGTCCCAACATTGATTTATATTTGTATTGACACTCAAGCAACTCCCTAGCCGGAAAAATTCTTAGCCCCCTTGGCCCCTTTCCCCCACTGCCACTGTCGATAAGCAAAGCAAATCCATTGTCCATTGTCCCTTGTACGTTGTCTGTTTGCCAGGCGCACAAATTTGTCCTTGTCATTGTTTTACAAGCCCAAAAGGGAGACCCAAGTCACCGAATGGAGACGAAGACGAAAAACTCTTCCAGTTAAAAGCACAAAATGTATCGATTAACAACAGCAACAACAACAGCAACAACAACAACAACAATAATATCGAACACAAGAGATTTGCCTTTAAATGTGGCAGGACAACAGACAATTGAAAAATGTGCAACTTTCCGACTTACCCATAAATAAAATTCTCCGAATTTTGCAGACCGCCGAGTTGCATTTCCGTTGCCGTCAACTGAAAATCCATTCATAAAAGTTGACATTGCCAATTAGCATTGATAAATGTGGTAGAAATGTTGCCAGCAAATCCAATCCAATAAAGTGGCAATAGTGGTGAGCAGTAAAAGGCTGTCAGAACATTTTATAAGTTGTAGCCACATGAAAACAAAATTGATTATTACATATTTGAAAGTGTTCACATAACTTAAGCTTGTGTAAGTTTCAGCAACGAGCAGCAAAGTGAACATGGTGGTGTGTGGAAAGGGCTCTCAATGAAAACAGTTCAAGGTTGGGAGCGTAATCTACAATAGTTCCACTCAAGCTGAAATTATTGGATTTAGTTTAGTTTTATAATTGATTAATAGCGAATTGTGGATACAAACGGTAAGCAAGTAAACATGGAGGTGAGGAGTTGGGTTGAGAGCTTATTTACTTGGTTCTATTAATAATAGGATTATCACAATCAACACACATCCATTTCTTAAATTGTGTTAAGTTAATATTGCTTTAAGCATCGAAGTGGACATGGAGGTGAGCAGCAGCTGTGAGTTGAGACAGCAGTTCCTTTGCTAGAATGAAAGTATATATTCTATTGAATTAAACTGATATTAAGCTGTTTGCCATAGTTTTCATTTTGGATTATCATACACAACAAGTTTGTGATATGGCAATGCAAGTCCTTAAGCCTTAAGCTTTGACAGGAACAACAAAGTGAACACGGAGCTGAGCAGCCATTTAAGGATGAGAATTTGGAATCAGCTTGTAGGCACAGCATCTAAGCCTTCAGACATGGCAAAGAAATAATTCGAAATTAAAATAGATTCTAGCATGTGAATTAAAATACCTTAAATCCATTTGCAAGCCAAAAATTGTTGGCTTAAAGTGTATTACAAATTGCGTCTTGGCCATGTTATTTCTAGCTGCTTCGAATGCGATCGATTGCGACTGCTATTTTTGACAACGTGACAACATTTTTGACGAAACTTGTCCTCCAGCCAAGGCAAATAACATCTGATGTGTCGTTTTCATTTTTACATTTTAGAACTTCATCCTGCGGCAGCTGGTGCTGCTACTTCTGCTCCTGCAACACACAGGGCCAGGGTGAAATAAATGAGGCAAATGCCGGCCCAGCCCCGTCACCCGCCACCCATCATCCGCGTCCCCGGCCTGCCAATTGTGCGTCTGCTCTGTGTGTTTATCTAACGAGTAAATACGATTTTAATTAAATGTAAATCACATTGTCAACTCACACAACAGCAACCCATAAAAGTGCCTCAACGCAGCATGGAGCAGCTGGAGCTGAATCTGGAGCAGGAGCTGGAGCAGGAGCTGGAGCTGGAGCTGAAACTGGAGGAGCAGCATCTGGCATTGGTTTTGCCATGTTTGTGGGTTATAGTATGTAGACGGGCTGCCAAGAAATCCTCTTACACAAATACATGCGAGTATTGTCTTCAAAGGTTCACATTGTATGTGCACATATGCCACATGTATCCATACATGTATCCACACATGTATCTCTGTATCCTGCCTCTTGTATGCTTGTATATGTATTTTTGCAGCCTCTCTTCATGCCACACTGCAAGTAAAAGCCACAACACCCTTGAGATTATTAATTAAAAGACAAGAAAACATAATTTCTAAATTTACACACATGCAAACACACCAAGGTACACGCACAGTTGCTGGGCGGTAGGGGCAGAGGGTGCGGTATGTTTTTGTTTGCCGTTATATTGTTGTTTTAACAGTTACGCAGAAATAATTGTATGCAAACCTGAAAAACACAAAATAGTGTTGCGTAACATCATGTAGCATTCGTTATGCAACACTGCCTTTTGTTGCTTAGAAGCTACATGTCGTCTTTCTTTCGCTTACAGATCAAGTCTGAAATCGCACTGGTTCCGGAACAGCTCATTATTGCTTAGAAGTTCCTAAGTTATCAGATTGTCAGATCGTTTTGATCTGAAGTCGCCATTCTTAATGTAATTATTATGGTTATAAATAAGTTAGGGCTTAACATAGAGAAGTATATGATAAGTAGAACGGCTAACTTCGGCGAAGAACCAGGCTCTAATCAGATTTTCGGATGAAGTTTTTCGGGATATCAAGGGAGATCAAGCAGCAATGCAATAATAGTGTTGATCAAATAGTTTATAATATAAAGTAGTCTCGCGTGTTTTGGAACCAGCGAGCCAGCTTGCAAAAATCTCGGAACAGGCTGGTTCATTCTCTTGGGACTAGTGGGAGTTGTGGGAATACCTTTAGCCCGATCCCATTCTCCAACAAACAAGCATGTGGCGTGCTGTAATATATCGAGTATCAAATATGTTATGTAATCGTTGTGCAACACTGTCTGCTGTCTACTAGAAAGTGAAGACCGTGTTAAAGTCGTCAATTTCCGTAAGCTAATTGAAAATTAAAAAAAAACTAAATGGACCACGTTGATATATCAGATAGTGAAACTGAGGGACGCGAACAGCAAGAGGCTGTCTTTGATCTAACTGTGGCAAAAGAAGCCCACGTCTCGACACGTCCGGAGGATGTAAGTATACTCTCTATAGAAAGCATACAATTTTTGCACACATATGTACATATACAAAATGCTGTTCGTTTTGTGTTCGATAGAATGGCGCCAAGTTTCGTAAATTCGAGATAAAGGCAGACGATCCAGAAGTGCAGCGAGTGATGATCGCTGCCATGTTCGGTGCCCCCAAGGATGTCAATTTCAAGAGCCTGCTGGAGGAACTAAAGGACGGCGTCCTGGAGCTCGAGATCGATTTTAAGTCGGATGGTGGCTCAAGCACTGACACCGCTGCCGAAGACTAGGGCCCTGTAATTGATAACCGCAAATGTAAAGATAATAAACAAGAACTTTAAGGGGCTTTTAAGGCTTTTAAACACACACGAGCTGGCTCCTGCCTGCTGGCAGCTGCACTTGTGTCTGCTTGTCGGCGATTGATACGCAAATCGAGCAGCTTAAAAGTCGACGGCGCCATAACCGTTAGTCATTTATATCACTGCCAGCGAGTTGGCAACATGCCACACCATGCCAGGCGCACTTAAAAGCGACATGCAACACCATTCCAGTTGGTGGCGCCACCCCCCACCATGTTGAGGGCGTTCCTCTTGTGCGCCAGCCAGGACAAAGGCGACAGCAGAGGCAGCGAGGCCCTGGCGAAGTTTATAAGCGCAGATTACAGCCAAAAGTAGTTGCGAAACTTGAGTACAACTGAGCGGGTTGCGGGTGAGCGGACTGCGGGCTGCGAGTTCGCGGCTGCTATCAAATGTTGTTTAGCTGCCGCAAGAGGCTGCCACAGGCCCGATTTGCCATTAGTTTTGTGGAACTCGCGTTCCAAAACGAGGCCAGGCACTGGAGTTGCCAGATGCGATGAAAACAACACAGATTGGCCACGTTCCCAAACATGGCTGGCAGCCCGATCAAATATCACTAACAAATTATACGCTGAATGCATTCTGGTGAACGCTGTGATGCCTTTTTAAGTATTACTAACAAACTATAGGCTTGATGAATTCTGGTCAGCGCAGTTTTCAGTATCATAAACAAAGTATAAGCTTGATGCATTGTGGTGAACGCTGTGATGCCTTTTTAAGTATCACTAGCAAACTATGGGCTTGATGCATTCTGGTGAACGCTGTGATGCCTTTTAAGTATCACTAACGAACTATACGCTTGATGCATTCTGGTGAACGCAGTTTTCAGTATCATAAACAAATGATAGGCTTGATGCATTCTGGTGAACGCTGTGATGCCTTTTAAGTATCACTAACAACTATACGCTTTTTAGTTTTCAAAGCGTCTCATTTCTTTAATAACTGCCTTGCCTTTGTGTGTCAGTTTATAGAAATGAACATACATATGCATTTATTTATGTTTGTATACATATGTATTTATTTGTACATAGGCTTTGGTGACTTAGTTTCATCTAAATATCTCGGTGCAAACTCTTTCCCTCGGATAAGTCGATTTAGGTTGTGTTTTAATAGAATCAAATCAGAAAGCGCGATGCCAATAAGCATATTTGGTGAATAATTAATTCATCTTTAATTAATTAGATAACCTTTTAGCAAAAAGATTCAATAATTAACATCACAATCAATAATCGCTTCAAATTACTAAATGACCTTTGCAAAATAACAATGATCCAATAATTGTTGTATCATCATATCTTATCAGTCGTGTCCACCTGAAAAATCATTACAATCATAAAAATGACTGAGAGGCAAATAATGCTGACGTCCAACAAGATTCTTGTCGATTGTGTTTCCTTTAGAGCTTAGCATCTACAATAATATTAATAGATTCTGTGCAATCTTCTATCAAGAGAGTTTAGATGGAAGCCCTTCGATCTTGGGCGTCAGTTGAAGATTACATTTGATGACTTTATTGCCTTCCCAACAAGATTGAGATGAAGATCTTAACACGTTATCAGACTAGGATATATAGCAACATGTGTATCAAATTTGATTGCTCTAGCTTCAAGGATGTCCAAGACCTCTACTCCTTCAATATCTCTCCTGAAAACACTTTCGCAACCACAAAGTAGCCGGCTGCAAGCTGCTTACTTGTCTTATATTGTCAATAGTATCGATTGCTTAAACTATCAGTGTCGAAACTATCGAGTGGCTTCCCAGCTCGAGTAGGTACAAAGTGCCAATTATGTAGCTCTGTCTATCCGGAACAGGCAATGTCTCCTGGTTGTGCCATCAATTCAAATATATGTGGAATGGCTTGGCAGGAGAGAGTTGGCCATGCATGTGAATTGATGTTGCCAGTTGCCAAGAGCGATAAAGGCAGCTTTCAGGTCCTTTCTATTGACGCGCATTTCTTGGATATCAGCGCCAGGACGCCCACTTATGCACACACAAACACACATATATAAGTAAGTATAAATACGAAGGATGTGTGTGTGTAGGATATCCTTTTTCATTTGAGAAACGGCTGCGACTTGCTGGCTGCACTCGAGAAACTCAAAGGCGGCATTGTCATCGTTTATGCCGTCAAAGTGAAAATCCATGCGAGAAATTATATGTCAAAGTTTTACTTTTGATATGCAAAGGCATTTGCCTGGTTGCCTGGCGTTGGCGTTGGCGTTGACATCGTCTTGGCAGTGGGTTCAGTGGGTATACTGGGTATTGGGTATACTGGCTACTGGCTTTTTAGTTTCTGCTCTGGTTGTACAATAGCTGTAGAAGCGGCACGCTCCAGTGACGCACTGACAAAGACACATTTTCAGGCAGCCTGACAGCAAAGAAGCTGCCAACGAAGGGGTGTATGTGTGTGGCAGGCGACCGGTGGGGGGAGGTAGGGAAATCTACCAATTACTCGAGTTACTGGCCAAGTGCCGGGGCTACAGCGGGGCCGGGGAGGGTGTTGCATGCAAGTCGCTGGGCCGGGGTCCGTAGGATGTCATTGAAACGTATCCGGCCTTTTAGCCCTTCCTCTTTTTATATTCCTTGTGCCGCTCTTTTCAGTTAGTTGTGCGTTCTCCGTTGGTCCTCTTAGTTTTTTTTGTCTACGAGCCTCGGCTGCTTCCTATTCGACTGTTTCCTTTCTGTTGACTTCTCCTTGGGTTTACTGGCGTCAGCCTGCCAGCCCGCAGGACTCACCTCCTCGCCAACTTTCCGCAGCAACGTTTTATTTCTTTTATTTCATTTTTTTGCCAGCATTTTCCGGCATCTTCCTGGCATCATTCAATGCTATGTAATCTACCCTACTTTACAGTTGGAAACCCAGAGCGTTGCCACTGCACTGGGGCGCCATCTGTCGGCTGCGGTTGCGGCCTCTCAACTGCATTCAATGTAGTTGACAGTCAGCATGCTATCTCCTTGACCCTGCTCCCCGTCCCCCATCTTCATTTGTTTGCGCACTTTGGTTAATTTGATTTCGTTACTGCTCCGCATTCATTGTATATCTCTGTATGTGTGTGTGTGTGTGTGCTCTCACTGCGATCAACGGACAAGTTTCAAATGAATGTCTGCTCTGGTCACACTCCGCCCGCTGTGCGCTGCGTGTCGACGTCCCGCTGTGAACGGCACTAGGCTGCCAATCAGTTGCAGTTTTTATGCAAATAAAAACTAAGCTTGCTGCGAACAAATATGCAAAGCAATTCAAAGCATATTATAGATAGAAATGCTGAGAATGGAGGAATTACGCTATGGACTGTTTGCTATTAAGTGGGCTTTTGCAGGTTATTCCCAAGTTCCATACAATCGTCTAAAACTAACACTGAATTTGGATGGGAAAGTGACGAAGGGTGGAGGTGAAGCGGAGCAGGCTGCCCAGCTACATACATAGATCGGAGACTATTCATCTTCTGAATAAAGTCTTAAGTTGCAATAATAAATCGACTTCGTATCGAATCCTGCACGTTTTCAAAAGGAAACATTGACTTAATTCCAAATCAATTCGTCTTGCTTTTTGGTTTTCCTATCGATATTGTTAGGTTAAAAATGATTTTAGGTTAAAAAAAATACCAGTATATATTAAAATTAAACTAGGTAGCAAAAGGTATTAAAGTTTATCTCTACTAAATTATAATACGCTCTGCAAGGGTATACAAAGATTAGGAATTTAAGATTTCCAAGCAAAAACATTCCATTCGAAGTGGAATCATGAGTTTCCCGCTGATTTTATTTTGATTATTATTTTTTTCAATGAAGCATATTTTGGATCAAATACTGTGGTCGTTGATAGAAGAGTAATATATTCTCCTGAGAGTTCTGGGGCCTTCCCAAAAAATATATAACCACTCATCGCTTGGTCAAGAATGCTCCAAGTAATTCATCTTTTGTGATATGCTGGGGCGTTGGCTAATAAACGTTGGGGCCTGTCAAGCGGCATCGTTAGACAGGATCCAAAATTTATGGAGTCCATTAAACGCAACATTGGCTGGCGCTCCCTCTAACCCACACACACACACACACACACACACACAATCTGATTGGGATTGGGTAAGGCGGGCACAGACGTCTCCAACGGCTGAACCCAATACTGGGTCCTCTCTCTCTCTCTCTCTCTCTTTCTGGGTATCGCGACGTCGCTGACATGCAATTTATTGCTGGGCGGGTAATTGGCAGTCCAAAACCAATCCCCACCCGGCCACCTCCTGCTCCTGCCGCTCCTGCTGATGTTTATTAATAAATTGTCACTTGCAACTGGCAGCTTTGGCGACAACACATATGAGCTGGAGCAGTAGATGGAGCAGTTGGTACTGCGCCTGCACTTTAGTATCCGAGCTGTCTGCTTATTGGGCATTATTCTTGGCTGTCGTTCGCCAGGAGCAGCTGGAGCGGGAGCGGGAGCGGGAGCAGGAGCAGCAGCAGGGCAGCATTGCCAATTAGCTGATATCATCGTTCATCCCAGCGTCAGCCGTTGCCTAATCCCTGTTAAGCTTTATCGAAATTGTATCATTATCATATCGAGTGACGCCATTTTGGCTCCAACTGCTCCCCCTCCCCGCCCGCACTCACTGTGTGTGTGCTTTCTTATACCTGGGGGAAATCTGCTCATCCGTATGACCATAGAGCATGTGACCCCCAATTCCCCCATGCCCCACCTCCTGCCGCGTCCTTGTTGCCAATCTTTTGGTTCGATTTGGCGCTAACAAGTTTTCTTACAGTTCTTTATTCTTGGTGCGCATCGACGCGTCTGCCTGGACTCTAGGCTAAGCTGCTTATTATCCTTTGGGAGCGCCACACACACACATATATGTATGTATGTATGTATGCATGCATGTTTGCATGTATTAGTGTATGTGTGTGTGTGTGTGAGCACAAAGCATTTGGCATCGTTAATTGGATTTTGAAGCAGGCAGCTGCAGATCGAAGTGGCAGCTAAGAAAACTAAAGCCTCTTTAAATTTCACGCTACGAGCATACTTACGGTTCTTTGAGCCTCCTTTCTCCTTGCCACAAGCTGCTCAAATTCAAATACAATGTACAGCAAGTTCTCACATCGAGTTAATTGTCACAGCGCACAATTCGAAAAACCAAGACTGCAAACCGGCTTTCAACCGAACCGGTTCGAGTCAACAACTCCAAAAAAGAGCTTTGGCTTATAGAAAGTTAGTTGGTCTCAAATGTTCTCAATTTTTTCTTAAATTAAGTATATATTTATACGTATATCTATATAGATTGCTAGCTGGTAAAACTGCAGCGTTGCCCGGCGAAATATTTGGATTAAAATGCAGCAGAATACTCTGTTCCTTGTCCGGTATAATTTGCGGTTCGGGCGGTTTGTGGGTTCGGAAAGAGACGCAAAGAAAACAGTAGTCTGTATGTAAAATTTTATGACTCTATCTGTACAGATGTGGGAGATATACATTTTGCTCCTTTGCGGGGGAGGGGGTCAAAAATGGTTTGATGCGGATTTGTCCAGGAAGCATTAGTCTGTATGCCAAATTAGATAACTCTATCTTTGAAACTGTAGGAGATATATGTACCTCTTGAAAAAACGTGTTTTGGGGATATCATATGCCGATTTGTGGGGGTGGGGTGGTACAAATTTTGTTTGATGCAGATCTGTCAGGAATCTCAACATTAGTCTGTATGCCTAATTTGGTGACAATAGCTTTAAAAATTTGGAAGATACAGGTTTTCCAAAAATTGCGGGGAGGGGTGGGGGTGGTTGGACGATCTCGACTCTTTATCCTTCGGGAACAGAGTATAAAAACATAGAGCAACCCCATCATTATCGCATTCTGTTATTACATTTTCGTACCAACAATTTTCAACCGACCGCCACATTAATCGAAAATCGATCATTATATCGATGCGAATGTGGTGTGAATGGTGCTGGGTCGATTTACTACATAATAATAATGTTACTTTGTAGTAAATCGGCCAGGATGGTTTCTCTTAAGCGTGGACCCGCCGCTAGGTGGTGCGATTTGGCACAAATTCAAAATGTATCTAAGTTTGAGTCTGAGAAAATGTTGTATGTAGTATGTTTGTACCCACGGTGGCGCAGTAGGCGAGTTTTTAAGTTTGCTAGGGTGTTCTTGACACTTGAATAACATCATTATGTTAAGCCGTGCGCATAAAAACATATTGATTTTGTTTAAATAATTATATTATAATTTGGTTAAATTGTAATTCATGTAACAATTTTCATAAATTTTTTCCTTTTTATGTAGCTTTTATTAGCTGACCCAGCAAACGTTGTTTTCGCTTGAACAAACTTTGTTCTGCTTAATTATTAAATGCCATTTTCAGACAATGACATTACAACAAGTAAGAATGCTATAGTCGAGTATACCCGACTACGAAACTCCCTGTACCCAGGTCAAAAATTTCCGATCGCATCTTCGTTAACTTACACATACATACACAGATACGCACACGCACGAGCCACAGCGCAAGCCAGGCATTTTAAGTTGTGACTGTGCTTCTTCTTCCCCTTGCTGCAGCACTGAATCTTCTTTCGTGAATAACTTAGGTGTTTATTATCCGATCGACTTGAAATTTGGACAGTAGATTAAGAGGGACTAAAGTACTGGACATGCCAAATCTTAAAGCTATATCTTGAAAATTGTAACTGTAAAACGGTTTTATCGAATAGCGGGGGAACGGGGGAGATATCTCAAATCTAAAATAAACTTGACCTGCTCCCGCTATACACGAACCTACATTCCAAATTTGGTGTCTCTAGCTCTTATAGTTGCTGAGATCCTTGCGTTCATACATACGGACAGACAGACGGACAGACGGACGGACGGACAGACGGACAGACGGACAGACAGACGGACATGGCCAAATCGAAATCTCTTTTGATACTGATCAAGAATATATATACTTTATAGGGTCGGAGATGTCTCCTTCTGCCTGTTACATACTTTTGCACAAATCCAATACCCCCTTTTTACCCATTTTATGGGTACAGGGAGTAATAATAATTTCGTTTTCTAACATTTATTATATAAATTTTTTCTCAATTTAAAATAATATTTTTTTTGACTTCAAACATATACTTCTATTTTTAAAATTTAAAATAATAAATATGAAAGAAATCTATTTGAAAATTGGAAACACTATGATGAGCCAATAAGCATCAGGTAAGGACTATATAATAGTTTATTAATTATTTAATATGGTAATTAAATAATACAAAAATATCCGAGTCCTTGTGGTCCTTCAGAGTTATATGAAGCTAGGTTTATGAACATGGTCTAGTTTTTCAGAAATATTTTCATTATTTTCAAAGCTTGAATCTGAATCCACCAATCTCCCTGCAAGCGATCTATACAGAACTCGAAGAACAAGACGGACAGTCAGCCGCAGATGGAGAGCTGCGACGACATACAAAGATAATGTGGAACGCGCGAAACGCCAAGTAATCCCTCAACATCCTATCGCTCCCACGAAAGGGCTGCAGGACGCTGCTAGGTGTCCTAACGGGACATTGTATGTCAGAGGCCCATGCGAAGAAGCTTGGCATCACAAATGACGACAACTGCAGGCAGTGCAGGGAGCCGGGGGTAACCGAAACCCTGGAACACCTCCTCTGTACTTGCCCAGCGCTCATGAGAAGCAGACTCAATCCCTGGAGAGTGTATCGAGGACACCACTGAACCAACTCTTAAAATTCGCGAAAATTATCTTCAAAGAATCTTAGCGTCGCAAGGGTCAAATATGCGGTACCACTAAGGAGCGGATGGTCTATGTGAGGTGGAGGTGACCTGCCGTCTTAACCTAAGGCTTAAATTAATTTCTATAATGCAGAATAATGAAAACTACTATTATTTTTTATTTCTTGTATATAAGAATTAATTCTAGATTGCAACTTTTAGTCTTCAGACTGATGGAATAATGGGGACAACGAAATCCCCGGGTACTTAAGTTGGAATACTAAAATAGGCGCATACTAAACTCAGTTATTCCAGCTCAGGGACATTGCTCACCAGACTCGACTATTCAGTTTGCTCAAGTATTACATTTACTATATCTAGGTTAGTTGAGTGAAGTTCGTTATTCATCTGGAGATACGGAATATGAATCTAAGGTGCTTTGGGTGCAGTTTATAAAGCCTCTTTACAACCAACAGCTTAAGGACATAATGAGATGTCTTGTTGGAAATCCTGCGCTGGTCAGGAACTTCATTTTTCTGCGCTAGCTGGACATTAGTCCAGCGAAGGATTCCATTAACAAATTGGCCATCAAGCAGAGATATATGTTGGCAACTCACAGCAACCCGCTCGCCAGCAATCCTGCGCCCAACTCCTCGGGGGGTTCAAGCGAGAAGCTCAAATAATATATTCACTGGAAAAAGGAAAAACCTCCTTGCAATTTGTGTGAATGACAAAAAAAAACCGAATGAAAAATCAACTGTCTGGCAGCAATAAGCATAAGTATGATCGCATTCAAGTCCAATGTTGCAACAGGACTACTACAAGTCTATATCCTTTTTCAATTGCCGTGCAGCGCTGGCGCCGCCTCAACGCTTACAGTTAATTGTTGGCTGGCTTGGATGCAGCGGGACGGGTTGGAAGGGGGACGAAAACGGGACAAAAACGCGCACATAATTCATGGCGCGCTCTCGGACATGGAGGAGCCGAAGGACGAGGCTGACAGCCTGGACTCGGCCGGGCAAACGAGCCACGCTAACAAGCACATTAATAATATCTTAACGGAGACGTTGAAGTGGCATCCACGCCCCCGACCCCCCCAACTCCTGGCCATGGCCCTGGCCCTGGCTCAGGACTGGGTGGCAGTGATGTGATCGGCCCACAGAGCTGGACGTGGTCGAGCACAAAATGCAGTTAATTAATCATTTGAAGCAAAAGTAGTTTGGTGCTTGATTTATTTTCGGCCATAAGAAGTGGCTGCCAACCACAACAAAAGTTAAAGTTTTTTATCTGCTGACAGGCAGACAGACAGAGGGGCAACCGAGCGGGGCGCAGCGGCGGCGGCGGTAGCGGGAACGGCAGCTGAAGCTGCCGCCGGCGCCAGCGCTCGGAGCCTGACACTGGCGCCGCAACGGAACTGCCGCTTTTCTGGCCAAGATATTAAAAAGCATCAACACAAACAAAAAAACCACACCGACAGGAAGTCAGCCGAAAAAAAATACATCAAGAGCCTGGCATTCGGTAGTTCCCGACTGCGGTATACTCTCTACCCAAGTCTGTTTTAACTTGGGGCAAATCTTTTAAGAAGCTGATCAGTAGTTCTCATAACAAATGTGGTGAGTCTAGTTATAAAGATGTGCGAGATACAGATTTTGCTCATTTGCGCGGGAGGGGGTGCTAGTGAGGAACTGATTTTAGCACCTTTTAAGCTAAGGGTGTATTCCAACATGTATACCAAATTTGGTGACTCTAGCTTCAAGAATGTCGCAAAAAATCCCATTCATAGGAATGGACGGAAGGAAAAACTTGGCATACGAATAAAAAGCCTGTTCCTATTTCCGATCAAAATGTTCGGAATTGAAATTGATAGGAAATCAGTCAGTCAAAGTTTAAATATTCGAATGTTGTCTATCCAAAACAATACCGACTGAAGAGTGCTTGGAAATGGGAACAGACCGTAATCTCTTGTATCCATCAAATGTTTGGGAAACAGAGTATCCCAAAGGATATTTTTGTGAGTGGGTGGAGCAACTGCGTCAGCTTCGACTATGAGTCGATTAATTAAACCGCAAGCGTTTAAGCGGCAAACCGCAGCAGCGGTAAAGCCAGCAGCCACATCGACAACGCAAGTTTGCTTTAATTTGACTTTCACTTTTCCCCACACTTACACACACTCGCACACACACAGATACACACACATGGTAACATCTACACACGCTCTTTTATAGGCTACATGCTGGGGCCAGGACTGGCTGTTGTCCCATCGCGGCAGAGGCAATCAAATTTCGTATTAATTATGTGCTTAACCAAACACCCCGCATCAGAGGTGTGCACACCCACGGCAAGATGGGCGGGTGGCGGAGGTGCTGGTTGCTGAGGGGGGGATACGTTGCTGCTGCTGTGCAAATTGTAAACTGTCAGCTGGGGTCACGTTGTTTGGGATTATGCGACGATGAGAACGATGAGCACCGTGAATCGAGACCCGAGAACTGGGTACGACACACACACACACACACACACACACACACACTCAGTCTGGCCATGCGGGTCAGGGACAGGGCAATAATTCTTTGGTTTTCACATTTTACAGGCGCTGCTATCGAAAATCCTTTTTGCGGCTTATGTTCCATACTGGGCGACACATGTCACGGGTCAGTTGCTTTCGGGCTTACATTTGCCTCACCGCCAATCTCATATACTTACACACAGATACACGTGTATATTATAATACTTATTGTAACATTTCTTCATCCAAAGTTTATGGCGCATTCATATTGCAGCTCAGATCGCTGATCTGCTTTGCAGTTCTGTTCATTCGTTTGGTATAAGTTCATTTAAATGGTTCATTTAATTCGTGGATTCATCAACGAAACTGTCTCATCCGCTTATCGTTTCATCTTTAAGGTTTTCTATAAAGGAATTAATTGTTTTCGTAACATACATACCTTTTAAACAAGCTTTCCAACTAAATTCAATGAATAACAAAAAAAAAACAGAAAACTTTTCATACAAACACTCAATTTCCAACCGATTGATCTTATATTATGGTCTTCATTTTTATACCCTAGCATAGGGTATTATAATGCACTGAAGGATACGTTTCCGACCCAACAAAGTATATATGTATATATATATATGTATTCTGAATCAGCATCGATAGCCGAGTCGATATAGCGATGTCCGTCTGTCCATCTGTTTCTATGCGAACTAGTCTCTCAGTTTTGAAGGTATCGTAATGAAATTTGACACAGACCCTTCTTTTTGCTGCAGGCAGTACATATGTCGGAACCGGCCGGATCGGACTACTATAACATATAGCTACTATAGGAATGATCGGTCAAAGACTATGTTTTTCGATGAAAAACTTTTTTTGTTTATAAAGGTATCCTTACCAAACTTTCCCAAGCCGAATCTGGCCAAATTTGGTCAAGATGAGACCACTATATCAAACTTTTTGCTTATACATATATTTCATCCAAACTTAGTGAGAGTTTAATAACACTGCAAATAGTTTCCTTTAATTTGATCAAAATCGAAACACATATGTAGCTCCCATAGGAGCAATCAGACAATAATTAAGTTTTGTTTAAAAACATTGCTGCTAGGTATAAAGCTTCGGCACCCGAAGATAGCCGTTCTTTCTTGTTATTATTATTTTCTTTTTGTTTTTACCAGACTGATCTGACTTTCGGATTTTACTGTCTATTTTCTCTATTTAAATCACTTCTTATTATAATTGAAATTGTATATTCACGGACATTTAAAATACCCTAATCGGTTGTCTGTCATCTGTTTTTCAGCGAACTTCCAGTTTCTGAGAACCCAAGTCGTCGACGCAGCCTTGCAAGGTGGCAACGCTGCGCACAGGTTTGTCTGGCCTCTGCTTGACCAGTGTGACCACACGCCATTCGGATTGCATGACGCTCTGCTGTTAGCCAGCAATTTGAACAGCAATTAAACGAGATTCACACAACAAAAAGTTGCAAGTTGCAAGTTGAAGTTGAACCATAAAACTATTACAACGAATAGCGAAAAGTTATGCAGTTTTTTAAGTGAATATGATTGCATTCTAATGTCAGCCATAAATTAGCGACTCGCACGCCATACAGTAACAGAGAGAGCACGCCCCCCACTCTCTACCGTTGCTACGCTGCCACGCATTTTATGCAGCGCCGGGACCGCCCACACACCCCACCTCACCCCCAGTCGTCGTGCATTACGTGACAGGAGTATGTGAAACTTTTCAACTTGAACGAAAATTTATATGCTGAAAAATATAGCAAACGATGCTACACAAAAAAATAAAGCACACAAAAATGAGAATGTGCGAAAAATTCGCAGCGCAGCGGAGAACACCATGGGATGTAAGCAGGATAAGAACAGGAGTTGGAGCAGGAGTTGGAGCAGGAGCTGGAGCAGGAGCTGAAGCAGGAGCTGGAGCTGGCAGTTACGACATTTTGTGCGGTTTCGCGTGCCACTAGAATGTTGAACGTGTCTGGCTCCTGCTGTGACTTCGCCAGCTGCAGCCACTGCCGTTGATAATGACGCAGCTGCAGCTACTCGCATGCCCGTATACTTACCCGTACTCGTTGCCTCCTTACGGGTGGGCGTGGCACGCAGTAAGCGTATCCGCTGCGTTACGCCACAGCTGAAGATGAAAAACTGCTGGGGATTACATGGGGCGGCAAAAGTTTTGCCGCTTGATTTTCATGTTGATTATAATCTTTATTTCCAACATGATCGGATGACGACGCCAGAGCTGGGTGGTGTGACAGCAATTAAGTGCTCGCTTCTTCCCGCATCAATATGGCAAATTCAGAAATTTCATTTTAAAGCGTGTCGATGTGTTATTCAAATATTCAACAACGTTGTTGAGTGCTTATCGAAATTCAGTAACATAACAGACCACTTTGAGCATACCAGTGCTATTTGAGTCTACATTAGCATTTAACATACGCTCACAGGCATTTACATAACAGATCAGCCACAGTGTAACAGCTCAAGGCAGCGAATGTGCGAATGTGCATTAACATTTGATTATGTTAATTAACTTTGAAACTTCATTTTGGGATTGTGCAAAAATTGCCAAAGTATGGTATAATTAAACCACAATTTTAAAGGATTTTGCTGACCACATAATGTTAAGCTATAGAGTAAGGGACACCCCAAGCCCTGGCTGCACCTATGGAATTTTAAATTATTTTATTAGAATTTAATTAATAATACAATGAACATGACAGTAGTATTGTTATAAGTATTATGGGTTCTAGCTTAACATTTTATGTATATACATTATTACCCATAGATATACAAGTATTTTAGACAGCCAACCCAAAACCATATCAATTATTTTTGATTCTCAAAACAAATTGAATACATACGTACATCTATTTCGGATGTACTTACATATCTTTTATTATATTGTGTTTTATTTATCATACCTACACTTTTATGGAAGTTTATTAGTTTAAAGCAAGCCGGCGAGGATTGTTTTCTTATTGGCTTGTGTCTTGTGTGGTTGATAAGGGAAACCTACAAGATTTCTACGACACCAACAAATTTTCTAGGTGAATTGGAAAATATAGACGAAAATTCTTCTAGTAAATATTATAAATTGAAGTAATTTTTAATAAATTGGAAAAAACAAGACATCTGAAACAAGGTTCGTACCAAATCCAGAGTACAGAAATATCGGAAGGCTTGCAAAGCGAACCCGGAGCTGGAGCAGAGTTCAGAAATATCGGAACAACGAAAGTGAAGCGAACACGGAGCTGGAGCATTGGTTTGAACTGTGAACCGAACCGACAATGAAACTTATTTTTGGCTTGACTCGAACCAAAAACCAGAGTTCAGGGATATTGGAAACGCGAGCTGGAGCATTGGTTCGAACCATGAACCGAACCGCCAACGAAAGTGATTTTTGGTTTGCAGCCATATGACTCGAACCAAAAAACATGTATTCGGAAATATCGGAACCAGTCTTGCGAAGCGTACACGGAGCTGGAGCATTGGTTCGAGCCGTGAACCGAACCGCCAATGAAAGATTTTCTTGTTGGCTTGCAGATTTTACGATTCTTACATACAAATTACAAAAACTGAACGAGGATTTGTTGTTCCTTTAAATATTTAAGTCTAATAAGTCTTAAGCCAATTGTGGTTCGGTGCAGACTTATCGGTTCACAATTGGAACGATATATGAGTACTGGCCAAGTAACGGGTACTGCTAGTTTTTTTGAAATAATATTGGAGAACGAAGTTTATTTAATTTAATGGAAGATTTAATGCACAAAATTACTATATTCACTGATCAGTCGACCAAATGTGACATGTTCATTTATATATTTGCTTATATTGATTGATTAGTTTACAAAGCTGAATCTAACAAGTGATTATATATAGCGCTGGCTGCAAGATGCCATCGGCTATAAATGTGACTTATTTTAAGCGTTATTTGTACTTGTAATCGAAATCGAAATCGAAATGGTTGCCAATGAAGGTGGAGTCTTCCAGCCCTGACTCTTACTCCGACTCTGACTTCCGCTTCTTTTTTTCGTTTGAACGCTGTCACGTGAGGTCGTGGTAAGAACCGTACTTCGGTTTAATCTGTGATTATACAGTTTTAAAGCAGCCTTAAAAGATATTGCCAGCTAAGCCTAAACTGAAAGTGTCTTAGGTAATAAAGAAACTTGGGCAAGATGGATATCTATCAAGAGACTCGAAACAGGCTGGTGGCCAACAGGCAGAGGGGCCAGATCGATCAGATGCAGGTGAGTAGGTTTTATGTACAAAACTCCACTCGGTATGTTACAATTACGCTTCCAAAATCAGTATCGCAGCATCTATATTGATATGCAGCCGAGCTCGTTGGCGGAGCGGCAAGCTCGCGTGTCTTCGGGACAACGCGCCGTGGCCTTGGTGCGCGAGGTGAGCCCCTGGCCACTCCGTGTGGTCACCGTGATCATTGGGCCCACGGAGATGCCCTGTGATCTGGATTTGCTGCAGAAGCATGCCGAGTACTTTCGCCACGGCAAGGCGGGCATGGCATACGGCATACCATCCTGTGAGGTTAGCGTCGATGCTTTCACCATCATCTATAAGTGGATGGTGAAGGCATATGAGGTGGTGCCACCGCAGCAGCTGATGCCTGTCTATAAGGCATCCGTGTATTTGCAAATCAAGCTGTTGATCGATCAGTTTATGGATGAGTTTCAGGACCCAAGTACCGCACGCGAGGAAAATGGTTTCTATATGTTCTACGGCATATACAGGATGAATATCAATATGCCACAACGCCAGACGTTGCGGGTGCATAAGTATTTCCTCACTCTGATCGGCACGCCCGAGTTCCTGCAGCTGTGGCCCAACGCAGTCAGCAACCTGCTCAACTCGAGCGGCATCTGTATCAATTCGGAGGTGGAGGTGCTGATTGCGGCCCTCGTCTGGCTGAATCACGATTACGAGTCCCGTTCCGAGTATACCGAACAGCTGCTCGACTGTGTGCGCTTCGATAGCATTCCACTGGAGGCCCTGATGCAGATGCGCCAGCAAACCACCAGCAATGGGTTAGCCCAGCTGCTCTACCGTCCGGAGATTGAGGTCTTTCTGAAGCGTGCACCCTCGCACAACAACAACGTGCGGTACTGCAACCGCCGCATCTGGATCTATGATCCACTCTGCGAATACCATCACGATGCCCACTGCCCCAGTCGCAACTTCATCACCCTGGGCAACTATGAGAACTTCCAGCACCTGCTGCGCGGCGCCCCTCACCTGCACTGGTGGTACCGCCACCAGCTGAATCCCTATGTCCACAGTTGCCGCTCGCAGAAATGCCGCAGATAAGTACAGTTGCTCCATCAAATGCTAAACAAATCCCTAACTGTTTGTAACCCGAGATGAATTAGTTACTTTCAATTGATTAATCAGTAGATTGCAGATTGCTCGTCAAAAATCATTGAACTCATAATTCATACATATCTAAATGAAACATTAATCAAATAACCTTAATAAGCCATCCCAAATATTAAACCATTGTTTTCTATTCACTTTGAAGAGTTGTTCTACAATGTACAAAAACACATTCCATCAATCATTTTTATATTAACTTGCAACCTTTTCAATGATGTACTCAAACATATTAAAACCCATTTTCTGATGAACAGAATTTGTATATTTTATTTTTTTACTGAGTTTATACCAACTAACCACATTTGATCAAAGTCGGACCTCTATATATACAGCTCTATATATAAAGCTGCCCTAGGTCGATCGGTCGAAAAACAAGTTGCATGACTAACTTTTTTGTTTATTACCAAACTCACCAACTCGGAGATTAATTACTTTTTGTACAAGCTGACCAAATTTGGTACAGTTCGAATCAGTATATCTTATAGATGCCAATAGGAACTATCGGATGAGAAATAAGTTTTTGTATGAACAACTTTTTTGTTTTTGCAGATATCCTGAACAAACACATTAGATCAAATTAACCTTTAACCTTTTGAGATGTTGCCAAATTTGATCAAAATTGGATTACAGAAAAATGGGTTGTAAAAAAACTATTCTTTTCCAAGGCATCATAACCAAATTAAGCAATTCGAAGCATCGCTGTGTATTTTAGATGTTGAGCAAATTTGATCATAATCGGACCACTAGAAACAATCCTGAGTAATTTATTTGTTTATTATTATTTGTTTTTACAGAAATTTCATTTGGGAGATTTATTATATCTTATTTGATAGCATTAGTTATTGTATGAGTGTATTTGTTGTATGTTATGTATGTTTTAATGTTATGTAGTATATCCAGATATATCTGTTCTTATGTACGTTTCTAGGTTATGTTACCGTTTTGGGCAATGTGAAAATTGAGTTCTGTTGAAAGAGGGTTTCTGTTCAGGGTCCTCCTGTAAATCGCTGTGCTGTCTCGTAGATTATTGAGCTAAATACCCCGAGGGCGAGCACCTGCCACATGCAATTGCCACATTTTCGTAGCATTTAGCGAGCCAACTCTCTGGTGAAGCAGGACCTCAATTGTGGGCCAGGGACAATGTGGCAATTTTTGGTTTGTCGAAATATTCCATTGCAGAACGTTGTTAACAAAAAATTTCCATTTTCATTTGCAGTTGCCCCAGTGGAAGCCACGGGCGGCGTATGTAAGGACATATGTAAGGACAATTTTACCATCCGAGGATACGACTATTGTGAGTGGCTTTTGCCAGCAAAGGTTGCGGCCCTTTAGGCATGTCCTTTGATATTTTCACATTCCTGCTGTTGTGGGAGTCCTGAGCCGTTGGCAATATACATTTATTTCCATTAGCAGCCACGTGAAATATTTTCGCTAATTGGCATTTGGCATTTGGCATTTGGCATTTTGGTAAGGAGCGAGGTCAAGTTCGAGGGGCCTTTACGGGGCATGGCATCCGAATCCCGAATCCCGAGTCCCGAATCCCCGGATAGCCAATTTTGTAATTAATCATTTTCTGATTTGGCATTTGGACTGTGTTTGGGGTTTTGTTCATTGGGGCCAGGCCAAATGGTGGGGCAAATGGGGTCTCATTGTTGTTAGCTGGTGTGCGCTTTCCGGCCATTTTCCTGGCATTTCACGCACCGTTAAAGTTTAATCGAAAAAGTATTTTTGTGGCCAATGAAAATTCCAATAACGAAATTCCAACAACAGCAACAAGCACAGAAACAAAAACTTCTTCGTGTCTTTTTTTTCTTTTCTTTTTTATGCCAGCCACAGTTGAGAAGTTTCTGGTCCAACCCAGGTAGGCAGACAGTTAGCCTGGCCCAGCTCAGCTCAGCACAGCTCCAATCCCCCATAAAGATGAACTGCAGTCTGCAATTGACAGAGAGCAAGGCGCTCATCAAATTGTTGGTCAACTTTTGCTGGCATTTACACAAAACTTTTGCGCCCAAACGCGCAATTAAGCCAAATTTAAAATTCAAAACTTTGCAGCTGGCCAGAAAGCCTGGCAATTTGATGTCTGCACTTGGCACCAAGTACGGAGCTTAGAAGTAGTACCAGCTGCTGCTCTGCCAAAATTGAGATATAGCTGCGTATGAATCTGATGGATACTTTATGCAAAGCTAGCTATCAAGACTTAATGAAGTGAAAGAAATAAATATATGCATATACTAGCTGGTATAACGCCAGCGTTGCCCGGCGAAATAATTTGATTAGAATGCATTATGTTGAATCTTAATACTTTTCTCAACCGTATCACAATGTTCCCTCCCGTGGGGGTGGACTTTCCCAAATAGTAATATGTAAAATCCTTAATAATTTGTTGGACAGGGCTATGACAATGACTTTTTTGACTTATTTGACTTTGACACCCATTTCCCGCCCGTGGCGACGGGTGATCGTAGATTTTCCAAGATCGGTAGGCAGTCCTTTGAAATATTTGTGATGAAGTTGGAAGAATAATACTAAAATCCAGCAAATAGCGGAAGGGTGGGAAAAAGTCTGTATTTAAGCATAACAAAGAGAGCGTGTAAGCGTGTGTTCTCTCTCTCTCTCTCTCTCTCTCTGTCGTGTTATTTAGTATCTGGTCTGGGTTGCCTCTGAGTCTATAGGGTCTGTTGATTCTGAGCGAGAACTCGGAGAGTTTATATCAACTATTAGACACACACGCCCTGAAAATAAAAACACACAAAATAATACAAATTTTTTGATTAGTTTGCTGGCCTCTGCGGAAGGAAAACAACATTTATGGGCGACATGTTGGACGCAGCGCCTCCACCAAAGGAGCCACAGCAGCTGGCCAACCAGAAGCCAAAGTACCAGGGCCAGCACGCAAAGAAGGAAATGCAGTCGAAGGTGAAGAGGGGCAGCGTGATGAGCGCCATTGAGGACATTCAGCGCATGTAAGTATCCTTGTGAGCCTCGCAACCATATGACAATAGTGCAACTGCGGACTGTCTGGGGGTATCACAGGTCACCAGAAGTGATCTGCCAGGAGTTTGATCGGCTGGTGGAGCACACACAGCGCCACTTCAAGCGAGAGACGACCATGCCCTGCACAGGCGTTGCAACGCAGCTGCTGCGCTGCCAGCGTCAGCATCGCCAGCAGTCCTACAAGTGCTTCAACGTGATGGAGGACTATCGCCAGTGCGTTGGCCTGGCCACCCAGCACCATCTCGACTGGCAGGCCGAGGAGGATGAGCGGCAGGCGCCAATGCAGATTCCAGTGGTGCCACCAAAGGCAATGCCACCGCCCATGCTGCCGGCGGAGAAGCAGACGGGGGCACGCAGACGCAGCTGGTATAAGCCCTGGACCTGGTTCCGCTAGCTGATCCGTGTTTTTCTTGTTTTCTTTTTGTTTTCCACTGTTCTTACCTAAGCGAATTTCCCACCCAATCCAAAATTGCAGGCAGCTTGGAATTTGGCTGGCCCTTTTTGGCTCCGACCCCTTGGATAAATCGTTTTACTAATTAAAGAGACGGTGTCTGCCGCAACGATTTGACCTGTTCCTTGGGCTTGTTATTCCAGCTCCTCAGCTCCTACCTCCCCAGCGACCCACCCTTCCCCTCCATCTGCAGCTCCTTGGCTCTAATGCTTAAGCTGTCTGGCACGTTTGCTATTTAGCCAAAAACTGGTATAAATATTTGTGCAGCACTCAGCTGGCTCAAGCTGGCATGTTGCATGCCTCATCCTGCCCTGCGGCCATTTTCTTGGCCAAACTGGGATAGGGACGGTGGCGGTGTGGCGGTGGCGATGGCGGGGGCAGAAACTGGTCTCGCCAGCCAGTGCCGCTGCCAAGTTGTCCTGTCTATTCATTCATTTAAATGTCTACATCATCATCATCTAACTGAGTGCAAGGACCAGGACGCATCCTTCCTGCGGCGCTGCAATTTGCAATAAAAGTAAATCTGCTGCAGCTGCAGCTACATGGGGAGTTGCTCCCCGTTTCCCCTTCAGCCGTACTAAAGCTCCGCGTCCACCCTCTGCCTGTCCAAGCATGTGCATATGTGCGGTTTCAGGTTGAAAGCCTTTCGGCCACGGTAAGCAAACATTAGAATTTATTAAATCCAGCCCACACCCTCGCCTCAATTGCCCGGCCCCAAACAAGCAACGCACTGGGCTTCCACGGCCAACAGATACCCTTTAAATCCAATATAGAAATATCCAATAACCCAAAATTAGCTAACAAATAGTACATTTTGAAATATGAAAGCATATTTGAATTTTGTATTTTGCGATGCAACTAATATATTTTATTAAATCAAAAATTGGCTGCCGGAAATTGAAAGAGTTAAATAAAAAGGACATTTTAATCAATTTTTTATTAAAAATAATTCAAGCGAGGTAATTACATATGAAAATAGACAAGCTTTTAGGGACATCTATCCCTATTATTTCCCTATCTTTTTATATGCTGCTTCCATCTCTAATAGCAATTTTGATAGCTCTATGATGTATGGACTCTGTGCATGGACGCTTTATAGGTCTGCCACTGGCTAAACCTAAATAAATCCATATTTTTTCTTTCCATAGAGGCACAGGGTATAGGAAAGAAAAATTATTGCATATAAAACTCACCTGGCCAGCATGGGATGAAGGATGAAGGATGTAGGATGTAGGTTGTAGGGATATAGGTATGTAGAGATGGAAATGATGTTGGGGAGAGTTGAAGCAATAAACTTTTGGGCGCTTTTGCTTTCGTGTGTGCCACGCCCACACATATACGCACTCGTCCTATGCCAGAGATTTGTATTATCTTTACACACACCTAAATACACACACACATGCACTCCGAATATGGGGGCATACTCTCGCATACCAATAATCCAACTTTGCTTTTAGCATTTTCCATCCGAACAAAAAAATGATAGAAAAAAGAAAAGCAAAATGACAGCGGACCAAAGGGCTGAGAGCATCCAAAGAGTTTTCGGCCAGGGGCCAGAAAAAATAGAAATACACTGACCGAAGCATACGGAATATATGTCTTAAGATATGGCACATGTATAGCGACTATTAAGAATCTGGGATGATAAATATCTATTGAATGTGAATATGCTATATCATAAATTGTGCTATACTAGAATCCATCTGTGTCTATATGGAGGGAATAGAGTATAAAGAGATCTGGTGATATTTAATGACTGCAAATAAAATATATATCTAAAATATTAATATCGTTTATGGATATCATGATACTGAATTAGCTAAACATCGATGGTACTATCTATAATATCGATAGCTTAAAGTTCGCTTTGTTATCGATGGTTATGATGGATGTATCCATAGAGTTCTCTACATCATTTTCTGAACAGATATCTTTAGTCTTATCTTTTTAGTTATACAGAAAAGCTCAATAATAAATCATTATTTTCAGATATATTTTTTTCCTTAAAATGAAACTTATTTTATGAATATATGTTTTCACTCAGAAATAAGAATTATTTCTTGAGTTATATATTTTGAAGAAAAATATCGATTACTTTCTGAGTTTCATATTTTGCTTTCAAATAAATCTTACTTCTTAGTTTTATTTTTTAAAGAAAAAATCTGTATTGAATTAATACTGCATTATTAGTTTGTATTATTTGAAGACAATATCAGAAACTTTTGAAAATTCTGAAAAACAGTTTTATTTAGTATCTAACAAAAAATCCCAAATTCAGTATTTTCTCAAGGGTCCAAAAACACTAAAATATATCAAAATAAATGCAAGAGATAATGCTTATATGGTAATTTTTATAATTATTACTTACGGTCGCTGATTTTTATATTCAATATTCTAAGTATACGGCAAATATTTATAGACATATCTTAAATTTATTTAATTCTTATAAATAATATTATATTTAAAGAATTTGTTAATAAAATTAAGGGTTATAAAACTTTTTGATTTCTGCAGTGTGGTTTCTTAAAAGACAAAACAAAATAATAAATCAATTTTTTAAATCTATAAATTTATGTAAACGTTACTCGTTATCGTTAGTATCGATAGGTTTAATGCTGATTATCGGAAAATATCGATTGGTGATACATCAATGTTTCTGTACTTTTTCTTTTATTTGAAAAAAACCACTGTCTTCTACTTCAATCTTATTGTTGGCTCGATCTGATATATATCTAATTTTTTATGGTGCACAGTGTATTTAAATTTGGCATAACTCTGACAAAGGCAGTTCAAAGTCTGTTTTTGGGCCACGAAATGTGTGCCCGCCATTGACTTAATAAAAAATAACGAAACAGCCAAGAACTTAAGCAGCAACAACAAATCACAGAGTCCTCAACTACGCCAACCTGTGTGCAGCCTCCCCCAACCCCTTACCAACCCATAACACCCTACGCCCCCCACCATCGAATTGTCTCTCAGCCCCTGATGACTAAACCCTTGAGTTTTTGCTCGTTTAGCTCTTTTCTGTTTATTTTTTTCTTTTTGATACCCTGTAGCCATAAACTGGAGTTAAAATGAGCATTGTTAGGTTTGACTTTGCTATGTAAAAGTATGGGCTCAGAAAAGTAATCCCAGTAATCATCCTCATCCTCATCCTTATCCTTATCCTTATCCTCATCCTCATCCTCATCCTCATCCTCATCCTCATCCTCATCCTCATCCTCATCCTCATCCTCATCCTCATCCTCATCCTCATCCTCATCCTCATCCTCATCCTCATCCTCATCCTCATCCTCATCCTCATCCTCATCCTCATCCTCATCCTCATCCTCATCCTCATCCTCATCCTCATCCTCATCCTCATCCTCATCCTCATCCTCATCCTCATCCTCATCCTCATCCTCATCCTCATCCTCATCCTCATCCTCATCCTCATCCTCATCCTCATCCTCATCCTCATCCTCATCCTCATCCTCATCCTCATCCTCATCCTCATCCTCATCCTCATCCTCATCCTCATCCTCATCCTCATCCTCATCCTCATCCTCATCCTCATCCTCATCCTCATCCTCATCCTCATCCTCATCCTCATCCTCATCCTCATCCTCATCCTCATCCTCATCCTCATCCTCATCCTCATCCTCATCCTCATCCTCATCCTCATCCTATATATATATACTATAGTATACTTTCTTAGAAAGGCAAACCCATTCATCATTATCGCTTTTCAATCAAATGTTTTTCCTGCACACTATAAGGAATTCAATTGAAAAAGTTATGAGTTGATAGTATACCGAACTGTACCTGAAGTAAACTTCTTTAAAAGCAACAATCTGAAACTGTAGTAATCAATATTTTGATTGTTAAATTCACACTAGATACACACAACTTTTCTTACTTATCTCATAAATGATGGCATTTATTTTTCTTTTCTTCAGATATTCGGATGTTTATTATGACATTTTAAGTATATAACGTATATTTGTATATTTGCAGGGTGTCTTCAAGTCGAGCATTAGTTTTGTTATTCGGTTTTTTTTGGAAATTTTCTTTTTTGTTTGGCCGCCGCCTCGAAACATCGTGGCGAAACATCGCATAAAGATTATTATGAAAGTATGTTTGTTAAGCTTTCGTTTGTGCCTTGCACTTGCTCCGTTCCTTCCCCCTGCACTACTATTTATAGAAGCCACAGTGCTGGCCTCTGGTGGTGCTGAGGGGGAGGGGTGGGGAGGGGAGCGGTGGTGTTGTCTATTCATACGCCAGTATGTATGTACAAAGTATGTGTATGCGAGGGTTTATCCATCTCTGTCATGCCATTTGGCTGGCACTCTGGAGGCCCTACACCATTTACCCCAGATCTACTCGCATTCTATATATTCACAGGCACGTATAGTGTATATATGTACATACATGCATCCATCTAGTAGTATTATACATTCAGGTATAATTTATTAGCGCACTGCTTTAAACTTGATCTCATCTGGGTCCCTGATACTCGTTAGCAGTGCTGGATAGGATTGCGGCCATGGCAACGTGGCTGCAAATCCCAATTAAATTGCAATTCCCCAAGAAAACAACAACAAATCAGGCACAGGTCCTGAGCTGCTACCATGGACCACGGACCCCTGGACCCGCTTGCTCAAACTGCAAGCTCAACTCCTGTTCCCAGGCACTGTCAATGGTATTATTTGCAACAGATTGCAGACAGTGCGTCAGTTCGTCAGTTTGTCAGTCACTCAGTCAGTCAGTCGCTCACAAATGAGCTTGTTCTCAATTTCAAACTCAAGCCAGTTTTGTCAACAGGCATTAATTAAGTAGGGGTGCTGCTGAAACAGTTGTTTTTATTTATTTAAGCTCACTAGCAATTTTAACTCCTTACTTACTTTTTTCTTGGCATAACATACCTTTGTTTTATGATTTTACCTCAATTTTATGATTTTTGCATTTATTTCATAAAGCATTCGTTATGAGTTCTTAAAGTTTGCCATCAAATTGAAATCGATACAAATGTTTGCTTGAAATGAATATGTTTTTCATTAATTTTAAGCATTTCTGCACAGATATGTTGTTGTCGGTTCGTTTTACCATCGGAACCTGGTTTCGGTTCATGAATCCATCTCTATATAGTAGCTCTGAGCCCTCATTTTAATTAGATAGTTAATTCATTAAATTTTATATTATAAAATACATTTTTAAAGTTTTTTTTTACAATTTTTAAATGGTAATTCATTCGTAGGAAAGTTTTTTATAGAAAAACTCAGTTTACGTTAAATTGTTCCTATTGTGTGGTCGGGAGGGTCTCCTTCAATTTTGGGACAAAATTATAAAACTTTCAGCAAGGGTATTAAAGTATATAGACGTGTGTGTTCAGTTCAAAAACTAATTATTATAATAATAAAGATAAACAACTTTTCTTATAATCAAATCATTTTTGAAAAAAGGAATAGTTTGAATCAGAGTGAAAAGAGTTCTTTGTTGTAGCCTTGATTTTTAGAATAAATAACTTAAAGAAGCACCTTTGAGATGAAATATAGAGAATTTTTGGTAGTGATCCCAAGAAAAGCAACAGTTTTGGCGGACTTTGGGCATTTATCGGCCTGTAACAGTTGATGCTTATCGATAACATGTTCGATAACTGGAATACTTTGTTGTAATCGTACACATAGTGAGCCATAATTTATTATACGAACACATTCCAGTTCAAATGCAATTTCAGCCCTCCAAAAATATCAAAAACACACTTTTTGATGCACAGCCAAAAAACAAAAACAAAAAAAGTTAATTTATGCAAAACTGTTTGGCTGCCTGCCCAGGGCTGCGGCTTCGGGTTTTGGGGCATCTGGCTTGTGGGGGGGGGCCTTTAGGTTTGGGGTTTCGGGCTTGGGCTTGGGCTTGAGTTCGAGTTTCAGTTCACTCAAATTTCATAAGGTTTTTGGCTGTTCCCGGCGTTGGCATATGGCAATCCATTGTAGAACAAGCAGCTCTTGAAATAAATTTGCTTGTTTTTTATAAAGTGAAATGAAATAATGCAAAGCTGTTGCATAAGTGCATTTGTCTGTTATCCTTTCAAGCATTTCTTTCACGCCAGCCCTTCCTCTCTGCCCTTGCTGCCTGCTCGGCTAGAGAGTCCTGTACTTGTTTTCAACGGAATCAATTTAGCGTAAGAAGTTTTTATTCGCTCGCAGCGCCAGTTCCTTCCTTGTCATGTGCAGCAGCTAAAGGATCTGGGTTCTGGGACCTGGACCTGCGACTTGGCTTTCAGTTTTGGTTTTGGTTTTCGGGTTTGTCGTGGCTTTTTTTGGGGGGCTCTGTATTTGGTTCTTTGTTTTGGCATGTGGCACAATTATGCCACAGCTCGACTTCAATTTCCACTGGCTTCCGCTGCTTCTCGTGCTGGATTCGCAACTGCCACTGCTGCTGCTCCTCGCCTCCCTTACGCTGGCTCTATTAATCAAAAGTTATACAAAAAGCCAGCGAACTGCGCCACACGACGCCTTACTCCTTGCTCCTTGCTCCTGTTACAGTTGTTGTTGCTTGTTGTTTTCGTTATTTGTTGTTGTTTGCAATTTAACTTTGCTATGAGCGAAGGCTCTATATAAGTTAAAGTTGTGCTTATATGTCACCACCCCCGGGAAACCGCAACTGTCCCGCAGCACGGCGTAAAACAAGTTATAATATTTTATAAAAGCTACCAGACTTGGCCCCTTGCCTGGTTGAAGCCGGCTAGCTTCGATTTCGACTGCCTCTGAAAGCTATAAATAAATAAAGCAGCCAAACACAATCAAAAACCAATGAACCAGACCAACAGCAACCGCAAATGACAGCGCTAGGAGCGGCAAGGAGCAGCGGCCAGGACACAGCCTTATCAGCCTCAGCTTCAGCTTCATCTTCATCAGCGTTTCGGTCAATGGCGTCCCTAATCCTTGCCTCCCTACAAGTGCGGCCATATTTGTGTGACCTTGCTGTATTAAATGGCCAAATAACTAAGCCAACCCGTCAAAGGACTCTGCACAACTCCAACCTCAATTCATTTGCCAGCTTATGTGTAATTCCTGTGGCTCAAGAGATATATTTGATATTTGAAGTATTGCAACACATTTAAAGACTTCAATCCAGGCACCAAAACGGCTATAATTTTTTGAATACAAATTATTTGTTGATTTTTATTACAAATATGAAAAATAAATCAAATTTTTCGATAAAAAAAAATTATGAAAAAATAATTAAATTTAAATTTTTATTTAAAAATCATACTATAACTCTTATATTCAATTTTTATTTTACAAATAACAGAAATAAAAGTTATTTTTCAATTTTTATTTAAAAAATTCAAAATAAAAGTTTATCCTGTTTCCAGGATACTGCATCCCGAACATTTTCTCGTTCAGCTAGATAATTTTTTTCTGGTTTGACTTTCTTAAATTCATAACTCTTTTTTACGATCCCTGCTCCAAACTCTATACTATAATACAACTACAAAATTGTGATCCCAGTTTGCGTTTTTTCGACAGCTTTTTTTTTAACATTTTTGGAAAGTTACACATTCTCCGCTTTGACTTCAAGTAGTCGACTAAAATTTTCTCTGAAACTTTATATTTTTGTATTTTGAGTAATTTTCAATCGGGGAAAGCTAGCAAAAATAAGATACGATGGACATTCGTCATATAAGCGATATGTTGGAAGAATATAGCCATCGGTATCTGGACCATGAGGTCTTCTCAATTTGGCATACGGCAGAGGCGACCAATCGCCGCATAAATTTGATTCACAATCAGATGAAGAATTTCTTTAGCCTATTCTATTGGTTCTTCATTGTCTATAGCTTTGTGGGCATGGTAAGCGCCAGATATCAGCAGCTAACTCCGTTTCTCCCATTCCCATTCCCATTCCCTCAGATGTACTACTCCGTGCAGCTCTTGATACTGAAGTCGAGCCGAGGACAATCGGTGCCCATGTGGCGCACTCGTGTCTTCTACGGATTCCGTGAACTCTTCGTCCGCCGATTTCGATTCGTCACATGCTGCATCACCGTCCTCTGCTGGACAATGCTCTTCTATGGACTGTGCACGGTGAGTTTATCAGACATACACGGATATACTCGGACTTGGTAGAGGTGGCTTCGGGGTTAGACCACTCGACAAAAGTTTTCCCACTCAATCCGGCCCCGCCCCGAGAATTTCGGGTTATTAACTGAATTGAATGCTCTAGTCTGCACTGCTGTTTTCCCCCGCTCTATAGTACTCGATTCAGAGTTTATTATCCGATTGAAATTGGAAATTTTTCAAATTCCAAGGCAATTGCTTTAAAATTATTGCTGTACCAATTCTAATATTCGGGCGGGATTCGGGACCCCAAAAATGGGTTTAGAACAGTTCTAAGACATTCGGGGTAAGAAAACCCGAGAGGCATTCCGCAGATCTTATCCTTATACCCTATTCTGCCCTTAGGGCAAGAAATCGCTAAACTTTTGTAGCCAAAGGTAAGAATGTTATAAATTTGTTTCCCTAAATAGAAATTCCATAGCATTTATATTTTGTGAGTGTAATTAGACTTTCTTTTCGCACTTTCAGTACTCGCCCAAGTTTATCTATCCCTGGGAACGTATTTGCACCTACGTCATGACGCTGGACTTCTTCATATGGTGCATGGAGTTGCTCTTCGGAGGTCAAAAGTTCAACACGAAGACTGCGATCAGTTTCTCGCTCCTGCTAATTTGCGTCTGCCTGGTGAAGGGCCTCACCGCGGTGATCGAGGAGATCAACGGCAATGCGCTGTTCTGAGGATCTCCAGGATCAGTTCGAGTTCCAGTTCCAGTTCCATTTGCATCTAGTTGAGTATGGGCGCAGTTCCCTATTTGTTTTTACCGGGTTGACGGGACAAGAGATTCAAGAGCCCGGAAATTGTTCGTGGATAAGAGGAAAGGCGCTGGGCAACGTCATTTCCTTTTTTTTCTTCTCAAAAATTACGCGTAGCTTGCCTTTTGGGGCGGGACATACTAGAAATATGGGTGGAAAGGTCGCACAAAATTGAATAAACGATTCAAGCAACCAAAAATTGTCGCATTTTCATTTAACAATTTTCTCTACAGACTTGCGCATTTCCGCATTTTGCAAAAGTCGTGTGTTTTATTTCATTTGCTTTTGAATTTCAACTCGATTTTGTTTTCAGGCATTTCGCGCTTAGCGTCTGGAACAACTTTTTAATTGGCAGGTGGCTCAAATGCTCGTCTTACTGTTGTGGCTCAATGTTACTTAGGGCAAAACAATCCCAAGCAGCATTCAAATTGGGTTGATTCAATAAACACAGAGCTTGTTAGAGTCTGGCCAATTGCTGCTGCATGACTCAGCGATACCCTGTAGTTAAATAATAAAAAATAATATAAAATATCGATGCTTAAGTGGGTAACATAAGGTCATTAAACTGTGCAAAAGAACACATCTTTGATCCTTTAAAGTACATACTTACTAGTCGTACCCTGCCACGCTTCCCTGTGGCACATCACGGTTGCATGGATGAGAAAGTAAGAAAAAAACAAAAGCAACTTGCCACTATTTTTCCTCCCGTGCCTTATGATGTTTTGTATAGAGTCTGAAGAACTTGGAAACCGATCTAACAAAAACTTCTCTCCTACAGTTGACCTTAAGTCTATTCCCGTCCGTGGTGGAAGTGCATTTTTGTTGTTGTGAAAGTAGATTTTTCAAGTTTCACACAACAGTTTTCCGCCCGTGGGGCGATGTAACGTAGTTCTTTCTTGTGGTGGCCGGTATGTTATTGATGCAAAAACTATGTAGATACGTAGAATCCTAGAAGCGAACTGTATATTGTGTCAAAATTTCAGCTCAATCGGTGCAGAACTTATCTGAGTTTTTGGCATTGAACCAGACAAACAAAACATTTATATATTTATATAGATTATACTATTTTATATATATCTTGATCCGTAAACTAGGTATTTCAAATGATGTAACCTGTATACCTGTATATACTGTATGCGCCGATCAAGCTTATATCAGATTGTAATACCCCTAACTCTAGCACAAATCCTGTATAGTACAGGGTTCAGGATAAAACAAGCCTCCTTCTCTAAGTAAACCAGTTATGGTAATATATTAAGAAATGTATATTTTATTAGTTTTCGGTTTCAGAAAAGGTATTAATTAGCTGTCTATAAACAAGTATTTATATTTTACATACATAAGTATTCTCGCATACCAAATTTAGTGACTTTGGCGTTTAGAATCTCAGTGTTCGTTGCGTTCATTAGAAGGCACAATAATTTCAGAGTTCTGCTGCCTGCTAAGCACAGCAAGGAATGCGAGGAGCAAGGACTTGGCAGCAATCGCAGAACTTTCAGTCCTGGGTATGCTTAATGCGTATACTTAATGCGCGGCGTTGCTCATACGCCGCGTTGTCATTCCTTGTGGCTGTTGTTGTTGCTGTTGCTGTTGCTGTTGCCTTTTGCCGAGTGACTTAAACGTTTGCACCATTTGACTTAATGAAGCTTACAGGCAATAAAATGCTTAAGCACACAGTGCCAGCATCCTGGTCCCGTGGTCCCACACCCCCACCAGGGGCTGGCCCCTCCTTGCGAGACTTTGTGTCGAATGTCGAACGCCTTCGCGGACAACTTTTGGCGGTCGCGTCATAATTTCTATGAATTTAATACACTTTGATAAGCATTCAATTGGCATGCGAGTCACGTTCGACAGCAGCAGTAGCAGGACGAGGAGTGTGCAGGAGTTTGCCCCGACCAAGTCGGGGCTGTTGTTTGTGTTGGAAACTTTCGATGTCTGCCCCATGCAAATCGGGTCTGGCACAATTAAACGCGCCGGTCACGACAACAATGTTAAGGCTAATGGATCAGCAACTGAAACTGGCAGCTGGACGTGGCATTTGGCACTTGGTTGAAGAATTAGCGAACACCAAGCCGCCCACCTTTCCCCCAACACCCCACCTTATTGCACATCCGTTGGCATTTCCGTTCGTTGTCGAAAAGTGTAAACAATTAAATTTTAATTAGAGTTCGCATCGCTTGACATGTCATTGCCAGGGTAAAGTTTAAATGCTGAAGAGTGAATGCTGAGCTCAGCTGAGACTAAGACTGAGACTGAGACTAAAACTGAGTCGGAGACTGAGACTGAGACTTAGCTGTTGGCTTTCATTTGCCATTTGCCATTTGCCACTTGCCACTTGCCACTTCCGGCCAACCAACAGACGGCAGACGGCACTCATTTCCGGCCACGTCTGCCTGGTAATTTATTGGAGAGCCCGTTCCCATTGGGTTGTAAATTAAACGCTTGGCACTTAATAGAAAATGCCAAAAGCCTCTCATTTCGCACATTTCGCACATCGGCGGACTTCGTTTAATAAACTCCAACGGTTTGATGAATTGCCAGCTTAGTTTTAGCCACTTAACTGCCAGCTTCGTGTATGCCGACCACGATTTATGCTACCCAAAGGTGTTGATGGTATAAAACACCACCCGTCCTTGCCGCCTCCTTGCCCATCGCGTAGGCTCCTAAGTCCTGGCCGGGCCGGGCTCCTGCTGAGCCCTGTCTACGTATACATATGACAAGCACCTAATACTGATGATTTGTGTTGCGATTTGTCGAAGGAACTCAAGAATTAAGAATAGAATTATTACAGTATACATCATTGATGGCTCAAGTGCCTAACTGTAGCTCAATGGGATCACAAATAAATGCATACACATTGTATACCCTTTCACAGGCTACTATACTTTTCTCACCATATGATGTTTCGACTATCTAATCTATATACTATATATCCTTGATCAGCATCAATGGCCGAATCTTCTCTCTGTTTCTGAGCAAACTATTCCATCAGTTTTAGAGATATCTTAATGAAACTTGGCACACATATTTTGATTTGTAAGCAGTACCTAGTTAAGAATGGGCTGGATTGGAATATTATATCACATAGCTGCCATAGGTAGGATGAGTCGACATTTGAGTTTTTGTATGAGTAACTTTTCTGTTTTTAAAGATACCCAGACTATACTCACCAAATCTAAGTTTCATCATATTTAATACTAGCTGACCAAATTTGGTAAGAATATATATATTACTATATTATATAGCTGTTATAGGAACAAATGGAGAATTGAGCTATTTTATGAAGAACCTTTTGGATCAAAATCCAATCATATCTTATGGCTTACATATGAAGAAGCTGATGTAGAATGAGTTCTTGTATGAGAAAGTTTGCAACTCTGCAATTTGTACAGTAACTTCCTATTAACTGGGAACTGTTGAAAAAATTGGTTACATATATATCCGGAAGTAAGGGTAAGTTTGAAAATTGTATGAAAATCTCGGTATGCGCCAGCTGCTACATAACAAATGAAGGTGCAAGCGAGATAAAAAACCTCTCTCTGAATCGCTCTCTCGTCCTTACAACAGTCGCTATACTGTTACACTAAGCAGAAACTGTTATACTATTTAGCGACCTGCTGCTGACTTCTGTTCGCCTGGTATATTTGGGCATTTTGAAGCTGACAAATCGGAAAGTGGAGACGCTAAATACCAGGCGAACAGAAATCAGCAGAGCGTAGCTAAAAAGACAACTCCTAAAAGTATGCTAGGGTTTTTTTCGTAATTTCAATTTTCGACCTAACGACTTCTGCTTGGTATTTCTGGCCGATTTTTGTACGATTTGTTCTCACTAAGCGAAGATAGCTGAAAGTAAATTTCCTTGCAGACTCAATAAAAGATTGTCGTTCAATTGCAGGAGGATTTTTTATTTAAATACCATGAAATAATATTAAATACAATGTGTAACAGCCATGAAATTCTATTATAGTATTGATATATATATTTACTGACAAACAAAATACAATACAACTAAATATTAGTTTATGATATACTAGTTTCCGATTATGATTCCGCCTCTCTCCAATCAAAACAAATGATGTCACGAATGCTCGATTGAGCTATATCCCACCCAGCTCTGAAGTAAACTAAGGAGTTCTGTAAAGTATAAAAGAATATATAAAACAATAATGGTGTGTACAGTGTTTGAACTTTCAAGGAATGTATATACCATATTTGGAGTCTCAAGCTCTGAGAACGATGCTGGTCATTTAACCAGCTAGTCTTATATATAGTTGCCATAGCCGAAAATTGAGTTATTGTATGGGAAACATTGTTGTTATTGCTGTTTAAACTTAAGAAACTACTCGCATCTAAGAAAGTTCCTTTATATTCATATCTTTTGCTTAACTGCCTGCTGACAGGTAAACGTTTACGAATGCGTTGCAAAGAGCAGTTGTAAAATTGAATCACTTCCTAGGGAGGACTTCAAGCATAGTGTTGAAAGCATATTGCCTGTGTATGTGTGTGAGTCACGTAGTCAGCTGTAAAAGTGCTTAAAGGGGGTAAGAGCGTGCAAAGTCTTATTGTGTAAAGTTATGTATAAATCTACTTACCGTACTTATGCTGGGCTACTTAGCTGTCCCACTTTGACTTGTTTCATCTTTTAATCTGCCGTTTCCAGGTTTCAGACCCGTCACTCGAAGCCTTTGCTATGTTAAACTGCAATTTCATCCACATAATCTATCCTATTAGCCCTCCCTCAGCACTTCACCTAACAAGCAATTTCCATCCTCTCTGAGAAGTGGATGCAAATACCTTCGACTTGGACATACTTTGCAAGCCAGTTCTAGCATACCCTGCTTCTGCCTGCTACAAAGATGATAGACTAATAATTATCCTTGCCAAGCCCCGTCAAACTTGAGAAATGATATAATATATGTAATGACCACTGTCAATGTAGAATGATTTTATTATTATTTATTATCAAAAAACGTTCAATTGAAAAGAATATGAGGAAATATACTGCTTGTGAGCAAGATATAATTAAGAACCTTAGATTGATCTAAATATTACTGTGAAATGGGTTTGAAAGATTCAAAAAGTATACAAGAATCTCTAGTTCGTATAGTCATGGAAAGATCTGTTATATGTTATATAGAATCAGCAATCTCTCACTTGCTTTGTTGAATTGTTGATACCTTTCATGCTGGAAATTGTGGGTACAGGGTATAAAAATAACAAGGCAACAATGGGGCAAAACAAGTGGCAGTTAACCCTCAGTCGAGGCAGCCACGCCCACAATGCAGCTGGAGGCACGGCTTTTAGTTTTCTGGTCAATTTATGCGCTGCTGTTATTGTTGCAGTTGAAACTTCGACTGGCTAACAACAGCAGAGCGCTGTTTATGAACTTGCAACAAATAATTGACCACACACACACACACACACTCAGGAAAAACCATGCCACAAAAATTACACACACACACACACACATAAATATATACACACAAATGCGCTCTAGTGGCAAGAGCATCATCTGCTGCTGATCGTCGTCATTGTTGCTGTTGTTGCAGCTGCAACTGGCAATTGCTGCCAGCAACAATAACAGCGTGTTCCGCCTCCCTTTTGGAACGCCCCCACCACCCCTCCACCCCCCTCCACAACCTATTAAGGCCCAAAGCGCAGCTGAGTGCTTAAAAATACATTGCACGTTCAAATTGAAGTGCAAATACAACGAAATACACCCGAAAAAGTCGTGTGTGCAAATGAAATCTCCCAAAAAAATATGTTGGCCTCAATATCGCTTTCACCTGCAATTCACCAATTTTGTAATTTTTCAAACTGTGTTAATATTGTGGAGAAATTTTTTTGTTGAAATTTAGATTGTGGTGGACTGTGGTAAGGTGGGAGGGTGTTAGACACTGAGGCTAAAGAAGACGGGTTCGACACCCATTAAGAAAAAGTTCCTTCGTATAGTATATCCTACAGAATTAGAAGAATGTGTGTTTAGTGACGTATAATTTGTAAATGAAATATTTAACAGGCTCGACGTCAACAATTCAGGGTGAATATAGAAAGGTAGATATGAAAAGTATTGTCTGGTCATAATATAGAGCTATTTCGGATGCTGCCAAGCATCCTCATCAGTGACCTTATTGTTAGAAATTTTTGTCCAAACTTGTCCGTATATGAGTAGTAGTCGACTAGATTCGAACCCGATTGCTCCCGTCTGTAAGGCGGATGCCTTAACCTCTGACCCACTTGCTGTCCGATCCCGGCTTGAACTAATTACTGTCATCAACAGGTCCATTTGAAATTCTAAGTCCGCAGCAAAGCTTAATCCCTTTATCAACAACAACTTAAGCTTTGTTCCATGAGAAATCCACCCTCTCCTGCTGGTATAACGGGTGGAAAACTTAAATTTTTGTTTTTCCTACATTTGAAGACAATCAATTGGGTTTTCAAGACGCAAACACTTAATAGGCATAGTGAATGGATTTCCCTATCGAAATCTACCTCTTCGACCGGGAAATAGGTGCCGAGATAAAAACTTAGATTCAGCTTGAATATGGATGCTTGACAGCATTTAAAACATTACTGAAAATGTTTTTCAAATATACGTTAACTGTTGACTTTAAGCCAGAAAAAATTATTATTATCTTTATTATTATTATATTTTACTCCTGTACCCATAAAATGGGTAAAAGGGGGTATTACATCTGTGCAAATGTATGTAACAGGCAGAAGGAGACATCTCCGACCCAATAAAGTATATATATGCTTGATCAGTATCAAAAGAGATTTCGATTTGGCCATGTCCGTCTGTCTGTCCGTCTGTCCGTATGAACGCGTCGATCTCAGCAACTACAAGAGCTAGAGACACCAAATTTGAAATGTAGGTTCCTGTATACCATACGCAGATCAGGTTTGTTTCATATTTCAGATATCTCCCCCGTTCCCCCGCAAATCGATTAAAACCGTTTTACTGTAACAATTTTAAAGATATAGCTTTGAGACTTGACATGTACAATACTTTAGTCTCTCTTAATCTACTGTCCAAATTTCAAGACGATCGGATAATAAACACGGAAGTTATTCACGAAAGAAGATTCAGTGATGCAGCGAGAGGGGGAAGAAGAAGCACAGACACCAATTAAATTGCCTCGCTTGCGCTGTCGCTTTTGCCGCCAGTGTGTGTGTGCGTCTTTGTGTATGTGTGTATGTATGTGTAAGTGGACGTAGATGTGATTGGATGTCTTAGACCTGGGTACAGGGAGTTTCGTAGTCGGGTATACTCGACTATAGCATTCTTACTTGTTAATTATGAAATTAAGTTGAAATAATCAATTTTACGATAGGTATTTAAAATCTTTTTTTAAAGGCCTTTACACAAGCTAAAAGCTTAGTATTTTAATAATATTATTTATATGTCATATATTTCCTCGTCAAGGCCAGTCAAAATTGTGTGTTTTAAGTTATATTATAATGAAACAAACCTTATCAAAAACGTCTCAAAGCTTAAAAATAGATTTCATATAGAAATATTTTTGAAATATGTATTTAAATACGTTAGGCGTCCAAACATTGATTTCAAACAAGTATGAATTTGGCATACTTTGGCGATATATATGTATATATATCTTGTGAGCTATATTATATTCCGTAAATTGAGTCCAAGAAAGTTGCATAGCGAATGATGAGCAAAAGCTGTGAACATTTGGCGAAATTGATGTGAAAGAGAGTTCAAAAACACACAAGTGCAACATTGAATATGTAAGGGATATAGTATATCGTATCGTATCGGATAAGTGCACCTATAAAGGTACACTGTTGTTTCTGTTGATGGTGGTTTTGTTGGTGTTGATGGTGGTGCTGGTATTGATGGTGGTTTCCCTCACCGCTCAAGCGATGCCAAACAAATGCAATTATGAATTTACGTGGCGTATGCGCAATATTTATATATATTTTACGCTTTCGCTTGCGGTTTGGCATACAATTTAATTGAGTTGCCGGCGTCTTTCTGTGGCTCAAAACAAAAAGAAATATATAAGAAAAGAAAAACAAGAAGAAGACGAAGACGAAGAAGACAATAAAAAAATATGGCAGAGAGTCAAGAAATTGATGCGCGTTGAGTGCGAAAGACATCAAACACTTGAAATATGTTGTGTAAACTTGAGAAATGACATGAAAGCGGGGCCAAAATAACAAAGATGTGTGGGCCCCAAAGGCGGGGAGTGTCGAGCGGGGATGGTTCGAGGGTTCTTCGAGTGGTTCAGGGTCGTTGGGCTGGCAAAGTAAACAAAACGATACGAAACAAAACAGAACAGAACAAAACAGAGAAACAAACAATTTGCGTAGCCCTGTGCCTGGCATATGAGTGGAGTTTGTTGTGCGAGCGATGAAAGGGGGGATGGGGTTGGATGGGAGGGGATGGGGTTGGGGATAGGACTATGGCCACGGGGGGAGTTTGTGAGATGGCATACATCTTATTTTTGCTGCTCAGCGTGGTAAAGTGCTGCCTGAAAGATGATTGATACCGCTTGGTCCTCATGCTGCGATGAAGAGTGCAGGACAGGAACTTGAGTAGGTAAATAGGTGGGTTACGGGAGGGTGCGTTAGGTAGGTAATGAAGCGGAAATCGATTTGGTGCGTGGTGCTCAACCCGTGCCGGGAAAACGCTTGCCGGCTGCAGGCGTGCGTGAAAAGTTTGACAGAACGCGCAGAAGACACAGAGGAAAGGAGCGGAAGCGGGCAGGGGAATGGGAACATAAACAGGAGACGGGTTCAGGCCGTGGCTGAGACTGAGAATGAGGATGAGGATGATAAACAACGGCTGTGCCATACAAGACGTAAACAAGAAAATATTAAGCAGCGCTGCAAGAGACCAAAACAAAACAGAACTGCAGACAAACAGAAATGAGGGGGTGAGGTGGGGAGAACACATAAAAACGGCACGCGAAGAAAACTTTTTTGGGTTTTTCTTTTTGCTGCCTACCCTTGCAACGGATACTATGATATTCTCAGCAAATGTGTAACGCACAGCTTTCCTGCGAATTTCCAATTTTTCGGGGAGAATTTTCTGAAATTTGTTTTAAAAAGAGCCAACCTACGATATAAGAAAAAGCTACTGCAAATATTGTACATTTCTAGCCAATTAATCTTTCAGGTTAAAGAGATTAAAGAGTTTTATATATGTAGTTGCCCGATGATAACGCTAAGCTGAGCCGATGTTGGAGTAATTTCTGTTTCTTAGTGAACTGAACGCTCAGTTGTGTTATGTTGATGAAATTTGGTACATACAAGTATATACCATTATACTATCATATGCTATATCAACATATAGCTGGAACTGAATGGAACCAATACTAAATCACATGCACAGCTTTTATGCTATTCAAAATATTTTGATAAAGCCTACATAATGCAGGTTTTATTGTGCTACAATTTGATTTAATTTGGCAGATTAGGTTAGGATATTATATTTTCGGCATTCCAATGATATTCAACTGTTCTTTTTGTTATCATTTTTTTTTTTTTGTGGGTGAAAAAGCGATTTCCGTGGCGGCTCTCGCTATTTCTCTCTCGCTTGCTCGTAACTTTTCACTAAGGCATTTTTGTCACGTCTGCCATTTATTTATATATATACATATATATATATTTATTTTGTTGTTGTGGACCTGCCCTGGGTGTGCGTGTGTGTGTGGGTGTGTGTAGAAATACATTTTTGTAATATTTACTCAGCGCTTTGTTGGATTTTTGCGCCGTTGTTTGTTTTCGCCGTTGGGTTCCAGTTTCGTACTGGGGCGGGGGGTTCCGGGTTCCGGACTCCGGTTCAGGTTCGGGTTCGAGCAGTTCCTTAATTTCTTTTTGTGTGTTGTTTGCTTGTTTGTTGTGTTTGTTGTGCGCAAAATGTAGCTGAAGAAATCATATTTTATTGTTATCCGAATTTAGTAGCAGCAAATAAACATCGATCAGCTGTAGAGGGGGAATGGCCCCTCCTAAGTATATTTATATTATAAGGGACTAAGGAGTGCGGATTATAATGTAATATAGTACATGCTTAAGTATATTCCAGTATATTATAGCCAGTTCTAAGCCTGTAGTTTGCCCCGAACGGAAGAATTCTCATTTGGCTTCGCTTGTCGATGATTAATATGCAACTATCGTGGGCCTTATCGATAGTATCGATAGTTTAGTCCTTAGGAGACAGTTTTTGAAAACTGTCATGATTATTAGTTGCTATGGCACCTTTTCTTTTCCAAGAAGAACTTGCATTCCTACTCTTCTCCGACCGTTTAAAGCCCAGTTAATGTCCTGTGTGAGTTCTCAGTGCGCGAATCTCTTGAGGCCTGCCCCCAGACCTTGTGTGTTGATACAGCCGGACGGTCTCACAGTGTCCCACATTGATTTTTGTCAGCTTGAGCCACTGCAAATCCTTGGATAACAGCTGCGCTCCCCTCTTGCGCTCTCTCTCCCAGGCGTGAGATGACAACTTTGTGGCCCCTTGGCCCTCCTGTTCTTTCCCAATCCCCACTGACAATAGGAAATGTGTTGCAACATCCGCTCAGCGACGGACAGCAGCTTATGCTTATGCCATAACTTTGGCTATAAACTGGGTCAGGCAGCGACATTGTCAACGCTGTCAAGCTCATCAGTCGTTGTCCTGGCCAAGAAGCAGGACCAGTACCAGGACGCGGCCCAGGACGCGGAAGCGATCCAAGGCTCAGGCCAGTTACAGTTTGCATGCCTGTGGCAACAGAAACGGCACCAGCGACACTTTGGATTAGGCCATGTTGAACGTGGCATGTTGAATGCTGTCACTGCGATTTGGTTCTGGTTTCAGGCGCTGAGTTGCAGCTGGCATGTGGCATGTGGCATGTGGCATGTGGCATGTGACTGCTGGCCGCTGGCTGCTGGCTGCTGGCAGGTGGAGCTCCAGTTCAGTCGGCGTCCTGTTTGATTTAGTGCTGCCATGTTGCCAATTAGCTCTATATGCAAATTGAACTTTGGCTTGTGACGTACCAAAATTTTGTTGCAGTTGATTGATTGATTGATGCCTTTCAGCTTTAAGCTGCACACAAACTTCAAAATGTGATCATTCTGGAATTAAATATGGGACAAAAAAAATGAAGCTTTAAATTAGAATAGGTCTTTGAATCAATAGAACAATTGCAAGAGCTTTTGAAAGCACCTGAAAGCTTTGCTTTGGGTTAATTGTAGTGAGTGAAGCTTTTGAAAGCTCGTAGTTGATGATTATTAGCACTTAAGTACATTTCTGCCTTAAGCTGCGTACAAACTCCAAAATGTGATCATTCTAGAATTAAATATGGGACAAAAAAAAGGAAGCTATAAATTAGAATAGGTCTTTGAATCAATAGAACAATTGCAAAAACTTTTGAAAGCACATGAAAGCTTTGCTTTGGATTAATTGTAGTGCGTGAAGCTTTTGCAAGCTCATCGCTGATGATTAGTATGAAAGCTCGTAGCTGATGATTATTATCACTTAAAGCTAAGCTGATTGGTTTATTATTGAGAAGCAAACCTGATGCTTAAACTTAATCCTTGAGCTCAGTTTGCAACTCTGAGCTGTTCAAGCAGCTGACTGATTTCACATACTCATTGACAATCACATTCAGAGGCCAGGAAGGACCTTTATTATAAGGTCTTATAAATACTTAGCCTCTACCCATTCACAGCTCGCGTTTGCAAACTCAACTTCAAACTTTTCATATAAATTATAACAATGCAATTTGGTTTAAGCCTACAAAGCCAGGTAGGCTCGCCACAACGGGTGGTGCGGGGTGGTGCGGTACGGTGCGGGTGGTGGTGCTAGTTGGATGGGTAAGTAGCTGGGCTTAGGAAGAGCTTAAGTTCCCATTGGCGCGTGCTTCAAAGACGCGTTTATATTTATTTACAACTCTGTAGCCCAATGGCACACCTTTTACTCCATTCGGGGTATTTCAAATCTCAAAGAGCACACACACACACACACACACACACACTCTAGGGGTGTGCCGGGGGGCTTTTCCATTCTCTTTTTCTTCGATAATTTGAATGTAATTCGTTGAAAGAAATTTACATGATTTGCCCAACAATCAAAAAGTATATTTCATTGTGCGGCTTGGCGCAGGACGTAAAGTGGATTGTGCGGTATCTGGTCTCATATTAGTAAACCCGGCCAAGAATTGAGTTGTTCAATGACACGCCAAATTTCGTGTGCCCCCCCCTCAACCCCAATAAAAATATAGCCTAATCACAGCTTGGGGAGCTGGAGGCTGCAATTGTAGCTGGGAAAACTGGGAGAGCTGGCAAAACTGGGCGAGCTGAAGCTGCGGGCGTGGGAATTTTCACGAAGGACATGTACGTGTTCGGCTCATGGTACACAGGCACTGTTGTTGTGGGGGGTGGGGGGAAAGCGGCAGCGGTGAAAGTAGCCGCAAGTAAAAGTTTTGCCCCCACCATTTGGTCAATTTGGGCTAAAAGAAAATTTGTAGGCTATAGAAAGTTTTGCTTACGTGCAGAAGCGAGAGAGTGAGTGAGAGAGAGCGTATGAGTGAGTGAGAGAGAGGGTGAACTGTTGGTCTATATCTTGTTTAGTTGCCAGCGGCCGGATGGGCGCAAGGGGCGCAAGGGGCGTGGCAGCTGGCAAAGTTTTTCGTGTGCGCGCGCCCAAAATAAACAGCAACAATGCCAAGTGGCAGCGGTTAAGTTGACAGCACAGGGGGAGGGGGGTGGGAGGGGAGTGGGCACTGAGCGGGGGAGAGGAGGGGTATTACAATGAGCAGCAGCAGTCAGATTGGTAGCGGAAGTGCAGGTGGCAGAGGCGGGAACGGGGGCTGCGGGCAGATATAGCTAGAGAGATAAAGCGCTGAAAACTTGAAGCCAGCGGCAGTCGCCAAAGTCGATAAAGCAGCACAGAATAAAATACGAAACAAAACAAAAGAAAAGAAAAGAAAACAAAACAAAATAAAGTACACAGCAAAAGCACAAAATGAAAACAAATTGTGCACTATAGCGAGTAGACCGTTATATTAGGGGTGCTCAAGCTGCAAGGGGCAACAAAAAAAAAAAACAGGGACTAAAAAAGGGACAATTGAAAGTGAAATGCAATTTGTGGTTAGCATTTGGAACGTTCTGTACCAAAACAAACTTAATTACTTTTTAAATACTTTCGATTCCGTTTAATTAATAAATAGTTTAATCAGATAAGAAAGACAGAGCTGTAGCGATTCCTTGATGGTATCATCAGCAAAGGGGATGAGCACTCCCCTAATTATAGTTCAGATAGGATCAGGAATGGGAGCAGAAAAGCTCCAAGTAGGATCAGAACCGTTAGGGTTAGGGGAGGCAGAACAGCTGGAAGTCACGATAATCGAAGAGGATTCAAGCTAAATATGCCAATAGGAAAGTATTCACTTACTCACTGGAGTCTGCGAACTTAAGGATGAATTCTCGTTGCGCCAACTGGCACTGGCCAGAGAAAGGAATACACTCAGCAAAATAAGTGCAACAAAATTCAGAAAATCACAGAAGATCACCCTTAAAGTCACATATAATTTCTACTTAGTTAGTTACATTTTATACAAATATTTGTTAGATTCAGGAAAAAATGAGGCTGGCTTTCTGCATTTTTGGGCATTTTTCTGAGAAACTTTTCCCTTTTTCCTTGTTTTGTGGTTTCCATTTCTACATTTATAATATTACACCCTGTAGCCAAGTAAAATGTGTAATGGGATAATTTCTTCACCAATCCCAAAATGAAGTTTATGTTTATGTTAGCGAAACTTTGAAAGCTCCTAAAAGCTTTAAATGGCTTATTAATAGCCAAAAGCTGCTGCGCTCCTTTATTAGTTTTACTATTGCTATTTTTAAACAAACACACACGAATATAAAAGAGCTTTGAAAGCACATTAAAGCTTTAAGCAGCATTAGCTTCATTTATTGACTACAATTGAGCACACTTAAAGGAAAGCTCGACCTGAAGATAAACTCTTCTCATCTCTGGTTGTATTGCATATAATATTGATATTCCTACACAACTATCCACACATTTACTCCCTAAAATCGAGCTTCAAAAGCACATGAATGATCGTAGATGAATTTACTGTATGGAAGATGGACAAACTGGGCATATTATTAGGCAAATAAAGGCTCACCTCACGTATAGAGCTCAGCAGGTAACTATTATTTTGCAACTCTCATAAAAGTTGTTCTTTTTCGCTTTCAGCGCGGCAGCTCTCTTGTGAGTACCCCTTATGACGGATACAGTCTATATACCCGTATATGCTAGCCCACCCAAAATTGAAATATTAAGCCATACAAATCAGGCAACTTGCAGCAGAGGCAGAGGCAGCAACAACAACATAAAAATAAGAGAAGCAGCAAAAATCATTCGACACGCGCAGCATTTATCAGCGGCAGGCAACGGGCAAAGCGGAAGCGGAAACGGAAATAGACCAAAGGGCTGCCAGCAGGGGGAGTGGGAGTGGGAGTGGGACAGGGACAGGGACGCGACTGATAGCAGCACGCGTAGAGGCTCATAGAGGAGCAGCAATAGGTAAGGGCAGCGGGGCCAACGGGGTAAGCAGAGACGCGCTTATTGACGTTGAGCAACGCTTATTGGCGTACTTAATCCTTTTGGCAAATTCCAATAAATTACCAGGACAGGCCAAGGCAAAAGGACGAGCAACAAAAACTGGCTGCGAGGCGTGCAGGGAAGGCGGCGTTGAGGAAACAAAAAAGACAACAGAAAATATAGAAAATATACCCGAAGATATTAAATACCCTGCACAAATGATAAGCATACAAAAAACTATATATTCAGCGGATTTTTTAACAGCTTTGTGCTATATTGATCAGATCTTTATCAAGCTTCACCAAACTATATAATCTGAAGTCTGAGTTGGGTTGAAATATTCAAAAGTTTTTCATGCAGCAACTCATCAGTCAACCGATATTTGCTGCTATATCAAATAATAATATAATAATAATAATTATATAATATAAAAATATAATACTATATAGTTTTCTTATATTGATCAAATTTGCTTAACCTCTAAAGAGCAATTGGTGAGTTTGATGGAGATATCTTGAAATACAAATGGTTTTTCATACAAAATCTCCACTTTTGATCCGTGACTCCTATGCCAGCTATAAGATATAGTTGTCCGATTTCGGAAAAGTTTTGTCAACATTTAAAATACAAAGGAAACCTTTGTTTTGGTAAGTTTGGTAGATATAGTAAGAAAATACACAAAATAGTCATACAAGAATTCAAATGTCGAGCAATCGTTGCTAGGGCTACTATAGTAGTGTGTTATAGCTATCCGATCCGAACGGTTCCAACATATGTACTGCCTGCAAACAACAAAAGTATCCCTGCCAAGTTTCATTGAGCTAGCTCCGAAACTGATAGAATAGCTTGCTTGGAAACAGACAGAGCCTGATCAGGAATATATATACTTAATGGGCTTGGACACGACTACTTCAATGGGTAGCCAAATGCGTGATAAAGTTTAGGTACCTTCTGCAGGGTATACGAGTAGCAACAACGAACAGACAAACATCAATAGGCCATGATGAGTTTCTGATTGCAAAGCAAAAGGCAAAAGCGGAACCCAAAGTTCAGCTCGGACGCCACAGGACGAAGCTGGAAGATGCTAAGGACGAACGGAGGAGGGTTGCAGTTGGGGATGGAGTTGGAGGTGGAGTTGGGGGGACCTCGGGTCTGATGATGAAGCTGACGTTCGTGTCACATGGCCCAGCTTGTCTGGGGAGCTGCTTGGCTGCCTGCCCTTGGGCAAGTCATAAAAATTGAACTGACATTTTTATGTGGCGTGCTGCTCCTTCAACCTGGAAGTCCAAAGTTAAATTGAAAGCCCAAATCCTTGGCATGCGCGCCAGGATAGGCATCTTATCTCTAGTACCCAACCTAGTGCCTTGCAAAATGTTCTTATTTTATTGTAAATGTTTAGCATATTTTTGATTGGCCCTTCCCCCCACACAACATGGAAAACAATAAGAATTATTGCAAAGGCGCTCCCTTGGCCAGACTTTAATATTGGTTTTACCCCTTACAGAACGAAGCCTTCCAGCAGCTTACCCTCATGGAAGATATCGTCGATGCGGCGACAGAGGGCCAGGACGAGAGGAAACTGGCGCAGGAACCCAACCAGGCGCACGCTGGGCATATCGGTGGAGAGTATGGCCGTTATATGGCCAAAGAGCAGTGCGTCCGCCTCGCAGGGCAGACGTCCACAGAGAAAGATGGCGCCAATCGGGCTGTAGGTGACCTCCTGGCGCCGCAAGTGGACGCTGATCATCTGGAGGCATTCATGGAGATGCGACATGGCCTCGGGTATATCCATCTGATACCAATCATAGACGCGCAGCTGACGCAGGGCATGCTCGCGCCTATCATAGCGTCGCATGGTGCTCAGGGGCCAGGGCTGGACGATGCCGGATCGCGGCCAGGTGTGGAACGTGTACACCTGCGTGTCCATATAGCACTGATGCAGCTCGGTCAGTGTGAATGTGTTCTCAATGTAGTTGACCACACACTTCATATCGGTGCGCAGCTCGGGACTCAGCCAGGCACTGAGAGCATGGCCCACAAACTTGCCCTCCACATGGTCCACAATTGGCTCAAACTCGGTGAGCACCAGCTGGCCCAAACGCAGCATTGGCAGCCTGGTCATGCGGCCACCCGGCGAGATGAGCTCCGAATTGTTGCAGTCCCCCTCCAGAAACGGCAGGCCGCACATGCGCAGATAGGTCCTCACCGCCTGACAGCTGGCACGCTCCGGCAGCAGCATCTGATCGTTACCCGGCAAAAACAGCTTCGCATCCTCTGGCCAGATAGCGTCCCCGAAATTGACCCCAGTTTCCGGACGTTGTGTCATTATTGGTTGTTGTGTATTCGATCCTGTGTCGTAGGGAAGTGTTAAGTTTTGAGTTGAGTTCGAGTGCTGATTCTTACAGACGCGTACTGTTCGTTTGGGATGTCAAAGAAGAAAGCAGGATGTCAAATCTTAGGGATGTCAAGGCACACGGCGTTGTCAAAGAGTATCAGTGATATCTTCTCGTTAAATACTATCGAAAGCTTAAAAACAACCAACCCTGGCAGCGTCAACAAATCAGAAAACAAAATAGAAAAATTTAAAACAAAATTGAACTTCTTGCTGCATAAATTTACAAAATTTCAAAAAAAAATATATACGAAACGAACACGACAGATTTTGATATGAATATAATTGAACGTACAATTTGAAACTTTGATTACTTCCACAAGTTGGCAGGCCTACTAGGGCTTGAAAAGTTGTGTCTGAGTATCGAATATCAATACTGAAAAGCTTGGAAATTTTCAAAAAAGAAACATCTTCCGATTCAGATTGCGCTAAAAATGGCGTAGCATTTGTTATCGATAAATAGTGTCTTCATTTTGGTTTTAGCTGAGTCCTCAGGAGAAGAAGTTCTGCTTGCTTAGCTCTAATAAAATTGGCAAGCAAAGAAAATGTGATTTATATTTCCAAGCGCTTCTTTTGGTGACAGAAAATGTTCAATAGGCTTGTGATTTGTCGCATTTACCAACACTGGATAGCGCAGAAAACCAATCCTTCATTGTTAACCACAAGAAACAAGAAATTTGAGGAAGAGTCTGTAAAATATGAAAGTTTGATTTTGTTAAGCCTTACTGCCTGGATATTGAGTTTGAGGATATGTAATTCATTATTGCAGATTTCACACGTGACTTCCCTGGACATCCTGGAGGAGGAGCCTCCTAAGGTAGCTCCACTACCTTCCTTATAGTTTGAGCGGATGCCGTCCCATGTCAAAGGGTTGCAAAGTAGAAGAAATTGATTCCTTGAAAGAAACCAATCGTCCGAAAGTGTTTGCAACAGGACTCCTGGGCCAAAGTCATGAGATTGTCCACAGTTACCGATGAGCAGGCTTTCAAGTTATTCCTCAAGGCTGATTAGACGGTCCCTATGCGTCCACGCAGAGGAGCTATTAAGCTGTAAAACGGTATTTGTATATTCATATTATATATTATATATATTTGTATTAAAGTGAATTACTTATTTTATTACTAGAAGAAGGCCAGAGAGGCTATTCAGCCAGCCAGAGTTCTGGGCTGCTTTTGAAAAAGGAAGCGCATCGATACACAGGATGAATTGATAGGGGAGCTTGACACTCTGCAGCAATTGCATTAGCTGCGGGCAACGTGGCGCCAAGGACGAAGGACACCGGGGTAAGTATACATATTTAACCAGTTGCTCACAGGTCACTGTTTCTATTTATATCAAGAAGTGAATTTATTAGTTACAACTGTCCACTTGATGTCGATATTCAGCGATTGAAGTGTTGAGAATGTCAACCAGTTTGCTATTTGCATAATTTATGGCATTACCTTTATTTGGCGTGGAATAGACGGGCTATGAAAAATGGCAGGACATCGCAGGACACCGTCGGGCCCAAGGTCGATATGAAGTGTTACAAGCGCCTGTGCTGTAGATGGGTTTCAATTAGTCGGCCAGCTGGGGGTTTGGGGCCTGTTGATAACTTTGGCTGCTTGAGGCTGTTAACGCCTTGCCGCCCCTCCTGCCCAGCCCTGCCCCAAGTGGGATGCGTCATGTTGTCAACATTGTCGCTGTCCTGTCACCAGGCGCCAACAAATTACACTTCGGCAACGCGTTGCGATACTTGAAGTGCCGCCACGCAAATCGTCTGCGGCCCTCGCGCACTTTGATGTTGGCGGCGCCACCCTGCGGGAGGGGGCTAAGGCAGTCGCTGTTTTCAAAATTTCGTAAATTTCCTGCTCCAATTTGGCAATTAATCATTAAACGCGCCACCTGCCGGCAACTTTTGCCTAAAAGGTTTACCAGACTGCCGCACTCCTTACTCCCCTCGAGATACATATACGCGCACTGAACTTGAACATGATAAATTACACAAGCGGAACATTATATTATTTCAGTCCCCCCCGCTACCCGCTACCCGCTACCAGTCAGTTAGGGAGCTGGCACAATAGTATAAGCTCAAATACTGGCGAAAGCTCGTATGTGCATGAAATGCAAGTTTTCCACTTACTGTTGACGCTTTTGACAAGCCCAGTTTCAAGGATCATCTATTTCCGAGTGCTATAGTGAGTATGGGTTTCTTAAAGCACCAAATTTTATCATTTACTCATATGCATAGCGGAATCTTGGGCACATTTTAAAGTATCCTTTTTGGTAGGAGAGTCTTAGATATATAGGTATTAGATAGGTATTCCTATCTCTCTTAATAACTAACTACTTCTAGTTATATTTAGAATATGTTTCACACTTACACCTCGAGTTTCTTAAAGCAACAAAGCTTATCATTTAATATATGGAGAAATCTTGGAGACATTATAAAATAACCTTTTTGGATGGGAGAGTCTTAGATTAGGTACTCCTATCGCTCTTAATAACTAACTACTTCTAGTTATATTTAGAATATGTTTCACACTAAAAGCAACAAAGCTATCATTTAAGATATTGAGAAATCTGGGAAATATTTCAAGATATAATCATTTTGTATTTTGTGTTTCTATTCCTATCTCTCTAGATATAGTACTGGTACTTCTCAGAATATATTTGAGACTTTAACCGCGAGTTTTCTAGTCTCTTAAGGATACTTCTTTCAGTAAAACAAGCCAGCAAATTATTCTGAGCGAATTATGTATTTAAATGAGAAGTCTTGTTTAGAAGATGTTGTCTTTAAGGATTAACCTGCTCTGTCTCACAATGCATCCTCAATTCCTAGGTTAAACGATTTTAAAGTTGATCCTGAAATTGGAGTGCGAACTTTGACAGTTCGTAGTTGATTTCAATTAGCTCTTTAATTAGAGCTCACATATGTTTGATTTAGTTGGATGTAGTCCGAAATTAGTTGAATTCCATCAGGCAGTCAGCTGGTTGCTTGTCACATCCGTGTTCCAAGTCAATTATGTATTAAAGCTCATTACGTTAGGCTATACATCATCTAAAGTTGGCATGTCAGGTCTATTTCAAGCTAATTTAATGTTCAATTAAGAGTTTTGGATTCGCATATCTTGTTGTGGAAGAGGGGGCACTCCTAAGTCCTATATGTCCTGTGTCTTTGTCCTTGTGTCACTTTGATTGATTTGGCTTCACGTTGGGGTGCTGCCGTCAAGACGAAAGTTATCCTTTAAGAGGGTGAAGGGGTTTGACTTGGGCCTTGCCCAGTTCTTCGTGGGCTGTTGAGCATTAACAAAGTTCAGTGTGTGGGGGCAAATTAATTAAGCAGCCGCTGGAGCCACTTGGAGCCCCGCAGCGGCAAAGTCGAGAGCTGAAGCTGAGAATGTGTGCCATGGAATCAGAATGTTATTGTGAATGGAATTGTGAATGTGAATGTGCGTGAAAATGTGCATGTGGCAGGTCAGGTGGCGTCTCGGTAGGCTGCACGTCCCCTAAGGACCCGGCAGGCTAGAGGAATGTTGGGCTCGGTTGAGACGTTGCGTCCTTTGCACAAAAGCCAACAAAAGGCAACAATTCTTAGCCACTAATAAAGAATAATATGACTGCCATAAAACTCAATTTATTACCAAAATGTCGACAAGCAGCACAGTCAAAGTGTATATGTGTGTGCTTGTGTATGTGTGTATGTGTGTGTGTGTGTGTGTGTATGTGTGTGTGTGTGTGTGTGTGTGTGCAAGAATTACGACTCTGGCAGTCGGGCACCAGGGCAGCCCGTCGAAGGGATGTGTAGATGAAGCACCGAAGTGGCAAAGCAACCAAATTTCATGCTGCCATTTTTGTTTGGCAATTCTTATTTCAACATCTACTGCCATTTTAATTCAAAGCCTTCGTTTTATTTGCATTCGCTCGGGCGACTTCTTCTACTTTGATCTACCCTACATTTAAGGGGAATACCCTAACCCGATGTTTAGTAGCTTTCAGCTTATGTCAAGCTAGCTACCTGAGCGCAGTTTTAAATACTTGACTGTACTTAAGGTTCACACATCGCAGAAGGCCTGTACAGCCTTTGGAAGGTTCAGACCTTCAGCATAGTTCCTATTCTCCCCAATCCTCTATTCCCCTCGTTTATCCTTCCTTGAGCATAGTTCTTATTCACACAACAATCAGGTGTGGGTTGCAAGTGCATACGGAACTCTCTTCAGCTCTCTTCAAACGATTGAAATTGTAAACGTTTAAGGCAGCTGGAGGATGTACTGCTGCCTCCTGGCACAGGGTGTTGAGGGCATTAGTCAGTCACCGTGGCTGTACCTCCGCTGTCGTGGTCCATTGCGCTTTAATTCCTTGTCGACTTTTCATCTTTGTTTTGCAATTTCATTTGCCATTTGGCTTGTTGTCGTCTACCGTTGGGCGATTTGTTGCTTTTGTGGCCTCCGTTTTGCTGGCTGCCCATTTCCTATTTTCCATTTCCCATTTGCCGTCGGCCGCCGTCCGCCGTCTGCCGTTTGCCATTGCCCCTTGAACCTAACCCGGATGCTGTTGGATTTGTTGGCCAGCTGTTGGACGCATTTGCCGGCCGCTTTGTGGCCACAATTTGGCTGCTTTCGGCTACGGAACTGACGTGCCAAATACCCCTAAATAACTGTTTGAAAGCTAATACCCACTTTCAAATATCACCCTCTCGACTGCAATGTTTAGCGAGCCAAAAGCTGCTTGCTATATAAATAGACAAACCGAAAGCTGGAAGGGATGTGGAGAGGCATGTGTATACAGAATGAGGATATTAAAATGAAGTATAACTCAATTCATGTCTCTATATTTCTGCGCTAAGCCTGAGAGCCACTCAACAGAAGTGAATCCATTGCAAATTCCTACAAAATAATGTTGCAGACTTCAAGTAAAACGTTTAAGGATGTCGCACAAAGAAGAATGGACAAATCAAATGCTCTTAAGAGAGTAAGTGAGAGCTGATAAGCCATACTATAAGTATGCCGGCTAGTACTTTAGCCAGCTTGGCAACAAATTACCGTTTAAGGAGAAGCGAGGGGAAGTCATAAACGACCAGACCGAAAAGCGTTCATTTTATAGGGAGATTTAAACATATTCCGGCCGAATACTTATACATCATAATGAATTCTATAGGTTAATCTGTGGTTACGCGGCATGCAAATTGTTTATTTTCGGGCATTTAAAAGACTTGAACGATATTTTCAGCTGGCGCTCAGACGAGATAGAAGGAGGGGGGCTAGGCTTGTCAGGGGCTGCCGAGGGTCTTGTCGAACTTGTCGCGACATTGTGGCCTTGTCGTTGTCATTGTTGTTATTGTTGTCGTTGTCGTAGTCGTTGTCGCTGCAAATTATGGCGGCCTCAATGCGTAAATGATGCTTAATTAACATTCACAAAGTTAGCGACAACCTGAGGCGTGGCGGCGGGGGGAGAAGACGAGCTCTGAGCCGTGTGCCAGCCAGGCATAGTAGTGGCTGCAGGGGGCATACCAGCTGAGCGGGGGGCAGTGACGGAATGCCTTACCTGAGTACTACATTTAGACCCGGCAGGCCGCAAATAGACGCACTGAAATTGCAAATAATGTGCGTTTACAGCAAAAATACGGGCAGCAAGGGTGAAGGCGCACAGGGGGGAGTGGCTGGAGTCGGGGACGGGGGAATGTGGCATTCAGAGTGTAGGCAGTGTGTCAGAGCACATTAAGGCCAAGCGCAGAAAGGCGACAGCCGCAAAATATGTAACAGAGCCCATCAAGGCTAATAGCAACTGCCAAACAGACGCACAGTGGGCAAAACCCGCAAACTAGCTAGCAAAATTCAATGTTCACAGAAGCCTATAGTTTAATTTCGTTTCATATATGGAAAAGTCTGTAAGTCTGTTAAGTTTTGACAAAGTTATGGGAGTTGTAGTCTAGAAGGAAGTACCAACTAACAAGTCGAAATTTGTTGAATATTTATCATGCATATTTGCCGAAAAATTAAGTACCTCAGAATAAGCTTTGAAATTGTTTTTTATACTAAATTTCGAATTATTTCAAAATTTTAATTTTTCGAAATGTGTGTAAGTTGACAATTTTCGAACAATTTGAAAATTTTGTTTTTAATATGAATAGAATATAACTGCCAAGTCAATTTAAAGTAGAAAACATGATCAAAAAGACTTTCCGCATGGAAATCGGTTGAGTTTTGAGAAAGTTATGGGATTCTAGGAGGAATAGATCCTGTTGTGTTTAATATAATATAGTCGTAGTGTTACGATATGTATATAACAGGCAGAAGCAGACAGCTCCGAAACTGCTTGATATGGGAATTTCAGACCGTTGTTCAGGGTGTCTCAAACTCGGGTATACTCGACTAGAGCATTCTTACTTATTTATATATATTATATATATATATATTTTATTATATTTTTAAGCAGTAGGTTAATGCTTTATTATCATCAATTTGTGAGAGATAAGAGTACAAAGTATGCACTTTGTATGCACTTTTATGTATTGATATATTAAAATAAATATTATTTAGTAACTTAAACTCAGAATTCTCACAATATCAAAGGAGGCGCATTCCAACAGGTTTTTGTGATGATTGAGAGAATTCTTACTTTAGTTTTTGGTTGTAATCTATCAAGATCTTCATATTTTTGTATTTTTTCAAAACTTGTCCTGCATATACAAACATTAGGTTTTTGCCAATTTGATCTTTGATTTGAATAATAATCGAATGCTAATTTACTGGAAACCTTTTTCAAAAACCTTGTGTCCTATGGATCTTTGATTTGATTAATTATCGAGCGCTAATTTACTGAAAACCTTTATCAAAATGAGTGCCGGACTGCAATTGCGCGATGTGTTCAAGGATGCCATCCAAGAACTTGACAGCCTTGAGGATATCTCCATGTGGTATTTGGAGGATGCGGTTCAACGTCACTCGCATATGATACAGAACTGGCTAAAGGAATGTTTTCCCTCATTCTACTGGTTCTGCATTGCCCATGAATTGTGGGGCATGGTAAATATACGGACTGGATAATGTATAGATGGGCAGTTCTCATCCCCAGTAAATCTCCTTCCGCAGTTTTACTATATCATGCAATTTGTACTGTATAAAGTGAGCCTGCATCGTCCATTGTTGGCTTGGCGCATTCGATTCTTCTATGGATCAAGTGACCTACTCATACGCAGCTACGGGATGCCAGGATACCTAGTGGTAATCACGTCCTGGCCCCTATTGCTAAATGGCCTCTACCCGGTAAGGATCCCACTTATCTGTGCAATATTTGGCATTGAGAATCTCATTTTAGTGCTCGCATTGGTGCATTTATCCCTGGCTGCGTATGAGTAGTTTTGTGCAGTGGTTGGATCTTATTGTCTGGGGCTTGGAGCTGTTCTTCGAACGTCAGACGCTCAAATGGCAGACGGCGTTGAGTGTTCTACTCCCCCCCGTGTGCCAGTGGATGCTGAACCGGGTTAAGGGTGTGCTAAGGACGAACAACGGCAATGTTGGCGCTCAGCTAAAGCACCAGTTGCAGAAGGAGCTGGGATTTCTCTACGGCAGCCTTAGCTATTTATTACTGCCAGTACTTAACAAATTTTAAATTCCTAACAATTTCTCACGGATTCTTGTCTTCGCTTAAGCAAATTTCAGGTGGTCAGATTTTACTTCTTGTTTTTATTTTGTTAATAGGGTATTTACATGCCTACAAATATTAAAAAAAAAATATTAGAATATGTAAATAATCAATTATATTAAAGCTTGACTTATATTGTATACAGTATGTGAATTGAAATCGCAAATATTTTGCGATTTTTGGAACGTCAATTTTTTCGATTTGACAAGTACTTGTACTTCTCTTATTTCCAAAGATGTTCAGTAAATGTAGACAGCTTGCGTCGATTGGTCCACAGGAAAATGAAAGCTAAGGAAATAAAGTTTCCTGGCTCTTGGTAAGGACTCTGACATGGCGCCAAGGAGCATTCCCTGTAGCTTTTGGCCAATCTGTGCGCAGGCCAAATCGAACATTTTGCAGTTCAAGGCCAAAAGGAAGGCCATTAAACCCGTTGCCCAGTTGGCCCTAATTAAAGCATAAGCCAAGCTGCCAAAATGGCCGAAAAATGTAGCCGGCCCAACTGGCGCATGGCGCATGGCGCAGATAACAGCTAATGAAAATCACTTAGCTGAATTGGCCCAGAGAGTAACAGGACTTCAGCGTCAGCGTCAACGTCAACTATGTGAAAAGCTACAACGCACAACAAAGCAGTTTAGTGGGGCAAGGAGGCATGCGGCACGGGGGCAAGGGCAACAAGGAGTCATGGGACACGCTTTTAATACAATTAGAAGCGCTTAAGTTAAGTGCTTTAGACCCGACGTCCGTGGACAAGGCAGCTGCTCCAAAGCTGCTCCAAACAGGCAGATTCAGTCAGCAACTGCTTCAAACTGACCCAGTAGAAACCCAGTTAAGACCCAGCTCCAGGGTAAATGGGTGGCTTTTGAGGGGCAGACACATAGGCCGCCAATGAGACTTAAAGCCAACTGGACAAAAACAAACTGGAAAAGAATAAGCAAGAAATACACAAGGATGATAAGCTAAGTAAATATATATCCTTACAGCGTCGAAGATTTTATACACTTGCAATATGTATATCTATATATATATATATATGTTTACGATCATCAAACATATACATATATGGCACAAGTCAGAGTAATGAATAAACAGGGACGTTGAGCCAGACCAAGAAGGATGTAAGCAATCAAGGCAAGGCTCTGAGGAGCATCAATTAGAAAGTTGACCTGCGTTTAGGTGCAGGCAATCAAAATCTTTGGGTTATTTTCATAGGAGGTCAGAGTGACATTAAGATTAGGGTACTTCACAGCGGAATGATGTACCATGGGGTGCATTGCAGCACAAGGATGAAAACCCCTAGGTTATTCCAGAGCAATCAGTTTCAGAAAGGAAACATTACCGTCTAAGGGTTCAGCAAGAGAACCTGTCAAGAGTGAGAAGGGGCAGAACGACGCTCAACCTATAACAGAGCAGATGAGGATGACTCCAGGGGATAGGATGGGCTAACAGCGAGAAGGCGTTGCTCAGAAAGGTTGCACCAGAAAATTGTATGAGATTCATTCAATCTTCAATCTCAGCTTAACCAAAACTAACATTATGAACACTAGTTATTGATCTAATTCTATTATGTTTTGTCGTTTCAAGAAAACTAGTGACAAATATAAATTTTCGATATTATATTTTTGATTTAAGAACTAAAAACTGAGTCAATTCTTGAAGTGATTTGTGCAGAAAGCTTTATATTTTTAGAACATTTTTGTAGGAGCTCGTCAAAGTTCTTTGCTTTATAAGTTCAAGTTTAGAGCTGTATAACTTTGAATTGAGCTAACGCCTCGTACTTAACTTATTTATTTATAATAACTGGCTTATTTTTAAAACGGAGGGACACGAGATTGTCAACAAGCTTATTAAATAAAACCATTTCTTGACTGAGCCTCAAGCCGCGTCTCATTATCTCTCCCACAAAGTTTTCCATCCCACAATCCAATTTTCAATGCGTCTTTCGTATAAAAGCGTTGTGATAAAGTAATCCGATGCAGTCCTTACCGTGTGCTTCCTTGTGCTTCCTGCAACTAAGTTTCTTCAGTACAGCTTAACCGGGAATCTTTTTGAAATAAAACATATCAAGCCATCTGATAATTGCGCTCAGAAAAGTGTTTTCCGCACAACATGAACCACTATTATACCCGCCTTAAGGGTATTCAAGGAAAAGGATTGAACTTGGGGCAGGTGTGTCCGGAGCGAGGTGGCAAATAATGAAATGAACTGCAGCCGGCAAAAGGATAGAGTACACAAGGCGGGGTGACGGAGACGGAGACGTAGACGTAGACGGAGATGGAGACGGAGACGTAGACGGAGGAAAAGCAGCAAGAAGAAACACAGAAATTGGCTGCAAATGAAAGCATTTGCGTACAATAAACAACAAGGCGAGGGGGTGGAGAGAGCGGGAGATGGGAAGGATGGGGTAAAGGGGGTGAAGGGGACGCGTGTTGGTATCAAGTGGGTGCGGGTTGGATAATTGCGCGCGTTTTGCTTATGCATTACATTTACACGCTAATGAGGCGGCAGTCAAGTCAAGTTGGGGCCTGGCTGGGCCCCAACCCCTCGACAGTTATCCAGTTACCATACATCCAGCTCCTCTGACTCCCTCCACCTCGTTCCCCTTGCCCCCTGGCCCTAACTATCAACGTCTGCAGCTGGCGTCGTGTTAATTGAAAATTAATGGCGCGAAGGCAAAAACTAAACATGAAAATTCGCTGACGTTGGCACAGCAAATGGCCGCCAGGTGGCGCTGCCAGCGCGTAAGGGGCAAGGGGCAAGAGTTATTGGGGTGTAGGGTGTAAGTGTGTAGGTTGACTGAACTGACCGACAAACGCGTGAAGTGCTAAGCAAATTAACATTTCCATAATTAAATATAAAAGGTGACGAACAGGATGTCAGGAGCGGGGTCAGGTGACCGGGGGAGGGGTGGGCAGTTTATGTACGTCCCAGAACATTTTGCAATTAATCACAATTAAAAACAGGCAAAAGTTTCTGTGTGTTTTTTTTATTTTTCTCTCCTTTTCTGTTCGAAAAATATCACAGCGTCCGAGAGGTGCGTGCCTCATGTGGGCGGTTGTAAGGACATGGGCGCGGGCATGGAAGGTTGGAAGGATGGAAGGGTTGGAGGGTGGACGGTGTGGGCTGGGCGCGGCCGTAACAGATGCGGGGCAATGGTAATGGCGACAAGTTTAATACTTTTCTGGCCTCAGGGCAGACCAGCGCAGAGGGAAAATTAAAATAAATATGCCAAAAAAAAGAGGTTAAACGGAGACGGAGCCGGAGCCGGAGGAAGGGCAGGGGCATGCTGTCGAGAAATGTGCGAGGGAAATTAAAGGAAATTAAGGAATGAAAAACTGATGAAGGCGGCGGCCAAGCCTGAAACCAAGCAAAGAAGATGAGCAGAAAACGTAATTAAGAAAACGGCGAAAAATATTGAATGAAAAGATTTAAGAATAATGAAACTCGTTAGCGAATAACCAACCATATATACATACTATAAACTGAAACTGAAAACTGACCATAAGCAAGGAGGAGTGGGCAGGGGTAAGACGCTAAAGGTTAAGCGTCTACAGTGTACAACCTCCCTTAATGGAATTTAAGCAATTTTAATTTTCAAATTGAATCTAATTTGTATGCTGATTTCATCTGCAGGACAAAACAAGACCAGGATTATATTATGCCAGCAGATTGAAAAAGATTAACAAGCACATAATGGAGCTTACGTTTAAGTTCAGGGTAGTTATGTGTCCTGAGGATGTTAACTTGGCTTGCATTCAGAATACGTTTCGTTTTGTCCTAGATATGTTGAAAGGATGAATTTGTAACAAACATTCGTTGAGCTTTTGTTCTTACTCTTCCTTGAAATTTCAAATTTTGTTACCTTATCACCAACATATGTATCACCAACATACAGATGGACTGTCTGGTGAATTTTATGAGGGATATTCAGCTAAGGTAACAAAATCTGAAATTTCAACGAAGAGTATGAACAATTGCGGATTTCTCCGTGCATGCGGATGGAAAGATAAAAAATGATTTTCTTTTTTGTTTGTTCTTCTTAAAATGGCAAATCAATTCAGCAAATAAGTGAAGAGCTAAAAGCCAAAACATTTAGAAATTGTTTGAGTTTTAGCAAAATTCTTAGAACTGGAGTTAAGTATAATTTCCTGAGATTTCCTACTTAAAATGTCAATAAACTAAAAGGGACAAACATATTAGACTAAATGTATGACTGTGTGTGTGTGTGTGTGTGTGTGTGTGTGTGTGTGTACACGTTTCTGTCTGACAGACTGACTACTTAACGCGCTGTTTACTTGGGCAATCGAGGGAGGGAGGGGGAGCGGTTCCGGTGCTTGCAAATTGTAGCCAAGCCAAATTTGATTGTTAAATGAGGGGGCGTCGTCCACGAGGACGGGTGGGGGGGGTAGGCTGGCGCGATGGGGCACACAAATAATACCGTTACTTAACATTTGAGTCGCAAACAACACACACACACACACACACAAATAACGTAACTTTGCGCACGCAAAACTAACGCCAAGAATAAGTTTAACAAATGTGTGTGTGTATGTGGTTGTGTGTGTGTGTGAATGTGTGTGTGTGTGGCAATAAATGTCTCCTGCGGCTAGTGGCAACAACGAAAAGTTGCTGCTTAAGTGATACAAAATGCAAATACACCAGTGACGAAGTCACATGGAAGCTGTAGGATGTTAGACTGGAGCTGGCGGGGTGCGAACGGGGCACAAATATTGAGGGGGGACTATGCACTCAGCAAAATTGAAAGTATCTCGGTATTAGCTAAGATTTCTAAGCAAGTTCATTTCTATAAGCTGACAAAATAGAAATATTTCCGTATTTCCCATAATTGAAATAAATGTTAATATTAAATGACTTTGTAATCAAAATAAATATTTATTTAAATAACTTCTTTACCTTCTACAATTAAAGAGCACTACAAGGCTTTCAGCTCGACAAAATAAATAGTTATACTCTGTTCCCGAAGGGAAAAATAGTATATTGGGTTTGCGAAAGGTCCGTCCGTCCATATGAACGCAATTTGTTTCCACACCCTTGAAGCTAGCGCAACCAAACTTGGTACACATGTTGGTGTATACTCTCAATCTATGATGTGTCGAGATTCCCCCCCCCACACCTTCTCTCCCGCAATTTGGGGAAATCCTGTATCTTCCACATTTTTAAAGCTATAGTCACCAAATTAGGCACACCGACTAATATTGAGATTCCTGACAGATCTGCATCAAAAAAATTTTAACCCCCACTCCCTCCCCCACAAATCGGCATATGATATCCCCAAAACACGTTCAGGGATATATCTCTTACAGTTTCCAAGATAGAGTTACCTAATTTGGCATGCAGACTAATGTTGACCACCTGGACAATACTGGCACATTTTTATTCAGATTGTGCAAATATATTTCTAGATTTATTCTATTTATTTATTTTTTATTTATTGTAGTTTAAGCTTTAAGTAAACTTGTAGAGCTATTTAGAAAGAAAATCTGGAAATATTTGGAAGCATATTTCATTTTATGTAAGTCCCTTTCAGAATTAGTACAAAACAAGAAGTCAAATACTAAAAAATGAACTCTTTTGCATAGAAAAATTGAGTTGAATCTGCATTAAGTTGTTTCTTCAATTATTTAAGGCATTGATACAAATTTTTGAATACTTTTCTGCGTTTACTAAAATGAATTGTAGTTATTTATTAATATTGTAGAAAGACATAACTGCATTTAAAGGGTGGACCATTTTTAATGCCTAGCTATAATTTCTATAAAATTTATAGCCTATTTATAGAAAAATGTGCATGTTTTTAGGACAAAACCATTTTGCCGCAACGCCTCGAAATTTGTTTCAGTGTAGAAAAGGACAAGCCGATGCAAAGACATTGGGTGCAAAGTCACTTGACGAGTTTCCGGCTTAAGTTTATTTGCACGAAACGACTCGACCCGCAGCCCTACATCATGTGATATCCACTCGTCGATTGTTGTCCTACAAAGCGACGCGTCCGCCAACTCAGCAACCCAGCAACCTAGCAACCTAGCAACCCATCAACTCACCAACCCACCAACTCACCAGGCATCGAACCACTTGGCGAGGATGTAAAAGCGGCGTCCATGTGACTGATATGTGGCATTGGTATTCATCTTAAGATGAAATGTAAACAGAATACAGGCAGCTCTAAGCAAGTTTTGTTTGCCAGCCACGCCTACGGGACGCCCAGTTTCACCTCCACCTCCACCTCCATGGTCACATTGTTAAATTATGCGTGGCGCAGGCGGCGAAATTTGCTTTTCCTTTTTGTTATTGTTTGTTATAGTTGTTGTTATTGTACTTGTTGTTGTCGCCAGTTTGTCAGCTCGTAAAACGCAGAGTCTAAAAATCAAAAACTCATCTGCATGGCTGCATCATCTAAATCAACTCCCTCTCCCCACCCCTCCGAGTACACACCCAACTGCCAGCTCGAGGAGGTCTTCAAAGGTCCCCCGTTTCCGTTTCCGTTTCCAGTGCCAACTCCGGCGCCGGCTCTGGTCACGTCACAGGACGCCATGTGCTGACGATGTTGTGTCACATTCAATCGTAAACTGTACTCATATATTGACAATGTGACTACCAATCCCGATAATAGACAGTTTATGCCCTCATGTGCTCAAAACTAGCTGAAAACTTCCCAATCGGCTCATTCGGAGCCAACAGATTGCAAGAGTTTCTTCAACTTTTTAAAATAGGTTGTCTCCAAAGATGGCAGATGGAATCTGTCAAGACTTAAGCTGATAAAAGCACTTTATCACACGATTAATCCAATAGAGTAGTACAGCTCTGATTAGAGTGAGAGCATTATAGTATTTAATCCCATATTCCCCCTATTTTACCCCGCAACCAACAAAACTAATCCTAGAATTCCTCAAAAATTCAATATCTACCAACATATTTATACACAAATCCTTCTTTCCCATAGGTAATTATTATGAAACCAATAGTTATAAAGAAATTAAACAACCTATATATATTTATATAAATCTTATGTTGGTAGTATGTGTAGGTATCAAAACTCGAAAAGTTCTGCACCGATTGAGCTCAAATTTTGACACAATATAGAGTTTGCTTCAAGGATTGTGTTCATACAGAAAACAGCTTTATCTGGTCAGCTGTGAAAGATGAAAACAAAGTAGGAAAACAATAAATACGAAACTTGTTGTATGAAACTTGAAAAATGTACTCCCATCTTAAGGTCAAATGTGTGAGAGCAGGTATTTGTTAGATCGGTTTCTAAGTTCTATACCCTATACAAAATATCAAAGGGCACGGGAGGGAAATTTGTGCTAAGTTAGTTACGCAAGTAAGCCCTTCCGATTTCCACCAAGTATATATTCCTGATCAACATCAATCGCGTCGTTCCGTACCTATTGGTAAGAATAGGTAAAGAAAAATGTATAAAAAGAAAACTTTCTTAAAGCTATTGCATGTTGTTGTATGTTGCAGTGTTGGAAAACACGCAAAGTATCTTAAGACTTGCAAATTGTTAAGAATAGTTCCAAACAAGTCTACTCTTCACAAGTTTTGTATGAAGCAATTTAATAAACGCAACTATTTGTTGGAATATGTATTATATGTTAACATACTATTGGACTTTTGACCTTGGCTGTGATTCCATTAGCATTTCGGTTTAATCTTTAGTTTGCATAAGGCATTTAGCTCCTGCCCTGTACTCGTAAGTTGCGGCTCTTCAGGCTGCTCTGTTCTTGGGTTTACTTGGGCGTTTAATGGGCATCATTCTCATTCTATTGTTGTTCCGGTTGCCCGGGCAACCCATTAGGAGGTATAGGCCCCCAAGAAAATGCCCTCCTATCGTCGATTCACTTCATTTCTCCAGCTCTGCCATTTTGTATGCCCCATTCTCATTCGCATTCGCATTCTCATTCTCATTCTCATTCTCATTCTCATTCTCATTCTCATTCTCATACTCATTCTCAGCTGTGGCCTCGCCTTGTCTTCCCGCTCCGCACGTCAATTCAATACGTTTAAAAGTTCATTTGCTGTTTAGCTTGGTCATTATGTGCCTGCCCAGGATGATGTCTGCCCCGTCCTTGCCCCATCTTTGTCCTCTCCCTCCCCTCTGCCTCTGACCTGTGGCAGCCGCTTGTCAGGCCTCTCAGTCTGCGCCTTTGTCGGCTTGCCCATTAAATGGGCACTCAATGTGTTTGTCTAACTTGCCATTTGCGATGATAATAATGTCGTATGGCCGTTACATTGATGTTGCTTGGCTGGCCCGTTACGGCCGAACAAGCGGACAACCCAACAACCGGACGGGGCATTGTTGTAGCTACTCATTGTTGTTATACCCTTCACTGAGGTTAGTAGGCTTGCAACACGTAAGCATCAACCATCTGAACTAGGCTCTCAGTCGGGCAATGTGTCTGAAATTTGGTATAGAGCATGTTTTTTGTTTCAGGCCTAACATATGTTCAAAACAGCTGCATCGGAACGGTATATGGGATAGATCAGTGGAAAATTAAGCTGTTGCACGAGCAACTTTGTTGTTTCTTACTAATACCTTAGCCAATCCCATCAAATAGGCATTCGAAGTCATTATTTAAATACATTACACATTTTCAAATACTACTCAAGCCTGTTCCGAATTTCACTTTACGAATCAATTCCACAGACATATGTATGCGTGTGTGAAGCATTCTGTTAGGATTGTTTAGTGATCGTATAAAAAAAAAATGAGTTTTTTAATTCTCCTACTACTCATATTTCCTTAGAATTCACAAAAGTACCAACTAAATCATATTACAAATTTGCTTGAGGCTCCAGCTTATGTGTTTCTATCAGGGACTTCCTTTTTTATAGACCTAACTAAAACAAATTAGCTTTTTTTAGCACTTATGCTTAAACATAAAGATATCATACTTAAGCTTGATTATTTTCTTAGGTAAATTGTTAAATGAATAACATATAAAAATCACTTGAGAGAAGATTCTTTTGATTTCAAAAAAACGCTCTCTAGTGTTTGTTTAAGATCGGATTACTGACTTTTTATAAAATAGTGTTTAAAAGATAATGAAGATAAAAAGTACCAAAGGAACCCATAATATGGTGTATGGTAGTTGCTCTATAAAACTATATAACCTTAAAATCATATATGGGTAAAGGTATTTAATCTTCGGTTATCCTGTTTCCTTCGACCCCAACCCCCCGTAACTTTGTTGTTGTTGACTGCTGTCAATGTTGTATTTTCAAATCGTTTGGCTTGGCGTTTTGATTTCGTTATCAGTTTTTATGTTTATAAGTGTGATACACACACACACACACACGCGCATACACCGCATACGTGCTCAGTGTACGTGTGTGTGTGTGTGTGTGTGTGTGTGTGTGTGTGTGTGTGTGTGTGTGGTGTCTGGGTTTTATTTGTGCGCTGTTTGGTCAATTGGAAAACATTTCGTAGCAGACTTTGAGGCGCCCGCCTCAAAACGTAGCTCGACGGGTGGTCGCCAAAGTGACGACGTTTCTTCTTCTTCATCCTGTTGTTGTTGTTGTTGTTGTTACTCGTTTATTGTTGTTGTCAGTTGCTGCTGCTGCTGTCGGCATAATGGCGTCGTTATTATTTTGGCATTAAAAAGAATTAATACGCTTGAATGGACTCTCAACGTAAATAGATCGTTAGGCAGCGTGCCAACAACAGCAGCGTTTCTTGCAACGCCACACCACACCCCAACCCCACCCCAACCCCGGCCCTTTTCCATAACCCCCCCCTGGAAAGCCCAGCTCGATCCCTTTCCTTTGCTGTTGTGATTGTTCTCAGCTCTTTATCAATGCACGCTTTGCTAGTTTTGTTGGCTTTTCACTTTGCTTTGTCACGCAATCGAGTTCAATTTTTGGCACTCGACATGCAAAAAAGCATCACACACACACACACACAGACACACACACGCACACTAAAGTGACTCTGACATTTTAAATGGGCCACCAAACACTTGACCAGGCTTCAACATCATCCGTGCAGTAAAACTACACTCACAAAAATCAGTGCAATAGAAATCACATTATAAACATGTAAGAATGCTCTAGTCGAGTATACCCGACTACAAAACTCCCTGTACCCAGGTCAAAAGTATCCAATCGCATCTTCGTACACTTACACATGCACACATACATACACAAATACGCACACGCACGAGCCATAGCGCAAGCGAGGCACTTTAAGTTGTGACTGTGCTTCTTCTTCCCCTCGCTGCAGCACTGAAACTTCTTTCGTGAATAACTTCCGTGTCAATTATTTGATCGACTTGAAATTTGGACAGTAGATTAAGAGTGACTAAAATATTATAGTTGCCAAATCCCAAAGGTATTGCTTTAAAACTTTTGCTGTTAAAAGTTTTTATCGAATTGCAGGGGAACGAGGGGAAATATCTGAAATTGGAAACAATCTTGATCTGCGTATGGTATACAGGAACCTACATACCAAATTTGGAGTATTTAGCTCTTATAATTGCTGCAGACGGACAGACGGACAGACAGACGGACATGGCCAAATCGAAATCTCTTTTGAGATGTCTCCTTCTGCCTGTTACATACATTTGCACAGATGTAATACCCCCTTTTTACCCATTTGATGGGTACAGGGAGCAAAAAGGTATAATAAAGCCTAAAAGCCAGATATCCTTTCTGATTAGTAGAATCAATTTTTAATTTTTTTATTTTTTTTGTCTTGTATTTTAATATATTAAACGATTTTTCTGCTATCTATCGTGGCAGCTTGAGCAAGTTGTGCAGTTTCTCTATTTAAGAAATATATTTCTTTAATTTAGAAATCAAAAAGTTCGACCTACTGCATTTTAGGTCGTTTTTTTCCGAGTGTACGTAGCTTGCTTCCATGGCTTGGTCATCACCCTTTCTCTCTCTATGATTGGCTGTCTCTGTCACCCTACTGCAATTGATTGACTACGCTTCATTTCGCATCGCCTCTCTAGTAGTCCTCAAGTATCTCTTCCAAACTGCCAGCTTTGCATATTATATTGATTAGTTTAAAACATGTTCATACTAAATATTGCAATTGGATCATTTTCATATCAATTTTCAGTAGAATCCAACGGGACCCATGAAACACAAGCCACAATACGAGCAGTAATATTACCTAGAGGTTACCTGCTGTTTGAACCAGTTTTCAGCCGAGCTGGGACTATTCACCTTTGGAATGGAAATTGTTCCTGCCTATTACCACTCAATCAACTCTCATACCAAACTTAAGCATTATAAAATTTGAGACTGTACAGCCTTTGAATGATTTACAAATCACTAATGAACCAGTTCAAAAGTAAAGTGTAAGAACTTTTCAAGTATTTTTCTACCATGTGTGTGACTGCTTTCTAGGACAGTTTTTAATTGAATAGTATAACTCTATAACTACCCTCTAATCCTCTAATCTAGAACAATTAATAACACTAACCTCCGGTGAGGATTCCTGACTTATTCGTCCTTCAACCTTTGGTTTCACACTAGAACAAATATGTTTCGTGGCTTTGGAAAACATAAATGTTGCTATCGGAAGTTCCAGACTACGGAATTGGTATACTTAGTAAACATATTTGAAGTGAAAGATTTCTCTACTGTAAAATGATCCTTCGGTCTGTTGGTTTTGCTGCATTTAATAATGCTATCGAATCTTTGTATATATGTATGTATATAAATCCAAGGCATGATTCAACATATTCAATACTCATTCAATTGTCCATGAAAATGTGCACAAATTTGGTGAAAACACAATGGAAACTGATAATCATAATGATGTTGATCATCATCATCATGCTGATGGGTTGCTTTCGCATGTGCTGGGTTGAATTTGTGGCGGGATAGGGGGACTTGATGAGTTTGTATGGCATCAGCAATATTCGAAATTGGAATTTGAAATTTGCCATGCAGCATTTCAATTTAGTTGCACGTAAATATTTAGATAATTTCCAATGCCTCAACTCAAATACAATCACACGAACACACATAGAAAGGCAATACTGATGAAGAGATACATAAATATCTGCAGTTGCTGTCACTGCATATCTAATAGATGCAACGCACTTGTCAGAGTTATTTTCAATTTTGCCATGGCATTTCTTTTGACCAGCCTTTTGACAATTATTTGCATTTGCATTCAGTTTTCTACGGAGCCAGGCCGATACCCCTGCAGATACTCATTAGGCATGTGCAATGCTGTCACTGTGACTGTGACTGACAAGTATCGTGTTACACTGGAATACTCCAAATATGCACAATAATCAGCGTGAGCTTCAGGAGCAGAGTCACAGTACAAATCATTCACTGTTCAGTTACATTCGTGATATTAAGAGTCACAGTGTCGATAACAGTTACAGTCTTGATATTAACAGAAACAGTCATGATAATAACAGTCACATTCATGATATTAACTGTAACATTCTTGATATAAACAGTAACAGTCCTGATATTAACAGTTCCATTCCTGATAATAACATTCACATTCTTAATATTAACAGTAACAGTCCTGATATTAACAGTCGCATGCCTGAAAATAACAGTAAAAGTCTTGACATTAACAGTCACAGTCCTGGTATTAACAGCCCCATTCTTGATATTAACAGTAACATTTTTGATAGTAACAGTAACAATCCTGGTATTAACAGCCCCATTCTTGAATTTAACAGTCACATTCTTGATATTAACATTCACATTCTTAATATTAACAGTAACAGTCCAGATATTAACAGTAACAGTGCTGATACTAACTATCTACACTCTATGACACATAGACTCTACCACTCGTCGACTCTTTTACTATTAGAGCAGGATCCTTTTATAGAATAGAAGAAATACATTATCATACAAAACACTTTATTAAATTTGGAAACAGAATGATTTTATTCATAAATACATACTCACAGTTACTGATATTTGAAGGCAACATTCACTGCAAGACAACAATTAAAGTCATCTCTAATATTAATTTCAAACGTTGCTCATATGCATTACTTGAGCCTCGTTAAACTTATTGAGAATCGTTTGCATTTTCACAAAATAGCAAATACCAAATACCAATATAGGTATTATCAAATTTCAAATATCAAATATCAAATACATAACCAACACGCACAGCCAATTTAACATACCATTGCTATAGAATTTGCTTAATGGCTTTCACTTTGCTTTTGTGCAGTCCGTAATTAAATATTCCATTAATATTCCTAGCTAATAGGAGCAATATTTTCAAAGCGTTTATGTTAGCTTAATTGCACAGATTCCTAGCTCAATAAACTTCAACTGCTAAGTTCATGTATGCAAATATCAACAAACGGACGGTATCTTAAATGTTCCGAGCAGGCCTACTCTATATTGTGGGCTACCTTGGAAGTTTACCAGGCTTTCATTATGAAACTTAGGACACAGCATCAGTACATCATTTGTTGTCGATTTAAACTAAGTACCTTAGAAGATTGTCAATCTTACGTTAGGAAACTTAGGATACAATATGAATAATGCATTTATTGCTGAAATACGTTGATGGTTTTAAAAAAACTAACTGCCTAGATATTACATGTCCCGAGTATGGCTACTCTACGAGTATAGTACCCTAAGTTTAGGCTAGTTTATTTTAGAAGCTTACCAGGTTTTAATTATGAAACTTAGGACACAGGTTCAGTGCATAATTTGTTGTCGATTTAAGCTAAATAAGATATTCAGAGCGATGCTACTTTACAATAGATTAGTGTACTTTAGACATTTTCCAGAGCTTCGTTGGGCAACTAAGAACACAATATCATTAGTGCATTGTCGATTTGAGTTGATGCTTTGAAGAATCTCAGCCCGAGAAGGTGGACAACAGGGTAGCTGAAAGTTCATAATATTTAAAGTTGCCCAAAATGAAAATTCCTGAATGTGCTGTTTAGAAAAATCAACCAATAAGCAGCAGCAGCAACAACAAAAGCAGCTTTGCAATATTTTTGCGCTTGTCAACATTTTGAGTAGCAATTTGGTTGGAGCAATCACTGCCACGCCTCCCACGCCGCCCACGAAGCCACAGCCATCAGATAGATGCCTGCATGTGGCACTTTTTTGAGAAATGCGTTGCCAACCAACTGATTGCTACTCCACTTGCAACTTGCAACAGTTGCTGCCGTGTTGTTGCTGCTGCATGAAATGCGTTTGATGAATTGCAACAGCAACAGCAACAACAGCAACAATAGCAACAATAGCAACAATAACAATAACAATGGCAGCAATAGCCGCTGAATGCGGGCAACAAAAGCTTCCAGTGATTACCATTACCCAACTGCTGTCGTCGTCATTGCCAATGCCGGTAGAGCCAGGGGCACTGGCAAGGGCAGGTGCAGGGTACGGGTTCAGGTCCGGGCTTAGTTCCGGGTTTGGGTGTACGCTTCAGTTGTTGCTTGTTTCCTTTTCAAAATCATAAATTTTACTGCTGCAACAGCAGCAGCAGCAGCAGCAGCAGCAGCAAAACCGCTTTGCATTTTGTTGTGGCTGCTGAAAAATGTTCAAAAGAGCCACACAGAATCCCAGGCTAATGAACACGATACACACACATACACACACACACACACACACACACACACACACACACAGACCAGTGTAAAAAGGATGTGGGTGTATATGGCAGTTTATGGCCCGTGCAGCACTCAGTGCATTTGGCAATTATGAAATGTACGTGAGTGTGTGTGTTGTGTATGTGTGTGTGTGCAGCAAATTTAGAGCAAGCGTAAAATTTGCAATTAAATGCCAAAGTAGCATGAAAGGCCACGCCCACTAAGGCGTTGCAGGCGCCGGCTAAAGAAAAAGGCAAAATAGTATATAAAGAAAGGGGACAGGACGAGTGGGTGTGAGACAGGACTCTATAAATGAGGTCAGTTGCTCCTCAACGTTTTGTGCGTTGTGACATTTTTGGTGTGCTGAATGCAGCAACGTCAACAAACAAACAAGATGCAGCAACAACAACAACAACAACAGCGACTGCAGCAAGAGAAATAAAACGAGAAAGTTGCTGTGCACATTGCGTATACGCCACGTTGGGCACGACGCAATAATGACAATGAAATGCATTAAAACCAACAGAAAACAGCAGCAACAATAACAATGGCAGCAGCAACAACAACAACAGCAACAAACAAACAGAGGGACAAGAAAATGACAGAAGGTTTCGATTATATAAAGCCAGCCAAATGGGCGGATATGGGAATCAGTTTGGGGGCTGCTTGTGGGCGTGGCTGTGGCATGTGGCATGTGGAAACGGAGACGGAGCTGGAGCTGGAGCTGGCGCTGGCGCTGTAGCCGGTGCAGTGACACTGGCGTCCGTTACGTTGACCCCGCCAAGCGACAGCAACAACAGCAGCAGGGGGGGCTGGGGGTCTGGGTATGGGTGGATGGAGTTGGTTAAAGATTCAACAACATGACAAATGATAAATGGCCAAAGGATACGCATTGCGCAACCCAGCACAAGGACCCAGTTACGGGCTTTCCACATATCAAATTGCTGTCAGCTTGCACTTGCTTAAAGGGTATCATGAATTTCGTATTCATTTTGTCACAAATCATTTAAGATAACAGCAATGGTTATTTGCTTTGAAATTTAATCAATCTTCCATCTTAGTGTTTCAGTTTGAGTCATAGAACAAACCTTAGCAACAATCATCCTTGGGATTCGTTTATATGAAGTCTCTAGGCACACAATAATTACTTAATGCACTACAAAGATTTTAAATTGATTCATATTTCTACACGCAGAAAAATAAATGCCATAGCATTCATAGCATTCATTCATGCCAGAAATAAGTTCTATTTAATTGAAATATTTTCTAAATTTCAGTAATATATTTGTTATATTCAAAAACAAATAGGGTTAGCTGCCTTTGGCTACAGAAGTATGACGATTTTCTATACTTTTTCTGAGTGTATTTGAGCTTGGTCAGTGAAGTTTTCAATGCACACTGAACAACAAAAAACTCATTCAATCTAGTGCTTCTTCTGGTTCTTTATCTTTTCTCAACTTCACACTTTTACGACTTACATTTTACATTCGCAAATTGCAAGTTTCATAAAAAACTACACTCAGAAAAATAAATAAATAATTAAATAAAATGCAGCAAATTGCCATACTTTTGTAGCCAAAGGAAGCTAGTTTTTATACTTCTTTATTTAGGAAGTATATTTGTTAAATTTAGATATTATGTCTACTAAAGGCGATTTTCTGAATTCTATGGCATTTACTTTTCTGAGTATAATAAATAAAACCTTAAATAGTTTCTACCCTATTCCGTAATGTTATTCTTAATATTCTTAATATTATATAACATACTAAATGAAAGTATATCTAAAATTAGGTATGTTAAGCTAGATAGAAATTAATCAGAAATGACAATGACATTGGCTTAATAATAAATAAATAAATATATCAAGTTAATTTTTTAATTATACTATGTTCCCGAAGGGAAAATAGTATATTGGGTTTGCGAAATGTCCGTTTGTCCGTATGAACGCCATTTTTTTGCCTTTATCTTTGAGCTAGAGCAACTAAACTTAGTACACATGTTGGTGTATATCGTCAATTTATGAAGTTTCGAGATCGACCGAAAAAAATGGATTTAGTTTTACTACACCCAATATAAAATATATATAGTAAATTAGTTATTAATTAATAATTAGTATAAGATGTACACTGTTATATTAAATTTCATGACAAGTAAAAAAAAATACAAGTTAGAACTCTGTTTCAAGTCGGAAAAAAACAAAATTATTTACTCATAAAATTATTGCTTAGATTTAATACTCAATAAAAATATTATTATTTATAGAAAGAGCTACAAACAAAGGCCTTCGGACTGAGTAAATTTATTAATTCTTAAAAACAAAGAAGTAAATTAAAAACTAAATGAAAACAGCAAATATCGATAACCAAGATTTCGTGATTTTCGAAGCACCCCAAATCGAAATCGCAATTTATTCTTTCAGATCACAAAATTTCAAAAGTATAGTGAATAAAAGGACACAGCTGAATATTATTATTCTGTATACATTCTACAGATAGTCTAAGTATTAGTTCCCAATTTGGAAAGGCATTAACTTTCATAAAAGTTTTTCATTGTATGCCTATCGATAAGACAGTTATCGATGACTGAATGGCAATATAATATGAAGCAAACATTAAATGGTTTTTCTTTTATAAAGGGAACATGGTTTTCATACGCCCTACATATTTTTGATCAACCTTTTCTTTTATTTTCTTTTTCAGAACCAATTAAATTTCGGAATCTTTTTATTGCGTTGGCCTTGGGTTGGGTTCGGCAGCATTTGAACCAAACGCCTTGCATTGGCCCACATTATTCAATATTTGTATCTTGATATTTGCTCCTTTTTACCTCATATCTGCTACAAATATATGTATATATTTTTTGGCAACTGTTCAAATCAAAATAGGGGCCACACATTTAAAACTAGAGCGACGCCCACAATTCACATGCATGGTCGCAAAATTAATTGATTCAAACAATTCAAACGATTTGCACATTGAAACTCTAGTGGACAGCAAATCAAATTGAAATGCCAATGGACGTTCCGTTCGCTTTAGTATCCGCATCCGCATCCGCATCCGAATTCATATCCACATCCGCATCCGCATCCGCATCCGTGTCCGTGACAGTGTCTGTGTGTCCATTTCGATGAAACTCTCAGCATGAATTTAATTTTGATTTTTATTTGGCTTTTTATTCGGTTTTTAAACGTCGAACGATTTAATTGAATTGCACGCGACCCGAGTTCCGGTTCCCACTACAGTTGCCCCGCGCAACCCCTCCCTTGTCCAGTCCCTGGCCCTGGCCCGGATGTGATTATGCAAAGTGGCGCCCAACGTGGAGCGTGAGATGTGGTGCTAATTTTGAACGCTGCTCCCCTCCCTCAGCCTGGTCAGTGACCAAAACAACTGAATGACCAGAAGAAGCGTACCGAACCAGGGCACCAGTGAGATATTGAAGGGGGGGGGGGGGACTGATGGGTTTGCCTTTTCCATGTAGCTGCAAATTGAACAAGGGCATATAAGTTGGAGTATGTGAGAGCATGTAACCAACATTGGATGCGATTGCAGCTTGACTTTGACTTGGCTTAAAGCGGACAGCTCCAACTCCAACTCCTGTCTGGGGCGAAAGCTGTGTTTGCCTGTTTGTCTGCCTGCCGATATCCTTGTTTGCCTGTCTGCCAGTCTGCCTTTGGCATTGCATCTTTAAGTCATTGGCCAGTGGCCACTCGACATCCGACAAGTGCACAATGCTGAGCGCCTCTTCAGGGCCGCAATTTCGAGCTCCATTTCAGGCAGCATTTCCATCTCAATTTGAAGGCTCTTCGGTTGTCCACTGTTGATTTGCTCAATTAAAACCATACACTTAAGTGCTAGCTCTGGCGTCTTGAGGTTTCATTTTATTGTAAAATAAAAAATGCCGTTTGGCATAATAAAGTCAAAGGCGGGTTAATAAATTGCTCAAAATGTATGTCACAGGCAGCAGTAGAAGGACTATCGCACTGTGTCCTGTCAACATTGATAGGGCTATGAAATTTGGTATGTAGGTTCCCAAATACTTCACATAGCTTGAGCTTGATGCAATATGTGTAAGTTTTCATTGCACCAAACGAAATGGAAGGAGATACGCAATCAGTTCCCGTCTGGTTTTCATATTCAGAAAGAATTTGCAAAAGTTAATTTACCTTAAATGCTTACGCTCTTCACATGATTTTGCTGATTGACTTCAATTGAGATACGATTCAATTCATTGGCTTAACTATAATAACGAAAATCGAAACACTTAGGAAATCATCTATCATCTACATACTCTCAATCTTACGTAGCATTAATTGGATTAATTGAATTGGCAGATGGATAAGCAAAGTTCTGATAATTTCTCCTCCGGCTCCCTGGCTCCCTTAGCTTTCTCACTCGCCTCGACTATCAAAGTTCGAGCTGTGAAATGCAAAGTTCGAGCTGTGAAATTTGGTATGCAGTTTAAGACATAACTTAGACAGCTGAAGTACATTTTGAATAGCAAATTGCTTGCCCCGCAATCACGCAATAATAGATAAGTAAAGGCCAGTTACACCATTATGTAGCTTCAATCTTCATATTTGACACTCGCTCACTTAAATTTCAATAGAGTTCATTTATTTAAAGAATTCTATTTCATACAATTTCAATTCAATTGCTTATCTCAGATACATTTAAGTATTGAGTAAACAAGCAGGAGCAGCTTTCTTCGATGTGCCAAATACATATACCCTTGGAATAATGGTTTCTCAACAAAATTTATGAAAACAAAGCTATGTTTTTTATTTAGAATATATAATAAAACTTGTAGTTGCTGAGTTTCGTGAGAACATGAGAAAAGAGTTAAAATACAAAAACTAATTTTTCATTAGATATATTGATCATATTTTTATCAAATTTGGTTACCAACTTAATAGTGTAACAATATTTCGAATTCCTGAGTTTGGTGAGGATATCTTTTTTTGCCTTAGATTTATTATGCAATTAAAACACTTTCATAAAATTATCGATTTACGGAGCAGGTACATTTAGGTAGGGTAGAGGGTAGAATAAAACAAGCCCAGGATAGGCAAGCCTCTACTGGATGGTAGAGAGTTTAGCTAAAGTCCATAAATCCAATTATGTGAAGGATGAATGGATGAAAATTGTTGTATTTATTATTACCAAAATTATAAACAGGAAAAAAGAACTACTCTTGCAGCAATGTTTTTCTCCGATAAATTGAAATTAGAGACCAATTGTTTCAAACTTTATAAGGTAGAATATAATTTTGGTTGAAATATCCTGAAAAACAAGAAAGTTGTTCATGCAACCACTTAATTGTCAACCGATCTTTCTCAAGGCAGCTATAGCTTATCGTGATGCGATGCTGAGCAAATCTGTTGCCTATACAGCACTTGATAAGCCCTGAACTTGATGAGTTCGTTAAGGATATCCTGAAAAACAAAAAAGTTGTTCTTATAACTCAATTGTCGAGCGATTGTTCCAGTTCTGAGATATAATGATCCGGTTTGGCGAACTCTGAAGTAAAACCCGAATTTCTGTCAAGTTTCATCCAGATTTTAAGCTGAGAAACTAGCTCTCAGAGAGAGAGATTGATTCCGATCCGTAATATAGTCAAGTTCTGTCAAGTTTCATCCAGATTTTAAGCTGAGAAACTAGCTGGTAGAGAGAGAGATTGATTCCGATCCGGAATATAGTCAAGTTCTGTCAAGTTTCATCCAGATTTTAAGCTAAGAAACTAGCTCTCAGAGAGAGAGATTGATTCCGATCCGGAATATAGTCAAGTTCTGTCAAGTTTCATCCAGATTTTAAGCTGAGAAACTAGCTCTCAGAGAGAGAGATTGATTCCGATCCGTAATATAGTCAAGTTCTGTCAAGTTTCATCCAGATTTTAAGCTGAGAAACTAGCTCTCAGAGAGAGAGACTGATTCCGATCCGAAATATAGTATATTGTAGACTTTAAGGGATCGTAAATTCCACTGTGCGTTACACATTTCGTGACACAGTTCTAATATGCTCGGCGAGGGTATAAACATTCACTTCAATAATTGATATCAATTATGCGCCAGGCTGCGCATTAATTATACAAATGCAGCAATCAATCAAACAGCAGCAACAACAACCACAACGGCTTAAAAATGTTTAACAAAGTTGTTGTTTGTAGTTTTTGTATTGCTTGCATTTGTCTAAAATCAGGAAATTTGAAACCAATTTTGGATTAATTATTGTTGCTGCTGTTTAATGCAATTTGTTTGCTTTTTTTCCCCAATAATGTTCGCTGCCAGCTCAAATTGCAGTTGTAGTTGCACAAATGCTGATGGATGAGGGTTGGAATTGTGGTTGGGAGGGGGATTATGAGGGGGTTGGGGTTGGGGCTGCTACTGGGGGCTGTTCATGATTGAATGCACAAATGGCTGAGTTCTGACCAAATGTCAAATTCAGTACATGGCGTGTCACAAAATTGTGCTCCAAAAATGTCAATGTAAAATGCGATAGTTTCGTGATGTTCATTTGTTCTATGTGTGTGCCTGTGTGTTGGTGTGTGTGTGTCTGTGTGTGTGTGTGTGTGTGTGTGTAGCTTGTGCCTGTGTGCGTTAATTTGATTTTAATTATGTAACACAGGTGCTGCTGTTGACTGTTGCTGCTGCTGTTGTTGCTGCTGCTGTTGTTGCCTCTGTGTTGCCCGTGTTGTTGCCGCTGCTGCCTTGGCTCGTTTGCCAGCTTGCGGTTAATCAACAGCCCGTGGCATTAATATTTTGATTGCCACTGGCCGCAGATAGCAGGGCAAGGCAGCTATGGCGTCTAAATGCTGCACGGCGACAGCTTAAACTGAGCCGGCCGCAAAAATTGACAATTAAAAATAATTTGCAGTGCAGACGCCAAACGGGCGGCAATAAAACCTCGCGTTTGCCAGCGCATTTCATTAAAATTTTAAGTCAACTGGCACACACACACACACACGTACACACACACACACACACACACACACACACACACACGCACACGCACACACACACACAGTGAGAACGGCAGCAACAGCAATTTAAAATTGGTAAAAGTTAAAGCCCAGCAATGAGAACAACTACAGGCAGTTTGGAAAAGTGGGTGTTGTGGCAGGTTGGGTGGCTGCAGCTGCGCTGCAATTAAAAAACCAACTAGCGGCTGAGCTGGGTTGGGGGGGGGTACTGTGTCCTGTGGGTGTCGCCTGCCTGTCGCCTGTCAGTGTAACTCAAAACGTGCAGCTAAACTGCTGCATTTTACAGACAACTTGCCACACTGGCCACGCTGGCCACACGACCATGCCACCATGCCACCATGCCACCATACAACCAGCCACCAGCAACCACCCTGCACTCCCCGCTCGTCTATGCCACACTTTGAGCTGCTAAGAGCTATGCTTGTTCCTGTGGCTGTCATAGTTTCGCCTCCTGCGTCCTTGTCACTTGCTATTTATGGGACCTCAGCAATTCAGCATGCAGCCCCCACTCCGCTCCTCTCCTCTGCTCTACTCAACTCTCCTTCCAGCCTATGGACTTCATTCTCGGCCAGCTTTATGGGCCTTTAAGCGTGCGGGCCAGGCCGCTTAAGTGGACTGTTAAGGGCTTGTTAATTTTATTGATACCCCATGCCAATCGAATGCTGCCCCAGCCTCTGCCTCTGCCTCTCCCCCAACCCCATCGGAAAGTGGAACAGTGGCAGCCCCAAGTGGAGCAAGTGGTGCATCGACGCCACTCGACGTTGACATGCCTGACACATGTTGCGGCTGTGCCCCTACCCTCCCTACCTTCCTACCTAGTGTCCTCAGAATGTGTTCGTGTGAGCTTAACAGCACATTTATGTGGCTAAGTGTGTGTGTGTTGTGTGTGTGTGTGTGTGTGTGTGTTCTGCATTCTCCGTCAAATGCTGAAATGACCCCTCAATGAAAGCTGAGCAGAGTATTGTTCCAAAGTCAAAGGCAAAGTTAACCACTGACCAAACCGAATTTAGGATCCACAAGGTCCATAATGGTCTTCTAAAGCTGTCTCCAAAGAACGACACATAAGCTAAGGACAATGAATATGGATTGCTTTTGAGTTTGACACCATTTTGAGACTGTGTGCTTAGTCGCTATTCACTCCAAAGTAAGCCAGCAAATGTTTCAGAAGTCTTAATTCTTAATAATAAAGTTACTATCTAAATATAAGTAGTATAATGCCGGCAAGAACTATCAACTCTTGAGTGCTATTGATAGTTTTACAGCTCTAGTTTGAGAGCACAAGAACCCATATTATCGTAGTTTAACGAGTGTACTGCTATCTAGTAATGGCAGCTTAATCTAGTTGAACATAAAAAGGTAAAGAAGCAAACAGACTTACAGCTATTGAGCTAAAGTGATTAAAACAAGTAACAATGCTACAGTCGAGTATACCCGACTACGAAACTCCCAGTACCCAGGTCTACAACTTCCTAACACACCTTCGTACACTTAGACATACACACACACATACACAAATACGCACATGCACGAGCGACAGCGCAAGCGAGGCATTTTAAGTTGTGGCTGTGCTTCTTCTTCTTCCCCTCCTGCTCTGCAGTACTGAATCTTGCTTGTTGAATAACTTCCGTGTTTATTATCCGATCGACTTGAAATTTGAACAGTAGATTAAGAGTGACCAAAGTATTATACATGCCTCATCCCAAATCTATAGCTTCAAAATTGTTACTGTAAAACGGTTTTTATTGAATAGCGGGGGTGTGGGGGTATATCTCGGATCCTAAATAATCTTTAACTGCGCTATACACGAACCTACACTCCAAGTGATGTCTCTAGTTCTTAAAGTTGCTGAGATCGTCGCGATCATACATACGGACGGACGGACAGACGGACATGGCCAAATCGAAATCTCTTTTGATACTGATCAAGAATATATATACTTTATAGGATCGGAGATGTCTCCTTCTGCCTGTTACATACATATATTTGCACAGATTTAGTACCCCTTCCTATCCATTTTATGGGTACAGGGAGTAATTAGGGTAATAATGCAAGGAGATTGAGGTATTTTAGGTACATATGTAAATGCCAGCTTATAGCTAAAGAATCCGAGTAGGTAGATCCTGCGGATGGGTTCGTTTTAGTGTTCTCTTTCTTACTCTACAAGACGTAAGTATCCCTGCGAGCTGGTTCTTGACGAGAGATTTTGGATCATGTCACTTACCTTAGGCACTCTTAAGTCTCGTGCAATCTCACTAGTGCGCATGTACCATGGAGCATGGCTGATGTTTCTACGGATCGAACTTTGCGCGACCCTTAGCTTGTTCAGATGAGTTTTTGCTGCAATAACCGTCAACTTGCAGAGCATATGTCCATATCGGAGCTAGTAAGGATTTGAATTGTGACAGCTTGTTTTTGGAAGAGAGCAGCCATGACATTTTTGTAGCTTTGGACAGTACTGTTTTCTGGTCCAATGTGACGTGTCTGTTAAATGTGAGTCTTCTGTCTAAAATTACCCCAAGATATTTTATTTTATTTAAATAATACTCAAAGTCTATCATTATATGGTGAAAAATTAAAGAAAAATTGAAAATAATCGTTATTTTGTATCTTTTAAAATAAGACCTATAATGATAACAGTCCGTGTTAATATCATAATTTGTGCTTTATTAGTATATGTGGAATCTGTTGTAGACTTTCCAATCATCCATTGGCTTAAGCATCCTCTTCAGTTTCTGAAACCTACAATTTAAGGAATACGCATCTCTACTTAGTCAGAAAATTTCTTGGTATTCGAAGATTGATGATAATTATCTGAAATTGGGACTTTAAACCAAGAGTATGTTATTGATTTTTCTATTACTTACCGTATATTTACTACCAAAACTGTTTTAGAACCTCCCCCCAGTGAAAAAGATGTTAGTTTCTTGATGTTTAATTTCATTTTTATTCTTTATTCCAATCGCAGGTTGACTTTATGTCATGCTCGCTTAGTAGCCTTACATAGTTACCATTTTTCTTCAGCTTTTACTGTTCCATTCCGCGTTCAATCTTATCATTCGTTTTTGGCTATATCTTCTTGGCTATATATTTGGCATACCTTACATACACACACATATCAAGTATCAATTTAATTGTAACTTAAGTTAAATAACAATCACATTTACTTATTCTGTTTTTTTTCCATTTTCATTAGCTTTTTATTATATTTTGGTTTGAGTTTCCGTTCAAAAAAAAATTGTAATCGTATGCACTCGCCTAAATTTAGTTCTATTTATGGATATAGATACTCGTACATATTTGTTTTTCATATAAGTATATTATTTATCAATAATTGTTTTCTTCTTAAGTGCCTCACAAACAAATTGTCAATAAAACAATTGAAACAATCGAATCAACATTTTGCGCCTAACGCTGTCAAAAAACTTAAAGAAAACTTAAATATCGTTAGTTCATTCGTTTCGTGCTCAGCCGATCTTAACCGATCCAAGCAATCTACATATATAACTTGCTATATCCTTTGGGTATTGCATAGAATTTTCTACTTGTATAAAATACGCGCCACTTGCAGTGCACGCATTTTTCTTCATCTTTGATTTATTCATCATTTTATAATTGTTTTATTTTATTTTATTTTTTAATTGTTTTTTTTGAAATCTTGACTTGTATTTTATTTGTTAATAAATGTTTCACGTTACGGCTATTTTTTTATATTTTTTTTTGCAAAGAAATTTCTTTTGGTTTTTGCATTTTTCTCTTCTTGTATACTCGTAATTATTTATGTTGGGCAAATATTTATTTATTATTTTGATCTAAGTATCTGTGTTGTCTTTTGGGTTAACCAATTATTTATCTTAGTTATACATATAAGTACATCCATATATAGTTCGTATTTTGCTCTGAATTTGAAGTCCTCTTTTGTAGTTTAGTGTTTACCAAAAGAAACTATTTGCTAGTCGCTAGTTGTTAAAAGATTACACAAGTTGCTCACGTATAAGTAAAGTTCATATATTGTATAAATTTGTTATTGTAAATTGTGTGTGTGCTTACTCCTAAAATGTGTAAAACTGTGTAAATTTCGGCACATTTGATTACTTGTCAGATAGAAACAAATCGAAAAGAGGAAAATCGGAGTATAGTCGCTGTACGGCTTTACGAATTGTAAATGCGCTGTGCCTTCAGTTTTGTTATCCATTTAAGGTGGTAATAGAGGTGTAGAATTTCTTAAGCTGCTGGATGGGAACTAATCAGATTCGAAATAGTCACCATACCAAATTTGACAGCTCCAATGCTTGTATTTACCTAGTTCACTGGGTTAGTTATTGCACAGCGCACGTCTTAAATGATATTTAATTGCCAAAAAATGTTCATAATTGTATAAATTTCGCTACAATTTTGTGTAAATAATTCAGATTTATTCATTATGTATTTTATTTCTGTAATTTGGTATTGTTGTGTTTGTTTCTGGGGGGAGGGGGAGTTCGGTTTTGGCTTATTTGTAGCTCGTATGTAGATAGACATTGAAATAGCATTTGGCCAACACTGAAACCCACAACTGGGGCCAGCCGCAAATAGACAAACAATTAATTATAATTAATGTATATTAATCGCATTTGAATTGTTCTTAAATGTTATTATTATTATTTATTGTAATATTTTTCCATTGTTTTCTTCATTTTTTTGTTGTCGGTTTTTTTGAAATTTTTTTTATATCAATATTTGAAGTTCAACAAACATTTAGTTGGAAAATTGAAATTCTTTTGTTTTCTTTCATATTATATCATTATTATTATTGCATTATTGCATTATTTCGTTTTGTTTTTTGTGGGGGGATAGTGTATGCTCCTATCGCTTAGCCTAGCCTAAACAGCTGACACCTCCAATGAATACTTAAAAAAAAATCCTTTGAATTATCTCTTAACATTTATTGTAGTATATGGTTACTATGCGCGTATCTTAAAAGTGTTTCTTTCGTGTTTCGGATTCGAATTGGGCTGCTTACCGATCTTAACTGCCATTCACATCGACGGCCAACGGCTGGTTGACCCCGTGGATGCCATTGCTGAGGCTGCCACCGCAGAGGGAGGTGGCGCTGGGCGAGGCTGGTGGCGATGCGGGCGGCGTCAAGGTTGACGGCTCCTCAGCGTCAGCTTTGCCATTGGCTGCTGCCACGGCTGGTGGTGGTGGGAGTGCGGCGGAGATGGATACGCTGGGGAGGCACATCTTGCCCACGCTGCCATTGCCCAGGACCACAGCGAGCTTTGGCTCGCATTTTATCTCAATCATCGGCTCAAGCTCGTTCTTTGGGTTGTGATTCTCCTGCTCCTGTTGCTGCTCCTTTTCCTGCTCCTGCTGCTGCTGCTGCTCCTTCTCGTTGTGGTTGTGACCATTGCCATTTTGGGCATCGGCTAGCGGTGGTGGCGGCGGTGGTGGCGGCAATGAATCCAATTGATTCGATTCAATTAGCGTGAAATCGTTGAACTCTTTGATCTCCTCGGTGGAGGGCGGCGCCGGCAGGCTCATCAAGCTGTCGTAGTTGTTTTCCGGCTCTATATTCAATTGTGCCTCGGTCATGTTTAACTCCTTGGGTTGCTCCTGTTCCTGTTGCTGCTGCTGCTCCTGCTCCTGATCCTGCTTTTGCTCCTTCAACTGCGGCTGCTTCTCGCCTGCATTCTCAGTCTCAGCTTCTGCGTTGTTCTGAACCTCTAAGCCGGACTCAACTTTAGCCTTAGCCTCATTCTCTGCCTCAGCCTCGTCTTCTGCCTCAGCCTCATGCTCTGCCTTAGCCTCATCCTTTGCCGCAGCCTCATCTTTTGCCTCAGCCTCATCCTTGGCTTCAGCCTCAACCTTGGCTTGAACCTCAGCCTTGGCTTGAACCTCATCCTTGGCTTCATCCGCGACCTCAGTCTTTGCCTCTGCCTCAGCCTCATTAGCATTTCCGAAGGCAGCAGGCGCTGGAACTGGCGGCTCCTCCACCAACAGCTGCTCCAGCTCTAGCTTTGACTGCAACTCCTGGCCATTTTCAATTTTTTCTTCGTTAGCCATCTGGGCAAGCTGGGAGCTGAGCACCAGGGGTGAGCTGCCGGCATAGCCGGGCTGTTCAAGGACATAGAGCTCCTGGTTGCCATAGGAGTAGTGTTTGTTCGAGTCGCTGGAGGATGTCGAGCTGAGATCTGACTGGGACAAACCAGTTAGCGACTGTATCGGCTCGCCGGCTTTCTCCGGCTCTGGCTCCATGGCACCATCCTCCTCGGGCAACTGTTCCTCCTCGATGAGCTGCAGGCCAACGGCTGCGGGGGTTCCAACTGCTGCTCCCACAGCTGGCAACGTATTGGCAAAATCGCTGGGTGGGGCATGGATCTGAACCTGCTCATGGCTGGGAGGCAATCCGCGTTGCTCCAGGGTCGCCTGCTTCGTGTTGGTGTCAAATGGGAGCTCGGTGATGTCTACGCCGGCGGCGGGACTATCGGGCAGCTGCTTGGAGTCAATGCCGCGAGCCACCTCCACCACAAAGACGCCATCCTTGTCCGTGTGCATTTTCGTCTCGCGTGCATTGCGCGAAATGTCCTGCGAGCGAAAAGGGAGGAAAAAATCAAGAATGGAACGCCACGTGGCGAGGGCAGGGACTACGGCAACACTAGAGCTGGAAGACCATCGATTGTGCTACCTATCGATTGCTTAAACTATCTAAAGTATCGATGACATACAAGATAGTCACAATCTTTTATCTTATATACATTAGATTGTGTATATTATTATATACAAATGTATTCAAACAATTAAGATAGTAAGCCTTGACAGTATCGATAGCAGAGGAAGTGCAATAGTAGACGGATATCGATAATCCCGTCGATTGTATTTCGATCATGATCAGATGAAATTCGATTAACAATATAACAATCGAGTAACAGTAATGGGAAACTCTCGATAGTAGATGAAAGAATAAGCCATCGATACTAACGATAAGGTGCTATCGATTGTTTTACAGCTCTAGGTTAAGGTTACACGTAACAGTTACAAGTTTAGCAGGCAAGTACAACAACAACAACAACGACACAACAACAACATGATGCTATAGTTAGGGGCAGGCAACGAAACAGGAGCAGGAAGAGGAACAGGAGCTGAAGGAGCAGAAAGAGCAGAAAGTGAAGTGGTTGCCAGGAGGAGCTGAGACAAATCGAGTGGCTGCCATGCGGAAAGTGTCGAAAACTGCATTTGCATTCACATTTGCATTTACTTTGCCGGTGGCACATTTACACCTCATACACAGACACACACAGAGACAGGTAGAGCTGAGGCAGACAGGTGCAACTGAGGCTAGACGGGTGTGAGGAGAGTACTGGACCTGGGGGTCTGCTTGACAAATAACTGACACTCGAGCTGCAGCTGGGGTGAGACTCGAAGGGCACAAGAGCCAGCAGGACAGTCTAAATCAGAGAACAATAGGCTAAAGTTAGCCAAAGGATGCACGAGTTGAGGAGAAAGTAATGAGCGTAAAAATGCAGGACACATATTACAAGGATCGATCACAGTCGAGAGGAATGGAGACAGCTATACTGTATATACAAAAAATGTGTTGATTGACAGAAAGAGACAACGAGCCATACCACAATCGCTTAAAGAGAAAGAGCCGGCTGTAGCACGTCTGTTGATTGGGAAGAAAAAAAGACAGCTATCTCCAGAGACTGAAGGAGCAGGCAGACAACATCAATACGACAACATCAAACTAAACTACGACAACAACGACAAGACAGAGACAGAAACAAAGACTATGACAAAGACAAGGACAGGAACAATGACTGTACATGTGGTCTGTGTGTAAAAATGAGACAGTGAGAGAGGCGAGCAAAAGATAATTACGAGCAAAAGAGAGAGCAAGATTAAAAGTTACGTTTACGGATGCACACTACCCCGAAAAAGAGCTGATACGTCTTACGACCCTAACTAACTGAACTGAGGTGTTTAGGTGAACTAGTTCTTAAATTTGTATTAAAGTGAGCTTTAATATGCATCTTTCTGTTCTCTGAGTTTGGGTCTTGAACCCAGTTTTCGATATTCCTGAACCCAGATTTTGGCTCAAACCTCGATTCATCCGATTTTTGGACAGTTGGTTTTATGGTTGTTTTCAGAGCGAGGAAAAAGTTTTAATCTTGGTTCTAATGCATAACAGAAAAGTTAACTAAAGTGCAATACATATTATGGAATCTAAAAGAAGTCTTTGCACACAGTATTATTCATAGTTGATGGTAGTTGACTAGTTCTTTAAAGCTTGAAGGAAGAAACTAGCCCAGTAGATTATGATCAAATGATCACTCAAAGTTGAAGCCATGTATTCATGGAATGTAGTAGATTATCTTTAAAGTCTGAACAAATATCTGTGAGGTTAAGGAAGTTGAATGAGCTGGTTCGATTGACTAGCTCACTGAACGTTCGTTTGAACTGAAATGTGGTAGGAAAATTCATAACACCTTCGATCCTAAGGGGTAAGTGTGTTAGTTGATGCGAGCAAGAGAGACGACCACATTGAGAGCAAGCAAAGATAGAGACAAAGGCAAAGGCAGGCAAAAAGAGCAGCTTAACAGCTGTTAACTAAGAAATGTTAACAGCCAGCTGTTATCGACTTACGTGACGCTCTTCGGTGACAACAATGAGATGATTATCTTTGAGCGTCATCTTTGTGACGGAGCCACTGAACGGCACCACAAACGCCTCGGCAAGTGTGGCCGGCTGTTGCACCGCTGTGGGCGTGCTTGTGGCTGTGGCACTGTCGGGTGGCGCCTCAAATTGAAACTCGATGCGCTGCACGCCACTGGCCAAAGCCAGGGACATCGATCGAATCAGAGTCGCATTTGGTTGCAGCTCTGCTGATGTCGACGAGGAGGCGACCGAACAGGACGTCGACTGCAAGTAGCAGAGTTAACAGTTTAAGAAGCCAAGCCAGCACACACTTCACACACACATAGATACACACACACACACACAAAACAGCTAAGAACAAAAATTGGTGCTGCTTTTAGTTTTCAGCACTGGAACTATTTTGATGCAATTAAATTACGGTAGGAAATTCGGGAATTTTTTGTAAAATTATTGGCATTGTTGCGTTGGCATTTGAGGGTGTTAAGAGTGATGGGCTTGGGGCGGGCCGTGGGGGCTGCTGGTTGTTGTAAGTGTGGTGCGGCTTGCCAAACAAAAGTTTCAGACACTTAACGGCATTTGCCTTAAAAAATTCAATTGAAGTTTATGCTGCGTTCCTTTACGCCTCCCGCTCCTCCGCAGCAGCTTATTCTCCTGCTTTCTTTTTAGCCAGGCACTTACCTCGTGGTTGTAGTCCTGGCCCTGGCCCTGTTCGCTGTCATCGCCAGCGGCGTTTGAAGTCGCATTCTTATTCAGCAAATAACTGCAAAGAGATATATAGAGGGAGAAAAAGAAAGAAAGAGAGATAGATAGAGAGAGAGAGAAGGGAAGCAGAGTTAAGTCTGTGAGTTAGCTTCATTATAAAATCTCATGCATTTCAAATGTGAACGAAATGCGACTGAAATTCACAATTTGTTGCCTACTTTGCGGCGCAGGCATAAATGGTCAACTTATCGCTGCAGTGCTGGCCAGCATTGAATAAGCAGAGCGCCAGAAGAGCAGAGTTGAGTAGAAATAGTTAGCTTAGCATTAAAGTGAGGGAGCAAGACAGGCGAGATGAATTGTGTGGAGACAGTGAACTTTTAGTTGCATACTTTGCGGCTGCCTTTGAAATGAATGCTGGCAGTGCTGCCCATTTGCTGGAAAACTCCCGCAAGAGCGTAAAAGCAATCAGAGAGAGGGAATAGTAGTATATACGTTGAGTACTTTCAATAACCAAAGGTGTTTCATATGAGTGAAACAATTTTTCTTAACTTCCTTGGACAGCCTTTCGTTTTGAATGCGTTTCTTTTCTCAAACATTTACACAAATTGTGTCACAAACACACAACTAATTTCTCGTCTCGACAGTTTATTGTGCAATTTCCTTACAAGCTATCCCACTCGTGTATGTGTGTGTGTGTGTGACCCTAGCTGCCATTTCAACAAGGAAAGAAGAAAGGCAAAAATTTATTTCCGCTACGCATTTGCCGACTTTCATTTTTTGGGGCACCTTTTTGCGGCAACTGAGCAGCAAACTGGCAACGTTTGCGGTCGCCATTTGACGTTTTATGCGTCTTCACAGAGGCATGCAACACGCGCTGCCTTGTTAGCTCCTGCCATTGGCATCTTCATCGTCTAAAGCACAGTGGGGCCCACTCATACTATTTTCCTGACAAAAATTTTAGCTTATTGTGGCAATAAGAACACAGCTGAGAATCAGCACTGTTCCGAACTACACTTTCCAATCAATTCTACAGAAATAAGTGAGCAAGACTTTTATGATCTCTCGCTAAAAGTAAAATTCACGTACCTAAATTTCGAATTCCATCTACATTAATTTCTGGGGAAAAGGTCTGATAACCTTTGAATTAAAATCAAGAAAATCATAAAGTGAAGTCAGATACTAACTTGCTCATAGTGTTATTAAGTATATCATATATATTACAAGGAAATTGAAAAACAAATCAAGGAACTGGAATTCTGTGAAACGAAAACCCATTTAGATAGAATACAAAATAACTATTTATCTGTTGAATTATGTTTAGAAGCTCTAGGCAAATTTGTTGTTATTTCTATTTATTCGATTCCATTCTATTATATACGTTCTGTAAGGTTTTTCTCCACTGTGCAATACTAGATTTTCTCTTCTGTTGCTTCGGGTTCTTGCCGCTTCTCTTTTGTCTTTCGTCTCTCGATTCGGCTCTGTTGTCTGTCGTCGTGGCGACTTCCGCTTCCGGCGTCGAATGTCGGCGCGACGCGTTGATTTGTGGCGCCTTTATATTTGGGCGGCTTTCATCTTGTCGCCTCTGCCGCCCCTCAGCCTCAAACTCTATTCTGTCTCTACCCTGCCCCCATCCCGCCCACTTCCCTTTGTCGCTGTTTTGGCATTTAGTGCCCGCATATAAAAGGCAGCGGCAACAAATTCCCATTTACGTGGCATGCTCGAGATTTATGTATCTCGGCGTGTTGCGTGGAGGCGTTGGGGGGCGCTGCCTCAAAGGATGTGCGTGCTGACATTGCGTCACAGCCCACAGCCCATACCACCCAACGCCCCACCTCTCCACCTCACCGCACCGCACCGCACCATTCCGTGTCCTGTCTGAGTCACTGTGGCACTTGGCAAGTCACAGATTTGCCGCCGCTGGCGTTGCGAGAAATAAAATGCCAGTATGAAGCTGATAAATGCGATTTGCCACGCCTCTCATACCAATAACTCCCATGTGTATTACAATTTTATATATTTCTGAGAATGTGTGTGTGTGTTTGTGTGTTAGTCACACCAAGTTGCTTTGGGCGCTGGGCGTGGCCAGGTAACCCTTTAGCGCTTTTGTATTGCTGGCAAATTGCTTGCAACTGACTGCACACCAGCAGTGGCAGCTGTTGCTCCCCCGTCCCTACCTCTACCCCTTCACATTTCTCTACTCCAATATTAATAGGAAGAGTTAGGCATTAAGTAGGTTACTCTACCTCACTTTGACACTGAACCTTTCCGCCACTTGCCCCACAATTACCCCTCACTACTCGCCCTGTTCGCTCTCGTCCTGCCACAGCCTTGTGGCAAGTTTCAACTTCATTTGGGCATCCGCATTGCGTTGCAATTATTTTTAAGCTTAAGGACATCGCAGAGCTGATTAGACACTCACCGCGGCACAGTCCTCGGGCAGAGAGAGAGAGAATTCATACCGTCAAACTCTGAAACTAACCCATTAAAAGCTCAAATGGATTCTAATTTAAAGTATTGCGGCTTAAGATGCTCCAGACCTGATGAATTTTAATATTAAAACAGCCACCAGCTAAAAAGTATAATAATTATGCCCTAAAGAAGAAAATAGAAAAACAGGATGCTTCGGGAGGGTTGTGTTCAAGAGCAAATGGGGTAAGCAGCTACCCCAGCAATGAGTGCAGCTCATTATGTAACGCTAGGTAAAGATGCTTGTGACCCTTCCCTTCCTTCTGAAAACCTTGCGAATAGTCTAACTGTAATTCTGTAATTTCCCTTCCCGACTGGTTAGCATAGAGCCAAGTTAGCTGTAGTAGTAATAATATGCGCTAGATCGCTTCAAACTTATTTTAGCTATGTCGAAGAAGAGTAGGCTATGTAGGGTTAGTTTAAAGTGGGTGCCTCTGCGATCTACCGGCCTAAAGTCTATTAACAGCAGTCCAATTTGTTTAGAAACACTTTTATTTCACCAAATTAACTTTAGCTAGACTGTGCAGGCTCAAAAAGAAATGTTTTTCGCGAGGTTAGGTTCTAAGGGTGAAGGTTTTCCAATTTCTCCTTAATCTGAAAAGAGTAGAGTAACAGCCTTAAGTGAAGCATGTTCACGTAGGTGCACAAAGAAAGGTTTATCGGAGAAACAGGTCCAGGTCCTATCTAAGGGTGAAAACCCTGTAAGGGTTTCCATAAGTCCTAAGAGAGCGACTGTCTTCAAGCGCCTTTCCCCAGTACCCAGTAACCCTTCCACTTACCGTACAGCGCAGTACATGGACGTGAGGAGAGCAGCGGGTAGAATGACAATGATCAGGCCCATGGAAACGGCAAAGAGATTAAGAAAGCCTGCAAAGAGAAGTCGAGGAAAAACAAAGACACGAGGGTTAATTACATTTAAATAGCTCGTGTCAAGTAGACTTACCATCATAGTCGGCGAGCGGATCCTCCGATAGAGCTGTGGCATTGCCCATGCGTTCCGGCAACTGGTTGCCACCGTGCAGCAGTGGTGCCATAGCGGATGCACCACCCACATCCGAGCCAGTTGAAGACATTCCAGATGCGCTTTCATTGCGCTGCTGCAGTGTGGCATTCACGATCTCCGCCACGGGATGCTGCTCGCGATGAAGATGACTATAGCCGTGATGGGGGAGAGCATGTGCCGGATAGTGTGCATCCTGTTGCTGCAAACGATGTGCTGGACTGTCAAAGGGGTAGGATCCCTCGACGCCATCAAAGCCGCCGCCGGCGCCATCATCAATCAAATCGCCACCATACTGAATGGAGCTCTCGATCACATCGGGATCACTGCCCATTCCGGTGCCCAGGCCAATGCCATTGCTGTCAATGTCGTTCTCATAGATGCCCTGGCTCTGGCCCATCAGCTCGCCGGGCATATAATCGATCTCCTTGAGTTCAATCTGTGGCGGCAGCTCCCCAATGACGGGCACTCCAATGGCCAAATCCGGCAGCACCGCCGGCTGTATGATGATGTCCTGCTGCTGGTAGCCACCTCCCGTCATGGATTGCATTGTGGAGCTGGCGCCGACTGGCATCGGCTGCTGTTCCACCTCGATCACTGATTCACCCACATAGGTAACATCCAGTGGTGGTGCACCGTCGCTACCGCCACCACCGTTGTTGGGGCTGCGTAGAATCTTCAGGGCATCGGCGGTGTTGTGCAGCGGCGATAGCAGGATGTCCTCCTCATAACGGGGCGTGGCCGAGTAGCTGCGCTGCGGCTGATCCATTATATAGCTGGCCGGAAAGAATTGATTCTCGAGCTGAAGCTTGCGCTGCTGATCGTTGGAGCCACTGCTGGCCGTGGGCAGAGACTCGCCCACTTTCACCTCCGTATTGGAGATGTAGAAAATGGTATCCGAGTCGCGATCGATGGTCGGCTTGCGGGGCATTGGTGGTGGCGGTGGCGGATGCGGCGGACGTGGCAGACCCTCCCTGCCTCCAGTGTTCGGTTCCGGCATGAACAGCTCGTCGGCATCCTGCGGCTGTGGCGGACGCACTGCTGGAACCGGATCCGAGCGGTAAGGATAGCTGTTAAACATGGGATTCAGATTCATACGCTCGGCGCTGTAGCTGGCGGAGTTTTCGGTGCTGTTATCCCCGGCGCTGCTGTCGATGATCTCCACGACGAGTATCTCATCGTTTGGCTTGTTGGCCGACGGCTGGCGGTAGGAGAACTCCAGATCCTCGCTCTCATTGCCAAATGCCTCGGAGACATTGATGTGTATCTCGATGGCCGCCGGCTCCGGTTTGCCCAGACTGGCGGCTGCCGACTGTGTGGAGACATCCGCCCGATCGATCACGTACTGGGTGAAACGCTCCTGCGCCACTGGCGAACTGGGCAGCGGTGGCTTGGTGGTGCCCATTGCCGGCTCCAGTGGCAGCGGATAGAAGCCTTGGTTATCCCGGAAATTGGTTGAGGCCACTATCGAATCCACCGTCGAGTCATAGACCTCGATTTGTATATCCGAGATCTTTGATTCGGTGCGCGGTGGTGCAGCCAGCACCACTGAGCCGGCCACGCTGATCTCAGCTGCTGCCAGGGGCAAACGTGTGGTGCTCGTCTGCAGCTCCGGCACTTGGAACACCGTTGTCGACAGCACCGACTGTGTGTGTGGTGGTGCGGCTGGTAGCATTGTGGTTGAGCTAGTGGGTCCATTGGGCCGCATCGAGCTGCTTTCCAGATTCGATTCGAGCAGCGCTGTTGGCGCCAGAATCTCCACGATGCGTCCTTCTTTCAGCTGCAGCTCAATCGAGTCCTCCAGCTGTTGTTGCTGTTGTTGCTGTTGCTGTTGTTGCTGCTGCTGCTGGTGGGTTGCCTGTGGTTTCTTTAGCGGATGCACCACTTTGAAGGTTTTCTCGCCCATGAAAATGGGACCCAAGTAGCCATTCGGCACGGGCAGGAGGCTGCTGCTGCTGGCGGTTGTTGTAGTTGTTGTTGTTTCTAAGCGTTCCCCTTCCGTTACAATTGTGGTTGTTGCTGGCGTGGTATTGGTGGTTGCTGTTGTTGTCACTGTTGCTGCAAAGTGTTGCTGCTGCAGCTGCTTCTTCTTGGTTATCTTACGACCATCATGTCCATTGTTAATTGGTGGTGCTTCCGTCAGCTCCAAGTCCAGCAGCTGCACCACTGACTCCACTGTTGCCACTGTTGCCACTGTTGTTGCCACTTTGGTTAGCTCAGTGCTGCTGCTGCTGCTGAGTTCATTTGGCAAATAGCTGCTGCTGCTGCTGCTGGCATTGCCAGCAACAACTGTTGTTGCTGTGGTTGCTGCTGTGGTTACTTGCTTGGGGGCATCCAGCTTGGCAGTCATAATCAGCGTGGGTGTGCCACCATCAACGCCAAACTGCAGCTGTTGTTGTTGCTGCTGTGCCGTTGCAGCTGCAACAGCAACAGTTGCTGTCTTTGCTGGCGCTGCTTGTGCTTGGCCATTGCTGCTGCACGCCAGCAGCAGCAATATGAACCACAAGGCGACAACTGCCTGGCCCCGCTTCCTGCCGCTGTCTGTAGCAGCTGCCATGTTGCCTGCTCTTGTTGCTGTTGCGGTTGCTAAGATTGCTGTTGCTGTGGGGCGCTAAAGTTGCTGTTGTTGCTTGTATATTTTGATTATGCTTTTTGTGTGCTCTATCCTTTTGGTGGCTTGCACCCTCTTTCTCTTTTTCTCTCTCTCTCTCTCTCTCGCTCTCTCTCTCTTTTGTTGTTTTGTTATGTAAATTTAGTTTTGATTTTGCGCAAGTTGCTGCTGCTGCTGCTGTTGTAGTTGTTGCTGTTGCTGTTGTTGCCTTTGGCACTTAATTTCCCCTATTGCACTGCTTGTTGTTGCTGCTGTTGCTGTTGCTGTTGCTGTTGCTGTTGCTGTTGCTGTTGGCACTTGACATTGTCATGTCGCACTTCTGGCTGCTCGGCATCTTCGTCATCATCTTCATCAACATCTTCAGCAATCCGCGCAGCTGTCGCCGCTTTCATTCATTCATTCACTCACTCAGTTTGTCAATATGCCACACGTTGCTGCTGCTGGTGTGTTGCTAGTTGTTGTTGCTGCTGCTGCTGCTACTGCTGCGGCCATTTTCTGCGGCTGCAGCGCCGCGGCTCTGCCTTGGACTTTGCTGCCGCTGCTGCTGCTGCTGCTGCGGTTGCTGCGGTTGCTGCTGCTGCTGCTGCTGCTGCTCGTTGCCGGCAGTCGTCGTTGCCTTTGTTGGCACACAAATTCAAAAATATATAGTGAAAATACAAAATAACAGAAAAATATAAATGCGGCTGCTTTTAGCACTTAACGCGACGCGTTGTGCCTGCCTCCCGTCTAACGTGTCCCGTGTCCTGTGTCCTGCCAACTGCCGTCGCTACTTGAGTATATTTTGTATTTTGTATTTTGTTTTCTTTCTCTTCTCGCCGTTTCTTTGCCCTCCAATGAGTTCTGCTTGAGTGGAAATAAAATTTAAAATAACGAAATATGCTGCCGCTGCTGCTGCTGCTGCTGCTGCTGCTGCTGCTGCTGCTGCTGCTGCTGCTCTTGCAACGCAATAAAAAGTAATGCAACGACGCGCAAAAGTATGCAATGAAAAAGAGACTAACAAAAACGAGAACAACACAAAACAATGGCACAAAGGAATTGCGAAACGAACTTAAAATAACGATCATAAATAATGCCTGCAAATCCAATCGTATTCCTCAAAACGTTCTCCCCACAATTTCACCCATCCTCAAACTAAGTAGTTCATTATTAATAGCAATGAATCTAAGATATAGACCTAAATATTTCATTTCAACCTCGACAAATCGTAGCTTTCAGTTCTATTCTGCTTCTATATATTATAATCCATATCTCGATCAAAAATCATGTTGAAATATTACATTTGTAAGAATTTTCATGATGTACAACTTGCTTAAGCTGACACAATTTTGAGCAAAATTTAAGAAAAATAAATAGATAAATAATAATAATAATAATTTTCATATACATGTCTTCTACATATATGTCTTACCTTTGATCACTTCATCTTTGTCCCTTACATGTAAAACTATTGTTTATTTCACGGAAGTATTTTCAATGATAGAAGTTTTCCTTTCCCACACAAACTTAAGCGGAACTCGGAACATCATTGTTACTTTTGTGATAAAACTGACTTAAATGCCACGATTTATTTGACATGAAATATTCCGAATTGGGATTAAGGAGAGATTTATTTGCCATGCTAGATACAGATTATAGATTATATAAATAAATAAGCAAACAGAAATGGTTAAAACAATTCAATATGCCAATTTAAATTTGAACTCGTTCAAATTCTTAAACAATTCTTCAAATATTCACATTCTCAGAGCTCTTCAAGAAAAAGTTGCAAGAAAAGTTGAGAAATGCGAAGAAAAGGCAACATTTTTTACAATTCCCGATATAATATATAGTTCTATATTAAGTTAATAAAATAGAATTGCCAACAGATATTCATCAGTAATGTTAAGGAAATTTAAGTGGTTGATAAAGTTTATCAATCTGTGCACTGTATATATGTATATATACTTGGTATTTGAAAATATATAACATTAGAATATAGTATATCCTGTCATGTAATATCATATTATATCATATTTATAAATCTCTCCACTCGATATCACTAAAGTCTTGTCCTAGCCAGTTCTATATCACAAAAGGGAAAATGATGTTCTGAATTCCACTTCAAAAACACGGAAAATTGTTTGTAAGAAAAAGAACACTTTCTACCATAGAAAATACTTCCATGAAAAAAGTATTCCAAATTCTTGGCAAATAAGTGATAATTCTTACAAATGTATTACTTGTATAATACGTAGATTTGAATAGACAAGATAAATGATATGGATTGTACAAAATTGAAAGAAGTATGCATAATTTTTCATGAAGAATAGAAGTTAAGAAACAGCTTTGTTGAAATTGCATTTCATTTTTAAACCAACCTAATAATATAATGTTTTTTAGTAGGAATAATAATCAATATTGAGTGAGTTCACAAAATATTGAGTAGAAACTTCGATTTAGCGTTGCCATATAGTCAGAACTTTAGAGATTCTTGTAACACTTAAGTTTAGTAGTAATTATACTTTATAAAAATACCTTTTTGAACTGTAAAACTTTGAAAATGTATTGTATTTTCAAAGTCGAACTAATTATTCGTAAGCTTGACAAGCCCTGAATACACTCGTGTACTATTTACGAGCAGATACGACTCTATGCGAGGATATACGTGTATATACGACTAAATACGAGCATAAACGAGTGTATTAAACGAGTAACTTATACGAGTATAATTGGTATACATATTTAATTTATACGAGTACAATATGGTATACATATTTCTACAAATTCAAAATCAAACATTCGATTTATCGTAGTAGATTATTGTTATGCAGAGTCGTTATTTTTCTAGATGAAATCAGAAAGGTATTAGATTCATAGTGTGAATATCCAGGCAAAGTATTATTGAATTTAAAAACAAAATCTATTAAGAAAACCAAAATTCAGTTATTGCATCTTAAACAGAACAATTGATAACCACACAACCATAAAATGAAATAAATGAATATAATCTTTTCCAAACCACAATTGAAGTTGAACAACAGTTCTTCAAATATTTATAGCAAATATAAAAAGTGAATTTTGTGTTTAGGTAGGAATACCTAGGAATATCAACAAATAGTATAATTTTGTGTTTCTTTAGAAGTATCAATCTATTCGATAAGCAATGATCTGTCTAACCTGCTTAATCCGCAAATGTTGTACAAATAACTGGATGTGAAAAGTACAACAAATAAATGGCAATTTGCACTCTTTAGCAGAGTAGAGTATAACCACTGAAGTACCATAGAGAACTTGTCGAAATTGTGAAAATTGCTTGTTTTGAGGATTATTGCTTTTGTCTCCGTGTCCCTAAAAACCCGAAAATGCCATGCAAATTAAATATAAAGCCTACAAATGATTCGATTTGAACCAAAAAGGTTGCTTGCCCCGCCTTAGCCGTAACCCGTGCACCCCGCACCCCGCACCCCGCACCCCCAAACACCGCGCACCCTGCCCCACAATCTCTATCCATTCAGCAACCACAAGCAAAAGGTTGTGGTTTACTGTTTACGCTTGCCTGGCCCAGTTGCAAGTGCCTCTCATCATTGCCAACTAAGTTGGCTATCAGCATCCTTATCGGCAGAGCGCCAAGGAGCTCCACAATAAGCCAGCAGAGCCTGTCCCTGCCTCTCCCTCTCCCGCTCCCTTTGACTCCTAACTATGCACCACAAAATCAACTTCAAAGAAACAAAAGCAAATTATAATAATGATGACGATGGGACTGGACTTTAAGTTGGTGGGGAGGTTTCATATCTTACCGGCACTGGCAATTCCTGCTCTTCCTTTCGGGCGGAGGCTGCTGGTGGTGTTCTTTTGGCCCGCAAGGTAATCCAAGGGTCCTTGCAAAGCCGTGAAATCTCACGTGTCAAAACACAAAACACTTAGTTCACAATAGTTTCAATCTGCACTGCAACAAAATAATTGATTGGCATGGCTTTTGACCACGGTCAACACACGCCACTAACGGGCAGGGGGGCCCCGGGGGCCACAGTGGGCTGAAGGCGACCTCACGCAGCGCGATAATTGTTGTAGTTAATGCGGTCACAATGACAACAGCAACGACAACAAACAACAAACAACAACAAGCAAACAGGCAAGCAAAAAACGCGCGCAAAATTTACAATTTAAAACTTTTCGAATCAAAAAAAACAAAATTTTTTTTAAAAAATCGGATTCAATATTATTTTTGTAAAACTTTTTTAAAATTTATTTTATTTTTGCGGTTGCGTCGGCGTTTTTAGCTTTGACTGTCGAGTAGTTGAAGTTGTGTGATGGGATGGGTAGGGTGTCGGGTGTCGGGAGTAGGGTGTCGGGCGTAGGGTGTCGGGTGTAGGGTGTTGTAGAAGTTCTATCTCACGGCTGTTTCGCTGTCCCGTCGATTGCTGTTGCTATTTGCCGCTGTTGCGTCCTTACACTCCGAAAACCGCACGCAAACTGCGCAAATATCATAGCATCCTTTGGCTAAATGGACTCGCCGCCTTCAAAACTGCCAATTTGCCGATGCACAGCTGACGACTGCGTCTTTGGTCCCGCCAAGCCATTGGCGGCAGCTGCGCAGTTGGCGCTGGGTGTGTGTCTCGACTAGGCGCAGCGTTGCCAGACTGTTCTTACTTTACTATTGGCTAGAGATGGGCGCCATTCACGAGCATGTTTCAAATTAAATTCAAAAGTTTGCTTCTTGTGCAAAACAATATGAAAACACGATCAACACAATAAACACGATACCGAAAACAAATAAGCATATATATTTTAAAATAAATTAACATTTAATATTAAATATATTAATAATGATATATAATTTAAATTAAAAAAAATCAATTACCATATTTTTTATGCAAAAAATATAAAATATACACGAAAATACTATTATTTAAGATGTGTTGAATATATACTATACCCTTTCAGAAATTATTTTCGTTTTCGACGAACGTTTCTATGACAGCTATGTATGTGATATCGCAATCCGATTTTAAACAAATTTGGCAAACAATACTATAAGGTATAATATTATTACTGACAATTTCTAAGTTTGATTGAAATATCTCTAAAAACAAAATTAAAGACAGAAAGTAATTTATTCTTAGCCGATTGTTCCTATGCTATGAGATACAATATCAACATTATTAGAATGAAATTTAAGTTTAATTTATGTTGCTTAGTCTGAATTAATATTAGGACTCAGGCAAATACACATCATTATTTTACTGTGAATAAATGAAATTAAATTAAATTTAATTGTTCAAAAAATAACATCATTTAATCAATGAAGAGAAAATAATAATAATGAAATAAATCCACGAACTGCGGAGTTTTGTTGAGATATCTTGAAAAACAAAAAAGTTTTTCGTAAAATTATATTCTCATCCGATTGTTCCTATGACAGGCTTATGTTTGCTATAGTGATCCGATCCGACCCCATCAGACTTATATACAAGAAACCCCTGCAATAACCTTGCAATGATCTCTTTCTTTAAACACCACGCTTTCAACTATACAAATAACATTTGATTAATAAATATTTCAAATAGTTGTAGTATTAATTGCTGTGATTTAAAACTGCAGGCAGTCTGGCAACGCGTTGCGCACAGTTAGTGTAGAGTTTCTTTTGACTTCCAGTCTACACAGCCCAAAGTTCGGCTAGTGGGTGCTGTCGACTCTGTACGCTGTTTTGTGGTGAAAGCTCAAAGCGAAAGCTTAGTCTGGCTTGCGTCAACAATGGAGAGGGCCAAAACTTTACGCACTGGTTTGATTCTTGGGTTAGAGTTGAGCTTTTGCCGCGCTGCGGAGCTTTGAGTATTTATGAATGAATCAGAGATTAGCTTAGTCAACGCTTATTACAACACTAGCCGGCAATATCCGGCCTAGCGCGGTCCAAGTCTTTTCTCAAAACTTCATCCGATTAATTTGAATTTGCGAACGCACACTAAGCGCATTGGTAAGCAAGCTGCCAAGTTTTGCCCCCATTTCCCGCCAGTGGGAATATATTTTGCTAAAGCGTTGAATTACACGTAATATTATTGTGTCAGTCAAGTTGTAGGTCTAGTTATTAGTTTAAGGCCAATCGGATGGCAGACATAAAAGTCAAAAGAAGAGTTTAACCTCCTAGCGGGTAAAATGCTTATAAATCCCCCCATTTTGTCAAATATCTCTCTCAATCACTCTCTCTCTCTCTCTCTCTCTCTGCTTATTTTAATCATTATCCATCCTTACAGGTATAATACTTCTCACTTCTTCTCACTTCTCACTTTATCTCTGTCTCTTATTTTCAGCACATTCATAGAACACTTTTTCATCCTTGTGTGTAAAACTTTTAGATATATGGGCCTTATGCCTCTAAAACACCCCACTGCTCTCTTTATCACTCTTTTTCGCTCTCTCTTTTTGCTCATCATATTCATGGAACAGTTTTCCATCCTTGCTGGTGGAACTTTTAGCGATTCCGGCTTTATGTCTTATACAACATACTACTTAACTCTTTCTCTCTTTATCGCTCTCAATTTCTTTGTTCCTCACATTAATAAAACAATTCTCCATTCTTGCGGAAGGAATTTTTAGAAATCCCGACTTTTCTTGGAAAACAATCCATTACTTTTTATCCGTCTCTCTTTCTTTGTTGATCACATTTGTAGAACAGTTTTTCATCCTCACGGCTAGAATTTTCGCAAATCTCTCAAAACAGTCCAATTCTCACTTACTACTGATCGCTCTCTCTCTCTCTCATTCTGTGCCCTTATGTGATCGTGCCCTTCTCTCTCCTTTTTGCCACTGGTTCTCCCTATTTTCTCACTCATTCTCTCTGATCCGCTTGATCCATTTGATAATGCGGCGCGCACGTCAATTCCCATAAATAATTCGCCATTTATTATGTAAACCTTTTTGGGCGCTTCTCTGCATTCCACTCCGCTGGCTCTGCTTGTGGTTGTAGTTGTTGTTGTTGTTGTTGTTGTTGTTGTTGTCGTTGCCGTCTACGCTGTGGAATTCGAGGCAGCCGCCTGAGGCGACACTCCCAACACCAGCCACATCAACATCAGCCCAACATCAGCCAACTGTCGGCCGCCGGTGGCAACGTCTCCAGCTCCAATACCTTTCCCGTCCCTGTCTCCGTCTCCGTCTCCGACCACATCTTCCATTCTCTGGCAACGTTTGGCTGTCAACTGCTGTGGGCTCGTGGACTTATGGACTGTGGTTGACAGACATTGAGCCAGCAATTTGGCAAACGTTGGCAGCGCATTTGCACCACCTCCACACACAACCGTAACGTGGCCGGCTTAATTGAGTTTTTGCCTTTTTTATTGAAATTGCTGCCTTGCCACAAAACACACAAAAAATACCGAATGACCTCAAAGCGATTCCATTTGATTCATTTCATATCATTTGATATTTTTTAATCATTACAATTATTTTTATTATTTTTTTTGGCGGAACGCTTTCTTCTTCAACTGCCGTTAAGCAGTCGAGGCCGCTGATATTTATGAAGCGTAATGTGCATCACTCTGGAAGCCGTTAAGACACACCGATCCAAAGAGTTTTAATTCCAAGCCGAGTCAAAGTTTGAGATGGGGTCAGAAGCTGAAACATAGGTAGGGCGGGGCTTAAGGCAAAGGATGAGGCAAGGGCTGAAGCTGAGGCAAGACTGAGACTGACACAGGGTCATGGTCTAAGGCTGAGGCTAAGACACAGGCTGAAATAAAGAATAAGACAAGAACTGGGGCAAGGACTGTCTTCCTGGTAGAGGCTATAGAGGCTGAGACAAAACCAATCCAGGAGCAAAACTGAGGCACTAAGAAAGACGCTTACAAGGTCTGAGGCAGCGACTACACCTGAGGCTGAGGCAGGGTTAACGATGAGACTAGGACTAGGACAGAAGCTGCGGCAAGAAAGGATATAAGTGTTAAAGGAGACTCTAAAGCAGGAGCTGGAGCAAAGACTGAGGCAAATGCTAGGAGAAAGGATACAGAAAGTCGATGTCTGGAGCGTTGGGGGATTGGGGCAGAGCCTGACGAAAGAAGGAAGACAGGAACTTGGGCTTGAGACTCTTAGGTAGAATCTGGGGCAAAGACTGAGGCTAAAATAGAGGTTGAGAGTAAGGCACGGGCTGAGGCTAAGGTTGCCGACAAAAGCTGTGGCAAGAGCTGAGTCATAGAATGAAGCTGTGGCAAGCACTGAAGTTACGAGTGTGACTGTGTCATAGGCTGAAACAGGGGCTGAGGCGAAACGGAGGGAAGTGATGTTGCAAGGACTGAGGCAGACGCTGCGGCAAGGATTGAGACAAAAACTGTGTAAAGGGCTGAAAGAGAGATAGTACAAAAGAGTAATGATTAAATAAGGAAGGTTAGGGAGCTGAGGGAAAGGCTGAGGCAGACCCTAGGGCTGGGACTGAGGTAAGAGCTGAAATAAGGACTATAAAAAAGATTTAGGCAGAGGCTGAGGCAAGGGATACTCTGAGTTTGGCTGAACGTATCGAGTTTAGCTTAAAGCGGCGTCAATCACTGACCACTGGCTGGTTAAAGCCGCTGGCCAGCGATCCATCGATCCATCGATTGGCTAATCATCGATCCACTAAACCACCGAGCTCCGATCAGCCTCTGCCGTTGTTAGCGGCTCTGTAACGGCTTATTTTAATTCAAGCTGCGCGCCACTTGACGCACAGCTTGGCCAAACTCCAAGCTGCAAGCTGCAAGCTGCAAGCTTCAACTGTCCACTCCCCCCACTGACTCCGCCTGTTAGCTGTGGGCCAAACCCATCAGTGGAGTCGTATGCCTCTTGGCATGCAAAGCCACACAACTGGCTGACGACACGTTGACAACTGGCGTCGATTTATGCGCAAGTTTTTCCATGAGTTTTCCCAGTGCATTTTCCTGGCTGCGCGTGCCTGCCATGCCAAGAGACAAACACCGCATCCATTTTGGCTAAATTCTCCATTCTCCAATTGCCATTTGCCATTCCCGCCAATTGCCAATTGAAACCGAAACGGTAAACGTGGCCCGCAGTGCCTGTCGATCGATAAGCCAGTGCCAAAGCCAAAGTTAAAGTTAAAGCCAAAGTCGTTGCCGTTGCCGTTGCCGTTGCCGTTGCCGTTGCCGTTGCCGTTGTCAAGGCTCATCCATCAGCGTTTGTTTAGGCCATGACATAAGGCCGACTCTCGACTCTCCCAAGCTCAGTGATCAGCCATTGGCAATTGGCCAAGCGACCAGCCAAGTGAAGCGTCGCCTCATCTCATGACTTGGCCAATGCCCGTGAATATTCGGGTTTGGTTTTTTCGGTATAGCACAGATGGGCAATCATCCTCCCAGTCCGACTAGGTCAACTAACTGGAACTGATACCACAGATTGGCCAAAATACATGTCTCTTGACTTCTTAGTTCTTTATAAATCATTTCTGGTATAAGTCCAACATTTTGTTTAGGCTTATAGATAAACAAATTACAGTCTTCCGTTTGAATAAGCACTTGCTGAGCTCCTGCTGCAACATTTAAGGATGTCGCACAAAGAAGAATCAGGGGAGCGAGAGAGAGAGAGATTGTCTAGTCTTCTCCGATGTCTTACTTCTTATGCCCAATCGATTTTGTGTTCGCGTTTCAGCTTAACATATCAAGCGCTCATCCTTTATGAGTAGCTTTTGAGTAGTTTCCAGTTCACTGTCTTAAAGGCAAAGCTTTTCGAATCGAATATTCAATCGATTTGGAGTCGATTCGGAATCGGAATGGTCTGAATTTCGAAAGAATAATGATAAGAATTTAAATTCAATTAATCGATGGGTGCTTTATGGAGAAAAGTAGGCGATATCATATGATATGTCTGCTGCTTCCCAAGCAAATGTAACCCTGGCCCATTTTTCTCCCTTCCGTCACTCCCTCACAAGTTCACAGAGTCCATTTAAAAATAAGATATAAATAAGGTCCTTTTCAGAAAAATAATAGTATATATAGAAGATATGTATGTTATTATACCACACAATCTATTTTTCTCTCTCCCAACTTATCTACCTATTCATTTTTATCCCTAACTTCTTAATGACAACACAAGTTTCTTAATTTAAATTATATTAGTATATCATAATTATTCAATGATTTTTCTCAGTCGGCTTTTACTTTCTACCAAGCTCAAATAAAAATTCTTGAATATTTTTGATTTAAAATAATTTTAACTCCTTGTGGATTAACTTATATTCTGTTCATACATATAAAGCTCTTCAAGTCATTTCCTTCTACTTTCTCAGTCTCACTTACTGTCTGTCTAGTTATCTTGAATCTTCTTGACTTATTCGTAGGTAGAGACACATAATGATATATCATCTATCATGATACGATCTGTTCTTGCACTCAAGACTGTCGCTTGGTTGTCACTTTCTGTCACTCTCTCCTTATCGCTTATGCAAGATACTAAACGTAGATTTATAAACATGTGAGTTAATCAAGTTGTATAAAAACTTGAAATATATTTCCCCCGGTAAACCAAAAGAAACGTGTGAAAATTTGGTTGGGTATCGTTTCGATTTTGAAGCGTTTAGTTTTATGGCAAATTTATGTATGAAGAGTGGGGGGAGTATGGTGGGGTGTAGATATGAGTTGATAAATTTATGGCATGTGATAAGAAACTTTCGCATTTTTGGGATTTCTCGAATCAGATGTTGTTGTTGTTGTTGTGGTCGTTGTTGTAATTCAATAAACTTTATGACTAAGCTTTGGAGATGCCGATAACTTGAACTTCAGCACGATGACAGGGTCTATCCCCCTCCCCCGCCCGCCGCCCTGCAGCAGGGCGTGGCAGGTTGTTTGGTTGTTGGTTGTTTCGTTGTTGGTTGTTGATTGAATCATCGCTTAACATTTCACTTTCATTTCTTTGCGGTCGCTGTTCAATTTCTTTTCATGGGCATGTGCCACGCCTATCGTTTCACTTTCTTTTGACTCATCCTCCTTGGATGTGTGTGTGTGTGTGTGTCTGTGTGTGTGTTTTATGCTCTCTTCTTTACGACTTGATTTACGTGGGTGACGATTGCAACATCGTCATGTTGTTGTCGCTGGAGAGCAAACTGAAAGACAATGCCAAGTCTGTGCAACTTGCTTTACTCCCTGTACCCATAAAATGGGTAAAAAGGGGGTATTGGATTTGCAAAAGTATGTAACAGGCAGAAGGAGACATCTCCGACCCTATAAAGTATATATATTCTTGATCAGTATCAAAAGAGATTTCGATTTGGCCATGTCCGTCTGTCTGTCTGTCTGTCGTATGTATGAACGCAAGGATCTCAGCAACTATAGAGCTAGAGACACCAAATTTGGAATGTAGGTTCGTGTATAGCGGGAGCAGGTCAAGTTTATTTTAGATTTGAGATATCTCCCCCGTTCCCCCGCTATTCGATAAAAACCGTTTTACAGTTACAATTTTCAAGATATAGCTTTAAGATTTGGCATGTCCAATACTTTAGTCCCTCTTAATCTACTGTCCAAATTTCAAGTCGATCGGATAATAAACACCTAAGTTATTCACGAAAGAAGATTCAGTGCTGCAGCAAGGGGAAGAAGAAGCACAGTCACAACTTAAAATGCCTGGCTTGCGCTGTGGCTCGTGCTGTGCGTATCTGTGTATGTATGTGTAAGTTAACGAAGATGCGATCGGAAATTTTTGACCTGGGTACAGGGAGTTTGTAGTCGGGTATACTCGACTATAGCATTACTGTCCTCGATTTCGTCATCTGCCCGTTGCCAGCTGCCAGTTGGCAATACGTACCCCCTTCCGCCCCTGCTCCCCTCTCTCGCTCATCACTCATCATACACAATTAATGTGCACTATTGTCGCCGCAGCCCAAAAAAAAAGCAAAAGAGGAAGAGCAAAAACCAAACAAAAATAAAGTTAAGAAAGGAAAAGAAATGAAGGAAAAATATAACGATGTGTGTTTCTTTACTTGTTACAGTAGAAATTGTTAAGCAAATATTTTGCTGGCCGAAAAAAACAAAAACACAAAGAAATGAAAGGAAAAATACAACAACAAGAAATGAAGTACACAAACCTGTCGTGAAATTGAGAAATTTTTTTTTAATTTTTTTTTTTTTTTTTTTTTTTTTGTTGGGCTGCTTTGGGCTGTGTGTTTACATTTGCACAGTTGTTGCTGTTGTTGTTGTTGTTGTTGTTGTTGTTGTTGTTGCTGGGCAATGTATTCGTTTCGATTTCGATTTCATTTTGGTTCGAGTTCGCATTGCCAGCGCATGACTCAAAGGCCAAGCCAAAAAGGCAGGAAATCAAAGAATGCAAGACTACCAAATACCCCGCACTAGCTGAAGAGTAATGAAAGACGTTTAAGAATTGACAAACTTGTCGAGTTGAAACAACTAGCATTGCACAATTAGTTAAATTTCTTAAATAGCTAAGAAAGGTTAGGATAACAATGTTTTGTGATTGGAAAGATAAGGAACATTTTCATTGTGAGCTGAAATCTATTTAATCTTTGACTAAAATAAAGATCCACTCAGAGTGAGAAATGTTGTTTATTAAAATGAGTAGGAAAATTAAGGATAACTTCTTAAAAGAACAAAGTTTTGGTATTTGATACATAAGGAAAAACTTTCATAATAGTTTAAATATCTTAAGATATCAATTTTGACTAGAATAAAACCAACTTGGAATATTAAATAAATAAAAACAAGTAAGAATGCTATAGTCGAGTATACCCGACTACGAAACTCCCTGTACCCAGGTCAAAATTTCCAATCGTATCTTCGCTTACACATACACACACATACATACACAAGGGCGCACACACACGAGCCACAGCGCAAGCGAAGTATTTTAAATGGTGGCTGTGCTTCTTCTTCCCCTTGCTGCAGCACTGAATCTTCTTTCGTGAATAACTTCCGTGTTTATTATCCGATCGACTTGAAATTTGGACAGTAGATTAAGAGAGACTAAAGTATTGTACATGCCAAATCTTAAAGCTATATCTTGAAAATTGTTACTGTAAAACGGTTTTAATCGATTTGCGGGGGAACGGGGGAGATATCTGAAATATGAAACAAACTTGATCTGCATATGGTATACAGGAACCTACATTTCAAATTTGGTGTCTCTAGCTCTTGTAGTTGCTGAGATCGACGCGTTCATACGGACAGACGGACAGACGGACAGACGGACAGACAGACGGACATGGCCAAATCGAAATCTCTTTTGATACTGATCAAGAATATATATACTTTATAGGGTCGGAGATGTCTCCTTCTGTCTGTTACATACATTTGCACAGATATAGTACCCCCTTTTTACCCATTTTATGGGTACAGGAGTAAAAACACTCAAAAATATTAAGGGTGTTTTTCTAATGAAGTGAAGAATATTCTCCTAAAAATATCAAGTATTTTCCTCAAATTCATTAACATTTAATGGCGATCTTATTAATAAAACAAAGTATAGTAGACTTCTATAAACTGTCGCCTTAAAGAAACTTAAAACAAACGTGCTTTAGTTAACTGAGAAATTGTTAATAAAGACTTATAAGAACTTAAGCCCAGTTCGGGAATGGATTTTATAGAAATTCTGTCTGCCTTACAAACATTCTCAGCTTGTGTATACCCTGCTTGGTAAGTTTATGTGCACAGGGTATTGTAAATAAAGTTTTGGTTGCCTTTGCCCGTTCGATGGATGCAAAAAAAAACAAAAAAAAAACTTTCTTTCATCCGTGGGCTCAATTCTGGCGACAGTCACGTTCCTTGGCTGCCCTGAATTGTCTCGCGGGTTCATTCGCCGCATTTGTGGTTGTTGTTGTTGTTTTTGTGGTTGTAGTTGCTGTTGTTGTTGTTGGTTGGCAAGTGGTCAAGTGGTCAAGTTAAGGCATTGGGCCGACTGCCTGTCCACAGAAATCATAATTTGCTAATAAATTTTCATTTCCATGTCGCGTCGTCGTCGTCGTCGTCGCTGTTCACATTTTTGTAAAGTGAAAGTTTCCCCATCTCCCACCGACTTCCCATTCCGGCGTACAACATTGCCCAACAATGTGAACAAGGTGCCGAAATGATTTCCTGTTCCCGCCCCTGGTCCCACTGTGCCCAAGTCATACAAATGACTTAGAACACAAACTTGACACTGTTTCTATTGATTGATTCGCTTGCTTTGCAAATCTTTGGCTCATTTTAACAGTGCCCATAAAATGGCTAAGAATTAATACAAAACACGCAAGCAACAATTGCCTCAACTGAGTACACAATAGCTTTATTCTTTAGTCAGTATATAAGACCATGGATATCGGAGACAAAAGAGTAGCAGGCTTATATTATTATGTTTAAGAGTTCTCTTACGAAACTTAAGCTAACGAAAAGTTACGGCAAATGTCGACTTACCTAATCATTGTTACTTTTCTTTTTCAAAAATCGTTCTACTTTCCTTTCTTTCTGAGATAAGACGTAAGAGTTAAGAGATACCATTTAAGAAAATAAATAGGAAGATGTAGTACCAACAATATTAGTATGAGAAGTAATAGTCGCAGGGGGTGTTGTAAGAAGGTTAGTAGGAAGAGTAGTAGTAGGAGGAAGAGTATTAGAGTAGAATTATCAATAGGAGAAAGAGTAGTAGTAGTAGTACTGATAGTACTATCAGTAGTGTGAAGAGTCGAAGAAGGAGTAGTCGTAGGAGAAGAAGTAGTAGTAGGAGGAGGAGTAGTAGTAGGAAAAGTGGTAGTAGTAGGAAGAGAAGTATTAGTAGTAGAACTATCAATAGGAGGAAGAGTAGTATTAAGAAGAGGAGAGAAAAGGAGTCGAAGAAAGAGTAGTCGTATTAGAACGAGTTGTAGTAGGAGGAGGAGTAGAAGTAAGAGAAGTAGAAAGCAGGAGGAAGAGTCTTGGAAGTGGAACTATCAATAGGAGGAAGAGTAGTAGTATGAAGAGGAAAGAAAAAGAGTATTGTAGAACTATCAGTAGTAGGAAGAGTTGGAGAAGGAGGAGTAGTTTAGGAGAAGGAGTAGTTGTAGAAAGCGTAGTAGTACGAGGAGGAGTATTAGTAGTAAAACCATCAATAGTATGAAGAGTAGTAGTACGAAGAGGAAAGAAAATGAGCATTGTAGATCTATGAGTAGTAGGAAGAGTAGGAGGACGAGTAGTAGTATTAATAGTTTAGGAGATGAGTAGTTGTAGGATTAGTAGTAGTACCAGGATGAGTATAAGAACTATAAATAGTATGAAGAGTAGTAGTAAGAAATGGTAAAAAAAGGAGTGTTGTAGATCTATCAGTAGTAGGAAGACTCGAAGAAGGAGTAGTAGTAGTAGTCGTAGGAGGGGGAGTAGTAATAGTCGTAGGGGGAGTTGTAGGCAGAGTAGAAGTACGAGGAGGGGTCTTAGTAGTAGAAATATCAATAGTAGGAAGAGTAGTAGTAAGAAGAAGAAAGAAAATGAGTATTGTATATCTATCAGTAGCAGGGAGATTAGGAGTAGGAGGAGTAGTAGTAGAAGCTTAGGAGGAGGAGTAGGTGTAGGAAGCGTAGTAGTATGAAGAGGAGTATTAGAACTATAAATAGTAGGAAGCGTAGTAGTAGGAGGAGGAGTATTAGTAGGAAGAGTGGTAGTAGTTGGATAAGCAGTTGTAATAGTATAACTAAGAGAAGTAGGACGAGTAATTGTAGAAATATCAGTACCAAGACGAGTAGTAAAAGGAGAATCAGTAGTAGTAGTAGTAGTAGTAGTAGTAGCAGTTGTAGTAGTTTATATTACAAAGACTTGGCTTGCTTTGTAACATTAATAAGATTTAAGCAATCAGGCTTAGCTCTATCTAAGATATTCTTATTATAACAAAAGTATAATTTACTTAATGTTTTCCTTTAAGAAACTTTACGAACGTTGAAATAACCAAATATAATCCAATTATTTCAATTGGATTGAGTCTGTTTTTTGATCAAATCTTGTGTGGGCATTGGCCTAATTCATTTGACGTTAATACCAAATCGATACAAAGCCAATCCAATGTATTTTTAGATACTTGTGTATTAGATAAGATCTGAACACATTCTCAAAAGAACTCAGGTATTACCAATGGATTTCTTTAGGCTTTAGCTGCAGTTTTTGAGCGTTGTTCTTTTGTTTGGTCTTGAATTAAAGCACCTGCTTGATTTAACTTATTATAAAGTGCTGCTTTGTTGAAAAATTTCACTCTCGTTTTCTATTTAGAAAACTGAACGCAAGTGGAGTCGAGTTGAGTCGATTCGAAACTTGTTTCTGGTTTCTTCTCTGACAGTTAGTTTCACTTTTATTAAGTAATTTCAAAGACGGCAAACGGCAACCGCAACTGACACTTGTCAATTACAGATACTCAGATACTCATTCGGATACAAAGATACGCGGATACGGAATGCTGCCAAAGATACAACAACAACAACAACAACAACAACAACAGCAATAACAGCAACAATAAATGGCTGATGAGGAAAGCATGCGGCAAATGGCAAATGGTAAATGGTAAATGGCAAATGAAACAATTAAACTGCGGCCACACATTAAAAAGCAGCTCAAATGCTTCAGCACACACACCAAAGAGGGGGGGCGGGGGAGTGGTGTGCGGTGTGCGGTGTGCGGTGTGTGTGTGAGATGCATGTGTGTTGATAGTCATAAGAACTTACATTTCATGGCTGCACATTTGGCACACAAAATGCCATGGCAATAACCAAGCGAATTCATTCAATCAGGGCACAGCAGGCAGCTTAAGAATGGGAGGGAGGTGTGTTGGGGGGAGTATAGTGTAGAGCGGGGGGTTATACTAAGCAAGGGGGGGCATACTGACATTAAGCGTAAATACGTAGTTGATAAAAATCACAGCATAAATTGAGCCAATTTCAGGCCAGAGTAAATTTCTATGTCTCTGCCTTTCTCCCTCCCTCTCCCTCTCTCTCTCTCTCTCTCTCTCTCTCTCTCTCTCTCTCGCTCTCTCTGTCTCTCGTTGCAGATCAAAAGTGTTGCCGACCATTGCCGTGACGACTCTCGTTTTCCAGCACTTTCTTCTACGCTGCACATCATCATCGCGAGGCTTACATCTTAACTCTTTGATCTCCAGTTTCGGTTTGTTCTATTGCAAGCGAAAGTTGCTTTTACCTTTAGACCTACGCGTATACCCATACCTGCTTACCACAACCCCCCTTCTATCCCACACACGCTGCACATCATCATCATCATCATTCAGTTAGAAATCTTAACTTTTTGATCTGATTTTCTTTGGGTTCCAAGTTATTAAAAAACATTTCTTGTTCCTAAACGCCAAGACCTGAGAAGGCATCTATAGCCGTGACACGCGATAGATCGATGACTATCGATAGTTCCTCGGAAAAGAAACTTCCCTAAGAGTGTCTTTTAGATAACACAGAAACAAAACTTATGGGTTCTTGTTTATCATAAGTATAGGATGATATATTTTAAGAATCAGTTTAAGAAATACATTTGAACTTCTTGGCTCGTTCGATAGTATCGATTGTTGTGCAGCTCTACCTTAGACATATACTATAACATCCCGTCTACTTTAAGATTTATAGAGCATACTGCAATAGATCGCATCAAAAGTTTGTTTCCCACGCATTTGTCACATTAATTTTGCCCCTTCAGTTTTCAGTTTTCCAGTTTTTGTCTCAGTTTTAATGATCGGGTCATCAAGGCGACATTTGGCCATGTCGTTAATTATATTTACTGCATTTCACACACACACACACACACACATAGCCCCTGGCTATTGTCACTTGCACAATATTTTCATTTTCATTTTCGCGCTCATTTTCATTTTTCACATGTGTATTTTGTGGCATTTGTAGCTTTTGTCGCAATCCCTTTAGTTATATCAGGTATACCTATTTCTAAATTCAGTTTGTATTATTGATGCTGATCAGGAATTTAGATATCTTATAGAGTCGGAAACATATCCTTCAATGCCTCACACATTTCGTGATCAAATTATAATAATGGAAGTGTATAAAACTTTGCGTCAGATCTTATAAAAAACAACAGTAAGAGAAATAAGAATAGGAAGAATAAATAAAAATATTTAAAAACAGGTAAGAATGCTCTAGTCGAGTATACCCTACTATAAGACTCCCTGTACCCAGTTCTAAGACTTGCAAACGCATTCTCGTACACTTACACACACACACACAAACACATGCATACACAAAAGCGACAGCGCACTGCAGAGCAAGCGAGACATTTCAAGTGGTGGCTGCGCTGCAGCTTCCCCCCCGATCTTGTTTGAATAACTTCAGTATTTAGTGTTCGATCAACTGAAATTTTTAGCAGTAGATTAAGAGTGACTCAAGCATTATATCTGCCAAATCCCAAGGGTATATCTTCAAAACTGTTCTTATAAAACGTTTTTAACCAATATGCGGGGGAGCGGGAGGGAATCTAAAAGAAACTTGATCTGCGTACACATTCGAAATTTGGTGTTTCTAGCTCTTGTAGTGGCTGAGATCGAAGTGTTCATCCGGACGGGCGTGCGGACGGACGGACAGCCAGATGGACAAACCCAGATCGGCTCGGCTATTGATACTGATCAAGAATGTATACGCACGAAGATGTCTTTTTGCCCCTGTTGGTTGCACACATTTCCACAGGTTGAAAATCCCATTTGAAAGGAGGAATTTTATGGGTTCAGGGAGTAAAAACTAAATAAAGTCGGATAGAGCATCGAGCGGACGTTGTAACGAAAGTGTTTTCCATCTTCAGTTGTTTATATCTTTTATTGATATATCAATGATAAGCGTTGCTGCTACTTAGTGTAATTGTTGTTGTTGCTGCAAGTGTTGTTGCTGTTGCTACTGTTGTTGCATCGTTGTCGTTGTGGTTGTCCGCTGTTTCCCAGCGCTCTGAGCCCCAAAAGGGGGCGTATGGCCAATTGGCTGAGCTGCAACTGCAGATGGCAACGGACTGCGGCGGGGAAACCTTTGTTGGCTTGGGAGACATTGAAGCTGTTGGGCTTGAAGAATTGACCTTGCGCCCCATCTGCAGGTGCAGCTTTCACGGCAGGCGATGCGATGCGGAAATGTGGCAACTTGTGTTGTTTTTGGTGTTGCTGCTGCTGCTGCTGCTGTTCCCGCTGCGCTCCTCCAGCTGGCTGCACTGGCTGCACTTCCAGGCCATTCGTCACACGTCTCGATTCGCTGACAACTTGCAATCCTCGCAGCAGCAGCAGCAACAACAACAACAACACTAATCATAATTTCAGCCAATTTAGCAACAAGCGACAAGTGTTTTTGTTGTTGTGCAGTGACTTTCTCCTGACCTCGTTTAGTTCGAAGCGATTCCGATTCCGATTCCTAAAATAAATTATTGACACACAAATTGTTGTCGCTGTTGTTGTTGTTGTCGCTTGACGTGCGTCTATTGACCCGCAGCAGCAGCAGCCCCAAAAACTGCTTTTAGAAACTCTTTTGCGTCTGCTGTTTTGGCCCGGCCATAATAATCATAAGGCCCAAGTGGGAAGCAAGCCAAGCAGCTTCAAGACTCGCCACACAAAATTTATTTGCATATTTCTTTTAATTCTGCTTTTTTTCTTCAAGCAACGCTGAACGCGTTTGTGGGAGTGTATGTGTATGTGTGTGTGTGTGTGTGTGTGTGTGTGTGTGTGTGTGTGTGTGTGTGTGTGTGTGTGTGTGTATGAGGGGGGCATGTATGGGAGCTCGGGTCACTGGGCAATGCGTGGAATGCGTTAATTGCCTGGCCAAGAAACCAAAAAGTATACAAAAGAAATAACAAACAGTTAGGCTCATCAGGTGTTGGCAGCCAAATAATTCACTTAGAAACCTAACGAACCATCAATTCTAGCTGGGCACAACAACAACAACACACACACACACACACACACACACCTGTTGTAAGGGCATCGAAAGTGCTCAAAATTGCGCGATTAAAAATATAAAAAAAAACAATTTCTAAATGAAAATTTTTTCCTCACCATATTCAATTATCAAAATGAAAGTTGCGAGTGCCGAATGAAGCTTCAATCGTTCAATGAGCACGTAGACAACATCAATAAAATTGTCAAATTGGCAAACTGCACACACACACACACACACACACCTTATAGTATATATAAGGTTTAAGGCAGCTTTTGGGGCGTGGCGCACGTGCTTGGCATAGCCATAAGTCAACGACTTGGAATCGGAATTGGAATTGGAATTGGACTTGGACTGGCCGCTGTCTGTTTCTGGGCGCGGCAGGCGCCGCGCGGTGCAACAAATAAAAGACTCAGGCAACAAACTTGCGCGTTGCAAGCCAAGCCATAAACAATTAAGAGTCTTTGCCGTAGTAGCAATAATATGCATTAAGCATCTCACTTTTTATTTGCAACAAATTTAAGCAAACTACCTAAAGTATATCAAACAATGCATTATATTCTTTTGGCATTTCAAAACTACACAAAATGTTATCGCATTTTTTGGGTATGCAGTTTTATTCGTAGTGCAATATTACGAAGAGCAAAAAATAACACAAATTTCAATAAAATCTTATAAGAAAATTATAAAAAAAACAATTAGTTTTCATAGTAAATAATGATATGTGCATTTTTCGATAAATGTAGTTATCAATGTTGTCTCCATTATTCATTACAACTGAATTAAGACGAGATGGCATTAGATCCACCAGCGATTAAAGGGTGGAGGGATTCTTATCCGCCCATTGTCAATTTAAATAATATAAGAAAACTGGCAATTACTGAGTTTGATTAAAATATCTGTGTCAACAATTCAATTTTCGAGCGATTGTTCCTATAGTAGCCATATAATAAAGTGATCCGATTTTGACCAAATTTGGTCAGTCTATGCAAAATGTAATAAAACTACGATTTAATGAACTTCATGGGAATATCTATAAGAACAAAAGAGTTTTTCATACAACAACTTAATTTTCGAGCAATCCTTCCTATGACAGCTATATGTTATAGTGTTCCGATCCGGCCGACTGTGACATATTAACAGCCTGAAGCAAAAAGAATCATCTGTGCCAAGTTTTTCCAAGATAGCCCAAAAATTAAAGATTACTGATCACTTTTTATAGAAACAGACAGAATGACATCGCCAGCTCGACTTCTTTAGGAATGCTGATCCTTAAAACATATAGTAGTACTTAGCTAGGTTGGTAACATCTTTATTAATGCGTTACAAATTTCGTGACAAAACTAGAATACCCTCTGCAAGGCTATAACAGAAACTCGAACAGAACTTTGTGCTTGGTCAGTGTTGTAGCTGGTGCCTTCTGTTAAGGACTAGAACTGGCGATGATTAGGGCCAAAACCAAATCCAAATGATTTAAGAGTAGTCAACTAATTTCTGGCGCAATTGGACAAAGAAATTCTGAAATAAATAGATTGAGTCTTAACATTATGAAGGATGAGATTTCTGTTACTTTTTAATGATTATAATCTATTTTATTTTCATATTCAACACGTTTTATAAAGTTTTTTAAGGATATAGCCTGAACATGCCTTATTCTTGGATCACTTTTGATCAATTGCGCAAACTTTCAAGTCGGTCGAATAACAGAAAAGAAATTATTCATGAAACAACTTAAATCTTCTCATATATCACACGCAAATCCAGTTTATTTCAAAATTACTTCCCTGCTCCCCCACAAATCGTACTTGTTTTTTTAAATATATGAAATTATTTATTGATATTGAGATTTCATTTCAAAAGCACCGACAACAAGGGAAGGCTTTTACTAGTATATTGGATTGAGAATAAACATCTCAATACGAGAGTCCATAAATAAGTACGTAAATATCTAATCAAATTTATTATTTTTCTCAATACTCAATAAACAAACAAGAAAGAACGGCTTTAGAAGTCGACATTTTTTTAAATTTTGCATACATTTTTGTCGAAAAATGAACTTTTTATAATACCCTCGGATAGTCTATAAAGACATGCATGAAATTGTTACTAGAACAAAGGAGAATGCGATATTATAATCCATAATAATAATTAAGTATTATAATTAACTTATGCAACTTATAAAGTTATTAAACATTATAGTAACAATTTCTTGAATTTATGTACAAGGGAATTTCAAAGCCTTTGACTTTTATTTAAATTTTGAGTTATGTTATTGTTATTAAACTCTGTTTCCCAATGTGGTTAAAAGGAGTATAACGGATTTGCAAGTGTCCATATATTTAGCATATGTTACAATAAGATATCCCCAGCAGCCCCACATATATATATATCACTTTGTCCTGACTGACTGAATGACAATCATCGCACAGTCCAAAACCATAATAAAATGATGCGGAAATTTTCACAGTAGTTTCCTTCTATGAGAAAAGCGCACACTAAGACGGGGTTCTGAAAAATTCCACCCACAAGCGTGGAAATATGCGCAAAACTTGTGTATGAAACTTTTTTGTTAACCAACCAATAGTCTTCAAACTAATTTTCCAAGATCTACACGAAAAATCATTCGATTTTGGGTAATCCAAAGTTGGGTATCAAAGTTGCAAGGGAGAAAGTTTAATTTTGGTCCGATCTAGTTCAAACTAATTTTCAAAGCTCTACACATTAAATAATACGATGCGTGTCTCAGCAATTTTGGAAAATTCATCCGCATTAGTCGGAAAATTGGTGGAAAACTCTGGAACTCGACATTATTAATTTTCATGCGATTGGCTTCAAACTCATTTTCGAAATTCTTCAAAAAGTACTTAATAGGCCAAAGATTTTGGAAACCTGCTTGTATTCCATATTTGTATAGCTAGAGCTATCAAATTTGATATGTGAACTACTGTTCGCCTCCTCGACAGATTACACTTTAAAAATGTCTGTCAGCCCTTACCCCGCTGCCGCAAATGAGGCAAGCCTAGATCTCGTATATCATTTTAATCATTTTAATCAAATTTGATATCCGAACTGCTAATGAGCCGTCCGATGGACCGCAGAAAACAGAGTGTAAACAGCGTATACCGCAGTCGGGAACTGTTGTTATTTGGTTTGGTTTAATTTGTTGCGGCCTTTGTAGAGCTTATAAAAAAACGAAACAAAAGAAAACCGAATGAAAATAACAAATGTCATCTTTATATTCGAAATGAGTTGCTGTTACAGTTGTTTGCCCCATTATTGAGTGTGACACAACCAGCAACAACAACAACAACAACAACTAAAACAACAACAACATTAACTGCTAACCAAGTCAATCTGTCAGACTCCAACGCAGCTGGAGATGGAGTTGGAGTTAGAGTTAAGACTGGACTTGGAACTGGAGCTGGAGCTGGAGCTGGAAGAGTGAACAATTGTTGAAGAGATTTGTCCAGCCGGCCGGTCAGCCATTTGGTGGTGCTGTTGGTGGTGCCCTCAGCACCACTCAATGCTTTTTAATGCCTTTTTGCAATGTTTATTGTTGTCGCTGTCACACAATTGTTGCTTGTTGCTGTTGCTTGTTGGCTTATGCAACACGGTTGAATTCTTCGCTGGGGCAGGCATTTCACTTGGCACTGCTGGCTTGTTGCAGTCATCGTCATTAGTGTCCAAAAATGAAATGATTGCAAATACTTGGCCGAGTATGCCTAATATCAAAGGCAGCTCAAGTGGGCCAGCTGCAGTCTGTTTGTTGTTTAGGGCTCAAAACTCAAACCTTATAATTTTTACTTTCGTTTCATGTAAGCGCACACATTTCACTTCACTTTTGGCACTGTGTGTGGTGTGTCTGGTGTGTGGTGTGTGGTGTGTGTGTGTAGTGTGTAGTGTGTGTGGGCTGAGGCCCAGCATAACTGGGCTCAGGGTGGTAATCAGCGCCCAAGTCAAGTGGACTCGGACTATCCCCAGCCTCAAACTTGGTTGCGTTTTTAAGTGCAGTCACTTTTTATACCCTATGTACACATGAATTGAATTAGAATGGGTATCATAAGTCTATGCAAATATATGTAACAGGCAGCAGCACCGATTTTGAGACCAGAATATGTATAGAATATTCATGTATAAGCCTGACCAATACTATGTTAAGACTCTCTTCAGAATCGAATTACAATCTTAAATATTATCAAGCAAAAAACTATCGAAGGAGCAGAACCTATAAGAATTGGAGTTACTTATTCTGGTAATCGCTTAATTTAGGTTCTCTTCCAAATATCCTGAAAGTTTCATAATAATCGAAGAAATTTGACCATCGATAAATCAGAACTTATGAGGGTTAGAGTTACTAAATTTGGTATACGCCTAATTTGGAGTGTCTTTTAATTATCCTGAAAGTTTGATAACAATCAAATGAATAACTAAAAAGTTATTTAGGAAAAGGTTTTTTAGCGTAGAAAAAAATATGGATTGTTAGAACAGAGTACAGGGTACCCGCCAGTCGAGCAATCTTAACTGGAGCAATCCTAAATTTTTTTAGGCAGCCTTTCATATTGTATAAGTAATAACCACATTGACTTAGCCCCACTTACGGATACCAACTGGGAAGCTGAAGTTAAAATTTGAATTTGAGTATGAGTTTGGCAATTCAACCACAGCTAGAGCCAGAGCCAGAGCCACTGTCTTTGATGTTGCAACACTATGTGGGCGCACAGTGGTGCCAAAACATTCAAAAACAGCCACTTGATTGCAGTGCTTTAACTAACTACTCACTTGCTACATTCGCAACATTCACATTGTTTGTCGAGTGCTATTTTCGAGCCACTGGCTTCGCTGCACCACTTCGGAGCCACTTATGACTGCGATTAATATTCATTTCTTTTACATTTTTTGAGTGCTGTTTTGACTCTTGCAACAGTGTTTACCTTCATGTTATGGATTCAATGATATTAGCCGAAAAGCAAGCTGTATCAATAAGCAAATTACACCCCACGCTCTACCCCCACGCTGTACACTCAGCACCCTACGTATCGGCACCCTACGTATCGCACACAACACAACACAATCATATACCCTTGCTGGGGGTGTTTTGAACGAATTAGGAAGTGTGAAACGGATTAAAAGAGACGTTTCCGACCCCACAAAGTATATATATTCCTGATCATTATCAATAGTCTAGTCTCTCAGATGATTCCTTTTGCTGCAAACCCTAGAATTTATACAAGCTAATCAAATTTAATCAAATCGGACCATTATATCATATATATTGTAGATACCAATGAACCGAAGAACTTCTTAAGGAAACTGAAAAGCTTAGAGTACATATTAGGAAATAGGGATCTATAATAGAGATTGCTTCTGATCGGTTATCTATACCAAACTCAGCAAGAGTTTTATGATACTTTATATAGTTTTCTTTAGTTAGTTTGGGAAACCCATAAATATGTTAGCTACCATAAAAACAAATCGAAATTGTAAAAAAACATTGCTGGAAGGGTATTCCTTGTTATTGTGATATTATTATTAGAGCAGAAGGAAATCTCATCAAAAAGATTCAGATGCAGCAGCACAGTATTTTATGCCAAGAGGCTTCCTATAGGGATCTCTCCCTATTTTATCTAACATAAGAAACTGAAAGAGTTCAGATCTTTTGATAGATCGTTATGCAGGAGTTACGAATTCTCTGCACAGATGTTTTCTGATAGCCAAAAGATAGGCTGATTTACATTGGCTTGCTCTGGTGAGACTTCAGGGGATAAACACATCATTTACTTAACTATGAAGTAGGCTGAAATTTGATCAGCTGTCTTCTTTGGCAGGCTTAAGTCTCAAGGCCTATTAAATAATTCTACAAGCTGATTCTTTATATTGCCAAGCCTTTTATAGTACCTATTTCTTATCGACATCATTGGATGTTTTGTCATATATCTATTATGACTAGTGTACGAGGCATTAATGATATTACACTTTCCATATATATTTTCAAGATGGATGAAGAAGGGCCTCCCTTTCAGACCCGATGAACAGAGTTTATTCTCCTCTCATTATTGCCAAAACATATTATCATCTATTATTTTAATTATCATATCATATTATTTTACTATTTTGCTCTGATATTACTTGACGTAGATATTTTCTGCAGTTTTTCAAGGCTTTCATCCGACAAAATAGTGTGAATCAGTGAATTTGAGAGTTGAGGTTTATTTGACTTGACTTGGCTTACATATTGTTGCTCATTGCTCATTCCCAACTGGAGCAGACATTGTAAGCCCATTTTCCAAGCATTGGCTCGTGGCAATGGTGCTGTGGCCGGGGGTGAGGAGAGCTTAGAGAACTCAAGACTGCGACGGTGGGCTGCAGGGCATCTGCAACACATGCAGCAGAGGCAGCAGAGGCAGCTCGCTGGGAGGCAGCAGCTGTTGCTGCTGTTAACCGAGAAGCAGCGACTCAGAACATTAATCTTGAGACTTTGCTGGAAATTAAAAATAATAAAGCACTAAATAGAAAATGAAGCGCGCGACTGGGAGCGTGGCAGCGGGTTGTGGGGATGGGGGTAGAGGGTCTTGGACTGGCTCGAGAACTGGAACTGGGAGTAAGACTGGGGACTGGGGACTAACACTTGGCTGGGGAGGGAAGGTGTGAACGGTGCTCGCTCTTAATTGAGCATCGTGAGCGCAAATGCAGCAATTCGTTGTGCTTGGCCGGCTGCGCGGGGAGCTAAGGGGGGAGGATGGCGGCAGGCAAAGCATTCTGGGCTGAAGATGTTGCGTGCGGCTCACTTGATTTCCTTGTTGGTGGCTCGGTGGGCGTCAGGCGCACGTGGCGGTGCATCAACCACCGACCACTGACCACTGGCGCACCAAGCGTAACAATTGGGCGGTGGTCAGTTCCAGCTCCAGTTCCACTCCCATCCGCAGCCGCAGCCACAGCCCGACCCAGCCCCCAGTGCCCCCCACCCGTGCCAAAAGCCGTTTCCTCATTGTCTAATTAAATGTTTCTGCAGTCATAGACACAATTTGATTAGTTAACAGTTAACTGCCTCTTACGAGTGTCTTTTGTGCTCCGCACCTAACCTAAAATACTTTTTTTTTTCTTATCCAGAAATGAGCAATGCATAGTTAAAATCAAAGTTCTTTATAAATTATTACTCTAAAAAGCGGCAAGCGAATTTTTGTTAATTGCGTTCGACCATAAATGAGGTTAGGTATGCAAGTTCTTGTATAACCCCAAATAGTAAAGCATAGCGAACGGCAGGTTTAGTAAAGGTTGCGATTACGATTGACAAGAATCAACTTTGCTGTCTAACAATGAATCCCTAGTGATTTTTCAATCATTAATGAGGTTTGGAATGTCTGGAATCAAAGTTCTTGTCAAACCTCAATAAGTTAAGCTAGGGGTACAACAAAAAGTGCGTTTAGCGTTGGATAGAATCCAAGTTCTTGTCCAACGTCTCCTTTGAACAGCAATGAACTTAACCCTAATTACTTGTTCATGGCGCAAAGCCAGAAATGAAGTTAGGAATGGATGAAATTGAAGTGCTCGTCTAACCTCAAATAATTAAGCACAGCGTACGGAAGGTGGCACCACCAAAGTGCGGTTAGGAATGGTTGGAATTGAAGTCTTTCTTTTTAGCTTTGCTCCAAAATGGAGCAGCTGCTGCGCCCAATTCTATTGGCAGTTGGACAACTTGATGAGTGTGGCTGCTGGCTCACAAAATGTTGCAATCAATGTTGTTGTCAATGTTGTTGTTGCTGCTGCTCTGGCGCTGTCATCACTCGCGGCGACGTTGTCATTGTTTTTGTCGCTGCAGCAGCAATTTAAACTGGGTTAAAAGTACAAACAACACGCAAAAATGTGACGACTATTCGCCAAAGCAATTCTTCAAGAGAAGTGAGTAAGGCACATCAAACAACAACAACAACAACAACAGAAACAACAAAAGCTAGTAACAACAACAAGCACAATAACGAAGTCGTTTACTTTACTCAAATGGCTGTAACCAAATGATCATCACAATGATCATAATGATATCTAAAAAGAGATCCAGAACAGAACTGAACTGAAGAAAACTACCTTGCAAAATAACTCAATCAAATGTGCTTTGATTGAGATCTGACATAAGAACTTGCACAGCAGGTTGCAAGATGGCGCCCGGAAAGTGCGGTTAGAAATGCTTGCAATCGAGACTTTTGTCTAACAACGCTTCCAATGAACTTAACCTTAAAAGGTTGAGCGCAATGTTCAAGCTTTAATGAGGTTAGGAATGAATGAAATCAAAGTTTTTCTCTAAGCTTCAATAAAACCAGATTCAGAACAGAACCATCAAGCAAACTACTTTAATAAAAATAACTCCATTAAATATTTTATTATTGAGATTTGATATAAGCAAGGCAATTTAGTTGAACAATTTGGATTAGATCATGGCTCTTCTTCAAACTATTCTAGGGCTTGTCTCGGTCTATATATTTAATGCACGAGACAAGAACTTAGGACTGGAGACAATTATAAGAATTTTACCTGTAAGCCCTATTGGGTTTCTATTGTAGTAAGTGCGTCTTCCAAACTTTCCACCTTAAAGATCCAAATTTTTCCAATCTTAACTGATTTCCTTATGTTCTTAGTCTGTTTCTACTCTGGTTCGGCATTTGAATTAATTTAAAATAAAATCATAAGTAATATAGCTTAACTAATCTTTCGATTTCATAATTTTATCAAAGCTGAACCCATCTATTATTATCTTTGGTTGATTTCGGCTTATAAATAAACTTAAATCTCGTCTTTTAATGCCAAAGTTAAAACAAAGTTGTAAAAACTACTTAATTCATAATAAAGCTTAGCTTATCTTGGGATTTTTAGCACTTTTGTTATTAACTATTGTAATTCGACCTTTAAATCCTATTTGAATTCGATTTTTACAAAATATTGGAAATGTTTCCCTAAATTTTCCAAATAATATTTTAGGATGGACTTATAGATTATTATTAGAGATTCTCCGATGCTAACATTTTTACCGGCCAACAGAGCTCCAGATTCAATCCGGCTTATAAATCTTCATTAATAATCAATAGGGTTAAATAAAAATTACGGTACTTATTAAAAACTAACTAAAATTAAAACCAAACTTAACCTAAAATTTCGAAGGAGTTTTCTAAAAGATGTTCTAATGATTGGATTTAAGTTCTAACCACACATATTTGCTGCATGTTAGCCATAAGGGGCTAACATATTTTAGCCAACATTTCAACATTCCCAAAATGTTGCTTGTTTGGCAACATTTGTGAGCTTGTTTGGACTTGTCTAGCGGCAGGAAACTTGCTACCCATTGGCGAATCCGAGTCGCAGATGTCACAGAACTTGGTTAGCATATTCTTTTGGGGCCTTCGCTCGCCATTTGGCCCACATGTGTCACACAAATTGTGCGTTGGCTGGCCAAAAAGCGAATCGAACTGAACCAAACCGGGATTTGTGGCTGCTGCGGCTTCTGCTGCCGCTGCTGCTGCTCCAATTGTTGGCTGCTCCAATTTGCTGACCATTTGGCATACTTTAAGCTGTTGCAGTGTGGTTGTGGCATGCAAATGCTTGTGCAACGGCATCGTTGTTTGTGGCAATGAATGTTCAAGATTGCAGCCAGCAAGCGGCAAGCGGCAAGCAGCGCGCAGCATGCGGCAAGTTGCAAGTCCAGCAAGTCCACGATGAATTATTTGTGCTGCGGCAGCAATTTGGTGCAGTGGCAAGCCAAGCACTTGGCCAGAGCAGTTGCCACAGTTGCCACAGTTGCCACAGTTGCATAACCTGTATTAGTTGTTATTACCGTTTCGCAGCATCTACAAACACAGCGCGTCGCAGCTTTCGTGCTGCCGCTCAATCACCGTGCAGAGATTTGCCATTAATCGATAGACGAACGCAGCGATAGCCCTAAGCTTCCAGGCTTGAGAGCTTTAGCACTTGCCAAAAGCGCAGCGGCAAGTGGCTGCGGCAGCGGCAGCGCCCGAGACAGCGGCAGTGGCACTGGCAGCGACACGCATGCAGTCGCTGCCAACGTTGACGTCGCTTGACGCGCGTACAGCTTACAAGACGCACAACGCGACCGCGCTAACTTTCAGTTGCTTTCGAGCTGCACAAGACGACGGTTGGTTTTTAACCCCTACAGCTGCTGCCGCTGCAAAGAGAGAGAGCGAGAGAGATAGAAAGAGAGAGAGAGAGAGAGAGCGAGTGTGCGCGTGCGATACGTGAAAAGTGAAAGAAACATCTTGAGCTTCGTTTTGGTGCGCGTGCGCGTCGGCATCGTCGCCTCGTCGCTTTCGTGAGAGCCGACGACATCGCTTTAAGCTCGACTTGGCGAGCAATTTCAAATTCAGTTGCCGTGCTGAACGCCAAGCGAACGGAACTGTGCGCATCGTGGCGCGTTGACGTCTTCATTGGTTTTCTTATTATTATTTTCCACACTTAATATTCGAACTCGACTCATAACGGTTAACGCATAACGGTCAACGGTACGCGCATTGTGCTCGAGAAATTGCGCGTTTTTTTTGTTGTTGCATGTAATTTTTATTTTGTTATAAATTTTTTTCGAGTGCGTCTTAAGGATAAACACGAGTTAGTTACGGCTAACATACTATTTTTTTGGCACACCTGTGCCTAATTACAAATTTCAATATTTGTATCCATTTACGTTAATTGCTTTTGTTGTTTTTGTTCTCTCTTTTCTTGCAACACAGTTGTTTGTTGTTGGCATGTTCAAGCAAGTAACATTCATAACTTTTGCTCATTAAAACGTGTAAACAAAAGAAGAAAACAAGAACATAAAAAACTGCAAAAAATAGTGTGAAAACAAATTGCAAATTCTAAGAAAAAAAACCAAATTACCCAAAAAAACAAAAACATAAACAAAATAAACTACATCTGAAGATACAACGATAGATCAGAGAGCGACGGATCGAGTGAGCGACAAAATGCAACGCACGCAGTCGCCGCTGTCGACGACAGCGACAACGCTGCTGCCACTGCTGCTGGTGCTGCTGCTGCCACTGCTGGCGTCAGCGCAAGCGCAGGCGCAGAATATAGGTGAGTGTGTCAAGCGAAAGACGAAAGACGAAAAACCAAACGGCAAACAGCAAAGCAAACAAATTTTCTCTCGTTGCTGCTTCGACTGCGGCTGCTGCTGCGCAGCGCGCTGCCTGCTGCCTGTTTGCTTCTTCTTCTTCTTAACATTTTCATCACCCATTTTTGTTGTTTTTTGGGCGCAGCTTAAAAATATTTTGCATACACTTTTGTCGCTGGCTTTTGGTTTCCGGTTCTGCTTGAAACAAAAGCGGCGCAACGCTTCTGCACTTTTTCCCACGTTCATAAAGCAGCAGCAGCAACAACAACAACAGCAAGCACGGCAAAAGTCCAGCTTCAAGTCAAGTGCCGGCAACTGGTCAGCGTGCTGTTGTTGCTGTTGTTGCCCGCTCGCTTTTATATCGGTCAGCTTTTGTACTCGTTAATTATTTCGTGGGATACGCGCGACAAATGAGCGAAGGAACGAAACGGGCCATGAAACGACCAAAGACACCTCTCCCATTCTCTCATATGCATATGCAAGTACAGTGCGCGCTCGCTAGTCTGTACAGTCAAAAACTAAGACTCTTCTCATTTAAGCAACTCTTCTATACTTATATTTATTCCATAACAAGTATTTAATATGCACTCAAAGAAATGACAGTTTAATTTTTAAACTCCCCAGAATGTTTATTATTATTTGCTTATAAAACGTTAAAATTACTATCTTTATTTTGCTATCTTTGTCATCTCTTTCACTCTACATACTCCTACGGTATTATTTTAATACTTTTGAAGGATTGGAATTGTTGTATACAGAGGTAAAAAGTGAACTTTTAAACATTTATCACTTAAGAAGCCTTTTTTTGTTGCTCTTGGAAATAAATTGCAATAAAATTTTTGCTTTCAATATTTTTTAAAACTTATTTCCAATAATGCTCGTTGTGTAAATACTTTTGACTACCTCTGTATAAATAGACACCAAAATGGTTTCAAAATTAAGACTATTTTTATTAAAAATTAAGAATCTTCTTAAATTCTTACTACAGAAACTCCAATTAATGCATATTAAAGATTAAAAATTTATTAAACTTTTTCTACTTTTCATGGAAAACTTGTCATCAAAAGCTGCGAGAATCAAAAGAATTAGAAAAAAAAACGATATATAAACTTATTAACACCGCAAATCATTAATTTCGAATTTCAATACAAATTTTAAAACTATGAGAATATACTTTTTAATCAAATTGGCAAGTTTTTGTTTTTTTTTTTATTTCCTACTCACTTTTCGCTTGAACATTTTTCTAATTCTTTTGGCTGACAAATGACATTTTCCATTGTCTTTTATCTGAAGTTCTCAAGAGCTTGCAACAGGTCTTCAAAAAAGCATTTTGATTAAGTGCCATGATATTGCTTTTCAATATCCCTTTTCAACTTTATCTTTATTTTCCGCATTGTCATGGCAATCAAAATAGAATGAATCTTACACAATTCCCCCTTTGTTGCTGCTTACAATATATACAACTGAAGGAGCGTGCACTGTACTTCGATATATATATAGATATATGGTAGATATAAGTATATATTCGCTTGGGTCAGCTGGTGGGCGTGTCCGCAAATGTTGACCGCAGGAAACGGATGTTTGTTTGGGTCAGCAAACAAAAATAGCAGCAAAAATAACAGCAGTAAGGTGTCACACACACACACACACACATGTATACACAATACAAAAGACTTAGGCAACAAACTTGCTGTTGCTGCTGTTGCTGCTGCTGCTGCTGCACGTGGCAACGTCAACTGCCCCGGGGCAGCTAGCAGAGCAACCTGTTGTGCCTGTTGTTCTTGTCTCCAATTACCAAACCGAGTTGCTGCACGTGGCATCAGATTGGGTTACAGTTACAGTTAAGCAGGTGTTGTAACGGTGTGGGGAAGAGGCGGAGTCAGAGGCACAGAGACAACAGCAATAATAACGCCTTGAACTTGAGAACAAAGAACCGCTCAAGGGGCAGGTTCAAGAAGACCGTGTCAGCGATTTGTTGCAGACACTTTTACTGTTAGCCAATGCTTTGTTTTCAACAGTTACGACTCCACTTCCCCCCCAATGGATCAATAACTGTTGAGCTAACAAAAGGAATTGAGTTGGAACTGGGAATCAGCTTGTTAGGAAATTTATTATTATTATTTGAATTTAATATCAGCTGAAGAAAATAACATTTTTTAATTGAAGATTACTTCACATTGAATATGTAAAACTATCGATTAGTTCGATACATGTGAAATTTTAGTATTTTTGTACTTTTAAGCAAGTTGGCAGTTCGGTTGATCTTAATTATTCACTGTGAATAAGCATTCTGAGAAGAAATTTATACTGGCAATTGGTATTCAAGTGTTTAAATATTGTTACAAATGAGACTTTTATTAAAAACAATGTGAGAAGTGATGTAAAAAATCGATTTTTTGCATGGAATCGATGTTTTATGATGTTTTTCATACAAAAATCGATTTTTTACATCACAAGTATGAAGCAATAATATTTGAAAGCGTATCGACCAACAACCATATCGAGTGCCTTTCGAACTGGATATGTTTATCTATAGAATTCATACAGGTACGACAACATACTCCTATCCAGCATTAACACAGTTCTTTAATATCGCTGGAGTGCATAAAAGAATGCCTAAGATTTGAATCAATTCTATAATAGTATGTCGTCGCTGGTAACTTAAGATGCGCACATAAAAGGAATTGAGTTGGAACTGCAATCAATTCTTGGATATAATGCATTGTCCGAATCTTAAGATGGGCTATTATCACCTAAGTTTTTCTTATAAACCGTTAGGCACACGCAATGCGTTGTGGAAAGGCAAAAGAATAATCAAATCTAAGCTGTGGGAATTGCGGCCGAAGAAATTAATTTAAATTACAAATCAAAAACAAGACGGAAAAACTAAAAAATAACAAAACAAAAACTGACTGAAAAACCAACGAAAAATGTTGTTGCTGTTGATGGCATTTTAAAAAGACAGCCCTAAGAAATGGGCGACAACAACAACAACAACAACAGCAGCAACAAAATTGTCTAAGAAATTAAAATAAAATTTACGAGCAGCTAAAAATTTCACAACTACAACAGCATCGAACAAAAAGCTGCCAGCTTTTTTTTTGCCCCGACAAATGGGAAAGTTTTTAATATATTTTTCACAATTGTATTTCATATTGTTGACAATAAGAAAAGTAAAAGTGCAATGTAAGCGACAACAACAATTACAACAACAACAACACACAGCAGAGAAATGGCAGCCAAGTTGAAGACAACACTGCTCCGAAAACAAGGAAAATATCTTAGCTTACCCAGCAAACTGTGGCCCAGCAGCTCTACAAGAGTCCCATAATGATGAGCAGGCATTACATCTGGTACATATAGTATGTATACTAGAGATGAGCAATATTATTAGTTTGCAGTCACACTGAAAACTTTTAAGACTTACCCAGACATCGAAAATGTTCTACCATCTGGGAAAGAAGATCCCATCGATCAACACTTATGATTGTCCGGCATCTGTTGTCGTGAAATTTGAATAAATTTCTTTCTTTCCATAGTTTTCTTCTTCTTACAATTTCCAGAACAGTCCAGCCGATATTGTAACATGGTTTCTGTCTGTTAATATCGATATTGCGCTGTTAATGTTAACAGTGATTAATATCGAGACTTTGACTGTTAATATCAAGACGATCAGGCCTGTTCGTAATACCTCTACCAATCATATCAATCGGAGTCAACATTTTAAGCCATTCCCGAATACGAAAGACGTTTGAATATTCGGTTTGAAAAGATGTTGCAATTTAAACAGTTTAAACATAACCTCAAATGTGTATTTCTTCATCTGAAAGTCTTAAAACAAAATCTTAAAGGATTCGGAAAGAAGAAAGTACTCGGAGAAGAACACATGGACTGTTACTGTGGATATAAGGACTGTGACTGTTACTGTTAATACTATCAGAACTGTTACTCTGTAAACGTTGAAATGTAAACTTTTCAAACATAACCTCAAACCTTTGTTATTTCATCCGAAAGTTGTAAAACAAAATCTTAAAGAATTCGTAATATAAAGTACTCGGAGATGAATGTGGATATCATTACTGTGACTGTTCCTGTTAATATCAGGACTGTTACTCTTGATAATCAGTGATATTCGTCAGTCACAGTGACTCAGTCGCAGGAACGACGATATTGCTTATGTGTTCGGTGTACCATCTGGTATCTACTGGATGAATACGCCCATGTGTAGGTCTAATGACCGATGGTTGTCTAATTTAATGCTGGGAGATGGCGACTGGGGCCCAGTAATGATGATATTGTGTGCCCACGTCGGTATAATCATCATGATGAGCAACATCTAATGCTCGATTGCATTGCGGAAGCTCAGCGTTTAATTGCAATGCGAAAAATCAGGCATAACTATCCGCAGATGCTTGTATCTGCGAGATACATAACTTGCGAGCTGTATCTGTATCTTGTTGTTGCTGTTATTGTGATGCCCATGTCGATGGCTGTGCCTTGCCTCGCTTTGCCTTGGCTCATTTGTGTAACCACAGTGAGCCAGTACACAATGCCTGAGAGCCATAAGGCGTCTGTTTGCCAGACAAAGTTGGCCAAAACATGGGCGTGGCACTTTGTGCGCGCATGCGTGCAAACATTTTTGTTGCAAGCGCTGCTTTTCTCGTTTGCGGTTTGCATTGGGCAAATCCCGAAACGAGGCGGTGGCTGCCCTTACATAATACCCGTAGAAACAAACTGCCAGCCGCAACAAGGAAGTCCACGTTAAGGAAGCCAAAACAGTCACCGTGGGCGGGAATCACGCACTTCACTAGGCACAACAACAACAACAACCACAACTAAAGTTGAGTCTTACTTGCAACAAGTTCGAGTCTGCAAAAATATCCTGAAAATAGCTACAGCTTTTGATAGCAGCCTCCAGTGTGTGCATATAAAATTTCAAGACACATAAAATGATTGTAATTGCTCAATTCGTTTTTATACACTTGCGGGCGTAATACCGTAATAATATCAATAGCTTGAAACATAGTTGAGCTTTATTTGTTTTTGAGTGCCCACATACCAAATTTCATAGCTCTAGCTGTAATGGTCGCTGAGTTCAATGGAGTTGCAACCTTACCGCCTGCTGTTTTCCATTGCGCAACCTGGCGATAGTTTAGGTTAATTGGAAACCGTTGCGGCAATCGCAGAGATAAGCAACATTTAATGATTTTGATTTTTGTTTTGATAATGATCTCCGGCTGGGAGTGTGACAATTGTCGGGGCCAAAAGTCACAGTGACAGTCAAAAGTTGACGCAATTGTCGCGCACTTGCTACAACAATAACAATAATAACAACTCGAATACCCCTCAATATGTTTGGCCTCACAATTTTACGCAATTGAAGTTGAAATTTTGTCGAATAAATTTGAGGTGCAATCTTCATCAAGTGTTGCCACCTTGGCACGTAGGAGGCCAATCTGCGGAGTGGAGAGAAGTGGGGGAGTGTGTGGAGTGGCAACTGTCGAATGAAAATGGAAATGAGCTACTGAACAACTGAACAACTGAGCAACTTGCGCAAGCTGTCAAATGGCCTTGCCGGTTAATCACAGAAAGTTGACGTTGGTATTTGGGAGCTGAGCTGCTGGCGCTGTCGTTGATTGATGGAAACTAGCCCACAGTAACTGTATGCTCAAAGATATGGGTATAAGCTTGTATAAACCAGCAGATTGACACATAAGTTGTAAGCATTTGTTACCAATTTGGAGAGCGGCATGCCGCAACAGGTCTGCGATAAGACAAGTTACAAGCTACAACTCGAGACATGTTCAATAAAAGATATCAAATCATTTAAGTTGCATACTGTAGACTGAGAAGGAGAAGATGGATTGGTAATCTGAGAGTGCCTAACACTCTGAGAAATGTGAGGGACAGTGTAAATTCTAGCACTTGAGCTCAAAGCCTGAGAAAGGTAAACTGATTCTTGCTGGGATGAGTTTTAAGCACAAGTTTATGAATAGTTACTCTTAAACAATGCAAAATTCGATAACTTGTTTTTAAATTTGTGGAGATAAAGCAGCTCAAAGATGGAGAATTTTTATTAATAATGATTGTTTAAGGAACTTTATTATTGTGAAGAAGATGTCAATCCAAATAGAAGATGAAGGAGCATGAGTCTTAAGCAGAAGATTATGAATAGTTACTCTTAAACAATCCAATATTCGATAACTTCTTCAAAATGTATAATGATAAAGCTGCTCGAAGATGAAGAAATTATATAAATAATGATTGTTTAAGGAACTTCATTATTAAAAGGAAGATTTCATTTCAATCAACTAAAATATAAGATACAAGGAGCATGAGTCTTAAGCAGAAGTTTATGAATAGTTATTCTTAAAAACCAATATAAAAGTTCCAAAGATAAAGCAGCTGAAGATGAAACAAGGATCGTTATTAAAAATGAATGTAGTCCATGAACAGGACTTAAGGGAATATATTGGACTTTATTTAAAAGACATTCTCCCCCACACCAATACATATAAAGAACCACAATTTTAGTTTATTTTGTTTTTAATGTACACTGCAAAAAATGTATTTACATTTTCAAGAAAGCAATTCTGTAATGAAAAATCACTTTCACAAATATATGAGCTACCAAACATTGAATAAAGAAGTCAAAGTTCTTTAAAATGCAAGGGATATTTATAAGGTTTTACAGATTTCCAGAATGTGATGAATGTTCAGAACCTCTGCACTAAAACTAAAGTTGATTGTTAAGCCAACTTCAGTTAGGAATAGGTAGGCTGTAAATGGTATAAACAGCTTCAGAGACTTGTTACAGGCATTAGTTGAACCCAACTTATGAGCGAACTGCCAACAAAGATGAGCCAATAGCTAAAATTGTTAATATTGCTCATCCCAGTGTAAATGATGATGATATGCGAGTACGTTGTTTCGTTTGATTGAAATCATCCGAGCTGGCTGGAATTGTTAATATTATTTTGATTTTGTGGGTGCAGCTCGTTTATATGGGATTCTCAAGATTGCAATCGAAATATAAATGTCAGCTGCAATTGAATATTTCTGTTATGTGATTAAAACAATATTATATATATGTATATATATATATATATATCTTCTTCTTTTTTTGGCCTGTAACTTTCGCGTTTGTTGCCTAAGTCATTCGTATGGCGTTGCCATCTGTGTGAAATTGTAATGTGTGTCGGCAGTGAAATGCTCGGAAAGTGAAACTATCGTCTAATAAATAAATGAAATTGTTTGCTATTAGTAGCGCATTTAAATGACAACAGCAGCAGCAACAACCACCAGTGCGGCCACCATGAAAGCTGAAAGGAAGAAAGGTGTAGCTAATGTTGGACGACAGAATTTATGCGCTTTTTAATTTAATTAATTGTAATGAATGTGCGAAGCGTTGTTGTTGTTGTTGTTGTTATTGTTATTGTTGTTGTTGTTGTTGTTGTTGTTGTTATTGCTTGCCACTTGTTGTTGCCATTTTGAAATGGCTGGCAACAATTGTCTGGCACCTGATTCATGACTCGTTTTGCAGCCATCAATGCCACACAGCCGACTCCATCGAAATTGTTATAAATAATTGGCTTTTGTTAATAACTTTAAGCGTTGTGTGCGTGCTTAAACATGTGTGTGCCTGTGTGTGTGCCTGTGTGTGTGTGCCTGTGTGTGCGTTTCGTCACTGGCCTACAAAAAAATCTGTTGCAATTGCCATCAAACAAATGCCATAAAATTAACTGCCAAATGCGCTGTAGTAGAAACATTTTGACTGCAGCTAAGCAAAGGCCATAGTTAGAAGTCCATATCGATAGCGATATTTATCGATAAATGAAAACTAAACTAAACTAAATGCATGTTCCCAATTCCGAGCACTTTACACGATTATTTAATAAGATTTATTGATAGCTTTTGGTATCAAATAAATGGAATATATGGGAATATACTACAATCAAGGCAAAAATTCTCAATTTCTGTTTAAAGTTCATTCTCACCATTTATTTTTAACGTTATTTCTTTAAAGAAACATCAGGAGTTCCTTAGATTAAATTGCTTGGAAATAGATTCAAGTTTATAAGTCTTTATTCTTATAAACATTTATGCGCAGCATGTTTTTCATTATCTCATGAACTTTTATAGTAATATTTAATTTCCATATCACCCACTTACTTAGTTTGAACGCATAATAATATTTTCATGTAATTATTGGACAGTTGTGGCAAAAATCTAGTTAGAAAATATGACACATAAATGTAAGATAGTGTGAACAACTTTTAAGTTAGGATCTTTGGGTACAGCAACTTTCACAGCCACAGGTAGCAGTAAGAAATAAAAATATTGCGATTCCAAGTGTGGAGCAATGGAAACACTTTGGCACACCGCCCACACACACACAACACACGCACACACACACACACACAACGCAGCCAGAAGAATGTTGGGCAGCATTTTTAATGTGGGTGAAAGCCAAGCCCATTTTGTTGTGCCTACCACACACTGACACACAAGCACACACACCCATATCAAATATAAGTGCTTTAACCATGAGCTAAAGTCTGATTTGGAACCACTGTGCAGCTGCTGCATGAAGAACCATTGCAATAACAATTTCAATAACAATAACAATAACAATTGCAATAGATTATGGCGCCTGTTCGCCTAGAACATTGCCTTATGGATCCCATATATATGTCTTTGGGGCCCAGCTAATTGCAGACATGGACTCTGGACTCTGGACTCTGGACTGTGGACTAGAGATGAGCAGCATACTTATCACTGTTACTTGCCAATATCAGTGACTGTTACATATTTAAATACACGGCTTACAAATCTATATTGCCATTTAAGTATAGTAACATTTCAGTCTATTCACCAAGTCACCAAGTCGCATTCTACGATCTATTAAGACTTCTCCAGACATCAAAATTATTCTACCATCTGAAACAAAAGATCCCATCTATCATCACTTATGATTGTTCGGAAGATTAGGAATTGATAGCTTCTTCCTTTCCATAGTTTTCTTCTTCTTAAAATTTACAGAACAGTCCAGCCGATATTGTAACATGGATTCTGTCTGTTAATATCGAGACTGTGACTGTTAATATCTACCAATCATATCAATCGGAGTCAACATTTTAAGCCATTCCCGAACACGAAAGACGTTTGAATATTCGGTTTGAAAAGATGTTGCAATTTAAACAGTTTCAACATAACCTGAAATGTGTGTTTCTTCATCCGAAAGTTGTAAAACAAAATCTTAAGGGATTCGGAAAGAGAAGTACTCGGAGAAGAATACATGGACTGTTACTGTGGATATCAGGACTGTGACTGTTACTGTTAATATCAGAACTGTTACTCTGTAAACAGTTGAAACATAACCTCAAACCTTTGTTATTTCATTCGAAAATTGTAAAACAAAATCTTAAAGGATTCGTAAAGAAAAGTACTCGGAGCTGAAAGCACGCATGACTGTTATCCGGACTGTTAATGTGGATATCATTAATGTTATCAGGACTGTTACTCTCGATATTCAGTGACATTTGTCGAGTCACAGTGACGAGATATTGCTCATGTCTGCTGTGGACTATGCACTCGGTGAAATTGCTGAGCTGTTGCAGTTGCTGGCGCCGTCATCATCATTATTATCATAGCGAGCATAATGATCATCTGCGTGGCACAAGTTCAATGGCCGTTTGGCTGAGGCTGGCTTATCCCCAGCAATCGGAAGTGATGATGACGCTGCGCTTCCAATGCGCCGCTGTGGCCAATCAATAAACGCAGCAACAGCAGCAGCAACAGCAGCAACAACACTTACCACACATGGGCAATTGTTGCTGCTGCAGTTGTTATTGGGCGTTTATGTTACCGTTGCTTGTTGCTTGTTGCTTGTTGCAGTTGCCTGTTATTGTTGTTGCTCCCGTTGTTGTTGTCCACCTGCTGCAACCTGTAGCTGCATATCAAGTTCCGAGAGTTGTCGATCTTAAGCGGCTGATTTCATAATGTTGCTGCTGCTGCTGCTGCTGCTGTCTAGCGGTAAAACTCGGCCAATTGGAATGCCAGCAACAAACACACAAAAGGCACAACAAACATACCTATACATAAATATATATATATATATACAAAATTTGATAATCAAGGCACGCCAGCAACAATGAGCACGAGAACAGCAACAACAGCAACAATATGAAAATGTTACCAAAGTGAAATTTTCATAATAAAAGACGCTGCCCACGGACTGCTAAATGGCTTCTAATTTTCACTTTAAACTGTGCTTCTTGTTGTTGTTCAGGTTGTTTGTTGTTGTTGTTGTTGCTGTTGTTGCTGTGGTATTCATTTGCATAGCGTGCTGCGAACGCGTTGACAACAACTTGTTGGTGAACTTTGGCTAGGAGAAAGGCCAACAAGGCAACAACAACATTTGATTTATTTCATAAGTTCTATTTTTATGCTTTTGCAGAGTTTATTATAATAATATCTAGATAAATTGTAAGAAGATGTTTCTGTCTATATTATAATATAATATTTATACCAGAACCAGCCAGATGACTATAACATTTCGCTGGACATAGCAACGATGTGTCCAGAGGTGAGTCATCCTAGGAGCAACTTTTTTGTTAACCAAAACTCACCAAGCCAAAGTCTAGTTAAAGTGCTTAGATGTTGATCTAATTATACTATATCTTATAGCTGATCTTATAGTAACAATCGTCTTCGAAATGAGTTTTTGTTGGCGCAACTTTTTTGTTTTTGAAGATATCTTCACCAAAACTCACCAAACCAAAGGCCTGTTATAAGTAATACCTAGATATTTGTTAAATTTTATAAAAATGTGACCATTATATCTTATAGCTGATCTTATAGGAACAATGGGCTAAGAAATAAGTTTTTGTTGGCGCAACTTTTTTGTTTTTTAAGATTTCTTCACCAAAACTCACCAAGCCAAAGTCAAGTTAAAGTCCTTAGATGTTGATCTAATTATACTATATCTTATAGCTGATCTTATAGTAACAATCGTCTTCGAAATGAGTTTTTGTTGGCGCAACTGTTTTGTTTTAGAAGATATCTTCACTAAAACTCACCAAGCCAAAAGCCTATTATAAGTAGTACCTAGATGTTGATTAAATTTGATCAAAATCTGACTATTATATCTTATAGATGATCTTATAGGAACAATGGGCTAAGAAATAAGTTTTCGTTAAGGCAACTTTTTTGTTTTTCAAAGATATCTTCACCAAGCTCAGCAACTGCATTAACACTGCTCATTAATTGCCCAGGATTTAATTAAAATCTATATGCTCTATCATAAAGCTGCCATAGGAACAATTCATGAACTTCTTGTATGGAAAAGATTTCAAGAATCGTATATATCTTCTGCCACGCCGCAGCTAACTGTTCTTTCTTGTTTGACCATGGCTTTTAATGTCGTTTTTGCTTGGCTTTTATGCAGATTGTTTGCTTAAGCTCCGCTTTAAATATCTTTATATATATATATATATGAACCCAAAAAAAACACACACAATTAGTTTTACAAAAATTAAAAATAAAAATTAACCGCAGCTTTTTTGTGTGTGTGTGTGTGTGTGTGTGTGTGTGTGTGTGTGTGTGTGTGTGGCGGCTGCCAAACAAATTTCAGCGAGCACAGACCACAAAAATGCTATAAAAAAACAAACAGTCAACCAAATAAAGATGCCAGGCAGCAACAGCAACAACAGCAACAACAACAACAACAACAACAACAGCAGCAGCAACAACGCATAGCATTGAAAATGTTCGCAGCAAAGTCGAGCTAAGAAAATCTGGCAGCGTGTGCAACAAATTAGGCACAAACCAAAAATAAATGCAAAAAACAACAACAGCAACAACAACAACAACAACAGCGGCAGCAGCAGCAGCGGCAGCAACTAATGAAAAATTGTGAGCCAGCAGCAGCAACAACAACAGCAACAACAATGCAGTGCACACAAAATTAGCAACTGCAACGAGAACGCTTCTCAGCAGCGCACAACAGCAGCACACACACACACGCACACACACCTATACACACTTTAAGCGCAGCGCACGAGCCGTGAAGCGAGTTGAGCATGCGCAAAGCTTCAATGTTGCTGCCGTGCTGCCGCATGTTGCTGCCGTGCTGTTGCAGGTGTTTTCGCAGCTGCTGCTGTCACACACACACACACACACACACAAACACATACAGACCAAGTTGGCGCTGCATTTGGGCTCGTCTTGACCCAGTTTGTGTCCACACAGGCAGAGAAGGACGACGGCAACAGTTGCTGCTGCTGCTGGCAACACCTTTCTTTCTACGCTTGCACATTGATTTGTTGGCTTGACTTGGAATGCGGTCAACTGGCAGCAGCAATAGCAACAACAACATCAGCCAGAACCACAGCAACAGCAGCAGCATCGCTTGGTCAATGTCGTTGCCTGACAATTGCCCATTGCCGACCGATTGCTGTTGGCCAGCTTGCCAGCGTGTTGGCCAATTGCCGTTGCTTGGCCTTGCTTTGGTTTAGCGGCAATCAAGCGTTGCCTTTGCGGCAAAAGTGCCGCAAAAATCGTATCGAACCTGTTATATAGAGAAGCTCTTCTCTAACGCTGTCTCTAGCTTCCCGCTTCCCGCTTCCCGGTTCTCGATTCTCGATTCTCAAAGACTAACAGGGGCTCCACTTTCAGCGAGACCTTGTCAACAAGACACAGTTGGGAACATAAGACTGGGCGCAGGTGAAAGATGTTGCTGCTGAGCCCATTGCAAATGCCTCCCATCGGGTATATCAGACTTGAGAATATGTTAGTAACAGCAGGCGACAGCTGCGAACCTATAAACTGTGTATATATACCAGTCGAGTTGATCTAGCTCTGTCTGTCTGTCAATTTTAGAGACTTCGAGGGTTAGATTATAGAGTTGCCTAATTATGGATAATATTGATGTTTGACCAACCTACTAGAGAGTTTAAGCCAATTAAGTTTGTTTTCAATCTTTAATTCTCCTCCCTAAGGATGTAAATAATTCGAAATAACATCGATGATTACTTCTCTTTTTTCAATCTTAACTTCTGCCCCTTAAGGATGTAAATATTTCTGAATAACAGCGATGCTTACTTGATACTGGAAACAACGATTATATTTAGTACTTTTTGTGTTGAAAAAATCTATTTTAATCGCTTAAACGATTACTTTTTTTATCCCCGCTAACTCTCACATAAAATCGACGAGAAATTTGAAGATTTGTTGAAAGATTTTAGCATTTATAATTGCTTAATCGATTACTTTTTATATACCTACGCCCCCCGCATACCCCCACAAATCAATAAATTCGCTTAGCTACCACAATTTTAAAGATATAGCCTTGATTTTAGCACCGCTGATTCTTAAGCTACTCTTGCGCTGCTGTACCAAATTTCAGCACAATCTAATAATAAACACTAAAGTTATTCAGGATTTTAATCATATACCATGTATTCGAAGCAAAGGCGAGCTGCTGGCAGCGTGTTTATGTGTATGTGTGAGTATATATATATACTATATAAGCAGAGGATATCTTATTGTACAGCAAACTCCACTCGAGCATTCTTAGTTGTTTCTAGTTGCTGCTGTGGCTCATTGTCTACAGACGTTTGTTGTTACTGGTTCTATGCTAGTTCTGATTGTTGTTGTTGTGTGGGGCAGCTTGTCAACGTTTTATGTAACTGTCTAAGCTTGAAAATTTATTGTTGTCTATCCGTCCATCCGTCCATCTGTCTGTTTGTCTGTGCGCACCGTTATATAAAACGCGAAGTCAAGACAAGTCAGCGCATGTTGATTTAATACGCTTAACAGCTTCTAGCTGGACAGCGGCTTATGGCTTATAGACAGCGTACAGACGACGACGACGCACTGATGGCTCACTCCAAGAGTGCTTGCTGAAAGAATAGTTCTGCAAAACAGCAACAATGAACTTGGGCGGAAGTACAAATCAAATGACTTAGGCAACGAACTTGCTGAGCTGCACATTTTGGGCTAACAAGGCGCATCCATTGCACAAACAACAGCAACAACAACAATGCAACACTTGCGAAATGCCTTTTAACGAGCTGCCACTAATTTTGTCCGCCAGCCAAATGCAGCTACAACTGCAACATCAGCTGCAACAGCAACAACTTCTAACTGGGTCAGGCAGCGTCTGCCCCAAGAAGCTGCTGCTGCTGTTGCTGCTGCTGTTACGCCGCGGCGGCTCAAATGAAATTCTCAAAAACCGGCCAAGTGAAGCAACCAACGCGCCAATTTATGTAAATCCAAAACCAATCAGCCTCAAACGGCAGCGGCAACAACAACAACAACAACAGCAGCATCGTCAATATGATCATTATGAGCTCTGCTAGACTAACGGCTTAAACCGTTTCTTATTTGACAATCAAGATGCGAGCAAAAGACAGAGAGAGACAGAGACAGACAGAGAGAGAGAGAGAGAGCAGTGGAGCCTTAGAAAATAGTTGTATATATACCCTGTATACTCAGGATATAGCCAGGTGTAGCAGACTGGAACTTTTGACGGCTTAAAACCAAGCCGATTTTCGCTTTTCATATCTTATCAATATTTAAATATAATTATAAATATAATTATGCACATGTATTAAGTTACTTTAAAAATTAACCATAATTCTACTTTAAATATAGATAAATTCTACTATTATTACTCAGGATATAATGCTAATGAAAAAGGATAATAATAAAGTGTTCAAAAAGGGAAATTATATGTTTAAACTACTTATAAAGCACACGCTTAATAGATTAAATAATAATTATAATAAAAGCCTTAAGAGATTGTCAGTGATAAGATTGGGATAGAAATTTATTCTTCCTCAGGCTTTCCAAAATAGCCTCTTAAATTTACAAAATTTGTTTTAAAATTCTATTACATTTATCATATTTCTGCTATTTTCTTTTTAAAAAATCCTATAAAACAACTGCATTTATAAAGCATAAGAATACAAATTAGTATTATAAAGAGCATACAATTTTTGGGGAACCCACGAGAAATGTCAGAGCTGGAGAAGAATTTATCCGCAACATCTCCTTTGTATCCCACCCCGGAATTTTTCAATTTATCCCTATTCCAAAGAGTTCCTTGAATGTGGAAGGATTTCCGTGCTAATGCCCTGTCTCTTTTTGCATAAATTGTACTAGCCCGGCGATTAAGCTAGACGCCATACCACTTATAACAATTTAAATGTTAATTGTGAGATTATTTAAAAAAAAAAAAAAATTTAAAAATCTCAATATAAGCATAAATTGTTAGTAATGAAAGGCAGTGCTGTATTTTCTGAACAAACATAAATATAAACTACATATGCATATGTGAATTCAGAAAAGTAAGGTTCAGAAAATCGAACCATAATAAAGATCACCCTAAAAGTCGGACAAGTTCCATTTAGTAGAAATCATATCTAAATTTAGAAGATATATTTTTCTTAAGGCAACTTTCTGAATTTTAGATCATTTCTTTTTTATGAGTGTGAGTATTTGTATAACATTACAGGGTATCTCGCCTCGTGCTCGCATTCTTTGCTTGTTTATTTCTCTTTTATGTAGCGACAAAGGGGCTCGCTCAGCACGAAACATCAAAATTAGTTGGGCCATGAATCATTGTGGCTAAGACCAGACCCCTGCCGCCTCCCCCCCTCCCCCCTCTCTATCTCTCTCTGCCCTCGCTGCTCTTGCGTTACCACAAAAAGAAAAGGGAAAACCTTTTAATGGGCGCATCTCTTGGACACGCTGCGCTTTTCACTCGCCTCCGTTGAAGCTGAGAGACTCTGAACCTATCGCAATTGGGTCATCAGCCAAGGCAAATGATGTTTGCTTTCCTTTGGGCCGCACTTGCACTTTTCAATTTCGTAATTGAAGCGGCAAGCAGAAAGAGGAGAAGAGCAGGAGGAAGTTTAGAAGAACTAGAGCTGAAGAACCAAGCAACTCCAGCCACAGTTGCCCAAGCGTGGGCGTTTGAGCAATCAGCGCATGACGCGACCTCCCACTCCAACAAAACTACTCCTCAGCTATACCCCTTCCTAACTTCAATCTTCAATCTTCAATCTTCAGTGTTCAATCTTCATTCAATCTCTCTTGAGCATCTAATTAGCCAAGTGTTGCTCTCAAAAGGCGCTGACAAATTCACACGAAACTTATTTTTGGGCGGTTCTTTTTTCCGACAAACTACCAAAACTATAATTTCCGTTTCTCCCTTCGTCTGCACCTCTCCGCTCACAATTTCCAGACAGTTGTTGTTGTTGTTGTGCACTTGTTGTGCATTTAAAATGAAATTAGCCGCCATACGCAAATTGTTGTCGCCGTGGAATGCAAATTGTTTTTGTGGAATGGCTTCGGACTTGCCACAAGTTGCGTTTCATTTGTTGTAGAAAGCGACGTGCAACCAGCAATCAGCTCGTTAAGACAGGGCGGAACAGCAACAGCAACAGCAGCGGGCGGGGGTTGTGGGGTGTGGGGTGTGGGGCATGCAGCTGCTTATTAAAGTTGCGTTTCGCCAGAAAAAAAGTTATCTCAATTCTTCAGCTCACTTTGAGCTAAACTATTGCAGTTTCTAAGCTAACAAACTAGTTCTTAAGTTAATTTTTTGTGCTTTACAACACTGTTTAATTCCTTAAGTTTCGCTTACCGCTCTGCTGTTGAGCTTTGCAGCCCCATTACATCCTACAATACCTTTTTTTAAGTGTTTTATTGATTCATTTTAAACAATTGACCCTAACAATACACATTTCTTTAAATATTCATGACTTACCCAACACTGTCTCTCACTAAATATACTTTTCAAGAGCTTTTCAAGCATCTAAAGCTTCATGCGAGCCTTGACATATTGTGTTATCAAGAAAACTCACTAAACTATTGCAGTTTGAAAGCTAACTAGTTCATTTTTTGTGCTTTCCAATACTTTAAAGGCTTTTAGTTCCTTAAATTTCATTTACCGCTCTGCTGTTGACCCTTGCAGCTCTAGCACATCCTATAATCCTTTATTCATTGATTAATTTTGAACAATTGACCTTAACAACACACATTTCCTTACATTCTCATGAGTTACCCAACACTGTTACTTTCACTAAAAACACATTTCAAGCGCTTCTCAAGCACCTGAAAGTTTCATGCGTGCTTGGACATATTGTGCAATCAAGAAAGCTCATTAAAAGCTCGATTAATTAGGTTTAAATTTCAAATTGAGTTTTCTCTATGTCACTCATTAATTTTGGAACTAGTTCGCATTGCGTTTTCTATTCCATATGATATTTTGCGTTGTCAATGCAGCGAACTGGCAAGTCCACTGGTTCATTGAACTAGTTCCACTCCACTCGCTCATTAATTTGGAACTAGTTCGCCTTGCGTTTTCTATTGTTTTGTATCCCATATGATATCTTAGTCGCGTTATCAATACAGCGAACTGGCAAGTCCACAGGTTCATTGAACTAGTTCCACTCACACTAATTGACTAATCAGCGCCCATTCAATTCACATGCAATTAACATTTCACCTGCGTTCGGCACAAACCTTGCTTGCTGCCCTCCTCCCCACTCACTCCCCCTGCCACCCAATGCCCCCTTTTTTCTACCTTTATCCCCCTTCCCCTTTGGCAAGACGAACGCACACATTGTTTGGCCTTGCTGACCCGCCCGATGGGCAAAGCTTTCGCTTTTTGCGCTATGAATGCTTTTTATCTGTAAGCTAGAGACCCCCCTTCCCCCTTCCCCTCCCCCTCCCACTTCTTCCCTCTTTCTATATGTGTCTTTGTGCAAACAATTCGATATTTGAAACGCAACAACAACAACAACATCAGCAATGGCCGAGGCGTTGATGGGCAATTTGTTACAACAAGAGCAACAACATGTGCAACAAGTTGTAAATTATAACTGTTATTATTATAAATTATTGCTATTATTATAATTATTAGATGAATTTGTATTGCTTTGAGGAGGCGCATACAATGAATGCTATGAAAACGGCTCAAGTTGTTCAGTTTATTCGTTTTTTACGTACAAATTGCTGTTGTTGTCACACGTAGCATGTGTGTGTGTGTGTGTGCGTGTGTGTGTGTGTTTGTGTGTGTGTGTGTGTGTGTGTGTGTGTGCCGGGTATCACTTTCACTAAGTTCGCGCACGTAGAAAGCAAATGAAAGCAAAGCAAACACAAAAAACGCCACAACAAAATGTTGCAGGTAACAACACATGCCTTATACCCTACTATAATGATATACTATATATATACTATATATATACTATATATATACTATATATTTAGCTTATACTCTCAACTGCAAAGAAAAGCCGCAGATAATTTCCATGCTTGGCAACCTTTTCGGGTCTCTCCCGAACTTGCCAGCTAAATCTATCCGCTGCCAACTGAGAGTGTCTTTGTTTTTTCTTCTTCTTCTTCTTTTTCTCTATTTTTTGGGCTCGTTTCAGCGCACAGCGTGGGAGCTACACCCCTGCCCCGCCCCGCGCCGCCCCGTAACACATTACAATTTGTAACTGAAACTGAAATTGAAAATTTTCATGAACTTGATTTCTTAATTTAACATTACAAATGTCTCAGTTATACGTATAGAGTAGTTTTTTTGTTGCCCCCCCCCCCCCCCCCCATTTTTTGTAATTTTTTTAGTTTTATTTATATTTCCTTTTGTCTGATGAATTTAAATTTGGCTGAACTAATTTGATTTGTGCCGCCACAGCAATTTGTATAAGACTTCAGAGCAGCCGCAGCCCAAGTTTCAGCAGCAACAGGCTGCAACAACAACAACAGCAACAGCAACGGGGCAACGGGGCAACGGGGCAGCTGGCAGGGGGCAGGCAACTGGGAACCGTTATGATGAAATTGCTCGACATTGATTGTATAAGCTGGCAACTGTCTGCCACTTGCAACCGGCCATAAGAAAAGCGAGCAACACGTTAGCAATTGTTGCTGCTGCTGATGTTGCAGCTGGCTTGACTGCGACTTCGACTTGGAAAGTTGCACTGGTCAAATGATGCTGCAGCATTTATGGCATGACTGACTGAGCTCGGCACAGTCTATAAAGCAGGCGATGCCTAATGATCTGCCAGCTGTGCGGCATGAAATGACACACAACAACAGCAACAACAACACCTAGAACAGCATGCCACATGCATAAGAGCACTCCAACTCTGTGTAATGACAATGCCTAAGGTCTGTTCACACTATCTCATATTTATGTGCAATATTGCGCTGACGTCTGAACAGATAGACTTGGTGATAGCGAAAAGTCTCATTAATCGATTATTAAATCATATAATTAATTGTAGCCCAGCGATTATTAATCGCAATTAAACGAAGAAACATGAAAATAATCGATTAATCAAATGATTTTCTAAATTTGCACAAACTTTTGCAATTCTTGATATCATGCATCTTTTATTTTGCACTTACGCGCAAATAGTGATGTGATTCTTTGAGCATATAATCGATTAAAGTTTCAATTAATCGAAACCCATTTTGCGATACAATTAAATCGTGATTTGAGACAAAATAATCGATTAATGTGTGATTAATCTTGCCATCACTAAGTAGACAGCAGTAAGCTTCGTCTAAATTTCCAACAAGCTTTGAGTAATTATTTATGGCGCCATAGTTTGAACGCAAAGTAATAATTGCATGTAATATTCTTAACATATTCGACAAGCGACATAAAAAACATTAGACAGTGTGAACAGGCCATTTGGTTTGGAATGTGCAACAGGCGGCAGCAACATCAAAAGTGCCTCAGTTTTGTTGCAGCAGCAGCAACATCGACAACCCTGGCAGCTGATAAATGGCCATTGGTCAGCATTCTCGAGTGGCAATGAACAGGCAGAGACGCCGCAGCCTCAGCTCATGATATGCAAATTGAAATGCGCCTGGGAACTAGCTAAATTGAAAATGTAATCACTGAACAACAACAGCAACAACAACAACTGCAGACAATCGAGTATCTTATAGATGCAAAGATATTAAGATACACACACTGCATGCCACATGCGTCATTCGTCATTCATCAGATCTGCACGACATGAATAATGAATTCTAAGCTGATGTAACGAAGTCTCAATGCTCTGGCAAGAGAGCCTCAAGAATATCATAGGTTGTTAAGGGATTTAAGAAGATTTCTGGAAGTTACTATGGCAGTTAGTTTCCCAAAGGAATACTGGGATGGTATTTAGTAAAAATAAATCAATTTAAGAACATTTCCAACTCCTAATATACTCAGACAATTCAATAACTCTGCCATTTATTTGTATACCTTGTCACAGCAAAATGCAGCGGAAATCAGTCAGCGCTTAGTTCTGCTGACCGTTTCGAATCAATGATTCTTTGCCAATTTCTCAGTTTTAAAACATATAGGCACCGCATCGTTGATTCTTTTATAATCGCTGACTGATTTCCGCTGCTTTTTGCCTATTTCACTCGAGTTCTGATTCAAATCAGTCAACTCTTAGCAAGTCAGCGGAAAACAGTCAGCGATTAGTTCTGCTGACCGCACTGATTCAATGATTCTGTGCCTATATGTTTTGGAACTGAGATATATTCACAGAATCATTGAATCATTGATATTTGCTTGTACTAAACGAGTATTCAGCAATCCAGAATATTCAGGCCTGTTTCCATGCACAATTTATACATTCCCAAACTGAATTGTTAGGTTTTCTGAATTCCGAAAACCCTTTTTTGGATTTGAAAATTTGTTTTAAAAAGTTACGAGTAGAATAAAAACTATTCGTACATAACTTTAGAAAGTAAGAATGTTTGTTAATTATCAAAAATTAAAGCAGACAATATGAAAAGTAAACTCAATAGGGAATAGTCTTGAGTATTGCATTTCTTAAGTTTATTTCTTACATTTTATTAAATTATTTTCTTTTTAGATTAAAAAAAAAGATAATTACTTTGTTTTCTTTGAATTTTGAAAACCTCAGCTTTTATAGTCAAAAAACTTTCAATTCAAATATGGGAACTTTTATTTCCAGTTGGGATAAGTAATTATTAAACTTATTGAAACTTACTTACAATCCTCAAGCAAACTTCTGAAACGAACTAAGCAGTCTCTTACATAGAGATATCATATCATATATCATAGAACAAGCTGTGTATAACTTACAAATAGTATATATCTATATCACATATACATATATGATAGAACTGCCTGAAAACTGACAAGTTGCATCCTAGATTTGTTATGCTCGGCACGGGCAAAGGGTACAAAAATGCCAGCGAAATTTATGGTGTTTTTTTGCTGTTTGTAGCTATTTTCTCACGCTTTGCATTGACAACAAATGCAAAAATAGCAGCAACAACAAGAAGGTGAGAACATTTTGCAATGCTGAATACCAGGCATTTTTGAGGCGTTTTGTTGACGCCATCAGCTGAACAACGAAATGCTGAACACCAAACAACCAACAACGAGCAACAACGAACAACGAACAACCAACAACAACTCGAAGTCCAGCGAGCGATGCAAACTGGAACGGAACTTGCTTAATTGCCAGTTCATGGAGTTGGCTAAAGCCAAAGCCATTGGCCAGCTTGAGTCTTGGCCAGTCAGCCAGTCAGCCAGTTAGCTTGGGAATTTGACAGGTTGTTGGCCGACAAAATGTCGACATAGACGCTTATTGCGATGCCGTAACCCAGGATCAGAACTACCCGACCACTTAATATGCGGCTAAGTTGACTTTAAGACTCCTGTAATTGCGGAGAAATACTTACTTGTATAACGAAATGTTGTGCAATGACACCAGCTACAAATGCCGCTTAAGCATTCGATTATAATTGCAGAGCTTTATAGTAAGAAATATATTAAATATGCTGCGAACTGTAAGGTATCGAATTATTGTTAATGAAAATCAACTTTAAGCATCGAGTAAACTTTATTGAATATCATTAAAGGCTTGCAAAGTGCATGGAACTTTTAAAGAACACATTAAAGTCAACTATAGTTTAAAGTCAGCTTTATTCAATATCATTGAAAGCTTTCCGGTGCTTTCAAAGTACCTGAAGTTCCAATATAACATATTATAGTCAATTCAAGTCAACTTTAGCCTTTGAGTAAACTTAATTGAAAGCTTGCAGGTGCTTTGAAAGTTTTTTGAGCTTAATATCAATGTGTGTCAGGAACTAGCACTCTATCTCTAGGCTATCGTCAGTCACTTGTTGTTTTCTGGGGCACACAATCTCGCTTAAAGCTTTTAGCAGCTTTCTCTGAAGCGCATGTGCAATAGTGTTGGAAAACCACCAAAAATATTAACATACAGTATGAAAAGATGATAAAACTGACAGATAATGTAATTTAAGAACTATTCTTGTTGAACTTAAGTTCATATTATTTGCCGCTCCAAAAGCTTATATTTAAAGTACCAGCATAATCGCAATCTTAAGTACCATTTTCAGCTCTTTTTCTATTATTAGGAATTTTGATTTTTAGCTTGCTCTTAAAATTAATCAAGAAATATACAAAAGGTGACTTTTGTGGGTTTTTATCCGTGTTTCGTTCAATCTACAGCTAAGGGCCAAATTAAGAAATCAATCAAGAGGCATTCTGTATAAATTAATCAAATCAGCTGTAGAACTTTAAGTATTATTGATGAATTTTTAATATGCCCCCTTTGCGCAGCTCCCCACGCTCCCCCAAATGAGCTGGGCCGCATAAATGTATGTTTAATTTAATGAAATTTCACCAAAACTATTTCTAAGCTTTAACCAACATAACTAACTCCGTTTTCCCCCTCTGCCTCTCCCCCTCTCTCGCTCTCTTTAGATGGAGTCTGCAGCTTCCCGGGCTCGCCGGCGCACAGCAGCGTCGTCTTCTCGCATGCGAATCTGACGCAGGGCACCGTCGCCTCCTACAGCTGCGAGAGGGGCTTCGAGCTGCTCGGACCGGCCAGGCGGGTGTGCGACAAGGGGCAGTGGGTGCCGGAGGGCATACCATTTTGCGGTAAGTAATGATTATAACTTAAGTATTTGACATACAAAGTTGAAAATGAGAAGAACAAGCAGCTAGGATGTTCTAGTCGAGAGTACACGGCCAGCGGATACTCTATACTATATATCATATCATTTTCGTGCTATATTGCGCTTCTTCTGACGTCACCAAGTCAGACAATGAAAGAACTTCTAATTTCCGCAAATGTAAAACAATATATACAAATATTTGAATTACTTACGTATAATATTTGAACATTTAGATAATATTACACGTAAATATTGGATAGTGTGAACAGACATTAATTGATTTAAAAAGCAAAAGATATCTAGACTGTACTTGGCTGTAAAATACTCGCATAAAATCTGTTTTTAATAGTTTGCAATCGAACGAAAGGGAATATATAAAAGTTTATTTAAAATTAAAGTTCTTATATTATAAGAGAATCCACATACAAAATTTGCTGTGCCTAGCTCGCATAGTCTCCGAGTTCGATGAGCTCATTCAGAGAGAATCTTTATTGATGATAAATCATATATGTTTGGAAATGATACTATTGCCTGCTACTTACATAGAACTTTAGACATTTTTAGGGGTACAGAGTAGACGTGACAAATAACTATAAAGTATAGCAATTAAAAACATCGATAAAATCGAATAATTATAAATATATACTTAACTATCGTACAACTTGCTTAAGCTGTCTCGAAAGGCGGCAGAAAACTCCTTTAAAAAATATATATATTCAAATTTAAAAAATAAAAATAAAAGTCTTATGTAACTATATTTAAAAAAGAGCATTCAAAACTATAGATATTATCGAAAATGCCATCAAGGTATTGCCAATTCCAGTACAGAGTATTAACAAGTAAGAATGCTATAGTCGAGTATACCCGACTACGAAACTCCCTGTACCCAGGTCTAAAACATTCAATCACCTCTACGTCCACTTACACATACCTACACACATACACAAAGACGCACACACACACTGGCGGCAAAAGCGACAGCGCAAGCGAGGCAAGTTAATTGGTGGCTGTGCTTCTTCTTCCCTCCTCTCGCTGCATCACTGAATCTTCTTTCGTGAATAACTTCCGTGTTTTTTATCCGATCGACTTGAAATTTGGACAGTATATTAAGAGAGACTAAAGTATTAAACATGCCAAATCTTAAAGCTGTATCTTGAAAATTGTTACTGTAAAACGGTTTTAATCGATTCGCGGGGGAACGGAGGGAGATATCTGAAATATGAAACAAACTTGATCTGCGTATGCTATACAGGAACCTACATTCCAAATTTGGTGTCTCTAGCTCTTGTAGTTGCTGAGATCGACGCGTTCATACGGACAGACGGACAGACGGACAGACAGACGGACAGACAGACGGACATGGCCAAATCGAAATCTCTTTTGATACTGATCAAGAATATATATACTTTATAGGGTCGGAGATGTCTCCTTCTGTCTGTTACATACATTTGCACAGATATAGTACCCCCTTTTTACCCATTTTATGGGTACAGGGAGTAAAAAGCAGTAAGATTTGGTAAGCGCAAACAAATGACTTAAGAAACGAACTTGGCTTGAAACGCCGTTTGGCCAATTGGCCAGTTGACCATTTTGAGCAATCAATTAGCACCTACAGCTGCAGAACGTGGCAGGGGGCAGGGGGCAGCTGCTGAAACCAAACACATGTGCTGTCAAAATGTGCACAAAACTTTCACCAAAAAAAGAACAACAGCAACCACAACAACAAGATGAATCGAACGTTCTGAAAGTTACACGCGCCATTGGAATTCGAATTGCCATTCCCAATTCAAAACAAGTAAGAATGCTATAGTCGAGTATACCCGACTACGAAACTCCCTGTACCCATCCAATTACATCTAAGTCCACTTACCCATACACACACACATACACAAAGACGCACGCACACAGGCGGCAAAAGTGTCTGTGCTTCTTCTTCCCCCTCTCGCTGCATTACTGAATCTTCTTTCGTGAATAACTTCCGTGTTTATTATCCGATCGACTTGAAATTTGGACAGTAGATTAAGAGAGACTAAAGTATTGTACATGCCAAATCTTAAAGCTATATCTTGAAAATTGTTACTGTAAAACGGCTTTAATCGATTTGCGGGGGAACGGGGGAGATATCTGAAATATGAAACAAACTTGATCTGCGTATGCTATACAGGAACCTACATTCCAAATTTGGTGTCTCTAGCTATTATAGTTGCTGAGATCGACGCGTTCATCCGGACAGACAGACAGACGGACAGACGGACAGACAGACGGACATGGCCAAATCGAAATGTCTTTTGATACTGATCAAGAATATATATACTTTATAGGGTCGGAGATGTCTCCTTCTGCCTGTTACATACTTTTGCACAAATCCAATACCCCCTTTTTACCCATTTTATGGGTACAGGGAGTAAAAATCCAATTCCAAATGCAAAGTTGTCGTGTTGAGCGACCAAGTGAAACATGATTAACACGCCGCACAAATTGGGCTAAACTCGTGTGTGTGTGTGTGTGTGTGTGTGTGTGTGTGTGTGTGTGTGTGTGTGTGTGTGTGTGTGTGTGTGTGCTGTCGATGAAAGGCGGAACACACAGACACAACACTTCGATCGACAACCAACAAAAATGCGCGTCGAGAATTGAACGAAACGAATTGACCCACATTTTGTTTAGTGTTTCGTTTGTTTGCTTTGTGGCTTGCCTCATGCAACAAACACAACTAAAACAAGTAAGAATGCTATAGTCGAGTATACCCGACTACGAAACTCCCTGTACCCAGGTCTAAAACATCCAATCACATCTAAGTCCACTTACCCATACACACACACATACACAAAGACGCACGCACACAGGCGGCAAAAGTGGCTGTGCTTCTTCTTCCCCCTCTCGCTGCATTACTGAATCTTCTATCGTGAATAACTTCCGTGTTTATTATCCGATCGACTTGAAATTTGGACAGTAGATTAAGAGAGACTAAAGTATTGTATATGCCAAATCTGAAAGCTATATCTTGATTGAAATTGTTACTGTAAAACGGTTTTAATCGATTTGCGGGGGAACGGAGGGAGATATTTGAAATTGGAAACAAACTTGATCTGCGTATGGTATACAGGAACCTACATTCCAAATTTGGTGTCTCTAGCTTTTATAGTTGCTGAGATCGACGCGTTCATCCGGACAGACGGACAGTCGGACAGACGGACGGACGGACAGACGGACAGACAGACGGACATGGCCAAATCAAAATCTCTTTTGATACTGATCAAGAATATATATACTTTATAGGGTCGGAGATGTCTCCTTCTGCCTGTTACATACTTTTGCACAAATCCAATACCCCTTTTTACCCATTTTATGGGTACAGGGAGTAAAACGTAAGCTGAAAGAGGAAAAAAGAGCCATATACTCGTATTTGTTCTAAGTGTATAGCTATTTGTTGTTGTTGTTGTTGCAGAGTCAACATGACAACAACTTCCGCCCGAGCAGCAAACAACATGAAAATTGATTGACAGAAGCGGTTCACGCAAATTCAATTCAATGGAAATTGAATGAAAAGCAGTTGGTTGAACTGAATGACTGACTGAATGATTGACCAACTGACGACAGCCTTGACCCTCTTGGCAGCTTCTTGCAACAGCTGCAAAGTAGCCAAAATGAGATATGGTATACAATTCTTAAGTAGTCAGTTTTCAAGAACTAGTTCTTCTTTGAATAGCTACTAAGCGCATGAGTCTTCGACCACATTTTAGTATGGATTTTATGTGCTCAGCGCTTATACCAAATTTCATTATTATAGATCCAATAAGTTCTGAGATATACATAAGCTTATAACGCTCTTATACTGGAATATTTCCAACTCTATAGATTATATTTTACATTACTGCAGCAGTGACTTTAAAAGACTTTTAAGAGCTATGTTTTTATACCCGTCGATCATATCTAAGAGATGACTCCGAGCGAGTCTTAAAAGCTCTCCTTATATACCTTTTGAACCGATGAATAGACTTTATACATCACAATTGCCTGTTGGGCTTGAGCATCATATACATACACAGAGAGAAACTTAGTCAACTCGACCACCAAGGAGGATGAGAGCAGCGAGTAGAGAGAGTAAAGAGAGCAAACCTGGTTTCGCTCTCAGCAAAAACGACAGAGTTGATCACCCGACGACACCCGAATTAATCAGTTTCTCAGCCTTCGGCTTCAATGAACACGATTATAGCTTAATTTAAGGGTTTTTATGCTTAGTTCAAGTATTATATGCTTCATTTTCCAAACCAATCCTAGTTTGTACTCAGTTCAAGATTTTTAGTCAAAATTCGTACTTGGGATATCAAGTGCAAAAATATCTTGGAAGTGAAATTTAAAATTTGTATTTTAGTATGCCATTTTTCTGCCAGTCTTATACATATCTTAAAACGTGTAGATATCCATGCGTACACCTTTTAATAATTATAAACTCTAATTCTTAATTTTAAATACTTATATATGATATACATAACCTATCGATAATGCTTCGGAGTGGCCCAATCAAGTTCTTCCCCGGTGATCTACCCAGCATAATATTTTAAATAATGTTAATGTTCTAAATATCATTTCCCCATTTATTTTCTTCTAGTTACAATGTAAGCTACAATAAATCGATAATGCTTATCAATAATTTTGTTGGAATATAGATTGTATAGTTTATAGATCATATCAATAGTGTACCCCTTAGGGAGCCCTTAATCGATAGACTTTCAACACTATTATGTATCGATCTCGACGAGATATGGCGACTGTTTTTATCTGGGGTTACCATATAAGGGCAAACTTGGAACAACCTAACTTAAGGATTATAATATCATATGTAAACCAAAACTCAGAGCTACATATGCAAGATTCGTTCACACAAGCTGCGTCATAATTAGGATGATAGTCACTAAATGCCTCCTAAAATGTGGAGTGTAGCTGAGAAGTGAGAAGAATCTTTGTAAGTTTAATACTTTTCCTAAAATACCAACAATTTGTAGGGTACATAAGCTGCGACATTGCTGCGTATCAGTTTTGGGATGCGTTCCCAGACTCAATTCGGTTGTAAAACCTCTTAACGGGTTTTTGTGTGTGTTGTGTGTTGGCTTACGGTTGTCGCTGATTTTCGACTGGTAAATTGCGCCCTGGGGCTGATTGTTGTGAGTTTTTCGAGTTTTTGAGTTGCCGGCAGACAAATTGCCGCTTGGTAACCCACAGCCGGCGGTACGAGCTCGGCATCATCAGTTTCCCAAAGCCATTGATTAATTGAACAATGGGGAATTGAATGAGCATAAGGCGAAATTGAATGTGGCCGATAATTGGGCCAATATGACGCAGCAGGCGGCACAAAAGGATTAGTTTGAAATTGAAATTGAAATTGAATTAGAGTTGCAATTAAAAGCATTTGTCACACAAACAGACACAGAACGAAAGTGCCACAACACACACACACACACCAAAGTTGGAGGAACTGGAGCTGAGACTGAGATTGAGATTGAGACTGAAACTGGCACCTGCCAGCCGGCGCAGTGTTGCCTTCAGTAGAAAGTCAGTCGAAAAAAAATCAGAAAAATAAAAAAGAAATAATAAAAATAAAAAAGATTTTTACGATGCGATCTGTGAGCCGCGTCATGAGCCGCTGCCTGCTGCCTTTATCCGACAGATGCATCTGATTAATGAATCTTGAATCTCAATGCTGCCACACAAATGCGTAGCAATGTAATTAAGCCCAGCCAACACCAGCAACAACAACAACAGCAATTGTTGTTCAACTCGAGTTGAAAGAAAAAGTTGAAACAGCGTCTACAAAAATTTCACTTTTGCTCAACTATTTTTGTGTTTTTTTTTGTTTTTTTTTTGTTTTTTTTTGTTTTTTGTTGATTTGTTAGTAGTTTCGCCCAGCAGCAGCTAACAACAATTTGCTTAGGCCTTGTAACCCATAAGACAGTGCCCCCAACAACAACAACTTCCTCCCACCACCCCCTTTGACAACAATCAATTGGCAACAGAAGGTCACTCGGTTCAGTCGCTTCGACTTGACAAATTTGCAGGCAGAGAGAACTTTTTGGTATTTGTTTTGGGTCGCAGTGAGAAAAAGCGTGTCAGGGCTACAGACTTATGTGGCTAACTGTATTAGCCCTGGCCAATTGGCCAGACCTTGTCTAAGCATGGGAAAAGCAAACCTGCAAGACAATAAGACAAAAGCCTAAACTTCAACTTCAAACTCAGCTCGCAAATCACAAATCACAAATCTCAAATCTCTTTAATCTTAACTCGGAATAATTCTTGAAATTCTCATATTGCAGTGCTCAATGTGGCCGCTGGCAAGGCGCCAATGCAAATATCCACGGATGGCGCTGGTGCACCACAGAAGGCCATTGATGGCTCCACATCGGCCTTCTTTACGCCGGAGACCTGCTCGCTGACCAAGCCGGAACGCTCCCCCTGGTGGTATGTCAACCTCCTCGAGCCCTACATGGTCCAACTGGTGCGCCTGGACTTTGGCAAATCCTGTTGCGGTAAGTTTTATCGATTAGTTTCAATTAAGCTTGAATAACACTCGCTGCAGATACAATTCCGATTAAACTAGCTACTAGTTTTAAAGATTTGAATATATTGTACATTTTTAGTGCTTTTTTGAAAGGTTCCCTTCCTCAATGTCAAGTTTTATCATTTCCTTACGATAAAGTGAGGCTTAGCAAAGGTAGTTTGTCTATTTTTAGTTATTTCATCGAGCTTTGTGCTTAACGTGAGCTTTAATGAGCTTTTTTAAGGGCTCTTTTCTCAATGACAAGTTAAATCTTTTCCTTACGATAAAGTGAGGCTTAGCAAAGGTAGTTTGTCTATTTTTAGTTATTTCATCGAGCTTTGTGCTTAACGTGAGCTTTAATGAGCTTTTTTAAGGGCTCTTTTCTCAATGACAAGTTAAATCTTTTCCTTACGATAAAGTGAGGCTTAGCAAAGGTAGTTTGTCTATTTTTAGTTATTTCATCAAGCTTTGTGCTTAACGTGAGCTTTAATGAGCTTTTTTAAGGGCTCCTTTCTCAATGACAAGTTAAATCTTTTCCTTACGATAAAGTGAGGCTTAGCAAAGGTAGTTTGTCTATTTTTAGTTATTGAATCGAGCTTTTTGCTTAAAATAAACTTCAATGAGCTTTTTCAGTTAAATATTTTTCTTACGATAAAGCTAGGTTTAGCAAAGATAGTTTGAGCTTTTTGCTTCAAATGAGCTTTAATGGGCTTTATTTAAATATTTCAGAGGGGCTTGTCAATTTTTAGTTACGTTATCCACATTTTAGCTGAAAGTGAACTTTATTTTATTATTTATTATAAAAAAAACCTTTTTAAATAATTTTTGTAATACTAGGCTATTTAAAATATTTTGTTAACAAAGCCTTCAAATGCATTTAAGACTTCAATAATTTCTGATAATTGATTTTGGATTTTTGCCACGAAAATATGAAAAATGTCCCACTGTGCAATGTTTGCCAAATGGCAAACGCTGCACGAAGTCACCTGACAGGCTCCAGGTCCAGTCGAGAGTCGAAAGTCGAGAGTGGAGCCAGGCAGGCAAAGGGTAGCCAAAACGACGGCAAAGGCAAACAACTGTCAGACGGAAAGACAGAGGGACGGGGGGACTGGGGGACTGGGGGAACGAACAGAGGCAGCTAGAGGAGCCCAGTTAGTCAGTCAATGAGTTTTTCCCAATGGCTTTCACTTGGCAGCCAGCGAGCGGAGGCTTTGGCTTTGGCTTCGGCTTCGGCTTTGGCTTCGACTTTGGCTTTGGCTTTGGCAAATGTTATGTGATTTTCATGCGGTGGGGCAGCTCAGTGACTCAGTGGTTCAGTGGTTCAGTGGCAGGGACAGGTACAGGTACAGGGACTGGAACTGAGACTGGGAGACGCGGCGGGTTAGAGCAACCGAAATATTTATGATTACTTTCACTGCGCGTTGTTGTTGGCTGAACTTGGCTGACCCGCTGACAGCTATGCCACATGCAACTCGCACACACAACGTGCAGCACAACAATATGCAGCACAATGTCATTGTTTATTTACTTTTTGAATTGCAGGCAACAAGCCAGCCACAATTGTGGTTCGTGTGGGCAACAATCGTCCGGACTTGGGCACCAATCCCATTTGCAATCGCTTTACGGGCCTGCTGGAGGCCGGACAGCCGCTCTTCCTGCCCTGCAATCCGCCCATGCCGGGTGCCTTTGTCAGCGTTCATTTGGAGAACAACACACCCAATCCGTTGTCCATCTGTGAGGCGTTCGTCTATACGGATCAGGCTCTGCCCATCGAGCGCTGTCCCACATTCCGGGATCAGCCGCCCGGTGCGCTGGCCTCCTACAATGGCAAATGCTATATCTTCTACAATCGCCAACCGTTGAACTTCCTGGATGCGTTGTCCTTCTGCCGCTCACGTGGTGGCACTCTGATCAGCGAGAGCAATCCGGCGCTCCAGGGCTTCATCAGCTGGGAGCTGTGGCGCAGACATCGCAGCGATGTCAGCTCCCAATATTGGATGGGTGCGGTGCGCGACGGCACCGATCGCAGCAGCTGGAAGTGGGTCAACGGGGAGGAGCTGACTGTATCCTTCTGGAATCATCCCGGCGGCGATGAGGACTGTGCACGCTTTGATGGCTCCAAGGGCTGGCTCTGGAGCGATACCAACTGCAACACGCTGCTCAATTTCATCTGCCAGCATCAGCCCAAGACCTGCGGACGTCCCGAGCAGCCGCCCAACTCCACAATGGTAGCGCTCAATGGCTATGAGGTGGGCGCCCAGATTAAATACAGCTGCGATGCGAATCACCTGCTCGTTGGTCCTGCCACTCGCACTTGCCTCGAAACTGGCTTCTACAATGAGTTTCCACCCGTGTGCAAATGTAAGTATATACTTCCTACTTCCTTAAAAAAGTCCTAACGACATTGAGAACTTCCAAAGTCAGCTCATCCTTTGCTTTTTCAAAACGTCTTTTCGACATCGCTCAGACAGCTCTCCCTGTTTCGAGAAGTCGTAATAAGACTTGGAACTCCCCCAAACAGTTCTCCCAAAACGTTCAAAACGTCCTAACGACATTTCTTACTTCCTTAGAAAGGTCTTCCTCAGCAGTCCTCCGACATTTTGAGCTCTCCCTTATCTGTTTCAAAAAGATCTAACGAGCTTTTAATTTCTTCTAGACATTGAATGCGGTCTGCCTGCTAGCATTGCTCATGGTTCCTATGGACTGCTCAATGGCACTGTCGGCTACCTCAGCCTGGTCAAGTACGCCTGCGATGAGGGCTACGAGATGATTGGACGCGCTCTGCTCACCTGTGACTTTGATGAACGCTGGAACGGACCTCCACCACGCTGCGAGAGTAAGTGCTACCCTGAGCCCAGCCTTAGCTGAGTTACTGACCCTCTTTCCTTCCCCAGTTGTGGAGTGCGATACGCTGCCTGGCAACTACTACAATACCATCATCAGTGCACCCAATGGCACCTACTACGGCTCCAAGGCGGAGATCAGCTGTCCGCCCGGCTATCGCATGGAGGGACCACGTATGCTCAGTTGCCTGGCCACCGGCCAGTGGAGTAGCGCTCTGCCTCGCTGCATCAAACTGGAGCCCTCCACACTGGCGACGCCACCAGCACCACCGGCGCCACCCTCAACGCCAGCAACGCCTGCACCATCATCACCATACAGACCCAAGATTACAGCCAGCACCAGCCGCACGCCCGCCTATCGTCCATCCAGCAGCAGCTCCGGCGCCACCTCCAGCACAGCTGCCAGCTATCCGCATCCCAGTCTCAGCACACCCCAAGTGGAGATCAATGGCGAAGGTGAGTGCCAGCTAGAGAAGAGCATGCCAAGCCATTCCTGGTCACGAATCTAACCAAGCTTCTATTTCTTTCCCAGCCGAATCCGAGGAGGACAATGTCAATGTGCCCGTACCGGGCACTGTGCGCGAAGAGTTCCCTCCGCGCCGCACCGTGCGACCTGTACTCATACCTAAGAAGCCAAGCAGCACACCAGCGACAAGTAGCAGCAGCACCACCACCAGCACCACACAGCACGCTCCGGCGCCCGTTTCCACCTATGCACCGACTCCACCACGCACGCGTCCCACCCTGGAGACGACAACGCGGAATACGCAACAGATTATACTCAACTCGCATCCGCAGGATAATGAGATTGCCGACAGCGTCAACATCAGGCACAATCAATCGCCCAATGTCAACGTGCCCTTCGCCGTTGACAATCCGGATCGCAAGGAGACCAAGGAGGCCAAACTCAATCTGGGCGCCATTGTGGCTCTGGGTGCTTTTGGTGGCTTTGTCTTCCTTGCCGCTGTCATTACCACAATTGTCATCCTGGTTAGAAGGTGAGTTCATGCACACCAAGCTTATAGCCTGATTGAACCTCCTGATTCAATCAGTTTCCATTGAAGTTGAAAGTGAAATTGAAGCTTAAATTGAATATGAAATTGCAATAGGAATTTTAATTTAAAATTGCAATGGATATTGAAGCTAAAATTGAAGTTGGTATTGGAACTTTAAGTTGATTTCTTAGTTGAAATTACAGCCTAGCCTTAATCTCGGAAATTAAATGATAATTGAAAGTTTCGACGAAATTTAATTGAAATTGAAGCTAAGAAATTACTTAGTGTAATGAAAGCTGCATTTAAAGCTTGACAATTGATAGTTAGCTGAAATTGAAGCTAAAATGTAAGTTAATTTAAAGTTGCAACACCAGGAAGTGAAACCAAAACCCAAAAAGTGAAATAATCTTTTAAAGATTAAAACATGAAGCAGAAAGTGGAATCGTTTTTCCATTAATAACATTTCAATCAAAATCTGTTGCAAGCCGGTTCAAAATGTGTGAAACCATTTGAAAACCGGTTCATTAACGTCTTGAAAGTGGTTCGATTTGAAATCTTTTGATGCACAAAGATATAAGCTGTTATGTGGACGGATGCCGACTCTAAACAGACTCCAGCTAACTCAAGTCCTCATTCCAAATGAAAAGTTGAAATTTGACTCCGCTTTACCTATCGAGTACCCCGAACCACACAAGCTGACCCTATATATCCCCGCTGTATACCCTGTAACTTATGTTGTTATGTTCTTGTATTGTTGTTATTACCATTGTTATTGTTATAATACCTCGCAATGTTGCTGTTGTACTCCTTGATGTCGGTTTTGTTCTGTACCTGGTCTTGTGTTCTCATTGCTATCTCCCCAGCTTCCAGCTCGCTCTCATCTCAGCATCTCTCCACTGATCATGCCCATAACTTTATATACCCCAACGAAGAGAGTCTCCCAGCCTGAACCGCACTCGCACTCGCACCCGCTACCGAAACCCATACACACACACACACACACACCAACACACACACAGATACATACACACGCACACACACACATACAGAAACACTCTCTCAGTCAGACATCGAATACATCAAACGCTTTCTCTTTCTTGTTGTACAACTCTCTTTTTTCGTTTTCGTTCTCTCTCTCCTATTCGGCAAATCATTCGTCAGCACCCCGAACAGCAAACGGCGGCACCTTGCTAAACATTTTACCAATTACCATCATCATCATCATCAGCAGCATCAGCAGCACAACCACCAACGCCAGCGACAGCACCACAAGCGACAGCAGCAGCAACAGCAGCAGCCGCAGCACCACAGTCACCAAGGAGCACCGCCGCCGCCGCCGCCGCGGCCAGCTCGACTGCCCAGCTATGCAACTGCAACGGCGACCAGCGCCACCAGCTACGCCTCCACGGCGCAACTGACCCGCTGCAGCGGCAAGGGCAGCGCCAGGAGCTGCGGTATCGGCGGCATCGGTGCTGGTTTGGGTGGTGGGGGTGGCTATCACCTGCGACTCTTTGGGGATGGCTACGGCAGCCTCAGCTCGAGCACACGCTGCGAGCCTGCGCCATCGCTGTGGTACAGCGTCCTGGCGCTGCCCTTCGAGGATCAGAAGCTGGCCAGGCGAGAGCTGAGCACCTATGGACGCGGCTATCGAGCGCGGGCGGGTCTCTTTAGTAGCACGCACATGTGAGAGAGAGAGGTGGAGAAGCGGGCTCAGTGCAGAGAGCGAAGAATGCAGAGATATACATAGTTACATAGAGAGCGAGCGATAGTTACAAGCTCATGCCAAAGAGAGACCAAAACGAAGCAAAACGAAACGAAATGGAATGAAATCAAAGCAAATCAAATGAGATCAAACGAATCGAATGGAAGTGAAACCAAAACCGAAAACTACCTGCGAATGTAATATGAACGTGTGCCAAAGATGAGCTACAATATCAACAATCAATCAACTATCCACTAGTTGCAACAGCAATCAATCACTTACTCAATAATACAATCAATCAAACAAACTGTGCCTTCAATCAAACCGCACAACGGCCATACACACAAATGTAAGCAGCCATAAATACTAGCAAATACAAAATACGTAACATACCAACAAAAAGACACCAAAATATAGACACCAACAACACACGCTCAATCAACAAGCCAAAAAATACTATCAATCAATCAAGCAATCAATCAACACAATCAACTCTGAAGACTGGGCTGGCACTTTGCAGGTTTTTCAGCTGTATGCTGTGGGGCTGCCTCTTTGCTGTTACATTGCATCAATCAATCAATCAATCAGTCAAGCCAGTAAAGCTGTTGTCGGGCCACACACACACACACACACACACACACACACACACACACACATACAGACATTTGTACAACACACAAACACACGCTCTGTCCCTTTCTTGTCTATGTCTAAGCGCTCTCTTTCATACACTGCACGCTCGCGCTCCCTCTCTTTTACTCTGTCGCTCTCTTGTGTTTGTTATCCTTATCATTTCATGTCATCTCTCATCTCTCATTCGTATTGCCATTGAGTACTCGTTTGATGTTTGTCTCTAATCTCCTGCACTCTCTGTGTTCTCTTTTGTGTAACTTGTAACTAACACGCCCAGTCGTATGCCTTTTAGCGCCTTCTCTCTCCCCTCTTCTCTCTCAGAGTTAACTAATCAAATGTTTGTCTCCCTCTTGCTCTCTCCCTCTCTTTGCCTCTCTTAGAAACCGCACCACGCAGCATTATCGCCATCGCGCCTCCCCGGACTGCAACACCGTCGCCAGCTTTGACAGCTCCACCTCCGGCTCTCGCAATGGCCTCAACAGGTTTGTGTCCCAGCTAAGCTTTGAGCTTTCAGATTGGCTTATCAGAGCTTTCCATTTGCTTACAGATACTATCGCCAGGCCTGGGAGAATCTCCACGAATCCGCCTCAAAGAACAGCTCACACAATGCGCTGCGCCGCAAGGAGACGCTCGATCCGCCCAGCATGACGCGCTCCCGCGACAATCTGCGAGACAACATGCAACGCTCCCGCGAGAACCTGGACAGGTGAGTGGCAACAATCGAGGCCAGGGCTTAGAGTTCATCGATTCGTTCAGAATGAGTTCGATTGAACGACTCCTTCAAGTGAAGGAGTTTACATAGTACACCTATTTCTTCGACCTAGTCTCGAAATTTCACGGTTAATCGGTTGCGGACATCAAAATGATCATAAGAAAAACTATTTCAAAACTTGTGAACTAATTTTTGGGCAAATTTGTATGCTTATAATGAAATAAATGTCGTCTTGTAAACTTTTGAATACTGCATAAGCTCCTTCTTCTAGACTTACAACTCCCATAACTTTGTCAAAACTTAAACGATTTCTATGCGGAATGTTTTTTATTATCATGTTTTGTACTCTAAATTGACTTGGCAAAAAAACAATTTGAAATTGAAAAATTAAAATTTTAAAATAATTAAAATCTCAAAATGTCACTTTTAATCAATTGTAAATTAGTATAAAACGCTATTCCACAACTTATTCTTGGGTAGTTCAATTTTCGGTCAAAATTCATATAAAAAAAAAAATTTAATTGAAAATTTCCCACACTTCCAACTCACATAACATTATCAAATTTCAATCAATTTTCATGTGGAATGTCTTTTTATTAATAGTAAGAGTTCTACCTTAATTAGGTATTTAAATTTTATTAATTTTTGTAAATATATTATTATGATTTGCACAAAAGTTGAACCTACTCAGGCTCTACTTCGCATTTCGTTCCGCAACTTTGATTTTGTTTTATTAAAAGCGTTTCAGCAACGTAGTTAACCACAAAAGTGATCGTGATTACAAAATGATAATAGCACCAGTTCATGAAATGCAAACAAAGTTGAGTTCATTGATAGCAGGCTCTTACTTTAAGAGATTTTAATAATATATGATTTAATTGAAAGTAAAGTACAACAGTGGAAAGAAAACAGATCTAGCGTGAAAATATCTCATAAAAATCGATACTTGCAGCCTCTATTAAAGCCTGGAGCTAAACCACAAATTTTCCATTTGCAGATGCGGTCGGGATAACTATGGCATGCGCGACAACTCGGAGATGGTTGTGTCGGATGTGTGCCTGAAGGGGGAGAAGAAGCGGCATCATCACCATCATCACAAGGGCAGCTCACGCAATGGCGACTATCGCGATCGGGATCAGTCCGCTGGCCGACGCGATCATCATAGGCATAGCGGCGGCGGTGGAGGCGGCGGCGGTGGCGGCGGCGGCGGCGGTGTTGGAGCTGGCGGTGGTGGCGGACACTATTGACCAACCATGATCATCACCATCAGCGTGGAGCAATAGGAGCAGTCGCAGTCGCAGTCGCAGTCGCAGCCTGGGAACGCACAACGAAAACCTTTTTGTTTATTTTTTTTTTTTTGTATTATGGGCAGCGCTTTAGTTGTAGGTCAAAACTTTCTGTTCATAGCGAAAAAAAGAAGAGGACAAGAAACAAAATGTTAGATGTTTAGCAATTCTTGAATCTTTTGCAAGTCAATCGTATATATATATATATACATACATATATACTTAAGTATATATATGTATACTTTAATCGTATTTAGATTTGAAAGTTTTAGAATACCCGTATCCCTACGTCTCGTCTATTAATTGCAAAGAGCTCTTCAAGTTTTTAGTTACAATTTTTTATGAATTAGTTGGTATGTAAAAAAGAAATGAGAAAATGCAGTGTGGGAAAGGCGAGCGAGTTGTAGGCGTGGCGGTTTATCTGTTAGTTGTTAATTGAAAAAAGAAATCGAATAATAATAATAATAATAATATAAAATGAAATACAAGCACAGTCCCCCACATACATATATAACCCTAAAAAATCATCCTAACCAAGGCAAACCCTCAGCAAAATTATGTGCAACTTGGTTTAGCTTGAGGCGAGTAGTTTTTTGCAGCTTAAGCCAAATCGACTTGCTCATAGTCGCAATTTAGTTACGTAAAGTTAGATTCCCAACATTCCCAAAGCACCCAGCAGTCCCCAAATAGATCACAAAATGTAGCAGCAGCAAAAATTATAAATAATATTGTAGTACGCGTGCCATTAACGGCAACAGTTGCAACAAAAAACAAAAAACAAAAAAAAATTACAACATAAAAAAAAAAACAAAAGCAAAATGAATTTATATTTTTCACAGCACATTATCTAGTTATTCCATTTCTCGCTGCACTATTCGAATACATTTATATCATACTATTTTCTTATAAACATAGTTTACTTTCATATTTGTAGAATGTTTTTATTTTGAGTGTGTAAAAAAAATTTAATAAGGCGTTCGCTTTTTTATGCAAAAGCCGCAGAGTATGCAATATTATTTGTATTTCGTGCATTATTTCCAATGTAAATAATAATAATTTATTTCATAAATAAAACAATGATCATTTTAACTAAAATTTCAACAACGTTTATATTTTAATGGTTGTCAAACTAAAATTGAAACTGTGCTGTGGCCGTAAAAACCATTTGCCGCCATCAATTCGGATAGATTTGGCAGCTGAGTTGCCTGAGATTTTAATTTATATTTTAAATTCAAATTAATTTTATTGCGCCAACTTTGCTTTAGACGCCATCTGTTGTCGAAATTTCTTAACTGAGTGAGGCTGGCTGCGCGCAGCAAAGTCCTCACGTGAAGTTGGCTGCGAACAGTAATGTATTAACGTGAAGTTGGCTGCACGCAGTAATGTACTCACCTAAGGTTGGCTGCGCTTCCATTTATCGATATGCTCCATTGACAACAGATGGCGCTTTTGTCGTTGCAACCCTGCTAGCACGCCATTTTTATGACAGCTGCTGTCAAAATGACATTCGCTCGCTGCGCCTCTCTTTCGCTCTTTCTTCTACAACCGTTCGGCATACAAGATGGTTCGTCGTCAATTTTTTCCACGTTCAAGCAAAAATAAAATCGCCAATTTTTTATAACATCCGCGAATATTTTTGACTAAAAATATATAACACTTATTGCGTGTGTAATACTTAATATGGATTTTATAAAATTATGTGTTGCTATGCCGCCAGAACCGACAAATTTCACTTGGCCTGCATACATACAAAAATAAACAAATTGGCGATTTTTTTTGTTGAGTGTTGTGCGCTATACTAATGCATAATATGCAATCTGCTTACAGACGAAGGGTACCTCCAGCTTTGGTAAGCGCCATAACAAGACGCACACTCTGTGCCGTCGCTGCGGACGCTCCTCGTACCACATCCAGAAGTCCACTTGCGCGCAGTGTGGCTATCCTGCAGCCAAGTTGCGTTCATGTAAGTTACTACACCGCCTGTCTGCCCCTCGGAGCTGTTTACTTATTTATATTCTCCACAGACAACTGGTCCGTGAAGGCCAAGAGGAGGAAGACCACTGGCACCGGCCGCATGAGCCACTTGAAGGTGGTGCGTCGCCGTTTCCGCAACGGTTTCCGTGAGGGCACCCAGGCTAAGCCTAAGAAGGTACAGTCCAGCAAATAAACTGGCGATTCCAACAGTGGCAGCTGCGGCGACTTCAACATCCAACGTAGCAGCAGCAAAATATGAAAAAAAAAAAAAAACAAAAATGAATGCTCCTTCAGTTGGCAAAAGCTAATAAATTAACGTTTATTTGATTAAGTGAATGTTGTGCTTATTTTTTTCGGTGGTTCTGTGAACAATGTGCAAGGCGTAAGGCGCCGCAACAACAATAAGTGAGAACACCTTATTTTTTGTTTATAATTTTTTTATTGTGAATTTTGCGATTTTGAGCAAGTGAATGGCATACGAAGTTCTTGTTGTTGGGGCACCTTCTGCCGAAGCTACATTTTCATATTGGGCGACATATACCAAGGTATATTGTGACGTAGCAAAATGCAGAGCGAGATAGGCAAACACCTATGCTCAATAAAGCAGCACTGGAATATCAGCTGTCATCGTCCAATGGAATATTTCAATTTCCCAAGCATTGTGAGCATGGTATGTAAAAAAAATGGCATTGCTTGCCATTTATTAGGTTATGAGCCATTGTTACCAAAGCGAAAACCATTAAAATCAATCGAAAGTTGTATATATATTTATTATATATGTATATTTCTAATGTTGACGTCCAATTATTAGGTTCCATACTGATGAATTGGCCAGTGGCGTGGTACTTGCGTCTTGAAAATGGCAACCCAAGTTGTGTACACCATGTGGATTTCCTTTTACGCAGGGGCAACTGGGCTTCCCGTATTGGAATACACTTTTTGCTCTGCTTTCAACAAAGCACCTGTGCCCAACCGAGGATTCTTCAACTGCATGCGCGAGTTGGCACATGGAACCTTAAATTAGTCTCTAACTAAAAGTTGCGCGTGGTTAACTAGCGCATGAAGTTGAAGAGTTCTCCGTTCGGCACAGGTTCTTTGGAACAGGCGCAAATGTTTGGTATGAGCCCATTATATGCTAGCTAAGATTCAAAAAACAGCTTTTGTTAGATCATTATAATCGATTTGTGACGTGCTTTTCAAACTTCTCTGGGGCAGAGGCTTCTTGAGTTTTAGACAGTTTGTTTGCACGGGCCTCGCTTTTGCTTCTCTGGGAGCCCATTCATATCGCAGCATCTGTCCTGGCGTTTCGTCCATTTCAAGCACTCCCGTCCTTGATCACAAGCATCCTACGCAACGGTCCTTTCAGTCCCACTAGTCCACTTTGTACGCATGCATGTTTCTGCAATGAATATCTGTTTTAATTAGTTTTGTAGAAACACAAATGCTTCTAGGCAACTTTATTTCATTTACTGTTTTCACTTACCTTAATTATAAATCTTCATTTCAATTTAAAGTAAGACAAATGTTTTCCAAAAAATGTATATTGTATTATGAAATGTGTTGTTGACTTCACAGATGCCGAGTGAAGAATGAACATTTTTGGATAAACTGTGACAATCTGAACTAAAACTGAAGGATATATCTAGGCCTATTTAGTTCATAAACTGTACTCTGTATCAAGGCTGCAAATCGGTTCACATTCGCCTGCTATATTTAGCTTAATTACAGGACATATTTATTTATTTAAAAACTAATCAATATACTTAAAATCTATGTATATAATAGGTGTTTATCAGGTGGAATGCACGTAGTATGTATGCATGTATATACCCCCAGCAGCAATGTTTTTTATACAAAATCTCAATATTTGACCGATTGTTCCTATGGCATCTATATAAAAATGTGTTCCGATTTTGATCAACTATATAAATGTATATTAAATCTCGCAATTGCGGAGTTTGCTTGAATTATGTGTATAAACAAAAAGGTTTTTTTTTGCTCGAAAATCTCATTTTTCATCCGATTGTTCCTATGGCAGCTATAAGAGATAGCTGTTCGATTTGAACCAAATTTGGTCAGTTTGTACAAAACATAATAAAATTTCCATTTGATGAGTTTAAGTAAAATATCTTAATAAACAAGAAGTTTTTTCATACAACTCAAGTTTCGACCCATTGTTTCTATTACCCTATGTAATATAATGATCCAATTTGTATCAAATTTTTTTATTTTTTTTTTTTATAATTATTAAATTTATCAAATTTGGCCAGCTTGTTTGAAGCAGTAGTACCTATATTAGTTTGATTTGGCGTGTTTGGTTGGGATATCTTTATAAGCAAAAATGGTATTTATACAGCACAATATATGGTCGATTATTCCTTTAAAGAGGTCAAATCAAGACATCGGAAACCGCTATATCCGCCATTGGTGATCAATAATATATGTATATGCTTATTGGGGTGGAAAACCTCTCCTTTAACACGTTACATGCTATTTTATCATAAATTTACAATACCCTCTGCAAGGAAGGGTATACATATTATATTTTGGGAGGAGGATTTTCCAAATGTTTTAGGACAAAAGGCTACCCAAGGAGTTGCGATCTCGAATCCCAGGGATGGTATGCAGTATGAATGTCGTGATGTCTTAGATGAAAGCTCACGAAGCCATTAAATGAAGTTCATCCTGATAGTCTATCCTTACCTGTTTAATATATAAATAAAGTAATTAAAAATAAAATAAATAATCCTATTACAATAATAGGAAATTCTTTCATTAATCAGCGGTCTTAACTTGGCTTACAGCAACTTTGTATTACAAATTAGACAACGCCCCATTCAACAGTGAGCGTCTGCCAACTGCTAAAATACCAGGCAAACAGAATTATTGGAAGGTCGCAGAACACTTTAAGCAGTCGTGTGTTTGAGTAATTCTTCTCGTTCGCATTAAAGCTTTTACTGCAGACAAATCTTCAGTTAGTAAACTACCAAATACCAGGCGAACAGAAATCACTGAAAGGTCACAGCATACTTTTAGCAACACCTGCGTTCTTAGCCATACGCGTCGAAGAACATTTTTACTGCATACAACACGGAACTGCTGAATTTCAATGCCCAGACTGGAAATTTGGAACCATGAAAAAAGCATTTGATTACGAACTTGTTGCCTGACGAGTGGAACCTAAAAGCAGTAGGAAAATAATGCGAATACAGACAAACAATGTATTTAAATATGTACGTGCTCCATACTTTTATTAAATTAGGAGAAAAAAACAGCAATCGACCTCGCTTAAAAGTAAGTTTCGTATAGTATGATAATATAAATTGTAGTACATTATATATACTATATATATATATATATATATAAAAAACATGAGCGTTTAGCAAGCAAGATATAGATAATGTACAACAATAAGCAGTGGCTGGTTATTAATGACTACGAATTTTTGTTTTGTTTTTTGTTTTTTTCTTTTGCTCGTTTGACTAACATTACAATTTACAATGTATAAAGCGTTTCACTATCACTAAGGAGTGGTCTGTGGGCTGGGAGGAGGGATATAGGGATTGAGGTAAAGAAATATGCGTAGGCAGGCGAACTAAATTGCCCCTAAATGCTAAGACAAATTTACAGATACAAATATAAGATTTGTGCTTCAGCTCCAGGCTAATCGGCGTGCGGATGGGGATGATGGGTAAAGGTGGAGGTGGAGGCAGTGCCATTTGGCATTGTGTTAGGCGTCGTTGGAGCTGCTGCTGTTGTGTCTGGCAGCGGCTTGGACTTGACTGCAGCGGGGCTGGCGGGGCGCTTCATGAGCAGCTTCTTGAGGTTCTGGAAGGGCGCATCGAAGAGCACCGTTAGCGCCACAGAAGCCAGGAAGATCGATATAAATTCGTTGGTATCGAGCTGCATATTAAGAAAAAATACAATTAAGAAAGACAAGCCAATTGGATGTGACAGCAATCACTTACAACTACGGATATAAAGCTGTAGTAGTGTTGTATGTGGCGCCTTCTTCCGACGTTGAAGAAGAAGACGGGGAACTGCGTGAGGTAAATGGCATACGATAGCTTTGTGGACACCTGAAAGCCGCGCCAAGCGAACAGCTCCGTCAGTTTATCTGCAAGGCAATTCAATTAGTTACCAACAACTGACCAAGTCAAATCCATGCTCTACTCACTCTTGTAGCCGTTGTGGGAGACAAACACAATCCAGGAGAAGAACAGACACCAGGCAATCGGCGCAAATGCGGCATAGATAGCCGCATGCGTCGAATTGTATACATAGCTGATGTCGCCCATCGGCGCCGGACCCAGCAACGAGGCGAGCACACAAACAGTGGCCGCCAGCCAGCCCAGACGCAGCTGCAGCCGACTCAGCTGGGCACTCTGATACTTGCGCAGCACATAGCCCAGCAATATGCCCATTATGTAGACAGTGGAGCGGTGCGGCGGGAACGAGTACATGTAGTCGGCGGTGCGAAACAGACGCTGAATGCTGTCAAAGATTAGAGCAGTGAATTAAGGATGCAACACATGAGATTAGCTAGGTTCGTCTACGCTTACTTGGTGCCAAAGTAAATATAGTTGGAGAGCTGGTTAACAATTGTAGTATAGTAGCGCGCCGCTGTGCCCACCGTGCAGAGCAACAGCAAGGCTAGCAGACCACGACGTGGCCAGCGCCAGAGGGCCAGGATGAAGAGTGGGGCAACGGCAAACAGTTCCGTATCAATGCCCAGATGATGCGTGTGCGTCAAGCACATCTCGCTAAATCCAAAGTAGTTGTGTATGAAGAGCAGATTGCGCCACCAATGCTGCTTGCAGATATCCGCATGATGACCCACCACAAGATTCCACTGCGGCCCGGAGCCCCAAAGGGGCAGCACGTAAGTACAGAAGAGTATCAGGGCGGCCAGAGGCGGCACAATGCTACAATAGAGAGGATGAAGGATTAGTAATGTTGCACCTTAATATAATAAGTCTAAGAATTCGACTAGAAGTTATCAGATCTTTATATTTTTTGCAATTAACAGCAAAGATTCCTATAAAAGGAATATATTTAATATGAAAATTATATTATGGAATGATGTTATTTACTATCGTTTTGTGGATTTTTCCACTCCATGGGCGGAAAATGATGGTACCAAAGTTGTATGGGAAAAAGTCAAATTTTGATCCGATCGGTTTCAAACTCATTTTCAAAGCTCTACGCATTAAATAATTCGATACTTGTCTCACCGATTTTGAATAACTTACCTCCAGGGTTGGAAAATCGGTGGAAAACTTTTTTCAAGCGATTGAATTCAAACTTATTTTCAAGACTCTATACAAAAGGCTCAAAGATTTTGGAAAATCTACCCCCACGGGCGGGAAAATCATGGTGCGTTATTTTTGTGTATTTCTTCCGATTGACGAAAGTAGTCAAATTCAACGAAATGAATTTTTATCTAGATATTTCGCCGGGCAGTGCTGGGGTTTTACCAACTAGTTAACAATATGTTTGTACTCTTTTATGATTTCAAATCTAATTTCGGGCTACAGGGTATAGCTAAGAGTTTTCTTTTAAAACTCAAACTTACCGCATTAGGCGACTGATGTACTCGTTTCTAAGGCGTATGGGCTGCTGCTTCATGAGGCGTCCAAAAAGCGAGTAGGAGGTCAACATGCCGCTAAAGAGTAGAAAGGGATCCGTGTAGAGTGAAGCGGCACGTCCAATGACCGTCCAGGGTTGACCCAGGCTCTCCGCCATAGCCGTGCGATTGTTGTACGGATTGAAGAACATGGCCATAGATTTGTGCGAGAAGATCAGCATTAATGCATTCAGGAATCGAATGCCATGCACTGACTGAATGTCACCCGGAGAGCTGTTCGTGCTGAACAGCCAGCGCAGATTCTTGTCCAGTGAAAAGGCCGTGCACCAGTCATCTGTACGGGGAAGAAAGATGCGCTTGATAACATATGTGTGCCAGGTGAGAAGCTGATGATGCTGTACTCACTCTGCTGCTGCTCCTTGGTGCAGCGATCGTAGATGGTGGAGAGCACCGCCAGGCAGAGCACCAGCACAAAGAAGCGCACCGCCCAGGTGGTGTTGCGATCCCAGGGCTGTGGATCCCGCACCTGGCACATCTGCGGCTCCACGCGCACATTGAAGGTGATGCCCGTTGAGGCCGTCTGGTTGCGCAGATACTCGGCCACGCTGTACTCCACGTCACGGTGCGTGCAACCGGATGGCACGCAGATGCCCCAGTTGATCAGCGAGTAGCGCGGCACGCGATGACCCGGCTGAAAGTGAGTGCAAGAGGGGGGAAAAGTGCTTGCAATTAGTGAGCAGTAATTAAGTAACGCAGTACTGCAGATCTAAGAAACATCGCACATTCTAGATGTCAGAATCTTTACAAATTCATGACTATATGTGAAATGCATGACATTGAAGTATCGATACTTTCCGCAGCGATGTTGGACTATGGTTACGGGAAGCTTTCTTCTATATACATACATATGTACATATGTATATGAGGGTACTATTATTTTGTCTCGAAATGTGTAATGCACTGAAGGAGACGTTTTCCACCCAACAAAGTATATATATTCCGAATCAGCATCAATAGCTGAGTCGATATAGCGATGTCCGTCTGTTTCTATGCGAAACTTGGCACAGGCCTTTACTTTTGCTGCAGGCAGTACATATGTCGGAACCGACCGAATCGCACCACTGTAACATATAGCTGCCATAGGAACGATCGTTCAACAACTTTGTTATTGTATGAAAAACTTATATGTTTATAAAGATATTCTCACCAAATTCAACCAAACCAAATCTAGAGTTTATACAATCTGACAAAATGTGGGCAAAATTATACCACTATATCACATAGCTGTCATAGGATCGGATGAAAAATGAACAACTTTTTGTTATAATTAAATATTATCAAATTAAGTGAAAATTTTATTATACTTCATATAGTTCCTATTATTTTTATCAAAATCGGACTTGATTATTATATAGCTCCCATAGGAACACTCAGACGAAAATTGAGTTTTGTACAGAAAACATTACTGCTAGGGTATACTAGCTTTCTTGTTTCTATTTTCCAATAATAATCTATTCTATGTTCATTCTATATTTAAATCAGCAAGACAAAGTTCGTTGCCAAAGTCTTTCGATCCAAAGCTTTTTCGTATTCGACTTATACAAAAATAGAGGTTAAAGCTGTACGCATAAATAAGATGCTGAAATCTCTCCTAAAAACAGTTTTGTGGGGGTCAATGAACTAAATTCATTTATTAGAGCTAATTAGCATACGATTATGACAATAGATTGGCATTTGCCAACAACAACACCAACAGCGACAATGATAAAAACAACAAAATTTTAACGAAATCAATTTTAATGTTTCGTTTTGCTCGCATTTTTCGTCAAGTTCAATGTCAAGCTTTGGACAAGTCTCTCTCTCGCTCGCTGTCTTTTTAGCCATTGCTCTCTCGCATAACAATGTTAGTAGCATGGTGTAGTTATATTTAGAGATGTCTTTCTGAATTATAAGCGCAGCGCATTTAAACTAACATAGGCAATGTCCCTATCTCTTTCGGGTTTGAGCTTTTCTTATCAACTGCTAACTTGACACTGGCTCATTCAGCACGGCTAGTAGCAACGCAGCGAAATGTCAGTGAAAGCTCATTGACTTTTCGCGCCTACACACATACATACATATGTATGTATGCAAGTAAAATAAGCTATTTCGTTCATGAATCAGTGACTTAAATAGTCATTAATTCAATTGACCCGTTCAACTGAACTTATTCTGAACGAAACGATACAACTCTTTGTGAATTGGCTTGATCTCATTGCAATCTCAGTCACGCGCAAAGAGCGCGCAATTAAAATTGCATTAAGAGTAACGAACTTGAGAAAAAATAAAAAATTAACGCACATTAAAGCCATTAAAAAATAGATTAAAAACTACGTTTACTCACATCGTTGAATTCGCTTCTGAAGGGCCCATGCGACTGCAGCAGCTTAAAGAAGTTCTGCAAGCGTTTTGAATTGTGTGGCAGCACTGGCTGTGCGTAGGCCAAGCAGTATTGGCCACGCAGCATGGCGTCCTTATCGTCACTGCCGACGTCATCATTTGGTTGCTGTATGCCCATACACTGATCAAAATCGCCCGCCTGATTGATATTGCCATTCAAAATGCCCGAGTTCAATTTGCCGCTGGAATCATGCACTGCACAAAAAAGAGAAAGGATTAGACGTATATTTTTTTCGGTGGTATACTCAAAGTAAAAACCCGATATCTAAATATGCTTAATCTAAGACTAAATTTCCATTAAATTTCGTCGTTAAGTTTTTATTGGTTGGAAGCTGCAGGCAAAGCTAACATAAAGTTAACGAAGAAAATTCATATGTATGTAAAGTAGACTTCATCGTCTAAAGCTTTTCAAAATTAAAATTGTATTGTATTTTAAACTTTAATGTAGTTTACGAGTTTAAATAATTGTGTAAAATGCAGAAGAGGCTTCATAACTGTTTTCAATTATTTCAAAACAAATTTATTTCAAGTGGCAAACGTGGTGGCATGCCTCCAAGACTGCATACAAAATGGCACAAACATGCCGATTGTATATAAACAACAACAACAACATCGCTGCGACCTTGACTGTGATTTCAGCGCACGCGTCGCAGTCGGCAGCGCAGCGGCGTGCAACTCGTTTGGGTTCGTTTGTTCTGATTCTGAGCGCAGCGCGGTGCAGCGCGGCCAGCTGGCCAGCAGTTTTATGCCAAGTTCGCATAGTGTATGCTTGTTGTTTTTGTTGTGGCTGCTGCAATTTGCTGCAGTTGGCTAAAATTCACTTGTAGTATTGGCATTGTGACGGCTGCTGCCTCTGTCGCTGCCGCTGCTGCCTCTGCTGCTTGTACTGAGAAGCAAATGTGGGTAAAGTTCGACGCTTGACCTTCACTTTAGCCGCATGACACATGCATACATACATACATAAATATGTATGTACATATGTATGTATGTTTGTGTGTGTTTGCAATTTCAGAACTTGATTATTTGATTCATTTGACTTTGCACTCTTACAATTCATGTCGTCGCGTCTGGCGGTCACAATGCGGCTTCGGTTCTGCCTCTGCCACTGCCTCTTGACTCTGTTGGCTTCGACTTGCCTCTTGGCCAGTTGGCAATGACTCGAATTTTGAGCTGCGCTTTGGCAATTGGCAATCGCAGCTGATTAGCAGCACAGTACCGAGTACTTGTTGTATAATATGTTTAGGTAAACGGATACTCACTTTTCAAGGCCCACAAATCAAAATTGTTCAATGCATTCCAATAGCGACGCATCTGCGTGCGGCACAGCGGCGAGGCGTCGGGGTTGCGTGCCGCATCGAAGGGCTGTGAAAAGGCCAGAAAGCGCTTGCCAATGTTGTACAAATAAACTGCAAAATAAAAAAAGTTCCATTATATACATACACACATATATTTTATAGGGAAATTTAAGCTGGCGCCAACTGGCGGCGAAGCTGGATTATTTATGAGCGAGTGAGCAAACGAGTAGCTAACTGAACTGAGCGAGTGAACTTGTTTGATTACCGATCTTTTTTGCTAAGTTCATCTTTTGCTTGGCAGCTCATTCTTTAGAACAAAAAGAGTTAGTCGCTGAACTGAAGGAGCGAACATGTTTCTATCTAATTGGTCTGAGTGTATTCGTGAAAATAAAACTAAATACCGTTGAGCAAAAAACTCAACGAGATTTTTCATTTCAATGGAAACAATCAATTAATATGCAAGTACTGCAATTATGTTTAAAGCATTTGTTTACTGTTTGCCATGTCAAGCAAATAGAAACCAGTAAAAACACACAACTGGTGCAAGACCTTACCAAAGAATGTCTTGCCAATTCCATTAACTAACTAGTTACCTGAGCTCATGTTCATGAGCTAACTCTTTTCAATTAACAAGTGATTATATGTTCAGCAAAGTTTGCAATATTTACCCACTTCTGGTACTATCCACTCTTAGCAATTAGTCACAGGGTGATCAACAATTATCGCCAAACGAGTTTTCCAAAGTTATCAATTACCGAGCGTTATCTTTTTAAGGGCACGAGCCCGCAAACAGGAAGTCATCTAATATCAGCATTAAAGCCAAAAAAAACCGCTGCAAACCATCAGCAAATTGCATAGAAATGGATTTAAATGAGGTTGCCTCAAACATAAAGCTGCAGCCCCGTCACTATTCTTCGATCCCAGCCAGCAGCTGCCTTCGATATATACTATGTATATATGTATATGTATTTGTATGGCGTTGTGTGTGCGTGCCGATCCCAAACAACCTAAACCGATACGATACCTAATCCCAAGTCCAGTACTCGTGCCAACATCAGCATGCAATACGCAACTTTCTGTTCAGCATTCGCTGTTGTTGGCGCTGCTTTGTTCTTATTAACATTATCATTATCATTGTTGGGCTGTCGCCCGTCTTTTTATGCTAAGCAAATCTACAAGTTGCCAATTCTCATTTTGAATTCTGTATGCGTTGCCAACTGCCAAAGCGACCCAGCGACAAAGCGACCAAACGACAGGCCGACAAATCTGTCAGCTAGTTACGCTTCATTGCCTGCATCCGTCTTAAAGCTGTCGATGCCGTGTGTCTCTATCTCTGTCTCTGTCACTGTGTCTGTATCTGGATAGGGGCTGAGGGATGGGGCCCAGGGGCACGCCCGGGCAGTCCCAAAGTGCTAAAATGCGTCAGACAATCGGCGACAAGCAAAGACTGCGGAATGTGTCCCCTGTCGTCATATTCTATATATACGATATACGATAAATGAGCTGAAACGGCAACCATATGGGAAAATTGATAGTACTCATACGTACATATGTAGACAAGGAAGAATTGAAAATTCTATAATCGACACCACAACTGATCTGGCAGTTATAAATCTTTAGTTTGGGCTAAATCAATTATGTGCCTGGCATGGTAAATGCCATCCAGCCATCCAGAACACCAGCCAAACCACCTTCATTTTTTTTTTGAAAATCTAATTTAAATTCAAGGGTTATCAAGAAGTCCAATGTCGTTTAGATGTAACAACGCTAGAACGTTGTAAGGGTAAGAAAAGCCATAAAATACTTTATATAATAAGGAAGTACAATCGATCTTAACCTATTTAAATTTAAATTCGTTTTAGTACAATTAACATTGGGAGCTAAGAATTATCGATAAGAAGCTGGATGGACCATAAAAAGTGAACGGAAAGGAATTCTGAATACATTAAGATAAAATGTTTTAATTAAAAAAAACGCAAGAGCTACTAACAAAATTCCACTGTCAATTGTAATAAATTATGGCTTTCAAATAACGTTTAAGGCATTTACATTCCTAATGTTATTTAGTATTCACTTGCACTGACAATAAATACAAAATAAATAGTTGGCCTAATTAATTAATTCATTTTTACAAAAAAAGTGAACATTTATTGACTTCAGGTTTGTAATTAAAGTGAAATATCCAGTAGCTGTCTATTGCAATCAATTCGGTAACAAATTGGATAAGAAGACTAAGAATCCGGGTTGATCTTCCCAAGTATATTTAAATTCTTGCAAAGGAGGCGTTTCCGAAATTAAGTTGTATGGAAATCTTCTTTGTCTATGTTGATATTTTGACCAAAATTTAATAAGTTTTGGCACACATAGAACTACTAGTATATCTAAAAGCTGCCATAGGAACAATCGGATGAAAAATGAGATTTTGTATGGAAAACTTATTGGTTATACAAATATTACTTGCAAACTCACCAATTGTTCGTTTTATTATACGTTAAATAGTTGGCTTTAATTTAATTAAAATCTGACTTCATTATTATATAGCTGCTATAGGAACAATCGGCTTAAGATTTACTTATTGTGTACAGAACATTTCTGCTTTTAATGGGTTGTATGGGAAGATTATGGAATTATGCAAAACCAATATTTCGCAAACCTTTATAGCTAGAGTCAGCAATCTATATACTCGTATATATGAGGACCTGCTTGAAAGATTTTACCAAAAGTATTTATTCCATGCCCATGACTGGATCCGAATACTTGTTAATTTGCTTATTGTTGGTGCAACAATTAAAAAGTCTCCCGATGAGCTAAGCTTATCAAAACCTTGTCAATTTAAGAAAATTTCCAGCCTATGCATCCGGCTTATCTTATTATTGATTTTATCGACTTTAATTAGCATCCGTTCTTAAATACTTGTGCGTTAAGATATTTACTTAAGGAGACTCCGTAAAATTTAGGTATTTGCCAAGAAAATTTGCACTTACTTTCGAAGATGTTGTCATAAACTGTGCGCATAAAAATAACTAGAAAGGGTATCTCAAATATGTGAAAGTGTATGTAACAGTAGTTATTTATATCAAGTGCCTATATCTAAATCCCTGTTCTAAGTACTCGTATAAGAGCTATCCAATATACATTGTAATTTTCCATTGAGCACATTCAGCTTAAGCTGGTTTATCTGTTATTTGCAATTTTCCAACGTTTTCCAAGTATTTTATTTCTGTCTATCTAAATGTTAAGCAATTCGGATATTAACTGATTTAATTGGCAACCTCTTATCGTTAAGCAGGCTCTTTGGCAAATCATCATTGACATTATCATAACCGTCATCATCATCATTGTTAGTGCACTTGGGTTTATAGCCAGGCTTGGCTTCAAACGGGTTTTTGTGTAAAACGCCCAAGTCATGATTATCTTGCCACACTCCTCAAGTGCTCCTCAAATTAGAAACTTGAAAGCCTCTAAATTAGAGCCTATAATCGTTAGAAAATGACATATAATTGAGAATAGCTTATGTCATACTGGACTAGTTTATTTGTCAAGAAATTTCCGTTGAAATTGGCGTTAAAATTCACAACTGGCATATTTCAATGGCCCATGAAGGGCAGTTATCATACGAGTACTACATATAACCGTATACATATACTCGTAGACTCTAGGCCAACTTTATACACGGCATCTTTTCCACTGTCGAAGCACACCCGCAATTAATACGCAAATATTTGACCAAGACTGAACAACAAGGTCAAACCTTTTAGCAAGAATCGGTAAACAACAATTGGGGATGGCCAAGGGAGAAGAGAATCCGGTACGAAGCACAGAGATTGGGAGGAGAAAAAGCAAGAAATATGCTAATGAGCTCCCTTGTGTGACGTACTCATAGGTCTAGTCCACAAAGCCCTTAACAACTAGATCAGTCTTACGTATCAGTTGCTTATTTTTAAGCCTAAAGTTCTTTCCTAGTTTTATGTATAAGAAGGCTATAATACCCGCCATATAAATGGCTTAAAGTCAAGACTATTTGATCTAGAGTTTTGAATTATAATATGCAGATTCATCATAGCTTATGATAATCTAATAAATTGCGAATATTTTCCAAACTGAGGCGACAAATGAATAGCTAATTTAGGAAACTGCTAGCAAGTATTGCTGTTGTCCAGCACTTGCTACAGGGTATCTTTGAATCGCACATTTGTTGCACTTCAACTGCCTGTCACTGGCCAGTGGGCGGTTCTTTTTGGCCAAGGGTTTGATCCGATCACGTATTCCCGCGTGTGTTTGGAGGTCTTTGTGACCATTAAAGTTGATGGCGAACGTGGCAGCTCCGGCTCAAAGACAGAGCCAAAAACATTGGGTATAACTCCGGCTCTGATATGCCATGATAGTAGTACTTATGATGGACAGACAGAGGCTACTCGTATAATCGGGCAATTGATTTTACTTAACGCACGCGCAACTTATGCAACTTTCTGCCTTTGGGCCACAAGTCTCGCAGAGTTGTGCAAAAGTACGCAGCGGGAATTGGGGGATAGGGCAACTGGGGAGGGATTGATCACCTCAAGAGTGTGTGTAATAACATTAACAGCTACAAATGACAATTACAATTGAAATTGTTTAAACAAAACAATGACAAGGCGCCTGCGGGCGTTGCGTGGGTGGCGTGAGAAAGTCACTATTCGAATTTTTATAATTTCCGAAATACGAAATCGATATCGAAACCAGATAGCGTGTTTGACTATAAGATACCCTGTACTAGGCTTCAAAATTTCTTTCAGTACTTACAGTATAAATGAATTCAAAACCTTTTTAATTATCTTTGTTGATTATCAGATCGTTATCTAACATATCCCAAAATGAAATTAAACTCGATCTGCGTATAACAAATTTTGCCTACTTTCTGAGATTGGTGAGTTTAAAGACTTGTACAACGGATGGCTAAACTAAAATAATATTTACTTAATATGTCATAATTTTCACCATTTCTTAGAATATCAAATCTCTTGTAGCACTTATAGATCCTGAAAGAGATGATCTTGGGCGAGAAGATTTTTTGCTTTGCTTTTTAATCAATTAAATGTCCGCTGGTCCCAAAAACTTCTTCGGGACCGCAACAAATTTCATTTTTGCTTGATTATCCCGGAACTCGAAACTGCAAACTGTAGAATCTTTTTATCTAAGTTACTATGTATAAATTGTATTCTTTTGCAAATTATTAGAAAAATATTGATTAGATGGTATATGGTATATAATCCACAAGGATGGACACCGCGAAGAATATATACACAAGAATTTATCTGACATGCCTCCTACTTTATGTCATAAATTTTATCCAGTTCTTAGGTTAACTCATAAGGAACACTCACCGCGTTCTTCATCCTCCACATGATCGCCATCATCCAGCAGCTTGTCGGCGAGCTGGCGGAGCGTAAAGTTGGTGGTGGTGGTGTGCAGCTCACTGAGGTTGCCCACAGCGAGGACATCGTGCAGGACATCCAGCACCGTTGTGGTGCTGTCTGCTGCATCATCCGCAAACAGTTTGAGGCTGTAGTTGACCTTGTCCTCGAATATGGATGCAATGTGACTCTCCAGCTTATCGCCGGTCGCATCGGCACCCTCCGCGGCACCGGCAGCGCCGGCCAGCAGATTATCGCCAAGATTGCAGTTGTCCTTGAGGCTGCATGTGGGATTCACCACAGAGGCAGCAGCGCCATCTAGCGCCCAACTGCCGGGCAGCTGGCCGCAGGCGAGCAACAACAGCGCCACGCAGAGCATGCCGGATGTTGCCCAGCTGGATTTCAGGCTAACTAAATTGCAGGTGGATTTATGCTTCCTGCTGGAGTTGCTTCAATTAACACTCAGCTTGCACATAGTCACTAGCAAATAATATCACAAGAACACAAAAAAATAATAGAATTACGCAGAATTATTGGGTTGAAGGACCGGAACCGTTTGGGCAGCCAAAAAATTGATCGCAGTTTTTAATGAATTCTAGCTCGATTTGACTATTTTCGTATAATTCTTTTGATTTCGCCGCACAGGGGTGGGGGAGAGTTGGTGGTACTCAGCGTTTATTTCAACGACCCGCTAAGACGAAACATTCAACGTCAACTGATTGTCCAAGTGCCGCGTAGCGTACGAAGACCGCTCAGACGGCGCTTTTCGGACGGTTTCGGTGGGTTTCGGTGGTTCGGTGGTTCGGCGGTGCCGCAGCTCGGCTACAGCTCTACATATGCATATGTGTGACTGTGTGTGTGTGTGTGTGTGTGTGTGTGTGTGTGTGTGTGAGTGTGTGTAGTTTTGTGTGTGGGTTGATCTTTTTTAGCCACAAACCGAACACAACAATTTCAAAACCAAATGCAAACCGAATTTTGAGCGAGTGATTTTTTGACTCAGCTGCTGCTGCACATCTCAAGTCGAGAATTACCGATTGCATTCGGTTCCGTGCCTGGCATTTTCAATGGGTTTGAATACTACAATGTCCGTTTTGGTTAAAACTTCCCAATCCACTTAACTGTGATTGATCGATCTCTGAACGATTGTTGGCAATTTGTTTATACCAGAGTTCTCACAATTGTAATATTCTTAGTGTAAGTATTATTCATTGTAGTACAACTGTGGAACTCATGGAATTTCATTTTCCATACAATCATGAGAGTTTTTATAACTATCCGTACTCGTACTCGTATATCGTTTTCAGCGATAACGATTTAATAAACTTAAGACACATCATATTCCCAAGTCGTTTGCCTATTTCATATTTTTGTATTACTTAAGCGTTATTTGAGAACTTTTTACTTTAATTATATGATTATGCAAAAACTAAGAAATTTAAATTCACAAGGTATAATCAAATATGGATGATTAATTACTGTTAAGAACAAGGTCTAGAAGCTATTGTTATGTATGAAAATCGCTCGACTTTTGACAATGTTGTGAGAGTTGAAAATCTAGAAGAACTCAACATTATCCTTTCATATGAATTTTCACCAAAAGTGAACTAGCTCAGAATAAATTTTAAGATTGCGATCAATACGAATTTTAATGTTCTCAATTGATTAAGAGTAAATTCAGAAGATAATAAATTTTCAAACATTTTTTTCATAAATGTTAATGCATACAGTTTCAGATGCTAAGTAAATCTAAAGAATATGATGAGTATAAGATAGAGAAAAGTTAAACAGAATTTTTGAAAATATACATACTTAGGGATTATTGCATTACCGAATACTTTTTCGAATTAGTTTTACATCTTTTAGAATGAAATAAACAACCTAACCTAACCTAACCTAGAATTAAATATCGATTATTTTTAAAGGAGTTGATCGAAAATGAAATCAGAGCTGATTAATTAGGTACAATACATATATCTAGTTAAATTTCTTTCTGTTTTATTTCTATTTTATCGTCTATTTACATACTAAATGATATCTGACGTATAGTTAGGTATCTTTCTGCTCTATTATTATGCTATAATTCCGAAAATCAGAATCGAGATCAGAAATAACTAGCTCATCATCGTAGTATGTTAAGTAGCTGCTAAAAAGTAGGTCGGCGAAAGATGTTTTGTCGCTGAATAACAGCAAATGGCCAAAATAGGCGAATGACATATCGAAAAAATATGCATAACCAGAACTGGGCTACGAATAGATATTGGAAAATAACTGGCTAAATAGTTGTGTTGAGTTGAGTTCAATTCAGTTCAGTTGAGCTTCGATTTCTTTAGCTATTCTGCGAGTCAAGCAAACTTCGAATGTCGAGTCTGAGTTCGTGATAAGCGATTTTGCAACTGGCCAAAAGCTTAGCTTAGCCAACTAGCAAAAAGCCTACAAATAATTATAGTCAAGTTATTGGCCAACAATACAACAACAACTTGTTTCTTTTTATTTTATGTTTTTCTCGCGACACAAGCGCCTATAAAGCAAAACAACAAGAAATCAACAAAATATAAGTTCCATGAGGCCAACCAGCTCAAAGAAACTCAAAAGAAACAAGAATAAACAACGAGAAGTTGCCTTCGGGTTGCCAAAGATTGAATACTCTTGCAGTCATGTTAACTGCATCTAATAAAATAAAATAATAAATATCGAAACATTTAAGGGATATTGATTTCTATATATCAAGTTGAAACTGGTTAGTAATTCAATGCAGCCAATTTTGATATTTATATGTAATGCCTGTAATAAAGTAAACGCCTGTACCAAATTTCATCAGCATAGCTTCACTGAAAGATCAGTTCTCTTAGGTTATATACAACCCGGTTCAAAATACCACGTTTCAAACAATTTCACAAAAGTTTGTTAGGAAAACGTTTAGGTTCTTCTTAAGATGAAATGAAAGAACAACAAAAGTAAAGTTTGTATTGATATCATGCCCCAAAGGACGAATTTCCTACTTTTAAAGTGAAGTCGATTCGAAAATGGCTTTTGGAACATGCCCAATAGACGTCAGAAAAAAGAATACAATTATGTTAGGCGTTGAGTTAAATACTATATGTAAATCTGTACCAAATTTCATCAGCAAAGCTTCACTGGGAGATCAGTTCGCATGGACTATATAAAGACCCAGCTTGCTATGGAAATGCCTGCTTCGCTGCGTTGCAGAATTGTTGAAGAGTATATAGCACCCTCTGGTAGGGTATAAAGAGGAAAAAAAGCTGAAAGAATCGCTCAATGATTGTCGCTTTTTGCGGGATGACGATGACGATGAAGATGATTTCGATTATTATTGGCTGGTCAATTAGGTTCAGACCTCGAGCAGGGGTCTAAGCTAGGCAGTGGTCAATGAAAAGAATCTGTGGTAGGTGGCAAGCGGTAAGTGGCAAGTGGCAAGTGGCAAGTGGCAAATAACAGCTGACTCGACACCTTGCAATTTGTTGCATGCAACTTGTGCAAAAGCACTTGAAGCGCAATAATATACTGACGCAAATGCATTGAAAGTGAGCCTGGTTGCCAATATCAAATTACTCAAGCGCCTACCAACAATTTGTGGCTCGGTTAGCCATAAAACCTGGCCAAAAACCGGCGGAGAAGCGGTGTAAACGTTGAGGAAGACCAAAGCCAAAGCCGGCTGTGAGTTGCGGTCTCTTGTGTCGATTCTTGCGACAAGCAAAATTGCAAACGGAACAAAGACAGCCACTAAATAGCAACTACCAAAAACATTCTCTTTCTGGCCTGGCCTGGCCTGGCCAGAGCAGGCTGGCTAACTGACTGGTGGAGCAATTAGGCCGCGGCGGCCGGTGGCCAAGAAAGAATGTGGCAATTGGCTCGATCGCGGCCTGTGGCAAGCTGAACGAGTTTGGTTCCGCGGAACCAACGACAACGTCAGCGTCAGCCAGTGTTTCTAGGCTAATTAGGGGTATTGGGGGGTGCGTTCAGGGGTTGCATGTTGCACACACATTTTCAAGTGGCAAGCAGCAACAACCAACGTACAGTGAATGCAACTGCAACTGCAACTGCGACTTGATTTAGTTGCTGGCACTTGTTGCCTGCCACGTTGCCTGGTTGCCAGCTTGGCTCTTTGACTCTTTGGCTGTTGGCGGTTGGTTGTTGCCTCAGTTGGGCAAGTAACCGTTGCCAATTGTAATGTTGCTTGGCTTTTTGGCATTTCGTGCGAATTTTCATTTTCAAGACTGATTTTTTGAGTTGTGGTCGTCGACTGTTTGGCAACTGCCCAGAAAAATCCAAGGAAAACGCAACGTTCCCGACAAGTTGATACCCTGTGTCCGCACCAAACATAACATATCCTAGCACACAAAGGCAATTGCTTAAGGCCAATTCTCAGTGCTCAGAATAGATTATAGATTATTACAAATTTGTGTTCACACTATCTAATATGTACGTGCAATATTGCGCTATTTCTGACGCAATAAATTTGACAGGACTTGTGAGACTTCCATTTGATATTTCTCAGTGTTGTAAAATGTGTCCTAGTGAACTGAGATCCAACTCTTTTTGCCGCTGCGAACACTAAGAACATTCGTCAAATATATTGCGCAATAGTTTGAACGCAAAGTAATATTTTCGTGAAATATTTTCAACAGTTAGAAAATATTAGGCCTGAAAATAAGATTGGTGTGAACAGTATATTATTATATGTAGTATATGATTAGAATTGTGATTGTTGGGGTAATGAATGTAGAATCGAATATACATTTCATTTGGGTAGGGTATAAAAGAATCTATATTAAATGCATATTAAATTTGATAACAATACTAGCTCTTATAGTCTATGAGATCAAAAGAGTTCGTGATTTATTGAGTAATAAATATAGATTATAGTATTAAAAAATTCTCCTTTTGCCTGTTACACAAATTTTCTCAACCTTATGCTACCCCTTTGTAAACTGTTATGAGTACAGGGTATAAAAACACCAACTATTACAATAGATTTGGGATAACGCACTTAGAGGCCGCACTTTATGGATGATGAATTCTTGTTTGCACAATATAACAGCTAAGACAACAATAATGAACAAGTTTAACACACAAAACAAACCAATTTGAGGCAGGTCACGCAGAGGATGTCGGCATTGGTCAAAAGACTAAGCCCAGTTAACTGGAAACTGTGCAAATGCAGAGCCCTTTTTCCAGCTAAAATTCACAATTCACACAACCAGCTCATGCAAATGCAAATGCATTCAATGCAGGGTTGAGGTGGCGGCGGTTATGGGGTGTTACCAAATGAATTGAGGCCTAAAGACAGCTTAACACTATTTGCCACAGTCTACGTACAACACATTGTAGCAACGAGTCATAAAATGAACTCTATTGGCATTCATAATACTCTGACAATGCTCGTAAACAATAAAGTTTAGAAAAGTTGTTAGGTTATCTATTGATACCTTCAAAATCAGCGTAAAGTAATGAAAGTCAAATATATTGCAGCAAGATGTTGTGGGTTGATATGGGGAAACAAACTCTAAGATACATTTCCGTTTCAAGCTTTAGTATACTATATCTAGTATGATATAGTAGGATGATTTCCACAGGTTGGGTTAATGTTGTGTACCTGATATGGGGAAACTCTAAGATACATTTCCGATTTGAAATTCAGTATACTATAAGTACGATAAAGTATGATGAATCCCACAGAACGTATGAGTATATAGTGCGACATGCTCTTCTTGTGCATTAGCTCTCTCGCAAGAGTGTTTTTTTTTTATAATTCTTCTTTGCTCTGAGCATTCGTAAACGTTTCGCTGGCTGCGCTGCTTTGTTGCAAAGCAAAGCATTGTTAACAGCTATGGCTTAGTTGTGCCCAATAGGAAAAATCTGTCAGATCCTACAATGACCTAATAGAATACCAAAGAAAACACTATACACTGTTATTTTCATTGGATATATTTAGTATTGAAGTTTTTTTTTGATTTCCTAACTAAATTGTGATTACCCATCGTGAAATTGAAAGCTTTTAATTTCAATAAGAGTTGCAAAAGAGATTTAACGGCTAAAATGCATTCAAAATGCATCCCAAAACTTTCGTAACTGCATTAAACATTGATGGGCCAGGGCCCACAAACTTGATGTCATGGGAAACTGACGCCAATCCGCACTGACTAGACAAGCAGTGGGGGTAGAAGGGGAAGGGAAAGCTGGATTTGGCCGCACATATGTCGAATAAATAATGCCACCCAGTTGGCTGCCAAGTTGCTCGCGTAAGTCTTTTGTTTTGTCAGAAGCTTGGCACATGAAATGATTTGATACTCGTTTTTTATTTTGATTTGTACCCTTTGATTTTGGTTTTTGGTTTTTGATTTGTGATTTTGATTTTGATTTTGGCTTTGGCTTTGGCTTTTATATTACTGCATTGGACGCTTTCGCTTGCAGTGACCTTGGCAATTGTCAGCCCATTTTCAACAATCGCGCTGCAACGATTCGTATCTGGAATTTTAAGTAAGTAGCATTCAATTGTTGTTGTCATTTGTCAGTGTCTTGTTTTGGCTATATGGTTTTTATGCCTAGGTCGCTGCTGGGGGGCGGGCAGGCTGCTGGCAGTGGGCCCAAGTCACAGCTGGTTTTCTTGGCGGCTCTTCGAAGGGCATTGACGCTGGCCATAACCAGACGTCGACTGGGTTAGACCCTAAGTCGAGAGGTTAGTCAACATTTGGCATTATTTTAATTCACTTCTTGTCTAATTAAAAAATCTAAATGTATTTATGAACTTGCGGCTAATGCTTTAAATTGCGCTACGTAACTAACATTTAGAATGAAATTTTAATTGAAATTTATAATTTAATTGTTGCTTTTGCGCATTTAATCAGTTTCATCAACAGCACAACAAATATGCCAGGCATTTTCGACCACATCAAATATTTATAACTTCGACCACATAAGTTATTCAGTTAACTTGGTACAGTTGCCTCTGTTTTTGGTAGCAGGCAGGCAGTATTTATTTGTGATTCCATTCCTGTATCACAGCTCCCATAGAAACGATTGAGTTTTATGATGATATTTGTTTTTTTATTCAACCATATTAAGTCAAAACCAAGTAGGTTTCATATACAACATAAAGCTATTTATTGTTCATTCTTTGAATAACTTTCGGATTAATATCAGATTACTACTTATATCGAACAGCTTGATAAATAATGTCGACAAGGGTATTTAATCTTCAGCAAGCCGAAGATAATTATTCACCGTTCTTTAATGTTTTTGTTGATATTTATGTTTTTGTGTTGATATTTTGGAGTATTATACCCTATATCCATTAAAATGAAACAGAATGGTTCTAAACAAAAGATACGATCCAACAATGTATATTTAAGCAGGGTAACTAAGACAATTCTTAAAGCTGATCCCATCGCTCTATCAGTCTGGATAAACCCATTGTTGATACAGACTTTACTTTGGAGTCAAGAAATTTGGTATGTGGGGTCTCGTATACCATATGCAGATGTAGTTTGCTTATAATGTCTCCCGCATCACCGCACATTGATAAAGGCAATTTTCAACGATATTGTCTTGATATCTGTGGAAGTGCACTGTACTATATGTATGTATGTATATTTGTGTCCAAATTTGAATACAGGGTATCTGCTTGTCGGGCGCTCTTGACTTGAGCATTTTTCATTAGTTTTACCTGATTTAATGCATAAATTTAACGAGCAATTAAATTCAAAAGCGCGCTTATAAACAAACAAAATTTCAAATTAGTAGTTTCTTAACAGAATCTTAGCACATTAAATCTGTACAAGAAAGGGCAAGGTCTATTAATCTGAACTTAGTGTGATGGTGAATTGGTGAAGGAATTAAGCCAAGCCGGATATAGATAGGCTTAGAGAGAGATAGGAAGAAAGAGAGAAAGAGACAGAGAAGAGCGAATGGTGAAAAGTGAATGGTTAGCATGAAATCAACAGTCAAAAGAATTATTCATCTGTTTTATAATGTCACGCTACGCCAACCATCTGTCAGTCTATCAGTTAGTCAATCTTAAAATCTCAATTTAAATAATAGTTCTTAACCAATCCTTCCACCCGCCCAACAACCTCATCGCAGCTCGTAGTATGTTTATGTGTAGAATTCGGAATCATGGACGGTTAACCGTTAACCGTCTTGTGACTTATGAAAGAATTTTGAGATGAATAGTCTATAAATAATGAACGAAGAGGCTCATGTCTCTCAAGAATTCGAGGGTGCTTGAATTTAATATACCCAGCAATACATTACGATACAATCGATTGCACAAACTTTGAATCAACGTAGTGATGGCACGATATGATACACATTAATCGATTATTTTGTCTCCACTCACGGTTTAAATATATCGCAAAATGGGTTTCGATTAATTGAATCGTGAATCGATTATATGCTCAATAAATCGCATCACTATTTGCGTGCAAGTGCAAAATAAAAGCTGGCAGAGTAATTTGCAACGATTGATTATGGTAACAACATATAGCGAAGTGTGGAAATATTATTCCAATATAAATGAAAAAGATCATTTATGTGCACTTTTATGTATTTGTTAATTGTTATTGGTATCAAATGGACTTTGCATTACACATTCACATGTAAAAATATCAACAATTGTAAAAATTGGTGCAAATTTAAAAAATCAAATCGATTATTTTCATTTTTCTTCGATTAATTGCGATTAATAATCGCTCTGCTTAAATGATTCAATTATTGTTAAATTAAACGTATGCATTATGTTTAAGAGGTAGTTTCTTTAGAAACTACATTTGAAAATTTGAAAATCTGCACCCAGAAAAATAAATGCCATAGAATTCAGAAAATCGCCCTACAATAAAACTTACCCCAAAAGCCAGTAAAAATTCCCGAACTGGGAGTACTGCCTTTTCTATACACTTACAGTCTTAGTATATAAATATTTAGTATACCCCATTTCAAAAGGCAAATTTAATTTTAGATATTACTACTTTTTACTTCAGGTTTACATAAGTTCATCCTATGTTTATTATGGTTAAACGAGCTTAGGGTATCTGCTGGTCGAGCATAGCTGTCTATTTCCTTAGGGTTTTGGTTTTATTGAGGCTTTTACTTGGGATGAGTTGTGCCATGTTGATTTCTGTAAGGCCGTGGTGAAGAATTCAAACCTGTTCAATTAACAGGCAACATTGTCACCTTTTGCTGATACCAAATGTACACTTAGTTGTTGTTGTTGTTGTTGTTGTGGTTGTTGATGGCCATAATTGAAGTCACTTGCAGAACAAGGAAACCAGTCGCAGAGCGAAGAACAGAAACAGAATCAGCGAACATTTATTTGGCAAACTGGTCAGACAAACGCTAAAACTATAAATCTACAATCTGCGATTGTTGAATCTTCATAACAACAACAGCAAGAACAGCAAGCATAACAACTCTCAACAACAATTTGAAAGCCATAAAACAATTTATGAGCTCGTATTTTACGCCTCTTAGCCGAAAAAAATAAACATGCGAGTACTCGTATGAGTTGTACTAAACATACTGCCCCTGCCCAGCCCGTTTCCCGCTTTCAATCCGCTCAAGTTCAAGGCATAGTCATTAAGTAAAGACAAAGACTTATGTTTACAATTCGCAAAGCGCAAAAACTAAAAAAATATTAATACAATGAATAAATGTGTGATAAAAAATATCTACAAATTCCAAAAATACCCTAAACACATCATTTATTTACATAGGGAATCATAAGCTTGTCTAATTTGAATAAAAAGCAAAAACCTTCAACCCTATGAACAGTCGAGTCAATCTTCTTTATCTCCACTTCTCTCTATTACTATTATTATAAACTATTATTATTGATCTCAGTGCCTATAATAAGTGTAGTAATAAAATTTGGTATGTTTGTAGTTACTTTTTTAATATATTAAGATAGAGTTTTAAACAAATTTGGAGTTTTTTTCGCGTTTTTAAAAATCTCAATTTGGGCCACAATTTTAAAGTTACTGCCTTCATATTTGACACAAGTATGTATAGACATTTCAGCTAACTTTTCTTAAAACTTCATAAGGAATAGATAAAAAACACAGAAGATATTTAGAATTTATTATCAATCGATAATTGTAAGCAAATAATATATGAGTGAATGTGAATGTATCTTGAGAGCTGAGTACAGGGTATTCCCTAGTTAATCACTCTCGACTAGACCATTCCTGTTTTATTTTCTTTACATCAGAAATTCTTGTTTCGCCATTTCGTTATTAGAGGCTGTCGAACAACAAAGGTTGGATCGTTTTTGGAAACTGACCTTTGAGCCGTTCGTTGAGCTTTGAAGGCTCGTCAATTTATGAAACTATCGGTAACTCTTGGCCATTTAATTAATACACTTGGCATTATCTCAAAGCTTTGTCTTTCTGAAAGTTGTCCAACTTGCCGACAGCTTTTATTAGCCATATTAAGTGCCTGGCTGCCTTTTAATGCTGGGGATTCGCGTGTTTATTTCCCTAATTTGCATAATTTGAATGATCATCAGGCGATCATCATTGAGTACTTCCACATAGGGACTGCACCCATTTTCGCCAGGCGAAACGTGTGAAATTTGAAGGCAACGCAAACAATGCGACCAAAACCGATCGTATCTGAGTCGTCTTTACAGCCAATACGAAGTTTTCTATACCCTAAAAGATGTTAAAAGCCCCAGAGATGAGTTGACTCATTCAGATTTCAAATATTTGCACTTATCAAATAAATGAAAAAAGACAAAAATTTGCCCGGAACTAAGTAATTCAGTGAGGCGCGTCTGAGCCAAAGGTTGAACCGAGCTTCGAACTTTAGACTAAATGGCCTAATAACTTCCAGACGACATGACGATAATATTAATAATCCGTTTGATTCGGACAAAGTAACCGCAATGGAGCTTAACAGAACTCCGCCCATCTCAAATATGCCAACTCATCATCCACACACATTTGTGGGCACTTTATTGAACCGTCTAAACAGATATTTGCTCAAGTCTCAACGGAAGTCGATATCGTTGTCCAACAAGCCAAGTCTTTAAATATTTACTTAACTTATTTGGAAAGCGGTGAGCTGTCAATTCAACTGTCGCAACAGTTAAGTATTACAGGTTTTTAAACTTTAATCTATCTATTAAATGAATAAAAACAAGTAAGAATGCTATAGTCGAGTATACCCGACTACGAAACTCCCTGTACCCAGGTCTAAAACATTCAATCACATTTACGTCCACTTACACATACACACACACATACACAAAACGCACGCACGCACACAGGCGGCAAAAGCGACAGCGCAAGCGAGGCATTTTAATTGGTGGCTGTGCTTCTTCTTCCCTCCTCTCGCTGCAGCACTGAATATCCTTTCGTGAATAACTTCCGTCTTGATTATCTGATCGACTTGAAATTTGGACAGTAGACTACGAGAGACTAAAGTATTGTACATGCCAAATCTAAAAGCTATATCTTAAAAACTGTTCCTGTAAAACGTTTTTATTGAATTTCGGGGGAACGGGGGAGATATCTGAAATTGGAAACAAACTTGATCTGCGTATGCTATACAGGTACCTACATTTCAAATTTGGTGTCTCTAGCTCTTATAGTTGCTGAGATCGACGCGTTCATACAGACGGACAGACAGACAGACGGACATGGCCAAATCGAAATCTCTTTTGATACTGGTCAAGAATATATATATTTTATAGGGTTGGAGATGTCTCCTTCTGTCTGTTACATACATTTGCACATATTTAGTACCCCCTTTTTACCCATTTTATGGGTACAGGGAGTAAAAATTAATATTTTTGTAATTCTTCCAGTAAAAATAACAATATTATAAATTTAAATAACATTAAAACAGGACACTCACAAAAAGACTAATACAATATGGCAAAGATGAACAATTGGGCGTGTTCTTATTTTCGATTCTTCGATATTCTTACTTTTAGCGTAATATCTGTCTGTGATGGAATTTAACCAAACGCAAGAAAAAACTTTCGTTTATTCCCTTGCAGCAATATTTCTTATACAAAACCGACCGATTGTTCCTATAGCAGCTATATAATATTGTGGTCCGATTTTGATTAAATTAAAACAAAATATATAACTTAAATCTCACGATTGGTGACTTTGGTAGTAATATTTGTGTAACCAATAAGTTTTTCATACAAAATCTCACTTTTCATCCGATTGTTCCTATGGCAGCTATAAGATATAGGAGTTCGATTTAAACCAAATTTGGTCAGCATAAGCGCAAACATAGTAAAACCTAGATTTTGTAACTTTAGTCAAAATATCTTCAAAAACAAAGAAGTTATTCATATAACTTAAATTTCGCCCAATTATTCCTATGACTGCTATATGATATAGTGGTTCAATTTTGATCAAAGCCACTACTGTTATTCATCAAATTAATAGCTGCTTAAAAGGAAGATACTTCATGGAATACGATTTATAAGTTATAGGCAACAATTCAATTGAAGCTACTCAAAATAAAATTGGTCAAGTAATAAAAGTATTTCCCTATAAGAAACTAGAAGTAGAACGATATTAATAAATATGTATATAATTCGTTATATTTAGGGAGAATAATATCCAAATAATTAAAAGTGATCATTTTCTTGATAAACAATCTTAAGATTTGGTTAACATGGAGTAAGCTACTAACAAATTGAATATATATGTTTTTTTTATATGAAACAAAAAGCTATTGAAGTCAGAGAGTTCGGGTTGAACTTTTGCAATCTTGAGTGATTTTGTTTTTAGTAATTTCATCAGCTGACTAATTGAAATTATAATGCGAGAGATTTCTATATCCCACACTTATCAGACTGAAATCGAAAGGGAATTTCCAAGAAATTCCGCCAAAACAATCAAGCATTAATTGATTTGATAGGCAACAACTCAGCAAAGTGACTTAATACGTCGCATCTACGGTCATATACAGGTAGCCTAATAGGGGCCCAAATGCTTATGAATAGAGCCACTGATAAGCCACTATTAAGTAGATAATACGAGTGGTGCAGAGTATCTTGATGCAACTGTCCAAACAGGTTCCACAACAGCTTGAGCCTCCTCCGGTTGTAGGAGGCGGTCAACCGATCGATGGATCGTTCCCCGCCCGAGTTGAGCTGGGTCAACATTTGCTCCAAACGTCATCATACTGACAGCCCCTCCTCTCTCCTCTGCGGGTGCTACAGCTGAATTTGTAGAGCGTGTGCGGTGTTCAGCGTTTTTGGTATGCCCAAGGTCAAGTTCCGATGCGATCCAATGCAATCCAATGCGATGCATTTGCATTGAAATTTTTATTTTTCACCCGCTCGAAAGCCAAGTGGTGGGCAGAGGGGAGAAGCGTGCAGTTCAGTTTGTTGCTGTCTCAGCGCTTAATGACATTCACAGATCAAACCTATTTAGCATACGTTTTCAAATAAAATTAAATGAAATTAAACTATAAACTCTTTAACTACTAGCAAATACTTGCCATTTATGGTGTCGAGGTCTAGGGGTGTTTGGATCTACAGAGGGTCGTTCTGCATTGAAATGTGACCTTTTTAATCCAATAATGGGTGAATGTATAAAGGGGCCAAGATACATGTATAATATTCCGTATAGATAGATCAAGTTTCTTCCGCTTCTCGAACAATCGTTAAAAACAAATTCAAAACACCATTTGTAAACTTCAAATGAACATATTTTATTCAAATGTGCAAATATTCTTCATATGTACATAAGTATTTAGTTCAAATGTACATATTTTCTTCAAATGTTTATGTGTATTTGTCTGTGTTTCAGAATATTTATCCTGAATATTTTTTATTTCGAACGATAGAGGTTTGAGTTTTGTATTTATTTGTATTTATGTGTATTTCAGAATATATATCCTGAATATTTCATTTCGAACGAAAGAGGTTTGAGTCTTGTATTTGTGTGTATTTCAGAATATATATCCTGAATATTTCATTTCGAACGAAAGAGGTTTGAGTCTTGTATTTGTGTGTATTTCAGAATATATATCCTGAATATTTCATTTCGAACGAAAGAGGTTTGAGTTTTGTATTTGTGTGTATTTCAGAATATATATCCCGAATATTTCATTTCGAACGAGTGAGGTTTGAGTTTTGTATTTATTTGTATTTATGTGTATTTCAGAATATATATCCTGAATATTTCATTTCGAACGAAAGAGGTTTGAGTCTTGTATTTGTGTGTATTTCAGAATATATATCCTGAATATTTCATTTCGAACGAAAGAGGTTTGAGTTTTGTATTTGTCTGTGTTTCAGAATATTTATCCTGAATATTTCATTTCGAACGAGTGAGGCTTGAGCTTTTACCAAGTCTTTGGCATGCTGAATTTACCATAACGACCATGGGCATCAATACCACGCAAGGCAAAGTAGTAGCGACCATTCTCCGAATACTTATCCAGGGTTGCCATCATGGGTAGTTCCATGGCCTTGACAGTGCAGATAGGATTCCACATGTCGGTCTTTTGCTCGGCGTTGGTCTCCTTGTAGCCGTATATCTGATAGTTTAAGCACTCGGCATAGGGTTTTCCAGTGTTCTCCAGATGCCAAGTGATGAGAACGTCCAAATCTTGTAGAATGACGTTAACGATGGGACGAGATGGTGGCAACATCGAAACCGAATAAAAGGTCTGGAGTGGCTCCTCTGGCAACGGGGCCGGGTAGAGGGACGGGGCGTGGCGCGACAAAGGCGCACGATTCAAGCTCAGCGGAGCACTCACCGGACGTAGCTGCATGATGCCAAGTGGAGTGCGAGGACCTGCACCATTGTTGCCCACACCGGGTTCGGCTATATCTGTGGCAAGTGGCAAAGTCAATGTTGCCACACGGCTCACCACCGGACGGGCAGTGCCACCAACGCCCTGTCCAATGGATATTGGCAGCGTGTTGCGCTTGCCCGAGACACTTGGCAATTGGTCAGGAGTAGCAACCTTCACTGGGGCAGCAGCAGCAGGAGCTGCATTCTCATCATCCTCATTATCACTGTTCAAGTCAATGATATCCGTCACTTTAAGGGTGTCAGGCAACACCCTTGGTGGATCATTACCAGCCCCAGAGCCACTGGCTGTGGCATTTAATTCGGCCACCGATGCTTTGCGACCTTGCTTGTTGGCCAAGTTCATTGGTTGTTCGCCAGTGCGGCGTCCAATGCGCACGCTGCAAAGTGTAGAACTTTAGAAAACTGAGGCAAGCAGCTGAAAAGAGGATTACTCACGGCAAGAACTGTTCCGGTGGCATGTTGCGGCCTCGAGCTTTAGCAGTAGCGGCACGCATGGAACGTGCAACGGCAGCAGTTGGCGCTGTCTGCATGCCCTCGCTCGAACTGGCATGCTGACTGGTGCGTGGCCTATTGTTGAGTGCACGCATCGGCATAACCGTCTTCATGCCGCCGTGCCCCATCATTAGATTGTAGGTTGGGGCGCGTTGCAGTTGCATTATTGGCACAGCACGGCCGTCAGTTTGGTAGATCATTAGATCCATGTCCACCTGGAGACCCACGTCACGCGTAACATGAATTGGCATTACATATTTAGCATTATGTGCTATCAGATCCTGAAGGACACGCCCGTGCACGACTTCTAGCTGCCGCACGTGGGTAACTAGTCTGGGCATTTTGCGATGAATCCTGTCTATGGTGCCCAATTGCTTGTCCGTCGTACGTCTTACCTTCGCAAGATCGGTTCTTATCATAATGGCCTCGATGACCTTTTGCATCACCAGCTCCTCCAGACTATCACGAGTCATCCGGTTGAAGCTCTTACGGAAACGCCGTGAAAATTCCTGCTCAGTATCGTCTGTATACTCCGGTGGCGCCTCCGAATCGGTTGGCACCTGGTTTGGAGCCGTGTCGTTGGATCCACCGGCGATCTTAGGCTTCTTGCTTGGCACTCCCGAATTCTGCACCTGCTCCACACTTTGGCCACGCTTGCCAGTTGGCTGCTGTTCGTCCTCAACCTCAATCATTTCCACATCGCTGTCATCAATCTCAATGGTTTCAATAAATGGTTCAGGTGGTGGTTCAAATATAGGTTCAGGCTCGAATTCGAGATCAGGTTGGTAGCTTGCTGGCAAGGGTACCAACAAATTAAGCGAGTCATCGCTGTCATAGTCAACGTCTGCGTCATTGGTTGCATGTAGCACATCCGCCATGATGACGGGCTCCTTTGCCACCAAAGTCCCCATGTCTTCCATATTGTCAATCACTTGCTCAACCTGCTCTACCTGCTCTGTTTCTTCCGACATATTAGCAGCTTATTGGCTAACTTACACCTTTTGCAGAGTTTTAAATTAACTCAAAGAAAACGGCTTCAGTTTTTTTTTTTGAAACAACCTCAATTTTAAGAACAAAAGTTTGTGCTCAGAAACACGTCTAATACGCACGTGTACCAGGAATGAAAGAATTTGGTAAGGGAATAGACTTATACAACACTGGTATCGATGATTTCGATATAAATATATGTATAAAGTCAACTTTTAGTGTTGCCTAATAAGACGGTCCAGGGTTCAGACTTTACCCCCTTAAATGAAAACTATTTATTACAATTGATGTCCTCTGAAAATGTTGCCTTTTTTTGGGGGAGGAAGTGGGGATTACACACATATTTTGGAGCAGATCGGTCAATAAGGTCAACGGTAGTCTTGTATGCCACATTTCAGAACCCTACACTCAGAAAAATAAATGCCTGAGTCGCTCTAGCGATGTCCGTCTGTTTCTATGCCAGATTGTATCTTAGTTTTGAAGCTATCGTCATAACAGTTGACACAGATGCAAATTTTTGCTTCAGGCAGTTCATATGTCGGAACCGGCCGTATCAGACCCCTATAACATGTAGCTACCATAGGAACAATCGGTCGACAATTATGTTTTTGTATGAAGATAACCTAACCAAACTCACCAAGTCACCATCTCTGTATAGTTTATACAATCTAACCAAATGTAATCAAAATCTAACTACTATATATTATAGCTGTCATAGGAACAATAGGATGATGAATGACTTACTTTTTTGGGTGAGAGGGTATAAGCGTCGGCAACATACAAATTGTACGAAGAAGAGCAGAGCAGAGCTGAGCGGACCTGAGCTTATTCGGGTCAAGCTGTTAAGCTCAGCTTTTGATACAACCGTCGAAGTTTCCAGGAACCTTAACCCAAAAGAAAATGTATTTAAAAGTAAATGTATTTAAAAGTAAAGAAAATTATAGATCAATAAAGACGAGAAGTATGGCAGCAGATGTAATGTTTATTATAATTAACATAACGGTGTTGTGCAGCACTGATGTCGATAACCTTTCGATATTGATGTGTCTCGGCTACAATCACGAGATTCTATATTGTAGTAGTAAGCAAATACAATGTTAATTAGGATTATTAATTAAAATTATTATAATGGCATTGCAAGATAACGTTGTGCAGCACTAATATCGATGAACTATCGATATTAATGTTTGTCGGCTAGAATCAAGTGCTTCTATAACGTAGTTATAAGCAAATGCAATATTAATTAAGATTAACATATAACAATAGCATTGTAAGACTACGTTGTGCAACACTGTTATCGATGAACTATCGACATATGTAGATGTACAAAAAGGAATAGGAGGAATAAAGCCAATCAAGTTGAGTGAGCGACGAACAGCCTGTCTACAACTTTTTAACTCTGCTTAAAAAATATTTTGCACAAAACACACAGTATATATGTCTGCCTGTCTTTATGAACCCAATTTTTGTCGACATCCTTGGAGCTAGAGAAGTGAAACTTTGTACACATGTTGGTAAATACCCCCTGTTTCCAAAATCTATATATTTTCCACACTTTTACAGGCCAACTCACCTTTACAACCAATTCTTACATACGGACTACTGCTTTTGCCACGCCCGCTTCCAGGATTCATCAGATAGCTTTGGCTAACCAACATCTATATTCTCATCAGTTGCTGTCTGCCCTTCGTTGGATTCAGTTTTACCTGAGTGTTACTTCTTAAGATCTTCAGTGGTATCAGTTGTGGTCTGTTTTGGTAAGTCAGTTATTGTGTCATCTGCAACACAGTCATCAGATGAGTCCAAAGCAATAGTTGAAAGCTGTGATTTTGGCTAATCAGCATGATCTTCATGATCCTTATAGCACTCCGCTTAGGTTGTGCCGTCTAAACAATTTTTGTTCTCTTCATTAAGACTCTGTGCTTCAGGTTTATCAATTTTCGTATCTAGAAATACTTCGAAAATTCATCGGAGCTCAAAATGTTATCATATCCAATAAGAATCCATCGTTTGAGGTGTTCAAGTTTTTTGTTTCATTAGCATCTCTATCCTTGGCGGCATCCTCAGGTTTCTCGATATTTTCTTATTGGATCTTCCATTTCCCATATTTTCTCCTCGGCCGTAATAATATCAAAGATCTTAATTTGGTCCGCGAATCTGTTTTCTTCTTCGAAGTTTCTATTAAATTTATGCAAAGGTATATAACAGTCAGAACATATCGCATCTCTGTTATTATTTTAGATATAAGGTCATATATGAGTTAATAAAATCAAAACCTTAGTACATTTCCAGGGCACAAAAGACACATAAGGAAGATAAAGATAAAGATGGTCTGAGATACCTTTTTCATGTATGACCCTTCCCAGTTATTTTATTATTTTTGGAGCATCCGTTCCCGTATAGTTCCTTTCTATTCTTTATCTTCACTTGTCACCTAATTCTCTTGTATTCATTCCCTAAATTTGTACACCGTCAAGATATTTAAGAGCTTTTTGAGCAGTTACTATTATTTATTTGTTTGGATTGTTGTCTATCTAGACCAGGGCCCAAAGCTAGGTGCAAAAATAATTCCAAATAGTTCAAGTCTGGAATCGAAAAGGCGACACGTCCAAGCAAGCACGTTCGAGTACGTAATGCTCGCTTGGGCATTGAACGTTGTCCAACACATCGTCAGATGTTGGGCAATCAGCCATAGACCATCCAATACTTGGACAGGTGTCAGTCCAAGAGGTACGTGGAGGGCCAAATCAAACTTGACCTTGATCCACCAATGGCATGTGGGGAATGCCACGGGTTTTGTAGGAGACTCTTTTTTTACAGGGCATTGCCATTAGTTTCGGCTTATGATGAGTTTGATTAAATTATTATTTAATTATGAGTATTATGTGTAGAGGCAACTGGTTCTTAACATACAAAAATGGGTGTCTTCGTTTCAGATAGTTAATATTATATTTAAATTGCTTCATTTTTGAATTTCTTACAGAATCTCTTCTTCCCAGTGTTCAGCCTATGAATTACATTAACATTATTTTTGTATTCTACATTTTTATGTACAATAAACAGGTTCTTAGCATTTTTAATGGGCAGCCCAAAAAAGGGGCCTGTGCTTCATTCGACTAGTTCTTGAATCAGTTACATTCCCTTCTTCTCCGGTCTTGAGCTGTGAAGTTTTCTAATACCTCGTATATACTACCATGATACCATATACTATTCAATTGCATCATCATTTCTACAACATTTCGCCAACTAGTATTTATGTAGAGATTTTTGCACCCTGGGTGAACCAGTTGAAAGCAACCGAAAATGGTTTAAAAAAAGTCAAAGCACTTCTATTGAGCAACTTTGGAATTGAACTTGAATCCTTTTCGAACTGTATATCTTTGGACTTTGTAAGATTCTTAAATTTATAATAAATCAATAATAAAATAAAAGAATAAATTAAAATCAACCGTATTTCTAAGTATACTCTTAATTTTATAGATTGCTTCCCCTTTTAGATTTACTCACGCCCATAAAAGCAGCCTAAAAGTATTCCAAGCTCAATGTGAACACTGATGAGTTTATAAATAGTAATACTAAGTATGTGCTAACTATAGGTGTATAAATATTATACTACAAGTATGGGTGATTATTGTTTGGCCCGATAAGATACTCGTACTAATGAGCAATTCCTTAGCAAATCTTTCACTTTTAGCCTTGAAATTTTGTTTTGATGAACTTCTAAGCGCCTACATTCTAATAGGTCTAATCAGTGCTGAGTTTTCTACCATATGGTCGATTTAATAATAGTTTGTTGCCCCAAGCAAAGTTGATAACAATAGTTTGATAAGCTAAATAGGGTGAATGTTGAGATTGTCAGACTTGAAGAAATCCATCCTATAGGTAATACTTTGCTAAATCTTTAAGCTAGAACTTCATGTAAGTTTATATAATATTTATATTCGGTTTAATCATAACTATTGTAGTAGCAACTAATACGTAGTTATCTGTGTATCAAAAGTTGTTTAGTTTTAGCTATGAGTTGTCTTTGGTCCTGATTATGCTAAATAAATATAACGAGCTAGCAGTTATTGCCCGGCGTCGCCCGAGCCAAAACTACTTATTTATTCAAATTCTTATTCTGTTATATAGAATTGACCTTCTCACATTTAACTCACAGTTTTTCGTCCGTGGCCGAATACAATATTTGGTACGTTCAAAAACTTTTCAAAACCAGTTTGAGTAGATCGGAAGATAAACAAAATAATAATATAACAGCCTTACAATATTTTCTGCCCGTGGGAGTACATTTTTTCCAATTGGTGTCGTCGACACGTGTGAAATTATTTGATGTGAAGAGTTCGGAAAATGAGATTCATGCTAATCAGACGAAAATAAGCAAATCCTTGAGAAATCCATTTTCCCCACAGGGGGTTGAATTTTCCGAGTTCAAGTAAATAAGTAATGTATCTGTTTTTTTTGTATAGAGTAAGCTAAAAGTTGCATAGAACAGTTTTCCGCGAAATTTCCACACTTGCAGGCGGTATTTCCCTTGAAAAATCTGCTTTGGCCGATGCATTTATTATGAATCAGTTGGTCAGGGCAAGTTTTTTTTATGTGTATAGATATCACACACGTATGTTAAACTAACTAAGTATGCATAAATTTAAATTTATGGTGCTATGGGGTAAACAATAAAGCAAAACAAGCTTGAGCATTGCAGGCGAAAAGTCCCCACTTTTATATACTCTGTTCGCAGGTTTATCAATATGATTTTTTGCGGGGGCGGAGAATAATTTTTTGGTGCCAACAGTATTTGTATGCTGATTTGCGGGAGGGGGCACGACATTGTTTAAAATCAATATACTCCGTTTTTTGCTGAAACAGAGTACAGAGCTGTCATACAAACAAAAATGGAAGCTGAACTTTGCAATGTGTTTATAATATATAATAAAAACAATTCGCTCATTGCATAACAATCGCTATTAGGCTGGCACAAAAAACAAGATCGTAAAACTTTTCCTTTCTGGCATTATCAATGCCTGTACTTGTACTACTACTTAGTACCATAGTACCATAGATAAGATACTCGTAGATACTTGGACCCCATACGAACAGAACACCTGACTCTGCACTTGACTATGTTTATTGTTAAATTAAGTTAATGCGTATAGGTGAAGGGTGCCCAACCAATAAATAACTAGTAACTAGATCGGCACCAGTCCAAAGCCGAGTAGCTTAGATTGGCCTCCAACGCTGACGTTTGCAAATTCTATGTGGGTCAGATCCGATGCTCTAATGGAACTCGTTTCAATATAAGTGCACGAGTCACGGGCAAACATACGATGTTGGATTCGATACGATGTGATACCCGATACAACCCGACCACGCTCCTCTCAGCACGAGGCTGGAAGAATGCATCGATTATAGGCATGGTTTGTAGTATGTAGTATTTTAGTATTCTCTGACAGGTTGCTATTAGTTTCAGTGCTCTACATGGTCGGGCATGCGCGAATGATCATTAAGATTGAATAAATAAGAAAGTTGTGCTTAAGCTGAAGACCGTTCTAGAAATTTATGAAAATAACATTTAGTAATATATTTGAAACCAGTTTTGAAACAGTTGAATTAAAGAGTTATGTTTATGAAACAAAGAAAAATTTTATAGTATTACTATATCTATTGAAACTACCAAGCAATCGATCTATCATGAATAGTAAAACCTCAAAAAAAAAGCATTTAATAATGTATTTTAAAAAAAATGGGTAACTTTTTTGTTATATTTATATTTTCTTTATTTTTTGAATTAATACTTTCAAAGTTTGTCAGCTTGAAATATGTATAAATTTTAAGATGGTACATACTTTTTTAAATATTTCAGAATTTTTACACACAATGTTAATATGGCATCTTTAAATAGAAACTACAAAATGATTTAAGATTGATTTGGATCTTAAGATGCTAGCTTTGTAGTTATCTTTTTAATTATAATAATAAATAATAAAGATAGCAGAAATATTTCTGATTTTGTAGCTTAAATTATATTATTATTTTAATATGAAAGTCATGAAATAAAATATAATGGATTATAATATAAGCCGATAGTAGTTATTTCAAAATTATTGAGTTAATGTTGTTAACATATTTAACTTTTAGGTTTTGTGAGCTACCAATTAAAGCTTAAGAATTAAAAATACTTTACTAACATTTACATGTATTGTACATACTACAAATAATGTCTGTATGCCTTATGGACTATATACTGTTATTACTATTACTATTCTAATACTTGCAACTCTCGATTCTGCATGCAAAATGCTAGCATATCGCGTCGAGCGTTTGCAAAAAAGTTGCTAGATCATCATGAGGAATCGGTCGTAATTTTTACTCCCTGTACCCATAAAATGGGTAAAAAGGGGGTTCTAAATCTGTGCAAATGTATGTAACAGGCAGAAGGAGACATCTCCGACTCTATAAAGTATATATATTCTTGATCAGTATCAAAAGAGATTTTGATTTGGCCATGTCCGTCTGTCTGTCCGTCCGTATGTATGAACGCAAGGATCTCAGCAACTATAAGAGCTAGAGACACCAAATTTGGAATGTAGGTTCGTGTATAGCGGGAGCAGGTCAAGTTTATTTTAGATTTGAGATATCTCCCCCGTTCCCCCGCTATTCGATAAAAACCGTTTAACAGTAACAATTTTCAAGATATAGCTTTAAGATTTGGCATGTAAAATACTTTAGTCCCTCTTAATCTACTGTCAAAATTTCAAGTCGATCGGATAATAAACACGGAAGTTATTCACGAAAGAAGATTCAGTGGTGCAGCAAGGGGAAGAAGAGGCACAGCCACCATTTAAAATACTTCGCTTGCGCTGTGGCTCGTGTGTGTGCGCCCTTGTGTATGTATGTGTAAGTTTACGAAGATACAATCGGAAATTTTTGACCTGGGTACAGGGAGTTTCGTAGTCGGGTATACTCGACTATAGCATTCTTACTTGTTTTTTTCAAGAAAATATCATATATGAGTTTAGTTGAGCTAGGCGCTGAGAGGCAAACGGTTGTGCGATTCGCATTGTTAAACAGAAAACGACGGTTACAAATTCAGCTTTATCCATAAATTAAATTAAGTTCGTTCGCACAAGTACAATCTTGTGCTCTTCAAACTAGTTCATTGTTTTTTTTTTTTTAATTTAATTTTAATTTATTTGTATTTTGTTGTTGCCAAATGAATACTTTGGCATTGTTTGCTTTTGCGCTGTGGGCGCTTTTTCTGCGCTACTTGCCACAGATTTTGCAATTCGTGCAACTGCAACGTTTTGCAAAGACCCTGCCGGGTCCCACAGTGGGTGATCTGATTGCCAATGTGAAGAAGGGCGGTAAGGATTGAACAATTGGACAATTGATAAAGGTCAGCTAACTGAGCTGACCACCCACCTCCCGAACTTTCATCCCCAGAGATACTCAACTGGCTGAAGGAGCTGCGTCTGCGTCATGGTCCTGTTTTTCGCATTTGGTTTGGCATGGATCTGATGGTGTTCTTCACATCCCCGGAGGACATTAAACAGCTGCTGAGCAACAATGCGCTCATCTACAAGTCGCGCAACTATGAGCTGCTGAAACCCTGGCTGGGCAAGGGTCTACTGACCAACGGTGGCGAGTCCTGGCATCGTCGCCGCAAGCTGCTCACACCCGGCTTCCATTTTCGCATACTCAGCGAGTTCAAGGAGCCCATGGAGGAGAATTGCCGCATTATGATCAGCCGGCTTCGGGAGCATCTCAATGGAGAACCCTTCGATATATATCCATATATAACGCTCTTCGCCCTGGACGCCATCTGTGAGACGGCCATGGGTATCAAGAAGCATGCTCAGATGCAGAGCGATTCGGAGTACGTGCGCGCGGTGCAGACGTAAGTATAACTGAAACAGTTTCTGAGCGCCTGTTCACACCATCTAATATATACGTGCAATGTAATCTGACATGTCAGCATGTTACATGACAATATTACTTTGCGTTCACTCTGTGGCACATTAGATTAGACGAGTAAAGATCACACTTGTTAATGTCAGCTTGCACGCAAATATGAGATAGTGTGAACACGCCGTATCCAATTGTGACGCTAATATTTGAGTGAATTCTTCTGCAGCATCTGCCACATACTGCACAAACAGAGCTTCTCCTTCTGGCAGCGCTTCGACCTGCTCTTCAAGCTCTCCTCGGCAGGACGAGCGCGCAATGCGGCGCTGCGAGTGCTGCACGAGGAGACGTATCGTGTGATCCACATGCGGCGCCAGCTGCTGCAGCAGCAGCAATCGGAGCAGAAGCAGGAGCAGCAGGATAACGATGTGGGCAGCAAGCGGCGCTTGGCGTTTTTGGACATGCTGCTGCTCTCGCAGATGGAGGGTGGCGCTGAGCTGACCGATGTGGACATACGGGAGGAGGTGGACACATTTATGTTTGAGGGACATGACACGACCAGCTCGGCAATTGCGTTTGCCATCGGTTTGCTGTCCAAGCACGCGGATGTACAACAGCGCGTCTACGAGGAGGCCCTCGAGTTGGAGGGTCGCGAAAAGGAGTCCATGCCCTACTTGGAAGCGGTCATTAAGGAGACGCTGCGCTTGTATCCCTCCGTTCCATTCTTCTCACGCAAAGTCATCGAGGACCTTCAGGTGGGCAAATTGACAGTGCCCAAGGGCGCAGCCATTAGCAGCCTGGTCTATATGCTGCATCGCGATCCGGATAGCTTTCCCGACCCCGAACGCTTCGATCCCGATCGCTTCTATCTCAACGAAAAGGAGCTGCATCCGTTTGCGTTTGCCGCCTTCAGCGCCGGACCACGCAACTGCATAGGTTAGTTAACCCTATAAAACCCTATAAAAAAATAGAAACTTTCAACATTCTTAACTTTCTCAATCACTTGCCAGGTCAAAAGTTTGCCATGCTGGAGCTCAAATGTTCGCTGTCCATGTTGTTGCGCCATTATAAGTTTCTGCCCGTCGGAGATCACTTTCCGAATCCCCTCGCCGAGCTGGTCATGAAGAGCGGCAATGGCATTCAGGTGCGCATACAGGCGCGCCCCTCCACCAACTAACCATCCACCTGTTGAATCTTGTTCCCATAAGTAACCGATATGTGTACCATATATCTTACAATTACTCTTACCCTATCCAAATAATTCCCTGTTCCTTGTCATTAACTTCATTTCTATTTTATAATTAATTTCCAAAATAAATGAGATTATAATATCACCCTCTTCGGGTAAAAATTGTTCGGTTCGGCTATTTTTTGAGCAACTGGTCTAGATTATGAAAAAGACAATTTTTCAAAATATTTCGACAATATATTAACATATACATACATTTCTACATCATATATAAAAGAGTTCCTGACTGACTGACTGATTCATAATCAATGCATAGCCCAAACCGTAAGAGCTAGAGTGCTGAAATTTTCACAGTAGGTTCCATCAATGATGAAAGTGCACACTAAGGCGGGGTTTTTGAAAATTCCACCCACAAGCGTGGAAAATCGTGGAAAACTGTTGTATGAAACTTTTTTTGTTTACCTTCCAATCGGCTTCAAACCCATTTTGAAAAATACTGCAAAATATACCCCCAGGGTCGGAAAACTGTTGAAGGCAACTTTTTTAATTATCGTCCGATTGTCTTCAAACTCATTTTCAAACATTTCTGTTTATCATATGATTCTTTTGAAACTCATTTTTAAAGCACCTCGGATTAAATAAGCCCACTGTCGGAACCGTGACTAGCCATGAACATGAAAGGAAAGTTTATTATATGCTCCGACTCTATGTCTGCCTTAGACTCAATCTCTAATATAAGCAACCATCATAATTAGATCATTATTGATTAATCTCTTACCCAGAGTAAAGCTTATATGTAGGCCCTAGCAGCCGTAACTGATACACACTTATATAGTTTTAAATATATATGATTACTTTTTAAACAAATAAATAAAAAAAATTCTAATTCGACACGCAATCTTATTCATTAGTTAATTAAATTTTACCATTATTGTTAAATTTGTTATTATTGTTATTGAAAATTTAATTAAATAAACGGAAAACAATCAAACAAAAAAGTTTTTTATTTATGAAAACGGCAAGGATGGGTTTTTTAGAATTAACGATTTTTTCTCACAAAGTGAAGGCCAATGAAGTTTTGTATTCAGAATTCAACTTTCCAATTGTGAGCGTCAAAATGCCAAAAAAAAGTCAAAACATACCAGGCGAACAGAAATCAGCAGAAAGTCGCTAAATAGTATAACAGTTACTGATTAATATAACAGCCAATCGACTGTTATACAACTATGTTAATAACAGAAGTCTGTTATTAACAGAATGTTAACAGTGTGTTAACATTACTATAACAGATGGTTAACAGTGTGATAACATAGTGTTAACATGATGTTAACATTGGGTTAACAGAATGTTAACATTGGGTTAACAGAATGTTAACGTGCTTTTGCAGCGAGTTAAAAGAATGTTAGCGGCAGGGTGTTCCCAAAAGTATACTGTATATAAAGTATACTGAATGAACAGTAGTTTGATAAATAACATGAACCCATTGAATGCTGATCAATACATCGCCAACCCGAATTTTGGTAAGCGTAATCCTTTGCAGTACACGAAAATTTAAAAATTTCCCCAAAGCACGTCAAACTATAATTAACATTATTGTTTATTTGCATGAAGTATACATAAAAATGGTTAAACCTGAGTTCGTACTGTATTTAACTTATCACTTAATTAGCTGCACAATGAATTAGCTTCACATTGAAGTCAGTTCTGCAGCGTCCTCATCCAGCTTGACTAATTGAATTGCCGCAGAGTGGACGATCTGCCATAGATGTAGGGCTCATCCTCTAATTGGTAGTACTGTGTGCGGGGACCCTGCGACGGAGTGGACTTATCACCAGCTCCGATTAGGCGATGGATTACGATTCAAAAATGCAGTCAAATTCCACATAATGCATTTGAATCGAAATATTTTGCCAGGCAACGCTGGTGTTAATATACATATACTTACATATATATAATAAAATAATACAAAATGAAATAATACAAAAATGAAAAATATAGTATCTAAATCTCTTTAACCTGACTGATTGGCGACTCACGGACAGGCGATACGGTAGAAGCTAGAAATCTGCATTTCTTACAGTAGCTTCCCCTTGTATCATTCTACATAACAGGAAAGAACTTTATAATAAAGATTTGGATCGGGCGAATTCGAAAAACGCCTGCTAGTATTATTATCAAAATCTGTCTATATATGTATGTATGTGTGTCTGTAGTACCTATTGTTATTTAGACGTACTGCTATATTTACTATCCAATCATTGTAAGATTAACATATGGTTAATCGATTGCAAATGTGATAATAGTTTTTCTAAAAAGCTAATAATACCCTTATTGGAAAATAATAAGCCTCACCTTATCAAAATTGCCAGCTATTAAATCGTTTCTAGTCCATCTTAGACTCCAGCTGATTTCTATTTTTGGGTAAGCAGTGAACAAAACCAAGCCCCATTAAATGTTATCAAGCTCGTCCCACAATCACAATCACAATTCATCGCATGACGCAGTTTGTTGGGGAGGTGGCGGAAATGCGGGCCTTAGACTTTAAAACTGGAACAAGTTCATATGATAACAAAGGAAATATAACAATTTATTGAGATTAAAAATACAAAATAAATGAATTTCTTGTTTTGTTTATTTCACGTATTTTTGAACTATGTAAATACAATTTATATATAGTATTTGATGTGTTAGATCATAATCGTATCATATATGGTATATAAGTAGTATATGTGTATATGTACTCGTATATAGATAGCATAATATTGATCTCATGTTAACATCTAAAGCCAACAATTGTGTCAACAACAAAAATATAGTTGTATTATGCATATATATATTTAGTAGGTATACGTAGATCGTTTGATAATTATAGATAGCTGATTAAATATACATATATATCTGTTAAATATTACGATAGACATACAAACATACATATTGCTGTCCAACCTCTCCGTTGGCCTTTTGTGTTCCCTGACAATTCCTTAAGTTAAATACCTTTGCGAGCCCATCCAAATCTGACTTATAACATATATATATATATTTATTATGGTTATAAATAAATTTGTAGTATTCCTCATAGGTATTATTTAAACAACTAGATACATATCTTTACAATAAGTTTTTAGATAAGGTAGATAAGGTAATGCATAGGTTTTTTATGGATCTCTATTATAGTATGGATTAGTGCATATTTGGTATTCTTTATGTCGTACTCGTATTTGGTATGATACATTTTCCTATCTAGATTGCCTTCAATTTCCTTATGTCTGTGTAGTATTTTGTGCCCGTTTTTCACTCTATCTCTCTCTCTATATATACTATATATATATATATATATATAGATATAAGCTATTGCTTCACTTCCGATTCATCTATTCTGTACGTTTATGTGGTTTTAAGCATAGTCTGAGCTAATGATATGATGCGGTTAGCAATTGGGTTCCATAAATATCGTAGTATATAGCATATATGTAAGTATATAGCATATTAACAACTGCATGAGAACAATTTATAGATTATTCCTTCATTCCTAGATTAGGCTCCCAATACCCTTGCAGTGGCATTTAAGTAGTAGTACAACAAGTATTCTCAATCTATATTCATAAAGTTAACAATTTACTCAAGCATATATCATTATTATATAGTATGCGTATCTAACAGATCGACAGACTTAATCATAAACAGCTGCCATAGGAACAAGCGGGACGAGGTTTACTTTAACAACGGACATTATATAGCTTTAATTGGATAGGACATTTAATCTAAAAACTATTTATGAGGTTTACTCAACACCGGACGATTGTAGTATTAGGAACCATCTCTAATCTATAAACTCATTAGAAGCAAATTTAATCTATAACGATATCAATGCTTCTATTGATATCCTGACCAACTTTAACACGCATAGGTTTCTTCGATGCTGGATATACACATGTACTCCCACTCTAATTTAGGAACCAACTCTAATCTAAGATTCAACAGAATCAATTCGAATCTGCAAGGATATCAAACTTGGGGTACATCTAGGGGTTTCTTAAACACCGGACGATTCTCAATTTTCCAACTAACTCTAATCTAAAATCCATTCAAATCGCATCTTCAAGTACATCAAATTCTGGGTGTTTCTAGAGGTTGTTCCCTAACACCGGACGATCCCAAGTATACCAAAGTTGCATTAGGAACCAACTCGAATCTCATTCTTGAGAAAATCTTGGACACCAGATAATCCCAAGTATACCAAAGCTGCGTTAGGAACCATCTTAAATCTAAAGCTCAACAGAATCGTGACTAATCTGAAAGTATATTCAACTTGAGTAGTATATCTAGGAGTTCCTTGAACACCAATCCCAAGTATTCTAAGCTAATTCTCATATCTCTAATTTGCAAGAATATCCAACATCGGTGGTTGTCTAGAGGACTCTTCAACACCGATCCTAAATATTCCAAGGCTGCATTAATTTAAAATCCAACCGAAACTAATCTAATCTGCAAGGATACCAAAGCTTCGGTGCGCCGAAGTCGTTTATCATTTGAATTTGGAACCATATGACCTGGCTGATCATAGCCAGGGTATGCAAATGGTGCGGCATACATCGCGTCTGTCGGGTTGCGGATGCGGTTCTTCGCCTCTTGGGCCGCCACCCCCGTCGCCGCCGCCACTAAACTTGAAAAAGGAACTCCTTCGTCAGTGCTTGCGTTGGGCCTGAGGCGATGCGCCAGCTACGGAGCCAGAGCTGGAATTGGATCCAGTGCTGGCAACGGGCCCGACGCTGCCCTCAGGCATGGACTGCAGCGCAGCGGCGACGCTGCCGTAGCTGGCGCGCTGCTGTGCATGCAATTGCTGATGTTGTTGTTGTTGTTGCTGCTGCTGCTGCGAGTGCGACTGATGTTGGTGTTGGTGTTGCTGCTGGGACGCCGCAGTTAGCGTGGAGGCGCGCGCCAAACGCTTGGGAATGACAAAGGGCGGCGGCGCCTGTGGCATGTACTGTGGCGGCGTCGAATTGGCAGAGGCCTGACGCACAAAGGAGCGCGTCGGCTGCACCTGAACGGACCCGCTGCGGGAGATGGCGCCCGTGCGGGGCGGTATGGCTGGGGGTGGGCCGGGCGGTGGACCACGCTGCTTCGGCGGCGGCGAGGTGATGCTCACCAAGCTCTCCGTCGATGGCTGCGAGGGCACGCGCGGCGGCAGCTGCGGTAAATGGGCGGGCGGCGAGGGTGTGGGTGTGGATGTGCTTGCGGGTGCGGGCGTTGGTGTGGGTGTGGGCAGGGGTATGACTGTGGGTGTGGCAACAGCTGTTGCCGGCAGCTTGGCCTGCGGCTGCACCGTGGACATGGTAATCGTCGGCTTCTGCAGTGGCATCGTGTGGCGTATGGTGATGTTGCCGCTCTGCTGCTTGCCACCGCTGCTGCTGCTTGCGGCACGCGTCGACTGCGTCTGTTGCTGACCTGTTGCTGTTGTGTGTGATTTCTGCTGATGCTTTTGCTTCTGCTGGGCATGGATGTCCTGGATCTGCGGCGTTATCACCACCGGATTCTTCTTCTGATCCTGGCCAGCGGCGACGTAGCTAAAGACGCACAGCACCGAATAGCATATCTGATCGGACTGCATGGCGGAGCACCAAGGCAATTTGGTTAGTGTAGCAATTGGTGAAAATGTGGCTATCGGTGGTTTTTTGGTTTGATTTGGTTTTGGTGGCATTGTGGTTGGTGTGTTCGATATAATCACAACGAGTAACAAACTGACAAACAAACTAACGAACAAACAAACAAACGATCCAACAAACTAATCAAAAAGCATGCAGTGGAACAATGGAATGGAACAACATAAAGTTCAAACTATTCAAAACATAACCAACAAAAATGCTTATTTCTTAACAACTTGCGCTGGAATGAATGACAACATTTGCTGTTGTGGTTGTGGCAATTTGTATTGGAAAGTATACACACTCGCACGCACACTCACACACACACTCATACACACACAATTAAATAAAAATATAAATAAATTGTTTTGAATTTTATTTACAGAAATTGTATTTTTTGTTCATCATTTTCTTTGCTATTTTTTAATGCACATTTTCAATTGGAACATTCGAAATTGTTGCTAGTTGATTGGGGCCTTGTTCCGTTTTGAACGTTTCCAAGGCATCCGTTTCATTGCCACTGTTCCCCGCCTTTTCCTTGCCCTGGAGATGACAAACGTAGGCAAAACGCACGGAGGTCACACGATGAAAGGCCAGTACTATTTCGGAGGCCTTTTATTGGGGTTCGGAGTTCGGAGTTTGAATTTCGGGTTTTTGGGAAATTTCGTTTCAATTTTACGTTTCATTCACGGGTTTCAGGGTGTTGTTTGTTGTGAATGTTTGATGTTTGAGATGATTGATTGATTGATCGTTTGGTTGATTGATTGATTGATGTGTTGCAATGCAGTGAGTGTTGTTATTGTTGTTGTGTTTGTTTTTGGTGATGGTGATGTTGGTGGCAGGCATGTTGTTATTGTTGTTGTTGTTGTTGTTGTTATTATTGTTGTTGGCAGTTGTTGTTGTTGTTGTCGTATACATAGAGAAATATATTGACAAGTTAACAAACGAAAGTGGCAGCAAAGAACGAAACGAAACGAATAGAAAAAAGGTAAAAAGGCAAATCAAACATATTTTTTTGTTTTGTTTTATAAATATATATATGCTCGTATATATGTATGTATATACAAATTGTTAAATGGTGCATTTAATGTGCTATATATATGCAATATATACAGAAGATATATACACATATATATATATATATATTGATATATACATATGTATACATACAAAAATACATAGAATGCACAATGTGATATTACTTATGAACTGATTCGGTGCTGCACAGGGATTTACTCAATCATTATGTACAAAATATTGCAAAATGTTTCTTAAAATTTCGAACGCGTTGTGGTGCAACTTGGAATGAATAATGTGCTAGGAGTGAATGTTGGAAATAGAGTACTACTTACCATGCTCGACTGATATTTGCGCTGTATTAGATTGCGCGTCTTGGGATCTATAAGAGAGAGAAAACAACCAGAGGTAACATTGAAGACATGACAGTGATGTTAGAATCGATTGGACTGGCTAATATTTATTGGAGCAACTGTACTTACTGTACTCCTCCAATACGAAAATGCCGCCCTTTTGTGTAAAACATTTGCGTATGTGATCCAAACGCACAAAGAACTGAAATTATTTGCCAAAAATAAGTGAATTTTAGCTTAACTTGATACCGGATGAGAAATGTGATTGGGTTCCGTCACTAATATACTATACTAATTAGTTACGGTAACAGAGCGCAACAAAATTCAAACGTAACGGAATGCAAATGAAAAAGGCCGAAAAACAAGGAAAAAGGAGAAAAAGAAGGAGAAAACAAAAGACGAACGTAAAGCTCGTCTGTTAAACATAGAGAATATATCCGTGAATAGTATATAATACTTAAATATATAAGCAAAATAACATAGTATACATATATGTATATATATATAAGTATATATATAAATATTTATTTGATAAATTATAGAAATTGTGGTGTAATTATGATATAATACTATATTCAGTTTCATTTCATTTGTTTTGTACGGCTGTTTGTGTGTCAGTGTGTGGTGTGTGTGTGTCGCATAAACTTTCAACGCAACAAAATGGAATTGAAACTGAAACAAAAACCCAAACGCAACTCAACGCAAGGCAAAGCAAGGCAAGGCAAACAAAAGCTAAATGCTATGCGAGCGCTAGACAGGCGGGCAGGCAGGCAGCATGCAAAAGCTTCAATGTGTGAGAAAGCAGCTCCAAGTGCCGTATCAGCGAGCCAGCCGCAGGCAATAAGTTAACGGTTACATTTCATTTACACATACATACATACATACATACACAATTTACACAAGGAGCAATTGGACAGTACTAGTAGCAAGAAGAAGAGTTCTTATATAAGGGCAACAGAGATGAAAACGAAAAGCCAAGGGAAATGAAACAACACACAAAGAGAAAAGTGAACGAAAAACAAGTAAAGAAACGAATATAACAGAAAAAAGAACATTTCTGTTTGTTATACACTGGCAAGGTGAAACGTAATGAAACGATATAAGAAAATCAAAATCAAATAATAATCATAGGTATAAAAACAAATGAGAAATGGAATTGGAGAATGCAGCAAACTTAAACTAAATAGTTAATTGGTTTGATTGATATTTTTTTTATTGTTCTTCTTTTTTTTTTGCAAATAACTTTTTCTTTTTTTTGGGGTCAGATATATCGAATAGTACTTATATCGATTTGCTCAGTATTATGTTCTAATTTAGCACTTGTGAGATGGTCGTTTATAAATTAGCTTGGATTGGATAAAAAGGCGTTTTAATATACTATTTTTATTTTATATTTTTTTATATATTACATTTGCTAACGAGTGGGGTAGAGCTATATTTTTCAATTGAAAAACTTTCCAATTCAATATTTTGCACTAATACAAAACACAACTATGCATTGTACTCAAAGGCTGTGTATGTGTGTGTAACTGTGTGTGTGTGTGTATGCGTGTGTATGTAAAATGAATACGCAATGACAAACTATATATATGTATATATTCAAGTATAAGTCAAATAACATAAAAGATTTGATGCGTGTTGCTGTGGGTCTTGTTTTTGCTGTGGCTTGGTGGTTACCAGGTAGTCAGAGGAGTAGGTAGGCGGTAGGCGATTGGTGGTAGGTGGTAGAGGGTGGAGAGGGATCGGGTGGGTAGGTGGGTGAGTGGTGCTATTGGCAGCGCTTAAGTAGCAGTTAGCAGAGTAAAGAGCATGAGTGATAGTCGGGGAGCGATTACCACCAGGGTTGGCAGGTGTCAGCAATACGAGTATATGAAAAAGTTGTCTTTCTTTTCTCTTTTGTTTTTGTCGCCGTAAATTTCAAATTTCGTTTAAGTGTAATAACTATATATATGTATATTTTGGACTGACAAACCCGATAACAGTAACAGCATGCGTTAACTTTCTATAAATTTATATTTATTTATTTTATCAACAATTTTGAACGGAACGGGTGGATCAGATTGAGGGCGTTGGGAGGGGGGCTTCAACAAATTTAACTTTATTCTACTTTGATTTAATATAATTTAAGTTTTACTCAAAAATAAGTGAAAAGTTCAGTAACGAAATAGAAGTTCTAACAAAAGAAAAGCAGTTTGAGTTAACGAGAGATTGAGAGAGAGAGAGAGACAGCGAGAGTTGGAAAAAGAAACAGTCACAGAGACAGACAGAGAGAGAGAGAGAGAGAGAGAGAGAGAGATAAGGTGACAGAGACAGCGAGAGCGAAAATAAAGTTCAACAGTTAAGCGCAAAGTAGTTTAATTTGAAAAACTTTTTATTTAGATTATGTTTTATTTTTCGAATCTAAGGCTTAGAATGTTTCCTGACTCTCAGGAGATCAATATTTAAATCAACTACTTACAACTACAATTTGCGTTTAGGTCTTTTCTATACAAATAAATCTACACAAGCAAAATGATAAACATAAACAATTTTTTTTTTTAAGGGTTTTGAATGGTTTCTCTGCGATTGTTTGCAAAAGTTAATTACAAAATTGTATTATTCGGTTATATAGAGGTTAGGGTTCGAAAACTATATCGATTATAATCGAAAAAGTTTCTAGTTTTAAGGGTTGTAACGATAGTTCGATGTTTCTTAGTACTCCAACCATTTCCTATACTAAACGTTTCCTAATAAGTAGTATATACGAACACTACAATATTTATTTGAAGACTTATTTATTTGAATTTGATATATACTGAACTCTGGCTCTGGTCATGTTAATACTGCAGGAACCGCAATGGTTCCATTTTAACTAATATTTTAAAAATGATTTGTTAATCATTATTTCCTGAGTTTTATGTTTTTGCTCTAAAAATTAAACTAATTTTTAAATATTGCATTTATTTTGCAGTTTTACCTATTGCTCGGATTAACAAAAAAAAGTGCAGTGTACCAAAATTACAAAAAAAAAATAAATCAGTATATAAAAAATACCAAAATAAAAAAACAGTATTTTGTGGTACTTTTAAGAAAATACTATTAAGATGCGAAATAAGAACCGGTCTTGTGATTTTTCAGAAGCTATTGATATTTTTTGAACTGTTCACATTAATAGATTATTATTAATGAAATATTTACATCCTGGCAAGACTCTGTTCTAATTTTGATTAATACTTGAAGTTTGAGCTACACGCCGTCTTAAATACTACCTGTAGATCGCAAACAATCATGGGAATATAGTTCGGCAAGCCGAACTGACAAATTGTAACTAAACTTTCATAATGCTATGGTAACCCTGGTTTCTGAGTTGTTCTATAGTATTTCTTTTGGAACCCAACTAATTTGGGTGGCAAACAGAGAAAGCTACAGCTACAGCTAAAGCTACGGCTACAAACTATGTATGTATGTAATATCTATATAGAATTTGTGAGCAGATCTATATAATTTAGTCAGAGCTGTGAGTGTTGTGGGCATATTAAACATTCAAAGAACTTGCTCTTTAACTAGTGCCAAATTAAAAGCAACATAAAATGTGTTACATTTTTTGTCTGATTTTTGTTTAATGTGTGTGTGAGTGTGTGTGAGTGTGTGTGTTGGGGTGTGTGGGGGCGATTGGCAACCAGGTGGAACATGCGCAGGGTTTCGGCAGACTGACAAATATGCAATTATATATATATATGTATATACATACATATATGTATGTATATATATAGAGAGAGAGTCCCTAGACTGTGCTGTATGCTCAAAATGTACAATGTGCACTGTAGATCACCATTGAAGCTATCGTTATCGTTATCGATAATTAATCGAGCAGTTGACGTTGTGCAGCGCATGCTCGAACCCCAAAAACTGGTTGAGTGACCCCCAAAAAACGTGTGTGTGTTGTGTATTGTGTGTTGTGTGTGTATATATGTACATATATAGTAAGTATATTGAGCAAGTATTTATTGTTGTCTGCTGGTGTAGAGTGAACTCATAACTGAACAACACACAAGATTAAAAGACATATCTATTTATGCATTAGTTTCAAACGTTCCAAACGCGCCGCTATTTATATATATGCAGTATTCGTATTGGAATTGAAACGGAAATCATATGCAAAAATGAGAATGAAACGAAAATAAGAGAGATGCGTGAAACGCACAAATGAAATGAAAATCAATTGTTGTTAAATAATTATGGGTGGGGGGAAACGTCAACAAGTTAACGGCTCTGTTTCAATGTAACAAACAAACCAACCATCCAACCAACAGTTTCAAAAATAATTTCAAACGTAAAAGCTGAGCTATAATATACATAATTTGATATATATATATGTATATATTATTAGCTGATTTAATTTTAATTCAAATTTAATATCAACTACTAATTGTATTTGTATTTTGTTGTTGTTATTATTATTACTTTTTTTTTAAACTGTTGAATGCCATTATTGTTTTTATTTTATTTTAATTTTTTTCGTGGGTGAATAAAAATCAAGTGTTTTGTGAAAACATAAGAAGTGAATGTAAAGAAAATGGTATTTGAATTAAAGAAACGCAAATGTTTTTGGGAACAGGGCTTAAAGAACAATAGTTGCTTATAAATTTAAGTTCATATATAACAAGAAATTTGTTCATTGCAATACCTCGAAATCCTTTATCGTATTTGTCGGATATACGACAATTTGTATTTTGTATGTCAGATCGTATTGTAAATATATTTTAATTGGTTTTGTTATCGATTTGCATTGTTTTTTTTTTTTTTTATTTTTTTTGTGTTGCAGTTGAATATTTTCGTATTTATCGTTATTGATTTTTCATAATTTGGCATGAGAGGAGGTGGACCAATCATTGGAATTATTCGTATTACGTTTCGTTTCATTTCGATTGCGATTCGTAGGGAACGTGTTTGAATCAGAGTCCGCAAATGGGAGAGCAACGGCGCAGCGTTCCACGTACGACAATAAACATTAAACAAACAACAAAGAAAGTATAAAAACAAGAAAGTTGTAAAACGCTTTTTGATTTAGATTTTTGATATTTTTTGTATTTTTTTGTTTTTTGTTTTTTTTTTGTTTTTTGTTTTTTTTTGTTGAATTTCAACAAATTTTTAAGTAGAATTTCTAGCGAATTTTGTTTTTTGTTTTTGTAGTACTAAATAGAAACGATATGAAATGTGGTTGTTGTTGTTGTGTTAGAGTCGTTATTATTATTATATATTTTTGGTATACATTTTTTTTTGGACTTGGGACATTGTGGTTTATAAATGGGTAGGACAGCTATATCTTAGCTATTGTTGTTGTTGTTGTATTTGCTGTAGCTGTTGTGGTTTATTATATTCATACAGAAAAGGTTGAGAAATTAACAGGAAGTAAAACGCAGCATTTAACGCTTCAAACTAAACAAAATTTTGGAAAACATATAAGGAAAACATATAAGAAGATAATAATTCAGAATTTTGAGCTGTAAAAATAAGCTAAAAGCTAAGAAGAGAGCGAGAGATTGAGAGAAATAGACGGAAGAATAACGTTTAAAGATACGTGAAAATATATATTCCGAATAAGTAAGAAAAAAAAAGTTATCGAAAGTAAACAAACCTATAGAGAAATAAACGAAATCTGCAAGTAGTATACACAAGGACCATCTCAAAAGTTACCGGCTTAGAATATGCACAAGATCGTTTATTTTAATTTAATAAATTTCTTTTTCTTTTTGTAATTTTTTATTGCCTATAACAGGATGTGGTCATATATGCCAAGATTCAAAAGTTGTTGCTTAATTTAGCGAGTTGACTGGTAGATTGAAAGAACCAAAAAAAAAAAAGGGTGGAGAAACATTGGCAAAAACATAGCAAGAAAACGATATCCGTAAATGGTAAATGGTTAACGGTAAACGGGCCTCGACACACTCAAACACACAGAGACCCGCTCTCTCGCTCTCTTCTTGTACAAAACTCGACAGACAGCATACAAAAGAGAGTAGGGCAATGGCTCCGCAGTTTTTTTTAGTTTTTGGTATATACATTTAACAAAAAATTGAATCTAAATATAACGAAAGATATCATTGAAAACAGAATATTGAAAACTGAAAAGCAATTGCGATGTGGTAAAAAGAGTCAAACTGAATTAATGGTTCGTAATTTCATTCAATCTTTGTGGGCCTAACTAGGAACCGGCGCTCAAAATAAAAGCAAATCTTAACTGGTAATAGATATACATATATAAAATATATATATATATGTTACTATATATCCCTGCTATCATTTATATTTTGTTGTAGTTGTTGTTGTTGTTGTTTTTAATTTTAAATCGAAAATTGTACACATTACAAAAGTAGCGAAAAAATTTGAAAAATATGACAATGATGAAGTTGTCTGAAATCGCTTAAGCACGATATAATATTTACGAGTACTAAACAAAGTGATAAAGTTAAAGAACATTAAATTTATGGTGATAATAACAAATATTAAAAAACAAAGACGAAAAAACAAACAACGAACGAATTAACAAAAAAAAAAACAAACACAAGGAGAAAATATAATGCCCAGATAATGATAAGAATCGGAATCATAAGATGATAAGAGAGAAAATGTGTTTAATTGGTTAGAATAAATAAATAAAGTAGAGTATAATGAATATAGCATTCAGTACATTCACTAGCACAATATATGGGTATGATATATGGATTGTCATTGTAAGTATTTTCTTATATATTTTGATTTTGATCGAAAGGGATTAATTGGTTAAAGATTCTGTTGTTGCTCTTTTTAATTTCGCATTATATGTCTTATATAAGTAAATATATATAGAAGGCGAGTGAAATAAAACATAAAATTAAAGCCAAAACAGAAACGTGAGAGAATGACAAATGTTAAGCTAGGTTAGGTGGAATGTCGGCCATTTATCAATATTATTATTGGAGGTTAGGTTCGGGTATGTGAGTAAACGAAAGAATTCACAAGAACAAATTGCCAAAATGATAACACTCATAATATATATGCGGTACGATACGAAACTACATATTTAGCCTGCGTTATATATTTATGTTGTTGGGCTAGGTGGGTCGGGAAGTTAAGATTAAAGAGTATTATGCATTAATATATTCAAAGTGGCGACCACTAAAGGGATCTCTTGTTCTACTACCCGTCCATTTGTAGCTACAACTGTCCAGTAATAGCCCATAATTATTATATTCAAATCGTTCCTGCATCAAGCCATTATATGAACATTATAAGCGCTTGAGTGGATTTATGATAATACTCGCTAAATAGCAGTTTGAAGTGGGTTTTGAACTCGTATCGAACGGATCCTTGCTTACATTGTCCTATGGTATTCATTAGTTATCGAAAACTATAAAAATAATATTGAAAGTATTGAGAAGGTCCTTGTATTACATAAAATATCAATTAACAAATTGATTGGCATAGGACACCGTCTTTGCTTTGCGATGATACACAAAGTGAAAGAAAGTTGAACGAACCAAGAAACCAAAACCAAACCAAATGGAAACCAAGGCACAATTAACTGAAATCTTCAAAAAGAAAAGGAAATGAAACCAAATACAGAAAACAAGATACGCCCAAAATGTGAGTACAAGTATTTAAGTATGTATATATCCTCTAGATTGAATTTTGTACTGTACTTTTGTCGTAGTATGTTCCAAAAACGAAAGAAAAACAAAATCAATATATATGTATGTATATAGAAGAAATAGACGCACATTAGGAACATTTTGCATTGGGGGATATTATGACTGGACTTTCGACTTTGAGCCTGGCTTTGATGGACGTCGAGCTGAAACCCAACAACACCAATTGCCAGCATTACGAACTCTATAATAATATATATATATATAAATGTCTGTAGTTATGTGAAGAGATTTGTGGCTGAAGAGACAGGGAGAGAGAGAGAGAGATTTGAATGAATTTTTTTGGGTTTGTCTTGGCTTGGTTAATGTCGGTTTTGTGTCTTTTTTTTTGGGGGGTAGGACTCATTGGGCCGGTGTTACGGTTGGTAGACTGATGCTTATGTTTATGACTTTTTATATAGATGCAGAGAGTTTACACAAAACGAGTATTTTAGAGAGCGGCGAGTATGTTAGTGTAACTGCGTGTGTGTATATAAATGTGTGTGTGTGTGTATGTGTGTGTAGGTGAGAGAGGAAGCAGCGAGCACACTTACCTTGCTGTTGGAGAACAACAAACCGACACCCTCGAGACAGACCTGAAGCAATCCGCCCTCGCCCGTATTCATATCCTGTACGGGAAACTCACCGCCCAGTTCGGGTACATTTGTGGGCGTGCCGCCGCGCTCCATCGCATCCTTAATACAATTATATAGCTCCTTACACTAAGGTTATATCGAAAATGTTGTTAGCTGACAATACAATATACATATCTGCATTTATTGACCAATTGGAACTTACCTTTCTGGTGTAGTATTTGTGGAGCTGCGTCTGGCCGCCATTGCGACGCCAAAGACAGAGTAGCTTGGTCTTTGGCGAATAGGTCATGTTTACCAGTCGCTCGTACCACCACCGCTCCACAATAGTGCCATCCACGGAGCGCAGCACGAGGCCATCATCGCGCACCTCCATGAAACGCAGCGGCCCATTGATATCGATGCCCTGATGTACAGTAAAGCTCTGGCGATGCAACAGACGTGAGCCAAGAGGCTTAAGATCAATGTCATTGCCATTCTAAAAGCAGAATGTACAGTCAGAGATTGGAGCATGAGTTAGGTATGTTGTAAGCTACCAAATTATTAATCTGATCAACCACATTGTGCACCTCCTGCGAGTAGACGAGTCCAATGTGACTTTTGCCCAGCAGGCGTCGAATCTTTCGTCGTATTTCATCCTTGGTGACATTCAGCATAACCAATATGGCTGTCAGATTATATAGCATAGTACTCAGCAGGCGATCCTCATCGTGCTCTAAACGCTTACGCTCCGACTCGCTTAGCGATTTGTAGCGCTCCATCATCTCGATGGGTCCCTGATAAACGAAGGCAAAGAAATATTATTTTAGGCATGTGATGGATAAAATCCAGCTTACCTGATCCATGCCAATCATGTCACGTTCTTGACTAACGGCATCCAAAAAGGCATCCTCCCAGAATTGCATTTGATTCCATAGATTGAGGCGATCCTTGCCCAACAATCCCTCAAACAGATAGACCCTCGGACTGTCCGGCGATGGCGAGGATGAGGTATTAATCAAATGTCCGCCCGTATAGCGAAAGCCAGCGCTGAGCGTTGATTTGCCGGACCACAGATTTCCAGAGCTCTTTTTCGAATCTTTCGATGTGGTTGTCTGCAAGATCAGCGTCAATAAAAGCACATTAGTTGGGCTAAGCTCAAGTATGGACATTGGTATCCTATAGCCAGAATTGTGATCGATGCTGGCCTATCTGGACCAAGACAGCAAATAACTACAAGTTTGGGGAGGTACGGCAGCAGATTCTTCATAACGATAACAATAACGCTTGGGTTTTCGATCTTTCGGCATTGGCATCGGCAACGGCATGTGGGATGTGTACTTACATTTTCGTACTCGGTGTCTGAGACTGTGGAGCGGCAGCTAGATGGCATGCGAACGCTCAGACTGCCAGCTGGTAGCAGATCACTGACCACGGAGAGCGCGCCCGTAGAGCCAGCAGCCTACGAATTACAATACATACGATATATACTGATGTACGTACGAGTACTACTATATACAATGCATACAATAACGATATCGATATTTAAGACCCGAAGGGTCGATTAACGGCATACGACATTGATTTGGGAGGCGTGGCCCGATGTGCGACTATATAGATAATATGCTGATAAGCGCTTTCTACATAATAAAATATATTTGTATATATAGATATATATGGATATATATACGATATATACAACGATTACGATAGCGAGGCACGATGTTGGCATACAATACAAGCTCTGGATACGGCATAATATGATGATGGACGCGGGCGTGGACGTGGCAACTATGGTTGAATGATGGGCCAACTAGATGTGTACTATATGTATGCTGGGTATCGAGTAGAATGATGCCAAGCGCTACGTTCTACTTACATCTGAATCGAAAGAGGTGAGCATGTTCTTCAAGGCACTTCGCTTTTGCGACAACATATCCTTGAACATCTCCGTTGTCGACTGCCCATCCTGGCTGTCAGCGGATGACAATCGGCGCGCGGCTGCGGCTGCAGCTGCTGTCGTCGCTGCTGGTAACGCTGTATGCGTTGAGCTCTTGCGCGACTCCTGCGGCGAGGCCCACTCACTGCCCAGGCCCGAATGGGAGCCGTTGGGGCTGCTGGGTGAACGTAGATTCTCGCGACTGCCCATGGGACTGGCTGCATGGCTGGAAAGCAAACTGGAGGACATATCGCTGCCCTCAGTGATCTCCTTGCTCCAGAAGTGTGTGTGAGCTACCTCCATGAGCTGGAATACTGAGGCCATGCCACCCAGCCCAAAGTTGCTAAAGGTGACGTCCAACCCGCCAGCAATGGCTTGCACACACTTAAGCATACCCTTCCATACGGGCTTTGCCACACACTGTTGAAATTCAAAGAGATGTGATTAAATATTCATATGTGGCGCATAACTAAGCGCACTTACCACATCGTCTATATGATCATCAGGTGCTATCTTCTTGTCCAGCGTCTTATTCAGCTTGCTTAGCACCAGAGTGCGATACGATTCATCCTCCATAAGCTTCTTGAACCGATTAAGCTTAAGCCAGCCAACGCCCTCGCCGGCTAGGACCTGATTGGTAACATCCTTCAGAAATGTTTGATTCTCGGCATTGCTGTGCGAGCGTTCCTGGTTCTGTTGACGCGTCAGCTCCTCTTGGGTTTGTCGTGGTCCCGAATGCTTTATGAGCGGCGTGCGTTCCACAAGACCTTTGCGTCCGGGAAACGGATCAAAATTCATGCCAGCTTTGTTTTTGCCGGCGCCAGAAGTTGCTTGGGGTTTGTGCGGCATTGCCGTCTGCTTTTGTTGGTTCTCTATGGATCGATTAAAGATTAACATATGAGTAACGTTAGTCTCAACTGAAGCAGCTCCAAAACTTACTCTTGTTGCCAAACATGCCCGAGAACATGGTCGTTGTGGTGGAAGCCAGGCCATTAAAGTCGGTACCAATGGAGGAGAAGAAAGTGTTACCACCTCCGCCGCTTTGCTGTACCTGCTTCTGCGTGGCCAGTTGAGAGTTGGTATTGGGTGCGGGATTGCTTGTGCCTGGGCCATGCTCCTCAATCTTGATAATGCCTTTCTTAGTAGCTGCCTCTTTGGCCGTCTTTGTTAGATCTCCCAAAGTTGATTTTCCCACATAGGTAAGATCCTCAAAGGTGTTCTTACTGACGCCAGCCGCTTGCTTTGATACCTCCAGCGCCTGTTTGGAGGCCTCACCAGCCGCCTTCTTGGCATGCAGCGTAAACTGCGAGGAACGCAGAATGAAACCAGATCAGTTAAAAAGTTCGAAAAGGTCGTCAAAATGATATTTGAAGCAAGATATTATTATAGAACTACTGTGAACAGCGCAGGGTGAAGGTAACCAAGTAAATACAAAACTACTTAATACTAAACTATACGATCAATTAACTACGGTGGCATTTGGGATGATAAAGACCATTTAATGGTGTGGTGATACGACTACGATTCCAATTCAGCAGCTGAAAGGATCATTCCTGGAATCCCCAATTCCAATTTATCAGCTGATAGGATCATTCCCGTCAAAAGCGATGATATTAACCTATTCCATTCCAATTCATCAGCTGAGGAGATCTTTCCTGGAATTCTCAATTCCAATTAATCAGCTGATAGAATTATTCCCATCGAACGGGATGATATTAACCATTTCCATTCCAATTCATCAGCTGAGGAGATCATTCGTGGAATTGATAATTCCAATTTATCAGCTGACAGGATCGTTCTCATTGAACGGGATGATATACACCATTTTCAATCCAATTCATCAGCTGAGAGGATCATTCCTGGAGTTCGCAATTCCAATTCATCAGCTGATGGGATCATTCCCATCAACCGGGATGATATTAACCATTTCCATTCCAATTCGTCAGCTGAGCAAATCATTCCTGGGATTCTCAATGGGTAAACCTGTCAATCCTCCTTGAGAGATTTCTCACCACACCATAACAAATGTGATCTTAACTACAAATGTGGTCGCTGGCGGTGTCATAAGCATGTGTGTGTTTGTGTGTGTGTGTATGGAATTGTGTAGTATAGTATGTATGTTGTGAGTGTATGGCTGAGTACCAACCTTTTCAAAGGTGTGACGCATTTTATCGTCAAGATCTTCGTCCAGTGCATGCTATACTTAGTTATACATTCGTTTTTAAGTCGTAGACACATAGAACGTGTGATGTTTTTGTTTTTTTTTTTATTTGTAGTGTTCGATTTGGTTTGGTTTCGATTTGGATATCACACGATTCGTTTTTGGTTCAATTGGTTCGAAACAAAGCGAATGCATTACCCAAATATCAAATCAAACTAGAAAAGAACGTGTATCTTCGGTTTGCCGAAGTTTATATACCAGTGCAGACACAATATTTCAATTGTTCCTAAGAGATAAAGCTGTTCGAATTTTAGTTAATTTATGTAATTCGTACTTAATCTTTTTTTTCCGAAAACTATTCAATAACAACAATTTTTACTCAACTTTCGATAGCTTATTTCTATGGCATCCATGCGATATAGTGATTCTTTTAGGGGCCGCAAATAATAATTGTTATATTCTTAAATTTAAAAAATCAATTACTCATGATTTAAAATCTTAGATTTTTAGGGATTTTTTTCAATAATTATGATTAGTTTTCAGCAATTTTATGAAAATTGAAGCGAAAAATTGAGCAATTGAAATAAAAATCATACTAATGAATATTTGTGAATTTTATCTTTTTCGCTCATATAAAATGATTATAGTCCGATTTTTATAAAAATGCTCAAAATTAATTTTTATTATTGAATTGACTCCTTATAATCATTACTATAGTATACTGCCTTTATCAAGTTTCATCAACATAACTTAACTAAAAGTCTGGTTTACATAGAAGCCAACAGACGGACATCTCAACTCAGCTCGAAGTCTATATATTTATATCTCTTCTGGAATGCCTCCATGCAAAGGTATTAGACAGATTTACAACAAGATCACAACAACAGATTGAGTCCGACAATGGATGCGCATTCAGCTTTTGTGGCTAGGATTCAGCTCACCTTGTCCACATGGGCCAGGAGACCCTCCTGGCTGCTCTGGCGCGTTGTTTCACGCACCAGCTCCTTGGCGTGCGAGGCAAAGTTCTCAAAAAGTGAGCTCTGCGAGCTCTGACGTCCGGGACTGCTTGAGCTAGAGCCTGAGCTGCCGGTGCGGGCCAGTATATTGGTAACACTCGGTTGCTTAACGGGCGGCGTTAGCGGTGGCTGCGGGGTATAATAATCAATAGTATTATGGCCAGAGCTAGGCTATGGTTAATCACTTACCGGTATCTTCTTCTCGGGCCGCTCCAGATCGCTGGTATTACGCTGTAACTTGTTACTGGCTGTGCTCTTTCCGGTGACTGTTGAGGTTGTATCCGATTCCGCCTCCAGGCTGGCCATTTTAATGGTTGCCTCCAGACGCATGGCCAGGGGTGTGGCCAGCTCAAAGGTTGGCTGCGTCGTTTGTTGTCCCGTCTTGGGTTGAAAGTCAAACTCAGAGTCACGATTAAAGCTTGGTGAGCTCAGATCCGAGCGACTGGATGAGGAAGAAACGGGCGAATCGGCGCGCTCTTCGTCCTCCTTGCTGACCGAAAGATTACCCAGACCTTCTGGATATTGCAGCTTGCTGGGCGGATGATAAACAAGCGCCGGGTCCAAATTTGAGGACAGCGTCTGCGGCACCACATGCGGCCGATTGTAGGAACCAAAAACATCATGCAAACTGGGCGACATATCCGAGGATGCTATCTCCGAGACAAAATCGCTTAAAGAGCTATACGAGGAACTGCTGCTATCGGCGCCCTCCGAATCAGAGCCGCTCTCATCCGTTGGCTGGCACTCGAGCTGCTTGAGTGAACGTAACGCTCCATTCAGCGAGCTACCATCATCCCATACCGAAAAGCGTATGGGGGTCAGGGAGTGAGCAAACCACTTGGGCTTATCGCCCACCTGCATGGGATCCATGACACCCGTTTGAACGCGTAGGAACGCAACATTTGTTGGTGTTAGGGACCATTCGGCAAGGAACTCCACCGCCTGTGTCCTTGCAAACTGATTGAGGAACGACGAGGCGCGTGGTCGTGAACGGAGAAAACTGTTGATTTGAAAGGCGACAACGGGGCGGGGATACAAACGCAACGTTCTCGTGTGCTCCGCAAAGTTGGCCAACGTATTCTGTGCATTAAAGAAGCGGACCATTGCCACACGAGTGGCCACATCCACGGAGTCAACATCCGTTCCGTAGACAAATGGATTTAATGCCGGCGAGTTCATCGGGCTGGGCTGTCGAGACATTAGCGCTCCCTGAGCGGACACCGAGTTCCTTTGGCTGGCCTGGGCAGAGTGCGGGGGCGTTTGTAGAGGCAGACGAACTTGCGAGACTCTGTACAATGAAAGGATTCAGTGTACATTTCAAGTACTCTACTCAAATAGACTTACCCTAGTAGTGGCGGCTCTTGGAGGCTATCCCGCACCGAGGGCAACAGCTGCTGCGAGGATACGGCCTGATTGGAGGCAGTCATCGAGGTTAACGCCTGTATGCGAGTTCAAAGAGATGGGTTTAATAGGTTCGGCTGAGAGGAATCTAATTAACTAAGCTGCAACTTCAACTTGGCTAACTATGAGAGACAGAGAGCGAGATACATATGCGGTAAGTACCAGGGGCTTTGGGGTTTTGGATAGTTACATCTAGGAGTTATGTAACGTAAGAGTATTATTAGGTTAACAGATAGAACACACACGAGAAATGACTGAGCATGCACACTGAAGTTCACAAGACGAAAGACTACAGAAAGCTCTATAGCGACAAAGATTGAGAAAGAAAGGAAGTTAAGCGAGAGAGTTCTTGTTGCTAAATAGACAACATCAGTTTATACCGGAAGAGCAAGAGGCTCAGTAAAAGTAGTCTAACTTCTCAATAAAGAACGAAAATTGTATTATTCATAAAGGTTTTCCTTGATTTACCGTAAAACTCTCTTAACTTTGTAAGACTCAAACCGATTTACATCCGAAATGTCTTTCACTATTAAACTTTATCATCCTTATACATTCCCTTCGAGTTCTTTCAAGAGAAGTTCGACTTTAGATGGCCAGAGAAGAGAGTTAAAGTAGTCCGTTTCTTAACATTGAAAGTTCTACTACGCATAGGGGCTAGTTTGAATATCTATAGGGCTTACAAGTATCGGATATGTTATGTACTATGTATAATATGACTGTTTGCATGCGATAATAGGTATACACATATGTATATAGTATATATATATAAATTATAGATATGTTTTGTTTAGTTATTACACGTATACTGCGCTCCATAGTAGTTTTTTAGTATAAGTTCTAAGTAGTATGTACAAAATGCTCAATAAACAATAAACGAAAAAATGATATTTAACATTTTGTGAACGATATTTACACCAAGTCCAGCTTCATCCATAAGTAGCATAGCCTGCAGTTGTTGTTGTTGTTGTTGTTGTAGTAGTAGTAGTTGTTGTTGTTGTGATCGAGTTTAACAAATTCGTTTAATAGTTAATGCATGAGTGTAAGAAGTAGAGTAGTACAGCATTAGCGTAGTAAAAGGCACAGAGAGAGAGAGATAGAGAGAGAGATAGAGTAATAAAAAGTATGTAAACAACAAAAACAAACAAACAACAACAAAAGTAATAGATTGAAAACAGTCAAATGTTATGTATGTGGATGGGCAGCTCTGTAAGTGTAACTCCAAGGTGGAACAGACAATTGTTGGAAGTATTATAAGTACATATATAGCATATAGTAGAACGATCACACAAATTGTGAAGGAGTTGACAAAAAAGTACAGTTATCAACGGCATGGGCCGTTAGAATTATCGATATGCGCCCGTTCAAATTAACATAACCTATAAACAGCATCATATTTGTTGTTTCATAAAACAATATTATTTGCCTCAGGCACATATCGAAATCTTTAAAAATGTTTTGTATATAGACGATAACCACGACGTCGAGTTGATAAAGCAGTTTCCATATTATAAGGTGTACAATTATTATACATATACAATATTTATATATGGAAATGTATTATGTAAATGACACACAAAAAGAAACAATGGAAATGTGCTAGTCGAAAGTGTGACGACTAGAAAATATCCTGTAACCAGATCTTAAGTAACATATATTGATTATACATTTATACCTTAACCAATCATTAAGACATTTTTAGTTAACATATATGATATATGATAAACCTCAAGGCATTAGTTATTCATTATTATTGTTTGTTTTTTTTTTGTTGTTGGTTGTTCGGGATAGAATATTCAATTTTTCTATCGTTTTGAACCACATAGGAAGTTTCGTGTCTACAGCTATTTTGAATGAGTTCAGACAAACAGACATGGCCTCTAAGGTTGCCTGGTTTTACCAACTTTTATGGGTTACAGGATATACAAAAAAGTTATTATAAGATGTTGTTTTAAGGAAATGAAATCATTGAAGTTGTATGGTATGTTGTTTCCGGTACAGGCAATTCAGTTATCCATATGGTTAGTTGGGGTTCAAGCGTTTTTTCTTTTCTTTCCGAAATCTGGCAATCGTATTCGATTTAGTTGTCAGTTTTTTCTCGTTACAATTATAGTGCGCTATTGTTTATTAGAAAATTGTTTTTGGAAAGTGGTTCGATTTCTTATCGGATAATTGGTTTACCGATTTATAAAAATAATAGAAAAAAGTACAAAAAAAAAGCACAACTTATATAAAATGTCTTGTCCAAAAATAGCGACAATGGCTTCAGAAGTGACCAATCCTTTAAGAAAAAAAGATGAATGCATGCGAAAACTGGCAAGCTCAATGGATCCACGACTCGATCAGCTGGTGGTCTACAGCTCAGTGTTGGAGCATCTGCTGCAACAAAAGCTCCACTACGAGCAGGAGCGTGACACGGAGCTGTTGCGCCTCGAGCGCTTCAAGATCGAGGGTGCCAAGATGTATCGCATTCAAGTGCAAATGCAGGTGGTCAAGAAAGTGGAGGGCATGCTACCAGATATTGTCTTCAAGATGCGCAACGAGTACGACAAGTTCGACCGCTTTTTGAATCGAGAGCAGGCTCTCAAGGATCTAGATGTGAACCTATACAATAAGGGTTGGCAGTTGCTATGCGCCTGCAAGGAGAATCTGGAGCAGACCCTATAAAGTAAAACAAATTAAAGTCAATAATTATCGCAGCTAAATTAAATGGTGACCGAACCAACCATATGGATATGTTTTCTTTCAAATGCATAAACTTCGTTTCCCACCCTTCCCACCTACCTCCCCACGGCAAGGGACTTACCTGTTTTAGATGGTTCTTCAGTATTGTGCCCTCGGGCTCCGGCAATGGGGGGATCTCATCATATCCACCCGTTGGTGGCGTCAACTTTGTTGAGTCTAAATCGACCACCCAAATATCATCGGGCAGCCTATAAACATAAGATTTAGTTAGATCTAGTCAATAACCCACTTCTCTGCTGCTGCCGTACCTAAAGTTCTTTTTGTAGATGAGAAATGAGGCCGGCACACCGATGACAAAGGGCGTGGGAGCCAGCAGCAGCTGCTCGGCACAGCTGAGGCATGTGGGCAACAATGGTATCACCGGGAACATGTACTCCAATGGATACAGCATGGTTACGAATGCCATTACCGACATGGATAGCGCATTATAGTCACGTGACTGAAAGAGCACCTTGTTCTCCAGTATGATCAGCGTCCACACCTTCAGACAGGTCTCCACGCCCAGCAGCTCCAGTGGCAAATGCAATGGAAAGTCCACCAATGAAAATCTCGTATGATCCGGCAGTGCGAACAGCAGCGGCTCGTGCACAGTCGGCGACAGCACCTCCACCTAGGGGGAAAACATGACAAGAGATTGTTTAATTAATGCTTCGATTTTAAGAACTAACAAGAAAGATCGGCTATCTTCGGGTGCCGAAGCTATATACCCTAGCAGAAATCTTTTTTATACAAAACTTAATTTTTGTCTGATTGCTCATATGTGTTCCAATTTTGATCAAATTATAGGAAACTATTTGAAGTATTATAAAACTCTTACTAAGTTTGGATGAAATATTTGTATAAACAAAAAGTTTGATATAGTGATATAGTGGTCTGATTTTGACCAAATGTGGCTAGATTGTATAAACTGTCTAGAGACTCGGCTTGGGAAAGTTTGGTAAGGATACATTAATAAACAAAAAGTTTTTCATACAAAAACATATTTGTCGATCGATCATTCCTATGGCAGCTATATGTTATAGTGGTCCGATCCGGCCGGTTCTGACATATGTACTGCTTGCAGCAAAAAGAAGGGTCCGTGCAAAGTTTCATTACGATAGCTTTAAAACTGAGAAACTAGTTCGCATAGAAACAGACGGACAGACGGACATCGCTATATCGACTCGGCTATTCATGCTGATTCCGAATACATATATACTTTGTTGGGTCGGAAACGTCTCCTTCAGTCCATTACACATTTCGAGACAAAATTATAATACCCTCTGCTAGGGTATAAAAACAATAGATGTAGAATGTTTATTTTCAAAGAGTAATTAATAAGATAATAGAGCGCAATTTAAAATAGGACTAAGAGTCTTCTGGGCTTCAATTATTGTTAATTTTAAGCTGTAGAACCGCCAAAACCTTACAAAAACACGGAAATCTAGATATTTTCGAAGCCACAGGGTCAGCATACAAAAATAGCGTTGTTTAATATGCTATATCCCATTCTCACTGAGTACATCATCGGGGAACGCATGGGAATGATGGTGGATGTGAAATAACGATTTATAGCCCATTCTCACTGAATACATGATAACATCGGGGAACGCATGGGAATGATGGTTGGACGGATGGTCAAATTCCGGCAGGGGTAGAACTATGAGACCATCACGCCAAATGATGGTGGATGGTGGCTCAGTGTGAATGGGTGTTTCACATTCATCATCATTCCCATGCGTTCCCATGGGCTATTAGGATTTGCACTAAGACTTCTTTCCAAAATTTTGTTATTATTTTCGGATAGCAATAGATAGATAATAATATTTAACTTAAGTACAAGCATTGGTTATTAATAAATAAATAAATTACCCTTGAATAAATTGTATTGTTAGAATTTCAATTTGTTCCATCTGTATGGCAACTCTAACTAGTTTCAAGCAAGTTGGCATCTTCATTTATTTGGTTTTGACAATGCTCTTTTCTTCTTCTTCCAAACATATGATGACTTTCATAGAAAATTCATTCCTCATTCGATTGCTCGTGTGGCATTTCTACTAAATTTGACTGTTGAAGTGTTTCAAAAAATCAAAATACATACATAAATGTTGACAATAAGAATACAAATTCAAGTACGCAATAAGAACAGATGGAGGTCCATCAACGAAGAACCATTGAAGTCCTTAATAAGATTTATTACTCATATCGGTACTATCTTCTTTGGGCTGCGGATTATCAAGTAAATTCACCTCTGGTGCTCACGCTCCATAAAAAAGAAAAATCTATTTAAGCTCACCGATTTAATTAATTTGGAAGTCCCAATCTGGTTTCTTTAGACTGGTGACGTATCATTTTAAATCTCCTTCATAATTAATGATCGTTATATTTTCCTTGCTTGGCTTATCATCATGTTGAGGTTACACCAGCAGCTCCACCGTATTATAATGATTACAATATACATTAGTAATTATAATAATTTGGTGGAGCTTCTGATGTAGTCTCCACATGATAATGAGCCAGACAATGAAGATAAAAACGATATATCTAAATATTACAAATATTAAACAGTGGAGAATTTTATAACGATGCAAATTTTCCAAAGGAATGAGTTCTCATTTGTATAAAGAGCAAACACTGAAAGACATCTCACTTGATAATCAACAGTCCTTAAAGATATTAACGATATGGGTAAATATAACATGACGAGCGCAACACTGGGTAAGATTTCACTTGATAATAAGCAGCTTTAAATAGATTAACGATTTGGCTGTTTTTTATAAATAGGTAAACTGGAGATTTCCCTCACGGAGATTTTAACAACACTGGAAGCCGACCTAAGGCCGATTATTATTACTCTTTATTAAGAAGAGGAATTACTGGAGGAGATTTTCGTAAAGAAGATTTTAAAGATGACTCGTTATGAGGAGGAAACACTGGGGCAGATTTTCCTAACGGAGAATTTAACGACACTGGAAGCCGACCTAAAGACGATTGTTATGACATTACTCATAAAAAAAAGGAACCACTGGAGGAGATTTTCGTAAAGAAGATTTTAAAGATGACTCGTTATGAGGAGGAACCACGGGGGGAGATTTTCCTAACGGAGAATTTAACGACACTGGAAGCCGACCTAAAGACGATTGTTATGACATTACTCATTATAAACACTGGGGAAAAAATTTTGCTAATGAAGATTATAAAGATGACTCAATTTAAAAAGAAAACTCAGGAGATTTCCCTTTAGAAGATTATAGCTATATTATGAAGAGAAACTGGCATTTCTGGAAAATATGTGATCCCTGCCAGAAAGTGCTACGGATATAAATTTATGTTCAAAATCTTCTAACTTCCCATAAAATGAAAATCGACTGTTAAATCAAAGGGACATCCTTGAAAGCAATAAGCAATTGTGACTATCACTTAAAATTATTAATCAGTGATGTTTCTTCGCACAGATGCTAGACCAAGCATCAAAATTGTGACTTACCTCAACACGCGTGGAGCCTGGCACCGGCACCGGCGTGGAGAGGAGACGGAGGATCCATGTCTCGATCTCGCGCACATCGTGCAACACAATGGAGGGTGTCGCATCGCTGGCATGGCCCGTGAGCACCGTCCACACATTGTCCCGATTCAGCTTCTGTGAGGCGCCGACGCGTTTTGGGGACGACGACTCATTGCAGGCATCGATCAGCTTCTTCAGGATGAAGAGGCACTCGCGGAAGGTCGTGAAGAACGGATGATGCGATATGATGCACAACGAGGTTAGCGATTGATTGCGCAGCTTTGTTCGCTTGCGGGAGGCGCGCGGCGATGGTGAATGGCTGCCGCCAGACTCCGAGTCCCCCGATGGTGCCATCAGTCCCAGCTTAGGCACTTGGGCTGTAGTTAGCTGCTGTTGCGGATGATGGCCATGGATGCGCTGCTGATCGGAGTCGCGACGCGAGGTCAGTTCACGATCCGAATCGCTAGGCGCGACGTTACTTCTGTAGTCGCTAGAAGTAGTTAAGAGGCCGTAACTATTATGGAAATGGGTTTGAAATCTATTAGACAAAAAGCCAAAAGCGAATAACCAACTGCGTGGCACAAGCACAAGCATTACACAACACTTGCCTGCTGAATGCCGAATCCGAGCTGCGTTCCATGCTCTTGCGCCATGATTCCCGTCGAAATGCTGAGGAGCGACGTCCGCGCGCTCCAACGGCCCCGCCGCCAGCGCCAGCATGTCCTCCTTGCATCCCATTGCCAGCCAGACCGCCACGATCCATGGCCGTGGTGCCCGCTGCCGTCGAGGAGCTGGGTCGCTCGATGGGCCTGTAAAAGTTCACACAGATGCCATAGCGCGTCTTGCCCGAATCCTTGTCCGTTAGCGCAAACACAAAGGAGGTCATGTCGCGTATGGCGGAGCCAGTGCGTCGCGGTCCCACGCTGGTGCAGCCCTCCGGCTGACAGAAGTAAACCATGTCCAAGGGCAGCGGAAAGTCCGCATGATCTGACGGCGGATAGCGCCGTAACAGATCCGGCACCTGTAAATAATACCCAATAATGAAGCAAACTTTTGTACTGCAATACATCCAGACACAACATACCTGCACCGGTGGCCCCTTGCTGCCCTGCATGCCCTTGGGCATTGGCAGCGTCGTATGCGCCCCCACAATGGCCATGTAGTCGACCAGGCGAGGGCATAACGAGGCACGCTGCTGGTCCGACATTCCCGGAATGCTATTCTATCCTTGAGCGGGACCTTGCTGTAACCAGAGAGAGAATGGGAGGACATGAGTTGCTGCAATGGACACAGTGGATGTATGTGTTTGTGTGTTTGTGTGTGTGTGTGTGTGTGTGTGCGTGTGTGTGTGTGCGTGCGTTGAGTGCTCGGACGCTTCGCAACGAGCTTAAAACCATTAGCCATGCCTGCTAATAGCGTTACACACAAGGCTGCCTTTCGACAAGCTGCAAATTAAATTTAAGCGCCAACAAAGCTTTAATTTGTAGTTAAAGCAAAAAGCTCATCCTTCCTATTAGAACTAGTCCTTAGTCTCTTACATCAGAGAAGCATTAACTCTTCAGAGAAGAAAGCTCATCCGCTTCCAATCACTTTCTTTTGGTCATTTTTACTCTCCAATGTAATTAATTTATATAGTTCATCTTAATAAATAAAATTCATATAAAATCGAATAAAATGGAAATTTTAAAAACCTTAACCAGTTTTTTCTTTCCTTAGATATACTTTTTTATCTCTGATTCCTAAAGTTCCAAGCTGCTTTTAACACCCAGAACAAAGAAATTTATTCTTTCTTTACTATCTAACATTTTTTACTCCTGTACCCATACTATAAAGCCGGTGCGATCTGGCCTTGTCAGTATATCTCTCTGTCTGTCTGTCCGTCTATCTCTCCGTCTATTACTCCGTCTGTCTGTCCGTCCGGATGAACGCATCGATTTCAGGACCTATATGAGCTAGACACACCAATTTTTGAATGTAGGTTCCCGAATTGTTTCAGATTTGAGATTTTCTTCCCCCGCACCCCCACAATTTGATAAAAAGGTTTTACAGCATCAACATTGAATATATAGCCTCGGCATTTGGCATATATATTACTTGGATCACTTTAAATCTACTGTCTAAATTTCAAGTCAATCGGTTAATAAACACAGAAGTTATTCAAGAAACAAGATTCAGTGCTGCAGAGCGGGGGAAGCAGCAGTGCGCTATCGTTTGTATGTGTGCGTATTTGTGTATGTGTAAGTGTACGAGGATGTGTTTAATAGCTTTGGACCCAGGTATGGGAGACTCGTAGTCGGATATACTCAACTAGTTTATTCTTACTTGCGCTAACATAATGCTCGCGCAAGTATTAAATATAAATATTATTTTGCATTTAATTTATTGTGCAATACATTTAACGCATCTTTTAGTGTCAGCAACTGAACATCCATTCAGTTTTGCTACTCTTAACTCCCAGAGTATATTTAAAGGAACTCCATTACCAAAGTGTTTTCTTTCGACAAGAGAGAAGAAAGTGATTTCACTTATTTCTACTTTCGAGTAGTTTGGGGTTAGCAGTTAGCAGCTAGAAAGTTTTCTTTTTAAATTTTAATTGGATTTATATTTAAAGTGTGGAAAATTACAATTCCTTTCTATATATATACTACACGCTTAATTGGTTGGCAATGCAATAACCATATATATTGCTATCTTTAAGGACTAAACAAGTATCCTTTGATAAACTAACGATGCGCGAAAAGGTCACTGCTGCTCCTTGCGGCCATTATAGACACCGCGAGGTCATAAAAATTCACATTCTGCTCATTTTCTTCGATATTGAAGCAAGAAGAGCCAGCAGTCAAGTGAAAAGCAATAAATCAACGACCTGCAGCCAACGCGACTCTAAGGACCAATGAAATCCAGTCAGTGGCCTGCTAATGACCTTGCCAGTCCAGACCAGACTAGGACAGGACACGCTAAGCAGGATGCTTGTGACAGCGGGGAGCACATACTGTCAAAGCTGCTGGCTCGAGCAGAGCAAATGTCGATGTCCATGTCGATGGCAAAAACGCTTTAAGGCGCCACATTTTCAAAATGCCAATCGCATTGACGTCACTCACAAATGGAGCGCCAGGCATTGTGGAAAGGGGTAGGGGAGAGGAGAGAGAAGGGCAAATCAAGTGGAGAGAATACCAAGCGGAATGGAATGAATGCAAATGCTATAGCTCCGTAAGCTTTGCTATGTGGCTGTGTGGAATAACTTTGTTGTTGGCATGACAGAAAGTTCATTCTGCACGATTGGCATGCGAAACAGGGAAAACCAGGGAACCAGGGAGGTGAGGGAGGCATCTACGGACCTGCCGCTGAGACCTTGACAGCACTTGACAAGCTTATGAAGGTCTCAAGGACAACAAATAAGAGATGTCATGCGGCGAGGCAAAGTCAAACGCAAAACAACATGTTTGTTCAACAATGTTGTTATGAGCAAGTAAGCTACAAAGATGGTGGGAGGGATGGGACAAGAATGGGGTAAGGATGGGGTGTAGCTGGGTGTGCAGCTGGCGATGTAGCTGGGGTCGCGCTGCTGCGTACCCGGCCTTGCAACTGACAATTTTCATTACTGCAAAAGTTATATGCTGCACAAGGCTAAAGGATGCTTGCCACGTTGTGGCTAAAACCACAAACGTGGCACATGCCATGGCTAATCATGTCAAGGCTGCAGTTCATTTTTAGCATCCCCCACATATTTCCCTTACAAGCGAACACAGCTGCGCTGAGCGAGATTGCAGCTGCAATGTTGAATAAACTTTCACCCCGTCAATCACCATTTGTTCGTCAATTTCACTTAATGGCCCGACACTTTGAGGACTCTCAGAGGGCAGACTCTGTTTCTGACTGGCAGGACGACGCCAACGCAATTGAAGGGCTGACATCATGACATCACAGGCAGCAGCCATTTGCCAGCAAAGGATGTGCCCCACGACGCATTTCAATTGTCTCCACAGCGTTAAAAATAGCCAACTAGCCACATCAAGCTGCCATTAACAAAATATAAATATCCCAACGACATTGTTATGAAATCATCATCTACAACAACGCATAACATTCAATAAAGCCCACGCAGCTGGAACGTCTTGGCCAGAACTCAGGGTATGCAGGCATCATATGATGTTAATTGGCTAATGGAACTATGGTTTCATAGCCCCCCCCCCCCCCCCCCCCCACACTTGCGGCCAATTGCATTGCGTTCTGAAACTAAAGAAACTTTGGAGACGTCCTTAAGTTTTCTTCCTTCTCTTATTAAATATCAAGCATGTACGAAGATTCAACGTAACTATGTATTGTTAGTTCTCACTTTATATAGTCTTTCCTATCTTGTATTATTCAGTAGTTAGAACATGTTTTCCAGAGTAGAAGCCATTAAGGCTGGCGAAACCATAGTGCGTCCTCTAAGAAAGTCTCCAGATTCTTAAGAAACTTTAGCTTCTTGTCCTCGCTTGGAACAAGTAATAAAACTGACGCAAAAGAAATTTGTTTGCCAAAATAAAGCGTTTAATAAAGCTTAAGGAAGTATGGATTAGGTGGTTATATATTTTTTAGACGCCACTTAAGAAACTTGAGCTCCTTAGCTTAGCTTCTTAGGACTTCCCTTTGCCCTCCCTTAGAACAATTAATAAGACCCAAGCTAAAGGAGCGTGTTTGCCAGAATAAAGCCTTAAATAAAGCTGAATTTTGAGTCCCCCGAAGGATGCTTTTCAAACCTCAAAGAAAGTTAGTAGCTTCCTGGAACTCAAGCTATAATTCTTTCCGTTTGCTTGTAACATATATTTAATCCCACGCAGAAGAAACGTGTTTGCCAGAATAAAGGATCTCTACGAAGCGCTAAATTAGCTGAAGGATGTAGTATTAGCTGGTTTAACCATTCAACCAGATTCTAACAAAAACTTAGCTTCTTAGGACAATACGTTGTAAGAGTTGTAATGCTCTTTAAAAGCATTATCTGCTGGTCTAGTTCTTGTCCTATTGCATAAGCAGTCAAGCCAAGGATGAAATGGAAGAAAAACAAGAGGAACTACAAGGAAAAGAATAAGAGCTACGATAACAATAACAACAATCTGACAAAAACTTGTCTTGCCTGTCGGAGGAAACTACGAGTAACATGTGAAAAATAGTATGTATGTCACAATAAACATAACAATAAAACTCAAATGCAAGCAACTGCGCATAAAGAAGACGAGCGATGAATGAAAGAAATGCGACAGTCAGAGCGTTGCAGTTAGCAACGACTATAGGAATGCCCCAACCAAGGATAATTTTTTAAAAATGTCGAGGAGAAAGAAATGGACTCTTATAAATGAGACCAATTTGAATAAATCTCCAAAGCAAATTAGGAAAAATAAAAGGATTCTAATGATTTCATCGCTATTGGAAATGGGAAACAATTTGAATACAATTTAGTGAAATTCAAACTATACAAAAAAAAATTTTCCGCACGACAAAAGAAAATGTTTTGATAACATTTAGGGTTGTTAATTGAAATCAGTAATTTCCTTACAACAAGAAACTATTCTTGTACACGAAGCTTGCCGTTATCGCTAGCTTACTATTAGTATGATGTAAAATCTAAAGTTTTTTAGATATTCTGAAATTCGGATGAATCTAGCAACAAGAAACAACTTTAGAAAATCAAAAAAGGATACTTTATTTGTCGGGACGAGAGATCTGTTCAACGGATCCTCCAAAGTCTTCTTGTCGGCTGATCTCTCATCGTGGATCCTTCAGACTTCATCGGATATTATAAGCTGATAAACGTTTAAGCATGTTTTGTGAGTGTATACTTTGTGTGTACCTCCTCCACGTAAGTTTTTTTTCCCCTGTCTGTCCTTGTCCTGTGACTTAAGTGCAGGACAAAAGTATGCAACGTTAAATCAGCTGCACGTCAAATGCTTTAAGAGCTGAACGAAGAAGGGAAGCAAGCCCCAAGCTCGCTTGGGGGCCACTTACTTATGAGCTCCTCGAGCATTGAGGCGGCAACGTCTCTAAGGCGTTGCGTTTTTCAATTAATTTAACGTTGTGCGACTCGTTTTACATATGTACATACATATGTATGTATATACTTTGTGTGCGTATGCGTATGTATCTATATACTTCTTCTATATGTCTCGGGCACGTCGAGGCGACTCCAGAGTGGTGTGAATGACTTGTTGTTGTTAGCTCGTACGTGCCCAGTTGGTATTTTTGAAGCAGAAAATCAATAAAAGGCTCGGCAATTGCATTCAGCTATGCTGAATGATGGTCAAAGACTGACAGAGCAACAGAAACAGCAGTGTTGCCAGCTTAGGTTAGGTTAGGTTGAGCTGGTTTGAACGGAGAAATTATAATCCTGCTCCTCACTTAGGCCAAACTGGCCACTTGTGCTATCTCTTAAACGTTAATTTATCTCTACAGTTTGTGGAACTATTAAATTTGAGGATGTGTGTTTGATCCCCTACTTGGTTATTTCCGATAATCTGTTATGAAAGGTGTCCCCTAGTGCTAGACACTCTACTCTTTTTCTCCCCTTTTGCAGCTTCTGCAGAAGTCATGATTGGGTACCGCTGGCTTGCTAGCAAGTGTTTTGCAGAGCATTCCGTGAGAGTCCCTACCAGAATAGATATGTGAATACTCTTTTGAGAAAGTTTAGAAAAAAAAACAAAAACTCGGTTTTTGATATCTGATTTATGTACATGCCTGTTCCTATTGCATTTGCGTATTATTTCCACACTTTTTAATGGTTTTTTAAATCTAGTCTTCCTCCGTTGCGTCCTTATAGAGCGAATATCTGAATTGAGATTCTAAATGCCTTATATCGTTGTAAAGACTGATAGAGTTGCAAATTTGCATTAAGAAGTGTGTGCTCGACTACGAGATACCCTTTTTTATGTGGTGGTTGTGATCGGCACCTTGAGGGATACCCTTAAGGCCAGCTCTGAAATGCCAAATCATATTTTGAATAACGACGACGTTTATTATCTGATTCTTTTAAAAGTATGACAGTAGCTAAAAAGTAGCCCAAGAATAAAGTGATCAAGAAATTAATGCCGTATCTTTAAAATTGGGATTGTAGATTGTTTTTTTTATCGATTTGGGAAATTCCTAATAATTCCTAATTCCTATTCCTATCTGTGTATACAGCAATAAAATGAAACTGACAACACTAAGGAAAAGTGCCAAAAAGAGCGAGAAAAGAAGGAATTTGGAACAAGCAAAGGCAAAAAACCAACAAAGCGGGCGCCACATCATCAAGGCCACAAAATGTGTTTCTATTTTGGATGGTGGCTGCTAAGCTGTCAGCACTTATCACACACACACACACACTCACATATACAATACATACATACAAACATACAGTTGTACAGAGGAAATGAAAGCGCGAAATGTGATGAGCAAATTCAATTAATGCAAAGTGGGCTACAAAAAAACATAAAAATGCTGCATTAAAAATTCATTGGAAAATGCGTAAAAGCAAAAGCAAAAGCAAACACACGCGCAATGCCCGCATTTAATGTGAAATGCACTCAAAACTGTGCTATGAAAAGAAATATAAAAAAAGTACAAGCAAAGAAAGAAAACGGAGAGAAAAAAATAGGAAACGCCGCTGCGGCGCGACAGCTGGGACTTCAAGCTAGCCGAAAATATACGAGGTAGGCGAGGTGGGTTGAGCTGAGGTGGATACACAGAAGCAAGAGTAACAATAGCGCCACACCACACACACACATGCAAAAGCATACGCAGCGGGCACCCGCGTACGCAACAAGGTCACTGGAAAAATCGTTAAGCAGCAGCAGAAACAGCAAAAGGCAGCAATCACAACCACAACAACAACAACAACAACAACAACAACAACAATGAATGTGTCGATACTATAGCTGTTTTTTGTTTTTGTAGTAGTATAGTAGCCAGTGTCTGTATGCGTGTGTGATTTGATTGGTATATGTTAAATATGTGTGTACATATATGTATATGTACATATTTATGTATGTACATATGTGATAGATATGTGTATCATTTAAGGTATTTAATTACTTACCAGTTCTTAATGCAATAATTGTTGTCACTTAATTATTTGTGTTGTTCGCCTTTAATGCGACAACATTCTTACTATAATTGTTGCGCTGCATTGGCGCAAAGAGTGCAGAGAGTGTTAAATGGCAGGCGCCGCATCAAAAAACACACTCGATATAAACAACAAAAAAAGAGCAAGTTTCACGTTTCAAAGAATTGCACACAAACACACGTACTATAGACACAATAATAGCTAAGCGTTTAACTGTAATTTGCTTCCTCTTCTATTTGACTTCTCTGTTTTGTCTCCACGGTCAGCGCTTTGGTCTGTATGCAGCTATGCTTCAACTAAGCGCTGAAGCTTTGGTAACGTGTTCGCTGCTCGCTGTCCGTGGTGTTACTGATTAGAGTGACTAATAAACATCCAGGACGCGGGCGCCACAGCTCTGAACTGTGGTGTCATTTGTTGGGATTGTGGTGGGTTATGGTGGCCTTAGGCGCCGCATGTTGAAATTCCTATACTATCCCGTTGCCAGACTGGAAATACCGTGCGCGTGGCAGACGACCATTTGGCGCCTAAGCCACAATTCCCATTTCCATGCCGCACTTGTTGGATTCTGCTGCCCAATATTGCGCATGCCACCTGGCAGCCACGTGCGTTCCAGTGGATATATGTATATATACATATATATGTACATATGCCTACTTACACATATATATGTACATACATACATAAGTACAGTCGTGTCTGAATATAGTGCACTAACTATTGCAAGGCCTGTTCACAGTATTGAGGTTGTTCACTATATCAAGGTTAAGATTTTTGCTCTAAAACTAGTTTTATTTGCTCAAAATACACTTTGTGTATATAAATTCAAGAGATCATTAGAATATATTAGTAGGAAATCCTAAATGTATGCTTATTGAAAGAGTTGCTTCTTGCGTTCACAAAGTGACTTTTTAATCGCTTTTCCGCGAGAAATTTAAAAATAGGGTGTTCACTATGTGTATGAGCCGGTCAGTGCACATATTGGATAACTCCAACTGCCACAAAACAATTTTAACTTTACTGAATGAATTTTTGTTGGCTATTCTATCTTATTTATTCTATGTAGGGTTAGATGAAAACTATCTCTGTATTTATGGCTTCTATAATACATATATATTTGAATTTATATTATAAAGGGAATTTTAAAAACAATGACCTTATTTAATCGCATATCTCAACTTTTTGTCAAATGAAGTTAATCAATGTGTGCACACATCGAGGTTTTCACTATATAGAGTGTTCACTATACCCAGCCACGACTGTATATGTATGTATTTATGCTTGTGTGAGTTTAAGCTCCAGAGCCTGGCCTTTTATGTTCCCGCCGTTGGTCAAATTACCATTGAAAATGAGTTAATAAAAGCCGCTAGTAAAGCTGAAATAAATTCAAAGCTAAATGGTTATAAATTTTATGTAAGCCAAGTTCCTATTAGTTTCACTTATTTATAATACAAATAAAATAAACTTAAACCCTTCAATTTTAAATTTCCCTCCAACATGAATTGCACGTAAATGTACTACAATACATACCATACTTTTAGTATTGTAAAAATAAAACTATAGCTCACTGAGTATGTCATGTTCTATGAAATTAAAAGCAAAGTTCAACAAACAGTTAATAATAGTATGATATGTGCAAATGTTTCGCTTTATTTTGCTCTGTAAGCTTTAAACACCGTTTAGACTAGCGAAGTAGTTTAAAAAGACTCTTTGCAGAAATATAATATAGTGTTTACACTCGTATATATAGATCTGTACATAGATCTGTGTATATGGAAAACTTTTAGTACAACTACTGAGCATGCATACCAAATTTCAGCATCATAGCTCGAAAACTAACTGAGATATAACTATGAAACATGTTTGAGGGCCATTTTCTCAAAGTACTCCTAAAGTTCACAAGCTTTATGCTAAATTTATCGATTATTGGTTAAACTAGCACATGTTTTTAAGTTAAAAGCTCAACTCTTAACAGTGTAAGGTTTACAGATTCTATTAATAAAATATATATACCCAAGATATATCCAAATACAGAATAGTGTTTCGTACAAAAACCCAATTTTCGACGGCATTTTTATTATTATTATTCTGATCATATTTAAGCAACCTATGTATATAAAGTATTATAAAATATGCAATTGCTGAGTTTGGCTGAAATATATGTATCATATAAGCAAAAAAGTCGTTCATATAAAACTTACCTTTCATTCATCAGCTTTAAGATATAATAATCTGCTTTGATGAAACTTGAAAGCATCAATATAGTATACCGAAACTAAGGATTGCTAAGTTTGGTTGGGATATCATTATAAAGAGCAAAGTTAATCATACAACACAAGGCTCTACCGATTGTTCCCATGCAGCTATAAGATATAGTGGTTTGATTTGAACTACATTTTGGTTCGCTTGGGTCAGTATATCTTTACAAGAAACTCATTTGTTCATACAAGAACCCATTTTTCGAAGTATCATTCCTATGGCAGATATATACTATTAAAGTGGTTCAATCCATGCTGATCAAGAATAACTTTAGGTACATTAAATTGCATTAATTTGAGAACTGATTTTTGCTTTACTTAAACCATTGGATGTTTATTATACAGCCATATAATTACAACACGAGTACATAAAACATATTTAAAATTTAAAATATACAAAATACAGTTGGACTGTAAGCAGCCATAAGAACTATATAGTACAAGATTGATTTAAGCTATTTTCTATATTTCTTTTCTTTAAACATGTTAACTTTAAATGCAATAAAAAGCAAACAAATGGGGCTGTACTTGAGGGGGGGAAGTTGCCAACCATGTGCGCCAAGCTTAAAGCTAAAAGGGGAGACGGGAGGAGCCGCTCCCACTATAAATGCACATTCTGAGAAGGAAAAGTGCGTCACATAGTTGGATCCCAGCTGGGTTTGTTGATGTTGTAAAAGGGTTATATAGTTATATAGTATTTGTAAATAAATGCAAAAGAAACAGCCTTAACCGTTGAGTTTTGATGCCGGGCTAACTGCACAGCTGTTTGCTTAGTGGAGCAGGAAAAGCGCCGGCTGCTCCAAATGTTGCTTCCAGACATTTGAAAAGCTGGCCATGGTTACGCCATCGATGACACGATGATCAGCGGACCAGCTAACGCTCATTATGTGCGCCTTGATGACCTCGTCCTTGTCATTGAACCGCGGCATTGCCTTGGTGCGCCCCATGGCTCCAATGGCCACCTGGGGTGCCATAATGCATGGATGCGTATACGTTCCGCCCACCTGCAAACGGTAAATATCCTCAGCATCAGTATTGTGTATGGCGCAACAAGTTCAAGTTCATTCATAGCAAATAGGTTTAAAGGTCGCCTACTCAGTGTCAAGTTAAGCGAGCTTAACTAAACCTAACATATTTTTCTCTGCAATTTTTGGAAAAAGAGTATATTGAGTTTGTCTGTCCGTATGAATGCAATTTCTTTCCACACCCTTGAAGCTAGAGCAACCAAACTTGGTACACATATTGGTGTATACCCTCAGCTTAAAAAGTATCAAGATCGATCTCCTACCTCCACCCCCAATCCAGAAATTTGGCGAAAATCGAAATCTTCAAAATTATATTTTAAGCTAGAGTCACCAAATTTGACATACAGACTAATGTTGGCCTCCTTGAAAAATCTGCATCAAAAAATGTTTGCCACTCCCGCCTCCTTCCTCGCAAATCAGCTGAGCTTTCCCCAAAACACGTTTTTGAAGTGTTATATCTCCCACAATTTCATAGCCAGAGTCATCAAATTTGGCACACAGGCTAATGTTGAGCTACTTGACAGATCTGCATCAAAAAAGTTTTGCCACTTCCACCCCCTCTCCCGCAAATGAGCATAATCTATATCTCCCACACCTGTATAGGAAAAGTTACCAAATTTAGCACACAGACTACTACTCCCTTCACAAAAACAATTTTGGTCCTCCCACCCACTCCCCCGCAAATGAAGAAAATATATCTCTTAAGCACCTGTTCAGGTAAGTTCACCAAATTTGAAATACAGACTACTGTTTTGCTCTCTTTTCCACCCCATAAATAACCATATTATACCGGACTTGAAACGCGTATTCTGCTGTCGGGTACGTCCGACTGCAACGTTCCTACTTGTTACGTTTTGTTTTCTGAATGTAATTTGAATTTTTGGTAAACAACTCGCAGTACGTGTTCAGCTTACAAGTTAAGTGCTAAGTATATTTTGATAACATTAAATTTGGCTTAGGCCCACTTTATTCTAAGGAAAACTGTTAACTAGACATTGGGAAAGTGACATTTAAACGTTTTTGTTCAACGTTTTCTTCGAATTATGTAACTCAATCGAACAAGCCGAAAGAACTTCTTTCAGAATTGATAAAAACTTTAGTACTTACCATGCCAATGTTGGACAGGGAGAAGGTGCCATCGCTAAAGTCCGTTGGAGTTAAGGTGCCAGTGCGTCCGCGCTCCACGAGCGCATTCAGATCCTTGGCTATCTGAACGATGCTCTTCGCCTGACAGTTCTTGATGTTGGGCACCACCAGACCCTGGGGCGTATCAATGGCCACGCTAATGTTATGGGCACCCTTGTACACAATGGACTCGCTGGCCAAATCCAGCGAACTGTTCACAATGGGATACTTGGCCAGGGCTATGCTGGCGGCCTTGATGCAGAATGGCATAAAGGTCAGCTTGGGCACACCCTGCTCCTGGGCGGACGACTGCAGTTGGGCCCGAAACTTCACCAAGTTCGACATATCGATCTCATCGCTGTAGGCAAAGTGGGGAATTTTCTATGGAATGAGGGAATACAAAGTTATCGAAAGTAGCTCGATCGGAAACTAAATTCCAACAGGTAGGAAGAAATTTTGTTACGTTAAAATGTTACACGCCTTAAGGCCTGTTCACACTATCTAATATTTACGTCTTATAAAATTTACGAATAGTCTTTTAGTGTTAGCAACGGCAAACATGTGAAGTTTCGAAGCTCTGACTGAGATCATTAGGCCTGGTCTATAAGTATAACTCGACATTAGAGTTTTCAGTTCACTTATCTTGAAGAAAGAGATGATAAAAGATAAAAAGATAAAGGATACCAAACAAGTGATAGTTGGCAAATAGATCCCACATCAAATTTCAAGATCTTTCAAAAAAAACAAGTAAGAATGCTGTAGTCGAGTAAACCCGACTACAAAACTCCCTGTACCCAGGTAAAAAATTTCCAATCGCATCTTCGTACACATACACACACACATACAGACACATATACACACACACATACACAAAAGACGCACACACACGAGCGACAGCTCGAGCGCAGCGCAAGCGCGGCATTTAAGTGGTGGCTGTGCTTCTTCTTCCCTTGCGCTGAAGCACTGAATCTTCTTTCGTTAATAACTTCCGTGTTTATTATTTGAACAACTTGAAATTTGGACAGTAGATTTGGAGTGACTAAAGTATTGCACATGCCAAATCCCAAGGCTATATCTTAAAAATTGTTCCTGTAAAACGGTTTTTATCGAATTGCAGGGGAACGGGGAGATATCTCAAATCTAAAATAAACTTGACCTGCTCGTTCATACATACGGACGGACAAACGGACAGACAGACGGACAGACAGACGGACATGGCCAAATCGAAATCTCTTTTGATACTGATCAAGAATATATATACTTTATAGGGTCGGAGATGTCTCCTTCTGCCTGTTACATACATTTGCACAGATTTAGTACCCCCTTTTTACCCATTTTATGGGTACAGGGAGTAAAATATATATATATATTGTCAAGTTGCAATTTGACCGAAAAATGAATGTGCACAAATGATGAATCAATCTAAAAGTTTCTCAAGCAAATCAACTTGGTTTGGACAAATTGAAAGATGCTTAAAGTTTTGAAAGAAGTTAAAGGTATGATCGTTAAGTTGAAAACTTTGTCGAGGCAAGAAATTTTACCGAAAAATTAACTAACTCAGAATATGTTTTAAGAAAGCTTTGTATACTCATTATATTCTTCAAAAATGTTAACCTTTTTAAAGTATAAATGTTATTTTTTTCGACACTCCTGAAGGTAAAGCAACTATACTTAGTACATAAGTATGTTAGTTGGTATATGCCCCCGGTATATAAAGAGTTTTATATCTTCGTTCTTCAAATTTGAAGACTGTTGAACTCCTTGATATAATATAATTCACGTAAATGTTCGATAGTGTGAGTAGGTCATTAGCAAAATTTGTGATGAAAGGCAATTATGGTCTAAAAACACTGTGGAACAGTTCTAAAATAAAAAGAACTTAAGGAAAGGATTATCATTCCATATGCTTCTTCTACCATTAATAAAGATATCTCAAGCACAACTATGCGCAGTCTTTTTTGAAAAACTGTTTCTGGAATTCAGGAACCGCGGAATTGTTTACTCACCAGCGATTCCGTCATTGATTTGAGCATTGCCTTGCGCACGCCCTTGAGGACCTCAACGCGATTGGCAGGCGACACGGCTGGTGGACCGGCTGAAGGAGCGGCCGCAGCCTGTCTGGCTACATTGCTGGGATGTTGTACATTTGTGCCAGGCGGCACTTGACCCAAGTACTCCAAGACATCGCCCTTGAGCACGCGCCCGTTTTTGCCCGTTGGCGGTACTTGTGCCAAGTCCAGTTTGTGCTCCTTGGCCAGGCGGCGCACGGCGGGCGTGGCGGGTGTTATGTGACGCCCAGCGGCCACATCAGCAGCTGCTGCAGCTGCTCCTGTTGCAGCTGCTGCTGCCTGAGCTGGCTCAACATCGCTATCGGAGCTATCGCTGGTGCTCTCCTCATCGTCCTCCTCTGCCACTTCGAATTCCAGCAGCGGCTTGCCCACCAGCGCCAGCTCATCAATGCTGTGAAAGATTCGGGTTATCTTGCCGTCATAGCGACTGGTGATCGTCACCGATGCCTTGTCCGACTGCACCTCGCACAGATTGTCAAACTGCTCCACGGTGTCGCCCACCTTGACGAACCATTCCTTGACGGTCACCTCCCGTATGCCCTCGCCAATGTCGCTTAGATTGAACGCCACCTTCTTATCCAGGCAGTCCGTCAAATGCAAGCATCGCGCCAGCTGCATAAAATACAAATGTTTTTAAATATTCATTTCAAAATTCAATTCAATACAAGAAAGTGGCGAAGCTTAATCCTGCAGAAAAGTAAATATATACAAAAAATCAATTTTCTAATGATTTTTCCTATGGCAGCTAAAGCTATCCGACTTTCCCTTGTATCTCAAAACCATTATAAAACTTTAAGTTTGTGGATTTTCTTTAATTATCTTGAAAAACAATCCTAAATCAATCCAATTCCTATCATTCCTTTGATTGCTATATTATATAGTTAAAAAAACATTCATCAAATTTAATCAAACTTAAATTTGTTAAGTTTGATTAAAATATCTTGGTTAAACAAAAAAATCTTATTAAAAAATTAAATTTTTACGGATTGTATCTGTGACAGCTATAAAATATAGCAATTTAATTTTTATCAAATATTAACCAACATGCATAGAGCATAATAAAGCTGAGAATTTGAAAGTTCGAATGAGATATTGTGAAAAACAAAAGTTTTTCATGTTACTGAGTATTGGAATAGGATGAGAGTCAAGTTTGCATAGAAACACACACACAAACGGACATGGATTGATGCTGATCAAGAATATATATGTATATACTTTATGCCATCGGAAATGACTCCCTAAGTGCGTGATACACTTCGATGAAAATTTGTTATAGCAAGGGTATAAAAACTGCGCCCCCTTTCGGTATTTATGCATGTTAAGTTCAAAATATGCGCCCCCTTTCGGAATTCGTGCAGCAAAACAACAAGCGACAGGCGATCTTGTGCGCTCTCTTTCGCACCTCTTGTTTACTGTGTGCACAAGCAGCTATTGCGAGCTCGCTTTCACGACAGTTGCCTGCCAATTGCCACTTGTTGTTGCGCGAAGTCGATTACATAAGAGAACACCGCAACGAACGTACGCAACGTAGTCGTTTATCGTCGCATTTCTGTATGTTTTTACTAATGCTTAATAAAAATGCAATCATTTTGATAACAGCTACTCACAGCGAGTGGCCTTAGGCGCTGACAGTTTCTGAGCAGCCAAAATGTGCCGACATTTCGAAGCAAATGTGTTGTCATTGCCATATTGTGTTGCCCGTTAGATAAAACGTTTGTATGGCCTGTAAATTACAGATAATTAGCATTTCTATACATTTGCGCTGCCTTTAACGCTGGCAAATACCTTAAAATGCTGCAAATGCTGTGTGTCAACACGTTAAAACCACTCGAACTGCCAAACGATCGCCCCCCTTATCAAGCGAGAATTGTGGCCGCGTTTGTTTTGCATTTGACAGCTGTTTGGCAGGTGGAGCTGATCGTTGCGATGGCGCCATCTGGCGTTAAACGCCAATATCGATAGGCAGCTACAGCAGTAATATCGATAGATCATATAGAAAGACTGTACTACACAAAATTAATGGTCACCAATATGGAAAATTGGACGTCGACTTCATTTAAAAAACAAATGATATATATTATTATCAAATTCTAGCAGACAAACTTTAGCAGCTGCACAGCTGATCGGTATGCTGGCGCCATCTGTTGTTAAGCGATTGCCACACGCTAATATCGATAGGCAGCAACATCGATAGCCCATAGCCAACAGCTGTTCAAAACAAAAACAACGTGGTCGCTAGAATGGTAAGTTGGATGTCGACTTTCTTAATAAATAAATTACATGAAAAATATTATTGCCAACTTCCTGTAGACAAACTTACGCAAGGAGCTCGAGAAATGCAAGCATCCCAACAGCCGCAAAACCAAGGCACTGGGCAAAAAGGCACGCCGCCAAAACAACAAGCACAAAGTACGTTTGGGCCATGCGATCAAAAGCAACATAATGGGCGAGAAGCTGAGCTGGTTTCTTGGCCACATTGAAGAAGGACGCACAACGCCGCTAAGTCCACAGGAGTTTGAAGACCTAATAGCGCTCTATCTGCAGCGTTTCGACGAGGAACTGGAGCAAATAACACTGAAGCAATCCATTGGCAAACATCGTGCTAATCAGCATGCAGCGCGACAAGATGTTATCAACATGACGCTGGAGAAGGAGCGTAACGAGTACAAAAGCGGTGGCATGGGTAGGTGGTATATAAATCTAAAATATCATCTTTATGTAAATATTTGCACTTTTTGCCACAGAATTGCTGAATCTCTGCGATGCGGCCAAATTCAAGTTGTTGTTTGATTGGGATGGCAGTGCACTGAGCGTGCAACATCTCAAGCTCGATTTGGTCTCACAGAATATGCTGCAACGTCTGAAGCAGACCACGAGCACTGACGCGTCGGGTGAAGCAACTACGAGCAGCAGCAGCAACAGCAAATCGAACGCTACAGAAAAAATGGAAACGGCGTAAAATCCATTTGTTGTATGCAATGAAAATGTTTATATAGCGTAACTAAATTTCATGTGTTAACAACAATTTCCTTTTATACACACAGTAGACATAAACTATACACAAATAAATAAGCAAATAAATACACAATTGCTTGTATATCGATTTTGGTTTCGATTGTTTACTTGCATTGCGCGCGGTAACACGTGCAATGCAACGGCGCCTATCGATAGGCAAGTAAGCAGCTGTTTTTTTTAGCTGCGCGTGTGTGTGTAAACTAAAATTTTGCTATCCGTGTGCCGATAAATAGAATTGTGGTGAAATATACTCATATTATTTGAAATTGGTAAGTTTTATTACATAAACAAAAGCCAGCTAAGGCAAAATCGCAAACGTAAATAAAGCAACGTTATTGTATTCGTTTAGTCGTGCGTAAATACTTGAAAAACAATGGGCAGCAATTCTTCAAAGTCAGTGGGAGTAGTGGAGACCGCCGCAGCGCCCGCGCCCAAAGCTGTGGACACTGCAGCCGGCGGTGACAAGCCCAAATGCAAGGCATGCTGCGCCTGTCCCGAAACCAAGCGTGTTCGTGACCAATGGTAAGTGATTGATGACTAGAGGACACAGGCACTGGCGCGTGACGCAATCTGACATGTACATGTACATATAGTTATTAAACCGTTTTGTTTGCATTTACAGTATTGTGGAGAACGGTGAGGAGAACTGCACAAAGCTGATTGAGGCGCACAAGCAGTGCATGCGGGATGCTGGCTTCAATATCTAAAAGATGAGACAGCTGCTTGTCAGCGTTGGCTGTGGTACTTAGAACATGCCAGCGGAAGAGCACTTCTTTAGTCGCTGCGCCAAAAGTCCTACTCTTTAATATCTCTCTTTTATTTTTTTGTTTCCTCGTTTGTTGTATCTCAAGTTAATTATATGCTAGCTAATTATAATGAAAACATAAACCAAAATTGTTAAACAAACAGCAGAATTTAGTTATTTGTTTATTTGTTAAGAACCACTGTGCATAGTGTAAGAAATGTACAAGATAATACCTTGGTGGCTTTCATGCGTCGAAGTTGTGACGTCAGGCTGCAAGTCGGCAAAGCTTGACACCTCTTTTTGTATTCATGTTGGTGAGCGTAGTAAATGCCTGTATACTTGTGACGTCAGCGTGTTATAAATCAAATTTCAAACAATATGTAGTTATTTGCAGCTAATTTTTTTTATATATTTGTTTTCTCATATAACAAGTACAACTATTTAAAAAAAAGCATCTAGACTCTCCAGCCCTAGAAATCTTTTGGTTATGCAGCCCTGGTACATGTGAATCTTTGACGCTAGCCTAGTGCTTTTTGGCGCCATTACTTAAATTTTATTGTACTTTGATTATTTGTGCAATTACTTAGATGAAACGAAGCGTTTCCAAGGCCACCGCTGCGGCCATATATAAGGTGATGATCATCATGGTGCCAAATGCTAGAATTCGGGATGGCTGTGGTACTGGATAGAAGGCATAGACCAGCGTATGGACAATGCGCGCTACGCCAGCCACGCGGAACAGATTGCAGGCCACTGAGGGATTGGGATTTGTGCACAGATATATCAAGGCCATGATAAAGTAAGGCAAAATGTTCTCCATGTCATTGCGATGTGCTCTAAAGAAAAGAATCAACCAGGAATTATGGAGAGAAGAAGTGAAAGTGAGTTGATTTTCTGTTTAATCTTTTTGTTTTGCATTGCAATATTGTGGCGCACCAAAAATACCAAATGCATTAAAATTACGCTCAAGCTTCAAAGTTTTGTGTACGCCGTCTGAGGCTTTCGGCAACGCGGTCATGATCCCCTTGAATGGGGCACATTGCTCGCTTGCGCCACATTTACGAAGCTCATGACCACGATCAAGCGTCAACTTGAGCGCAAATATGCAATGCTTATAGCGTCGTATGTCACCAAACATGATAGTCAGAATGATTGACAATCTGCTTCTATTTGAAAATAATGATATTTTGTTGTTGTTTGTATTTAGTGTCATACGGTGTACGGTGTTTGTTTGTCGGCGTACGGTCACCGTTTTACTTTTCAGTTTCGTTGCGTACGGTAATTTGGTTTTCTGTTTACATGCACTGAATGTCGTAAATGGGCCCCATTAAGCATTCGCCTGTACCAAAGACCATACAAATACTAAGATGTATAACGTAATGCAAAAACTGGCATAAGGGCAGCTTGTTAGTCGTGAAAGCGTTCTTTGGGCTTGAAATGGGCACGCGATCGGCTTTGAGAGCGTAAAATGCTTAAAATAGAATGTGCTCTCAGCCTCATGAGTTATTGATAAAAATCTCTACACAATCAAAGCCCAAAATGTAATGCGTAGATTGTGCATACATATGTACATATGTATATCTACGCACTCAACAAAAACAAACATCATCTGCTGAGATCGCGCCAAGCAATGAAGTTCGAAGAGCCAGCTGAAAAGCCATAGGCGATAATTTCGTCGTTCATTCATTGTGTGGGCATTGGACATCCTAGTATTTGAATGGTCTTTGCCTGTACGATAACACATGTACATACATATGTACTTTGATCGCTGCTTCTTACCTGCGTACGCGCTCCACATGCGGATCATCAAATTGCACTTCGATGTTCTTGAAGAAGAGATCCTCCTCATTGGGAAATATCTGAGAATCGATAACAAGTCTTTTTGTTTTAGCAAATAACCGAGTGCAAAGGCAATATTTAAATGGAATGAGAAAGAGTTGTGTTTGTTACCTTCCGCCGCAGCCCCAACGGCACCAGGCCGAGCAACTGTGGATTGTCATGAGCTATGTATGAGCAAGTGCAGCATTGTTTGGTTATGGGCAGCATTAGCTTACCTTGTAACGGAAACGCTGCAGCGCCGTCAGCAGTGACATGAGCAGCATTTTGACCACCAGCACAGTGGCCCAAAACAGATAACAGCAGAAAACGGGATTCTCCAAAGTGAGCAGATCCTTGGGTGCCATGGAGCTGGCATTCATATGGCTGGATGTGGACATTATGAGTGCGCGTCTGTGTCTGTGCGTTAAAAGCGCAATTTTGCAAGTGAGACAAGCGGTGATCCAATGCGCAGCCGATAAAGCCAACCAGTCGTTAAAGCAACAACTGGCCAAACTGGTTCCAATGGCATTGTGCGGCGACTCTTTAGAGTCTAGGAGACTAGGCTAAACTGGGCAGAGAATATAAAATGGTAAACTACTCATTAAAATGGCCAGGCCAGACCCCGCCACCACCACCTCTAAATGTACTTGACGACGCAGATGAGTACATAGATCGCTTCAAAGCCCATTATGCTAAAGGTGATGAAAAAGCTAAGAACCCGTGTCGGCTGCGGTAGCGGCACCAACGCATAGACAACCGTGTGCAGCAAACGAGCGCTAGCCCCGATCCGTATGAGCATCTTGGCGGTCAGTGGGTGGGGGCCACTGGCTATATAAACCAGCGACATGAGCAGAAAGGGCAAAACATTCTCCAAGTCATTGCGATGGGCGCTGCAAGCAAAGAGAACGAGAGAGCGTTAAGCAAGTTATGAGCCCCATACACGTTAAGCTACGCTCCACACACACACGCACAAACGAATACTTGATTTATTTTATCTTATTTGACATTCACATAATGGTATTGTTATTATTCGTATACTCTCATTTAATCTTTCTTTCTCTTATTCCTTTTTTTCTTATGTACATATATACATATTTATTATCACAATCAACATTTCAGTTTTGTTATAAGTGGTAAGGTATCTCGCTAATCGCCGGGTTTTTACATTGTTTTTATACTCTGTTTATAGCAATTTTTTTGGAAAAAGATTTGATTGTGTTTGTACAATGTCCGTCTGTGTGCCTGTCCATAAGAAGCTACTTCTAATCGACACCCTTGAAGCAGCCAAACTTTTTACATACATTCGTATATACCCTTTTTTGAGTGCCGACTGCTCAAGATTCAAGATGAACGTACAAGTAATGATTGCGATAAATTGTAGTGAATGGGGTCCATAACGGACCGTTACGCTTGTTTTCATCGTGAAATGGGCCCCCAATATCACTATTTCCCAGTCTTTAATAGCGTATATGGGGCTGCCCACAGTTAATTATATTGTAAAATGTAGTTTAATCACTCACCGACGCATACGCTCCACATTGGGGTCATTGAAGCGCAAATCGGTCGCCTTGTTCATCCGCAAGTCCTCGGGATTGGCAAAGGTTTTTGTTTTGAAACGCTGACGCGCCGTTAGCAGTGTCATTACCATCATCTTCAATATAAGGAGACTGGTCCAAAACATATAACAACAGAAAACTGAATTCGATTTGCTCAACAACTGCGCTGGTGCAAGCACAGACATTTTAATCGTATCGTTGTTCATGATTCCGTGTCCTGTCAATGACTGTTCCGACCAACCGCTCTAATTCCGGCCACATTACTATACCAGCTGGATATGTTCCCAGCTAGCCTATTTGTCCATCCTCGTTAAACTGTGCGTCCGTCATTATCGTCTACATATATAATTTATGAATTTAATTGACGACCCCGACGTACTGTGAATATTTAAATAGTTTCTTTGCCATAGTTGTTGAGGAAAGAATTTGCTAAGTTGCAAAATCGACATCGATTCAAACATACTATACTACTATACTATAGTATACTACTACATAAAATACAACAATAAGAACTAAGGCTATAATTGCTGTCCAAAATTTGAAGACAAAAGCGAAATACTAGTTCTGGATATTTTTCCTTTGTGTTGAACACATACCTTAAATTTGTATTCTTCTTAAATGTGAATAGTTTTTACTGTGTATACAAAATACAGCTCTAAAATTTAAAATTTGCATTGGTTGACCATTCCAAAAATATATTATCAAGGTTAGGTTTTAGCAAATAACAAAAGATCACAAAAAACAAGAAAGAACAGAATCGTGCAGAAGATATACTCTATCATGACCTTGCAGCAATGTTTTTTAATACAAAAACTAAGTTTTCGTCCGACTGTTCCCAGTCGTACATATAAATTGTGGCATAAATAAAATTATAATAATTTCAAAACTTTGTGTAAGGTATACAAAAATTCCAAAAATGTTATTTTGGAATATGAAAAAAATTTAAATGTCACGTCAATTTCGATTACAAACCATGATCAAAAAGACATTAAGTTTTGACAAAGTTTTAGGAGTTGGTAATCTGGGGGTAGATGTACTGTGATGTTTAAAACTTATTAAGTCTAAATTTTTTTGAAATTTCACCATGAATTTTGGCAAAAAATTGTATTTTGTAATATCAATAAAAATCAATTTAACAGCTGAGCTCCAAAACTGAGAAACTAGCTTGCATAGAAACAGACAGACGAACATCGCTATATCGACTCGGCTATTGATGCTGATCAAGAATACGCTATATTTTTCGTGAGGTTGGAAACGTCTTCTTCAATGCGTTACACATTTCTTAACAAAACTATAATACCCTCTGCAAGGGTATAATAAACAAGTGTACGACAAAATATATACATATGTATGTACGTATGTATGTGCGTGTGTAGGTAAAAAAAAGCACCAATAGATTATTTTAATAGGCAAAATTAAGAATTCACAAGTCAACGGAAGCGACTGAAGAAGAAGCAGCAAAGAAAAAGTACTAAATCTCAAAGTTCAACTCAGTCAGCAATTCCCAACGAATGAGTGCGTTTGTATGTACATATGTATGTATGTATGTATGTACGTACATCACCACTAGTGATTACTTTCATGCAAGCTTAGTTTACAGTTTGTCATTGAAGCGAACTAAGAAGCTCACCCAGACAACAATAAACTACAAAAGCAATTCGTTGCTTGATGTTTGTACATAAATTCATATGTATGTATGTATGTACATATATACATACGTATGTACATACGTGTAAGTATTAGAGCTGTATTGAATCGTTCAGATAAATGCGATCAAAGTGTTCATTAAAGTGAACGGACAAATGTATGTATGTATGTACATACTATGTATTTGGTTGTTCGTTCATTCCGATAATTTAAATATGTATGTATAGCATATGGTTAAGTACATATTAAAAGGCTGCCTAGTAATTTTAGTATCCTTAATTTTAACGTTAGTTGATCGATAAAACAGTTGTCGTGAAACAAACTCAAAAATTTTGCTGCGCCAATAATTTATTGACTCAGTGTGTATGATCATTTAGTACATTCAGCCAAAGTAGAACTACGGAACTTGTTCATTCAGTTGAACTGCAGTGTACAACTCTAATATGTACATATGTATGTATGTGCATACATGTGTATGTGTAGTATGATTTGTATTTGCAAGTACATTTGCACTGGTTGATCTGCTTTGATCGAGATGTGGATCTGCAACTGTAGACGCGTGTGGCATGTCAAGCTGTACCCCCGAGATGGCAACACACATGCCTACAATTGTATGTACATATGTACATACATACATACATACATATGTATGTAAATACATACAAACAAGATGACGTATGCCAAGAGTTGGTCTTTGGTCGCCGAAACAACTTGTCTAAATTTAGTCGAAAGAGCAAAGAGTTTTTTTGTTTTGTTTTTGTTTTTGTTCTTTTGCTGCCCACCAAATGGAACTTGCGCTCGAATTTTCTCAAAGCTTCACAATACGCGGCGGCGACGTCGCGTTTATATTAGCCACGCAGACGACGACAGCAGCGACGACGACGCTAGCGTCGACACGTAGAGCGTTCAAAGTCCAAGTGTCTGGATTTTTTTCTGCTTGTTTCTCTTGTAGTCTGCTTTATGACGAATTCCGTTTAACATTTAAACGGGGCACACACTCACAGCAGGGAGAAAGAGGCAGACAGAGAGAGAGAGAGAGAGCGAGCATATATTAGAGACAATGCCGGCATGTTAAATTTATGTTGTAGTTCGATTAAGAATCTTCGTCAAGTTTTTAGCAGACGAGCCATCTACAAATAAAAACTTAACGACTCTACCTACACTGCACTTAGACGATGAAGTTCTCTTTTGAAGATTCTTCGTTAAGTTTTTTTAGTGGTCCAATTCCAATAATATAATACCTACATATGTATTTGGTAAAAGGTATAGAGGAGAAGCCTGCCCCGCTTCACCTCAATCCACCAAGCAACCGTTACCGAAACTTTCAATTTTCTTCGTAAAGTTTTTTTTCCCTAAAACCAAAAAACTAACCAATGAACATTGTCTAAATCCAGTCTCCAATTCGATATCATAGTATTTCCCCAACGCAAAAATTCATTTCTGTTGAAAACTCACAGTTGGATTAACAGACTCAGGTAACTGGAGTTCTACCCAAAGTTTTTCATGGAAGTTTTTATTGATGCAGCTTATTACATTCTCTGTAAGCAAAAAATACACACAATTTATACAAAAACATTGAACTAACAGACTCAGATAACTCGAGTTCTAGCTAACATATGTTATACAAATTTCTTTTCATATAATCCATGTATAAAGATCTGTATAAATACCCAGAAATGTGTATACATCTCAGTGTATCATAGTATTAATTGTATATACATATTTAACAGATGGCTTAAATGATCGTTCAGCATTTCGATGTTGAATGCTTTTAGCACAACAAAGGGGCTAAATGATTATTTAACTTGCTTATCTGAACAGTTAAAAGAAATCTACAGAAATGCGCATTGGGTACATTTTTGAACGATAGCGTCTAGACGACCAAAAAAAGAAAATAAAGAATAAAAATCAACGAGTCATTCAAGTTAGTCGTGAATACCGTGAATAAAATGCCGTCTTTTACAGTCCAAAGTCCACATAAATACTACTTATGTATGTATGTATATCATCTTTTAATTTTGGACTCACTTGATTACACATGCTGCGAGACTACAGACATTTATTTTTATATATTTATGTAGTACATACATACTACAGTTCTAGAAGGTCTTGCCCGGCTTCGCACGAACCAAATATATTTCATAAAATTCTCCCAGATTTCAAAGGCCGATGTGGGAAAAAATAACAAAATTCTTTATACTTGATCGTGTACCCCTTGTTTCCCAATTCCCGCCCATGGTCAAAATCGGTATCAATATGATTAATTATTTTTTTGTCTAGACCTTTGACTTTGTTCTTAAAGTCAATAGAAATATTATTGCATGACTTTTCCACCGTTTATTCAAATCAGTTAGACACGTCGAGTTTGATTTTCTGAAAACGGTAAAACGTGTGTCAATGATTTTTTGAATAGATCTTTAAAAATAAGTTTAAAGCCAATCGGATGACAAACTTAAATGTTGCATTTAACAGTTTTAAGCAAATTTTCCTCAATTGTGGGTGGAATTTTCCAAAATTCCGTCTTAGTGTGAATTTACGTCGTAAATGGAAACTGTGCTTTAATATGTATCGGTCAGTCAGTCAGGACGAGTACTTCTACATATGTATATGCATAGTTTGTATGCTTAGTCCGAAAACTACATGATATGTACTATGTGTATTGTATTATTTTGTATTACACTAACAAATCCCTTAAATCTTTGAGATGGACCGTCTGATGAAGCACAAGAGATGATACTTATGTCTAAATCTTACATATTATTTATATGCATATATGGAAGTATATTTGCACATTATATAGTCCGATAAGAGCTATGAGTGTCAATAACCCACAACGCTTTTAACTGCCTATGATATTGGGCTATATCCCTCTGAGTAAATATTTAGAGATAATATAACTGAATTGCTGTGTATCCTCTAAAAAAGTATTATCTAGATCTAATAAAGAATAAGAAAGAACAAGAAACATATGCCATACACTTGCAGCAGTATTTTTCATACAACATTTGTACAGGCATCTGTTCCAAGTTTCAATAAGAATAGCTGTAAAAGTCGTTAACACGACTCGGTTGATGCTGATCGAGAATACATATAGAATATATATATATGGTATTGGAACTGCTTCCTAGAGTGCATGACACATTTCGTGGCAAGTAAATAAAATGCTCTGAAAGGGCAGAAATGTGTTTGTAAACACTTGTAAAACAAATCAAGAACTAATATATATTTATAATGTATATTTGACAATGTTTTGATTTACAATACTTTTATGTAATTTGAACTTGAAGTAAACCGTTAAGAGATAGACTTTATGGCCAGCTTTAAGTGATTTATAATATCGTAAACTTTTAAATGGACTCCGAAATGGGAATGTGGTTATGTGAATAGTTTGTAACTGAGATTACACTCGCTCAAAGTCGAATGTAACCATTTAATGACAAGCAATACTTGTAGCCATAATATACATTTCTATATACATACATACATATGTAAGTATGTTTATCGATATCGGGCAGACGAGACGGCGATAAGCATGCAGGGTTACAACATACTTGGAATATGACTAATTGAACTTTGGATTAGTCTCAAATGTTATGGCCAGAATCTAACGATGAGAAATAAGCTAACAACAGAACTGGGCCACGTACTAGACGGCTGATTGGGTGAACTTATGGCTAGCGCCTGGAACGGCTTATCGTCAAACGAGTTTTGTTGCTGGGTGCGGCGGGGGGGAACGTATTATAATTGTAATTACAAACATTTAGTCAGACTCGCATTGTTGAACTTTGGAACTGTGTTGGAATTACATGGAAACACGGCATGGCGCCATGGAACAGCATGGAACTCTGATGACACGATCCTCAATACCCAATGCACTGCCTGCGTCTTATCGATAACAGCGAGAGCTTGAACATTTAATGCGGGTCAAAGGTTTGCACGCACACAAACGAAACAATTGATAATAAATTCCATACGAAATTTTTATTGGTGTGAGTTGGCTTGCTCAAGGGTGGGGGGGGGGGGGGGGGGGGGGGTATTGTATGCGTGTGTAATCTAGTTGTCAAGCATGGCTCGCACTCTCACTCTCGTACTCTCTCTTTTTCATTTGCCCGCTCTTTGATCCACCGACCGCCTGCGTCTGGTTCAAATTCGTATATTCCCGTTTCTCCCGTCTGCCAATTATGCAAATTCGAATTGGAATTGCAGGCTGCATCCAGTTAGTTAGGAGGTTGCATGTCTGCTTCCGCCGACCCTCCCCCATGATTGGCCCATGCAATATCGCCCATTGAAAATGCTAATAAACACTTAATTTGATTACACCAATTTCGAAACGTCATATTCCCATGTTGAAATTCAATTCAAGTCCAAAGTAACAATGCGACACTTACCAACACCGCTTGCTTGATACGTTCGCCACAGTGCTTGCAAGCAGTATGCGGCCATTGATCGTTATTTGACTCTGAATGCAGTCATTATTGAGAAGGCTGAAGTTAGATAAGAATATTCCATTTTACTATTTTGTTGAAAAGCAAATAATATGTTTAATAGATTTTTTAAGTAGAATTCTTGTGTTTACTATTGGTACGCACATATGTATGTACATATGTACTATGTAATTGCTTTCCAATCTAAACAATACAAGCTTGTTAACTTTTGTAATGAAATTACAAACCAAAATGCGGCTGTGCGATCGTCAATTAAGCGTCAGCTTACAATTTTTGTAGAAAGCCTCGTTCGATTATTTCAAAAGAGCTGCCAACCGTCGCATATTTGCAGCACGCACTGTCGCTGCAGTGCAGTACTGCAGTGAACAGAGTCAGCGGTGCGCCAAGTCCAAAACTCAATTGGCAGCAGAGAGAGAGAGAGCGCGAGTGATTAAACGTTCTCTCTCTCTCTCTCTCTGTCTCTATCACGCTCGTTCGCCTACCTCGTGCTTCTAGCCCGCAACGTTGCTGCCTTCGTCGTCTGCTGGAGGAGAGCCCTCATAATAAACCAGCCGCGCAGCTTGCAAATCAGTCAGAAACGCGTTGAGTGCGCCAGCGAGCAGACGTGCCCAGTGTTAAAGAAATTGTATATTCTTTTACTTCAGGCCCGCCCCCCACACAGAGCCAGCCCCTCTTTAAAGTTCTTTAGCTCGTGGAAGCGACACACGCATACGCACACATATACACACATTTTTTTATTTGGTGCCACAAAAGACAGGAAAGAAAGAAAAAAAAAGTGCCGTGCAAAGCAAAAGCATAAAATAAAAGTGAAAACTAAGCAAAGAAGCGAAAGAAACAGAAATTGAAAGAAACATGGCAAGTGCAGAGCAAAAATACGCAACAGGCAACGGCACAGCGAAGCTGCAAGAGTTAAATGAGCCGCCAAAGGATGCAAAGGATCTGTTGCCACATCTGGAATCGCTAGAGCGCATCATCAAGCTGCCCGTAGTGAATGCCGCCTGGGATAAGTCCCAAGATGTCTATGGCAAAGTGAAGGGTAAGTGTCAGTCCAGTCCCTCTCTCTCTCTCTCTCTCTACCACTCCCTCGAACTAACCCAAAAGAGTTTTGTGTGGGGCGCCATTTTTGTCGCCTGTCACGGCGAAGTGCATTGAACTCGGTTTTGCTGCCGGGCGGGGGCCGCCTAATACTCAGCCAATTGCAGTTCAATATCGGCAACCGAAAGCTCAAAACGTAACGGAAAAAGCAAAGGCAATAAACCGTTGCCTTAGCACGTTGCTCGTGAGCACCGCGCTGCGCCGCGACTCTGCTGCTCTCGCGAGTGCAAAGTTCGCCATTTTGAGTGCAAATTGAATTCGCCGCAAACTCGAACTCGAAACTTTAATTGAACCCCCGGCAATTGAGATTGGCCCATTGCCAAATTGAAGCCAATTGAATTCAATTGACGCAGCAGTCAATAAAAAGCAGCTCATAAATCATCTCGGGAACAATAACAACAACAACCATGACCTGTGAGATTCTTTTTCTTTTACCAAAAACGTTGCCCCCATACCCCTCCAATCAACACTTATGACGACAAAGTGCCAAATCAAAAATTTACATAACTTAAATTTTAGCCATCAAACACGTAGCCTGAACGTTGTTTTTTAACCTAACAAATATATGTACACACTTATGAATATTTGGCCCCAACGCACACACACACACAAGCATACACATAGCGCAGGTAACATGCACATACATATATGTGTGTGTGTGTGTGTGAGTGTGTGAGTAGGTACACTTTGCTATGAATAACTCACGAAAGCGCAGTAGTCAGTGGCGTGCCCAACAGGGGGCGCCAGCAGTACCAATTGTTGCTTAAGCTGGAAATTTCAAGAACCTTCTTTAAAAGTTCTGTAAAAGATCTTAACAAATAATTCAAAAGAAAGCTGAAACTATTTATATATTTATAACCCCTAAAAATACTTTTAAAATACAATATTCAGCTTAGAAAGTCCTTTTTTCACGAAACAAAAATGTAACAGCAAAATATAAAAATTTAGACTTAAGGGTTTCTGAATTCTAAACTGTATAGTAATATTAATAAATATTGTATACATTCAAAATAAAATTTTTTTAATCAAATAAAAAGTAATAACATAAAAATATTAAAATTAAAAAGGAAACTAAATTCTTTTTTATACTGTCATCTTATTTGAAATTGAAATCTTATTGAAATCGAACAAAGTATACAAAAAATACCAAAGCAATACTGAAAAGAGACAAAAAAAAAATACCACAAAACGAATTCCGAACAAAATACTATTTTTATAGTATTATTTAGTATTTTGCAGAAGACAGCAATATTACGAAATTTCACAAATACCAAACAGAAAAGTGTTTTTGTTAAGTATTTGTTTAAGTATATATGCAAGGGTCAACAAAAATACTAAAAATAATACCGAATACCATAGAGCCAACTCAGTTCTAGTCGAACTATTTTTTCATACATATTTCCAAAAGACAAAAAAGAAAGATAAATGAAAACCAAACAGATAATTCAGTTTGTTTTATTAGAGAGTATTTCAAAGTAACAACAATAATACTAACAATCTAAAGTAATATAAAGACATTTGTATGTTAACAATCCGAAAATAATTTAAACCTTTAATTAATGCAATAAGAATGCATAAATAAAGTTGCAAGTTAAAATATACATACTTAAGCATAACTGAATAAACGCGCCTCTGTGCTTGAATGTGAATCAATTGAATACTGAATACTGAATACTGAATACTGAATACTGAATACCAAATACAAACGGTACATGCTCTTATGTATACATACATACATAGGTATACATATGTATGTACATACCAGTGTTGCCAACTTTTAAGCAGCAAAAAAAGCTGCTTTGGTGGGCACAATGCCGAAAAAAAGCTGCAATTTAGAGCGAAAAAAGCTGACATGTTTTTATTAACATTCATTCCACAAATGTTGGTCTAATTTCAATAAAAATTGTCTCTTTTTCATATGACTCAAAACTTCCCAATAATTTTAAATAATTTTTGGGGCAGCAACATTTATTTGATCTACGCAATCCGTAGCTGTAAAAACCTTCAGCATTTTGATGGTACGGCTGCAAAAATATGTTAGCCCTGCAAATTTGACATATTTTGATAGTTTTTGTAAAAAAAAGCTGACAACAATCAAAATATTTCACAAATAACCAAAATTCCAGCTGCACGCTGTTTTTGTATTTTTCCCGCAATTGAACTTTGGAAAAAAGGTCAGATTTGACGGGAAAAAGCTGAATTGGCAACACTGATGCATACATACATATGTACACACATATATACATGCTATATAGTTGGACTTTCGACTTGTTTGTGATATTTTGTGCTACCTCAAAGATGATGATGTCGATGTCGATGATGATGTTGTTGTTGTTAATGCTGATCATGATGGTGACTAAATGGGCATGAACTATCAAAGTCTAACTTGTCACAAAGTCAGAAAAATGTACAGCTAATGACTACAACTACAATTACAACAACTACAACAACTATAGCCTATATATAGAGTCTTTTCAAGTCTGGCAACTGCGCAGTTGCTTATCAATCAGGCAACGCCAAACTGCCGATAAGTGAACAAACGCAACAGCAAAGGGGGGGGGGGGGCGCGGGCACGGGCCCGGGGGAGGGTGTGTGATTCTCTCCCTGCTTATCACTTAATTTTATGGCCGCTTCTTCTGGAAAAGTTCATCTCTCTAATACGCACTCTCTCTCTCCCTCTCGCTCTCTTTAGGCAAAAATCGCGTCTTCAATTGGGCCCTAAATGCCGCCGAGGATTGTGTGGCCAGAGCTGTGACAACAGCGGCGCCAATTGTGAACCGTTTGGATCGCCCCATTGCCTATGTGGATCAGACCTTGGTCAAGGGCATTGAGCAGCTGGAGGTGAAGGCGCCCATTATTAAGGATACGCCACAGGAGATCTATACGCAGGCTAAGAACAAAGTTATCGATGTTGTGCAGCCGCATTTGGAGCGTGTTGTCAAATTCAAGGCAGCTGGCCAGCAAAAGGCCTCCTCGCTCAAGGATCTTGCCTGGCAGAAGGCCAACGAGGTCCTGGCCACACAATACGGCAGCCTGGCCGTCAATGGTGTGGACACCACCACAGCCTTGGCCGAGCGACTGCTCGAGTACTACTTCCCCAAGTGCGAGTCCGATGTTGAGGAAGATAATGGTGAGTAATATGAAAAGTTTTCTACCTCCTACCCCCGCCACACGCATTTCATATACATGGTCCCCCCCTCCCCCCTTAAGAGATGGGAATTTCACAGTAGACAAATCTTAAAATCACCGAAATATTTCTAGGAAATCAGAAAAGTTATATATTTTATTCAATTAAAATTATCATATAAATGCTGTTCTCAAATTTAATTACACTTTTAAAAGATATGTCCATAATGATAATCAAAAGTAAAACCAAAAATGGGGAAGTAAAATTTTTTCTATTTTAATTTTTATAAAACTGCTTATATCAGAAGAATTTCAAATGGGATGCGGAAAAAAATTGTTTTGAAAATAAATATTCTATCCCAATTCCATCTCTAGTCCCTGACCGGGCCTGGGGTTACTTTTGGTGGGGTTCTCCCAGTAAATGCCTTAAATAAATCGTAAATATTTTTAATTCTCAGATGATAAACAAAGTGCTGTTGTGCGAAATGGCAAAAATGCTGAAAGTGACAGTAAGTTTTGCCTCCTTCCCCCCACCGACTGTTCGTTTTCTAACAACAAGCATGATTTATGTAACTAACAATTAAATCTAAGCACAAATACAAATTTACGATGAAAAGACAATTCAATAATAGTTAGTTGCCGAGATTTTTCTTACTTTATCCAAGGGTTGATTTCCCACACTCGTAAACCCCATCAATAATATAATAAGAACCTACTCAAAAATTGTTTAAAAACTATGCATGCAGTGTTGATTAATTTCTAAAACAAAACTCTTTAACTTTCTCTTCCGTCTGCTCTCTGCTATCTCTCTCTTCTCTCTTCTCTCTCTCTGTCTATTTGTAGTTGTTGTTGGTGACCCCGACTATGATCATGAGATTGACACTAGATTCTTAGTAGCCGCCTCCACGGTATTTCTGTCCATGTCGTTGAAAATCATAACCGAAATTGTTGAATACGTTAGAAGAAATCCAGAGATCATAGGCATTATCGATAGGGAAATCAACAAGCTGATGGTAAGCAAGCGATTCTTACCCCACAATAAACTCAATACTAAACCATTAATAACATCATTTCAAACTGTGCCCATTTCCGATTAAATTACAACAGAAGTTTGTATTGTTCGGAAATTAAGTTTGTAAATTCAATATGGAAATTGGTTCGGAAATGGGAACAGCCGTGAATAACAAATAAAATACCCCCTTTTTACCCATCTTATGGGTAGAGGGAGTGCAAAATAATCAACATCATTTCCTCCTTATACTAAACAGTTTTATAAGATTCTATACCCATTTTCGTTGTTCTCTTTTGGTATTTACAGTGCCAGTTCCCGCCAGCGAGGACCCAGTACTACACACAGTACAGACCGTCGGACGACTATCCAATAAGATCTCGCGTCGCGTCTATAGAAATGTCTCCCGACAGATCAAGCAGGTCCAGCAGGGCAACATCAACGACTACCTAAGCTCGCTGATTGCGGCCCTCAAACTGCATCAGTATATTAATTTTATTAACTCATCGATGGGCACAAATGTGGAGCAGTCGACGCTGGGCGGTGACAACTGTACGCCCTACGGTGCTGGCAGCGCGGCATCCCGGCCAACGCCCACCTTTGCCGCCCCAAGCCCCTCCAACGTTTCCACGGCCGCCAACAACAGCAACAACGCCAACAACAAGAAGAGCAAATCAACAGCAGCAGCAGCAGCGCCCGTGACGGCGTCGTCGACGTCGTCGACGTCGAAGTTGCCAGTAGCGTCAACGTCGACGTCGTCCGCAGTGTCAACTGGGCAGTAAATGATTTATGCACGGGGGAGGGAATGGTGGGCATTTGGCGTGATTATCCCAAAAAAAAACATTTTCTTATTACTTTTAATTTTATACAATTTTTTTTGCATTTTTTTTCCCCTGTAAGATCTTTTAAAGAATGTGATAAGAAAGTGGCGCAAAGGCAGCTCCCTATTTCCCCCCCTCACGCGTTTTGTTTTGTAAATATTTATTTGAAGTTATCCACACATACAAAAACACACAAACACACACATACCTATACCCATACACGCACACACAACACACACACATATATATAATACATATATTGATATAAGTAGTAGTTGTAGCTGCCTTGAAACGAAAGGTTTTTAAATTTTCTATAATTTAGCTGTGCTAAATGAAAATAGCGCCACCTGGCGACCATGTGCCACACATGCATTGAATATGGAGAATATATGTATATTATTCTAGAAACAGAAACAGAAAAGTAAAAAAAAAGTAAAAATCAATCAAAAATATAACAATCCTAAATACGTACATACATACAGATATATATATACCATACATATACATATTTATATATGTAATGCACTAATATTATTTAATGTATCGTATCACATACCATATAACTATGAATTATGGATAGAGCGAGAAAGAATGTGAGCGAAAGAGAGAGAGAGAGAGTGCGGGTGATCAGCAAATATGCTTGATCCTTATTATGTTATATGATAATAATAATAATGATAATACCTATGCTTAAATATACTTATGTTAATGATAATGTTGAATTATGCTTTATATATGAAAAATATATCATAAATATTTGCTCTAAATAACAACATAAATATAAAACAACAACTAAATTAAATACTTGGAAAAGTAATGCATAATAAACTTGAAGAAAACAAAAATCAAGACTCGTAATTTCCTGTCAGTTAATAATTATTATCATTAGATAACGTCATATCACAGCGTACATGGCTTAAAAAATCATCAGACAAAGATAGAGACACTCAAGAGATAGTCCGTCCCAAACGGGTAATGGGCCCCATGGAAGTTGTGGCCCAATTTTACGATGACTAGGTTCCATTTCCTATTCCAAAGTTCCCTCAGTCGTGCTCACTTTTTCACAGCGATAAGGAGCGTGGAGAACCATAAAGTAGTAGTATCCATAGTGTATATGGCCAGGTATAAACATTTGCAAAAGTAGAAAGCTTATAAATGTTATCTTAAGTAGAGACTCCAAACATGGAACCAATTAATTATTCTATACTATAATATTACTACAATAGTTGGTACTGCCTGGCGTCCCTTGGGCTAATTCGATGAATTAATCCTACGATTCCAATTTTTATACCCTGGCAGAGGGTATTATATTTTCATAGATCTATTTTGATGATATTTGATAAGAGGTTTGAAAATGAGCCGGAATCTGATCTAGAAACCTAACACATCTAACCTTGACCCCCAATTCCCGTCCGTATATTTTGTATACGAGAATTATCAAAATTAGTTTGAAGCAAGAAAACAAAAATGTTGAAGGCTAGAATATTACCATATATTTAAGTTTCTATTGCCCATATAAGCAATTTGATATACATATATTGTATGTATTATAGACATAGATATGGATAAATGCTAATGAATTTTGGAGTCAGATCTTTTTAGTTCTTCCATAAAAAGTATTAACTGCCCTGTGCAAATACAAATCAGTACAACTCGCTAAATATCCCTTAATGGTTGGGCTTACAAAGAAAACTGATTATTTTACTTGGAAATACTACATACGATTTATAAATGAAACTTTATAGCCCATGGCTTATCAGTCAGTAACTTTTGTGTAAGAGTTTTATGGCAGCAATATTGCGATTGATTGTAAACTGCAAATCACAATGATAATATACTATTTTCGAACTGATGTATAGAGTATTCGTTAATAGCATTAAACAAATATACTATTTCAAAGCTAATAATAATAATAATAATAATAATTATGGGAATCTCACCAATCCCGACAAATTCTTTGCATTCGTAAACGATGGAAGAGTTTGAAAAAAATCTGGATCGGGGTGAATAAAATGGTTTCGCCACGTGCGGGTAATTCTATCCCCTTGGAAGTAGTTGGGAAAAATGCTCGCTTATGTAATCCTTTGATTTGCCAAGTATTCTTTAGTTCACTATTGAAGATTTTTTCCTAAAAAGTACTCGAAATTGGGTAGAGATCTGATTATAAGTTTGTCTCAATATTCAAAGGGATTATTTTTAAAATGTTTGCAGAGACTCATACTGATTACGAGTGGAATTGAGAATTGTTTTAAAACTGCTCGCTAGTGTAACTACTTTTGATTTGCAACTATTTATAAATACTTTTATTTCTGAAAAGTACTCAAATTTGAGTACAGATCTGATTATAGGCTTGTATCAATATTCAAACGCATTTCATTTGAAAAGTTCTCAGAAAGGAATACTGATTACAAGCCTATTCGCGAGCTCTGTTTATTGCATCAGAATGGCTACAAGTTTCTTATAGATACATTATTATGCCTTATATATAATACATATGTATATGTATGTATGTATATATGGATGTATGGGTAGCTCTGTTTTGTTATGACGCGCAATAGGCGGGTCGTATTGTAGTATTTAACGGAGCTCTACGTTGTTTGCTCGTGATTAAATTGCACGGTTACGGTTACGGTTTGGTTTCTTATCAACTTATCACCTGGTGCCGACGGAGTGCCAATTTATATGAAGTTCAGCAGTTGTGACTGCCGCCTGGGGCCTATTTATAGAGTGCGGGGCCTTAGATAAGAACGTGATCATGGGCACCCATCAGCGGAGAGGCGGCGGGTGTGCGCGAAATCTAAAGAATTCATTATATACTACAGCCTGTGGGCGGGGTCTATAGGTATTTGTGCTCTGATGCCGATGCTCTTGCCTGATCGATAATGATTGCGTTAATGTTAATGCCACCAAAAAGGCAATTACAGTTTCCTTTTCATTTCGCTTTCGCTCATTTGTATGCCCGACAGCGTTTCGAACCGACAACTTTGGGTCTAGACCCTGGAGGTTGAGCCTGCACCTTCGCATAGCTTAAATACTTTAGGCCCCAGACGAAATTGTTGTGGCACGCATTTAAAAGATGGTAAATATTTATGTATGAGAGCACGACAACTGCCCAAAAACGGCGACTTTGGTATCGAATTCTTATATGTAGTACACGCTTCCCACATTCTTTTTTTCTTTGTATACCCTTGCCGAGGGTGTTATAGCTGTGTCACGTAATGTGTGACGCACAGAAAGAGACGTTTCCGATCTCACAAAGCAGTATACGTAAGTATATGTAAGTATATTCTAGAATCTAGATCATCATCAATGGGAGTCAATATTGTTCTGTGCCAATAAAACTTGGCACAGACGCTTCTGTTTACAGAACAAAATACATATGGCGGAACCAGATAGATCAGAACACTATAACATATATATAGCTGGCATAAGAAATTCTTATTAAGAATGATAATTCAGTTATTGGGTGAAAAACTTTAGGAACAATCCCTCGAAAATGGAATTCTAATTTTGTTCTACTCCTTAGAACATCTAAGGATCTAAATTTGATCAAAATCTGAGCATATTAGATATTACTTACAGGAAAATTGGAATGGATTCGGTCCAAAGATAATAAGATTTTTGTTTATCAATATATTTGACGAAATTCCCTAAACCGAGACATATTTATGCTATATGCAGTATAATTAAATTTATTCAAAGTCCGACAACTATAACTTATAGCTGTCATGGTATCAATCGGATGAAAATTAAGTTTCAATATCATAAACTTTTCTGCAAGGGCATATACTATCTTCGGCACCCCGAAGATATCTGTTCTTTCATGTCTTTTTGCTTCTTATTTCATTTTCTTTTGTTTCTTACTTATTTTTTTGAGTTTGGCTGGATATGCTTGACTTGGTTACTGGTAGAGCGGGTTTCCGAACCGCACTCTTCAACAGTTCGACTTTAATTTCGCTTAAGATCATAATGATGATGATGTTGAAATTGTGCTGATGCTTGGAACAAGCCGCAAGATACGCGAATTTACATATGAGTATAAGTAAAACTGGAAGCTACTTCAATGGACTTTGCCCCAGACATATTAATGACCCCCGCGCCACCAACCAACTGTGCTGTTTGATGATCTATATATGTACATATGTATGTATGTATGACGACGTCAGCTTCTTCAAGTTATACGGAAAGGGGGGGGTCACTCTGTTGGCAACGCCGACGACGACGCAGATTTCTTATCAGCCGTATAAAGGCGACAAAATTCTCAAGCCTCGAATCGTATAACTCAAACTACTAAAAACGACTACATGCCATATATTAAAAGGGAAGAGAGCAGGATGAGGGATGCGGGATGAGGTTTGGCCGCGAGAGTTGCGTTCTTGAAATGTGGGCGGTTGAGCGCAACGGAAGAGGCGTGCCAGGCGGCAATCAACAGCAGCAGCAGCCGCAGCAGCAGCAGCCGCAGCCGCCGCCGACGAACACGACGAACAACGAGGCTCATCAAGTGCCAAAGTACAGAAAGTGGCGTGATTATTATTCTCTTTATTATTATTATGTTTGCACATACAGATACATATGTACATATATGTGCACACATGTGTGCGTATGTGTACATGTGCTTTATTCCCAGCTCTGATCTGGTTTTTCGTTTTGTAATTGCTGCACTCAACAGATAAGAGAAGGCGCGTTCCACAGAGATGCGCCCAGTTCAAAGCTAGCCGGTACAGCAACCCATGCTCAGCTGTGGTGGAGAACCCGGCTAAGCGCAGAACCGTTATCAGCAGTTAGAGATGACAACGACAGGGGAATACCGACGGTTTCGGTGTGGGCGGGTTTTCAAAATTTGGAAGGCCTAGCTTTTTAAAGAAACTTGAAAACATAGAATTTTATTCAACTTTCTTCAGGAAAGTGTTTTCTACTACAAGTAAGAATGCCTTAAACACCCTGTACCCCTCTGAAATTCTCAATCACATCTTCGTACACATATGTATCTGCTTCAAGTAGTGCAAGCAAGCAGATAATTTCAGGTGGCAGCTGCGCTGCTGCTCTCCCCTGCTCAGCTTTGTTTCTTGCATAATTGTGTTCAGAAGCCCTGCATTCCAAAAATAATGGCGGTATTCTTAAGATTATTCTTATAAATCGTTTTTATCGATTTGCGGGTGTACTTTGTACGGGGGTGTCTGATTGCTGTGACAGGATGTATCTTGATGTATCTCTTATAGTCTCTTAGAAAGACGCCTTCATCCGGACGGATCATTCGACTGTTGATCATAGATAAGAATATACATATTATTCATGGGGTAGCAGATGTCTTCCTCAGCCTGTTATTGCCGGTTATGATGCCAATTAAGAATTATATACTTTGCAGTTCTTATACTTGCATTTTTTTGTGACAAAGTAATAAAAATACCCTTTGTTTTGTTTAATATAATTTATTTTGATTTAACTCGGGTCTCTAAACGACCGCAATTTGTATATAAGATAAATTATCTATGTTTAGATACATAGGCTATACGATCCTTTTCATGTCAAAGCACATCACAATATCATTCATAAATTAGTTTGATCGATAAGTAGAACCATAAACTAGTAAACTAAATTCAGTTAAAAGATATACACATAATAATATAGTTGGGCATGTATAGTCCAAAATAATTGTCGCTTAATTTAACGTGAATACAGAAGTTTAATTTAGAATTAGTTAAATAAAGATTTGTTAATTTTTTGTATAGCATTCTGCAGCAGCCAGTTGTTGGGAGGGGGTGAGGGTAGGGGCGTGGGCGTGGGCGTGGGCGTGCCCGGGCGTGCTCATAGCCCCAAATACATACATATAGTATAAATACATATATTTAAAAGTGTTTCATTCTTTGATATTTCATGTTTGTTGTGTTGTTTATCACAGACGCCCAGCACAGTCCCACAATTGCGTGGGTTAGGATCAGGAAAAGTATCACTTGGTTTCTCGCACCCAATTTCATTAAATATTTTTGGCTAACATTGCACTTCATTCGTATCTCTTATTTTTTGAATTTAAGGACGCCTGTTGAATTGTAGGAATTGCAATCCAAACAGAGTCTGGCATAAAACATAACAAATTAACTATATCAGATCCAAGATTTGCTCGTTGTTCCAGTGTTTCGATTGGGTACCATATACGATAGTTGGCTAGCTAGTTATTACTTTAATTTCTTTGATGTGCTTCCGCGCTTCCAACGCTTGACCCAGCAGACATGTTCCTTCTAATCCAATCTCCTCTCTATGTCTATGGCTTGGCTGTCTGGGCCACGCCAGCGGCCAAAACACCATCGGCAACGGGCTCAGCGCTTGCCTGTCGATTCTTGGCCAGCAACTGCATAAAGTGCTCCCCAAAGACAGCATGATTGTAGGATACAAGGCGCCGGAACGAGCCTATAAAGGATACCAGCCCCTCCTCATAATCACCAAAGCCAGCGGGCGGCGGTGGTATATTCCCATTGGACCGCAAGGCCACACGCACAAACTCATCCAAACGATTAGCTATATTAAGGAGAGTAAAGCAAAGAATTAGTCGGTGGTGCCACAAGCAGCAGAGTTATCAAACTATCGATCAATTAACATTGCAGTTTTTAAAGATAACTTAAATAAAAAACAAGTAAGAACGTTGCAGTCGGACGCACCCGACTGCAGAATACTATGTTCCCAGTCCTATATAATTTGGTTCTTTGTGTGTTCAGAAAGAGACGCGAAAAAAACTGTACAGTTGTGCGAGATATAGATTTTTCTCATTTGTGGGGAAGGGGTGGGGGGTCAACATTTTTTTGATGCAGATTTGTCCAGGGGGTCAACATTAGCATGTATGCCAAATACGGTAACTCTATCTTTGAAACTGTAGGAGATATATCCCTTGAAAAACGTGTTTTGGGGATATCATATGCCGATTTGTGGGGGTGGGGGTGGGGGGGTCAACATTTTTTTGATGCAGATCTGTCGGGAATCTCAACATTAGTCTGTATGCCAAATTTGGTGACTATAGCTTTAAAAATGTGGAAGATACAGGTTTTAACCAAACTTTCCCTTCGGGAACATAGTGTAATAAAGACTTTCTCAAAACCTTGTTTTTTTTAATTATTTAACGAACATGAAATAGTCATTGATATAACAATTTCATTTTATAATTGTAAGATTACATATGTACATACTACATACAATTACGGCTATCTTCGGCGTCCCGAAGGAAGCTATGTATATACCCTAGCAGCAATGTTTTTTATACAAAACTCAATTTTCGTCGTTCCTATGAGATATGTGGTCCGATTTTGATATAAATTATAGGAAACTATCATTTAGTTTGGATGTAATACAAACAGTTTTTATGCAAAAACGCATTTTTCATCCCATCAAATGACATAAGTAGTCAGATTTTTACCAAACATAGTCAGATAGTATAAACTCTTCAGAGACTCGGTTTGAATAAGTTTAAGGAGGGTATCTATATAAACAAAAAAGTTTTTCATACAAAAACATAATTGTCGACCGATAATTTCTATGACAGCTATATGTTATAGTGGTCCGATCCAGCCGGTTCCGACATATGTACTGCCTGCAGCAAAAAGAAGGGCCTGTGCCTATTTTCATTAAAACTGAGAGACTAGTTCGCATAGAAAGAGACGGACATCGCTATATCGACTCGACTATTGACGCTGATTCAGAATATATATACTTTGTTGGGTCGGAAACGTGTCCCTTAGTCCTTTACACAATTCGAGACAAAATGATAATCCCTCTGCTGGGGTATAAAAAAGAGGAATTGAAACAAATTTCAAATTTTTTCCCCTGATATAAGGAGGATATAAGGTTTTCTTCGATGGGTTGTTTACTTTTGGCGGACTATCACTAGCGCTGGTGAGACTATCGTTAGTTGAATACCCTTAACTGATAGTCTTGAAACAAAACAAACCAACGATTCGATCGATAGTTTGATAACTTCAACAAGTACTTACCCATTAGAGTGCGTACGGGTGATGTCTTCTTGGCCAGTTGGAGCACTTGGCTCTCCAGCTGCGATTGCTGGGCCTCGCTCAAGGCGGGCATCTGTTCATCGGCCAGCGATTTGTTAATAAATGCGCGTATCTGCTCATGGCAGTTATCAATGGCAGCGCTTATCTGGCTATAAATATCAGATTTATAAACGTTAGTTTAAAGTAGAGAAGAGGGTAGCTGGTAACTTACTCCTCTTGGCTGACATGCTGCATGAGTATGTCCAGCTGATGTGCCAGCTTGATGCGATTCTCGCGTCTTTGCGATATGACTGGCACACTTTGTGCTATCGAGATGAGTGAGGCGCATAGGATGAGACGCTGTCCCCGCCAGCTGATGGCCCTAAAACGTTCCTCGTCAATGCGCAACAGTTCCGGAAACTGCTTGTCCGCCGGATAGTCCAGCAACTGTATGTACGCATTGTAGATGATGTCATCATTGCTGTTGCAGCCCCCACGATTACGCTGTAGCCAATCCTCAGTATCCGGGAAACCTGCTGAAATATTACAACACTTTTATTTACTAATTTCATAATTTTTCAATCGATTGTTCCTATGGTTATATATAATATAGTTCCATTGATATTGCGAATTGATGAGTTTGTTAGGAATATGTTGAAAAACATAAAACATTGTCCACCGATCGTTCCAATGGCTATATGTTCTTAGTGATCCGATCAAATTAGTTTGAAAATAAGTTTTAAAACTGATTGTAGCTTGGAACACGCATATTTCACCAAGGAATTGCATTTTATGAAAACGTTGGAAACACATATCAAATATTTTGAGCTAATTACCATTTCCATGAAATTCGCGCAAGAATTTGCTAAACTTTTCCTTCTCATATTCAACAGAGTTAGCGGCAATGTCCTTGCGTGCCGCCGATAGGTAAAAGTTAGCCATATCCAGTTTCATGAGCGACATGGTCTCAAATATGCCACGAAATGTGTCCACCACATCTTCAATCTCCCTCAGCTTGGCCACCGTCTCATCCCGTGCCGGTGCGCAAATGCTGGCCAGCAATTGGATCACAAAGTTGGCATAGGCCCTGAAATCTAGCACGCCACGCTCCGCCTGCTGCCGTATGAGCGTCTCATCCAATGCCGCATTGATGCGTACCAGAGCACCAGCATTCTTAGACGATAATAGCTGCGGCAGATCCTCCTTAATCTCGCCCAGCAGATTTATGGCATGATCGTATGAGGGCGGATCGCGCTCCAGCTGTTGGCGCAGCAAGTCCCAAAATGCCTTGTGCACCATTGTCTTCAGGACACGCTCGAGACTGCAATTAATTAAATGTAATAATGAGTTTAAGTATTTAACTTCTGTTCACACTATATCATATTTACGTTCAATACTGCGCTACTTCTGACGTCACCAAGTGTGAACACGAATTAATATCTGACGCAATATTTTTCTATGTTAAGTTGCATGTGATTTGTGGCCAGTGTTGGAAAATATTTTTAATTACACAGTTTGAAAAGATTGAAGGCAATGTAATATTTTCATGCGATTCAATGCATTAGATATTTTTAGCGGGCATTTGACTTAGATTAAAATAGGTAGAGCTGTGAAATTCGGGATGTAGTTTCTCATATACCATACGCTGATAAATATTATGTCTATTACGTTGGAAGATCTATAAGATCGATTGTAATGCGTTTTGAAACTTTGATTGTAGCTTTTCATACACCAAACCCTAATAATTTGTATGCCTATTATGTTGGAGGGTCTATTAGATCTATTGCACCCTCTTTTGAGAATAAACCTCTTCATAATTCAGCTTTGCTCTCTTTTCGATTTTAAATAAAACTGCTTTCTTTGTATGCTTAGTTTGTCAAACAAATTTCGAATTAAATATAAATATGTAGGCCAAAACACAAGTGAATCTATTTTTTTCTTTTGCAAATCCAAATTATAGTTACAATTCCTAAAATCCAATCCGTAAAAACCCTTGTGCTAAGGACTCTCCAAAAATACACAAGAATATTAAAAGAGAATCGAAAATCGCAGTCTTAAACCAGGTATGTTGATGCGTCCTACATTGATGTTTTTCTGTATTATCTTGTCTCCCTTGCCATAAAGTGTTCGGTACGATTAGGAGCTTTCCTGCTGTTCATTGTTTATATATATAGTTTTTCCCCGGAACCCATCTGATGGTAATTTTATTAGTTACTAATCGCAGATTTGCACAAATATGTTAAAAATGTTGCTCAACAACTTAAAGATACGCAGACTCGTCTGCAAACAAAAACCTTACAAAGAAACTTCATATAGTAAGCCTAACTTTCAGCCACAGAAATGTCTGTTTAGTTTTGAAAAGATCTTTGTGTGGTGAGAAAGGGGAAGAGTGAGGTAGAAAGAGTAAATTAGTGACTCACCTGTCACTTGGTGGCTCAAACGGCGTCAGCTTAAACTCCGGATTGAGCGCTATCTCATGAGCTAGCTCCATATTTTTGAGATTCTTGAACATGCTGGCAACCTCATCCATGGTGACCACCTTGGGCGGGCTGCCGTCAACGCTGGGCAGCATAAAGCGTGCTGTCATGCTGTCCGAGGAGCTTTCGCTGTCTGTGCGCAGTCGAAGAACGTCCTGGTTTTTGTGCTGCTGTTGTTGTTGTCCATCGTTCTTCTTGGCGTCCATTATTGAAGTGTATACGATTTAAGTCCGCTTCAAATTTTGTTAATCACGACTTTCCAGTTGGAATACTTTGAATAGTGTAAATGCTCCTTTGCTTTGTTTTTCTTTGTTCTATTGTTGTTTTGTTGTTTTTGTCGCGCAACTGGTTTTTCTGCAAATATGGAATAAGACGTGTTTTTCCTTATTGGTTTCAATTGCGTTTCGTTTCCGCGTTCTTAAGGAAGCTTGAGCAGAGAGAGCTTTCCAAGCTCAACTCAAGTCAGGGTCAGTTTCAAAATGCGACGCAGAAATAAAGTGCAAGCGAATAACAGTTAAATGTATGTATGTACATATGTATGTATGTGTGTGAGTTCGTTTGAGTTGAGACAACAAAGGAACAGCGACAATAAACGCAAGCAACCACCTTGCACACCATAAAATCACAGGGGGTGGGGGCAGGCGAAATGAGAAGAAAAAATCTCTAGCCCAGATAGTATATAAAATACAAAAAATGTTGCAATTTAAATTTGAGACGCTGACACAGTTTCCAAAATTAACACGGAAAAGCGTAGCAAATTGCACAACGGCAACGCAACGAAACGGCGACATAAACAAAGAGGCGATAGTAAAGCAGCAAATGAAAACAGAAATGAAGAAAATGTTGTATATTGCGCAGCAGCGCAGCTTTGCATGTGTGTGTGTGTGAGGTGAGTGTATTGTGAAATGAACACAAGGACGGCGCGGTTGGGTGGTTGGGGATATGGCACAATTGTTGCAACAAATTCATGTACATACAGAAGAATTGTTAGCAATTACACTTACCACCAAATAGGAACTGTTTTTGAATTTTCTTTTTGTTTATTTGCTCGAAAACTTTTGTACGTTAAATTTAATTCGTTTTAAACACCTTTAATACAATTTTAAAGCATTATTTCAGCCCGTTCGCTTCTCGCGCTTTCGACGTCCAAATTGTTCTGTGAGTAATAATGTAATGAATTTCAAATTCAATTTGAAAGAGCAGGCCACCTTTGTTTGTTGTGCTGTCTTGTTGTCTGTCAGTGTTGTTGTTCGCTTTCGTTCCACAACATTCGAGAATAAGGTGCAGTATGCAGCTCACAATTTTTGCTTACATAAAATCAATAAGCAAAGTTCAGATATATTTGGCACTTAATTTAATTTTCACAATGCAATTATTAGTTATACGTGGACCGTGAATCAATCAATTTTATCTTTTAAAGATTTGCTGATTATCTATTAATGAAGCTTACTATTTTGCTCACCGTTTGCGTACACAGCATACTAGTCTAATGAAGCGTTGCCATACTATCGCTTAACAGTCTGGCAGCAGCGCAGCAATAGCCATATGGTAGAGTTGTATCTGTTTGTTCACCTCACTGAAGTAGTTCGGTATCTTCTACGAACTAAGCTTTTCATATGAGTACCATTATTGTTTAATTAATTTAATTCCCATAAGCTAGTCATTGAAATCCCATTATTGTTTAATCAATATTATACCACCCTGTATTGAACTCCTAATTTTCGAGTTCAAATCAATGAAACGGTGAAAAGATTCGAAATGACCTAAATAGAGCTTGACCAGGCACTAGTTCATTTGATTAATAAGAAGGTTAGTTCACCCGAACTAAATCCGAACATTCCGATACAGCTCTACCATATGGCAACGCCACCAACTAAACATCAGACATCAGACAGACACAATAGTATAGAATATTTTTTCTCAGTCTAATGTAAATTTTGGAAAACAAAACAACAGAAACGGGAACAGAAAAAAACACAATAACCAATAATAATATAAAATCCCACAAAGTGTGCAGTGTTCGGTGTTAATGCCAATCGATGTTGTAGTACCAGTTCTGTGTAACGCCGCCCCCCAAACCGCACAGACCACCCCAGCGACATGGAAAGTGAGAAGATATTGATGGCTGCCGGCGTAACGGTCGCTGCTGTGGTCGGTGCTTTTGTCTTTTGGGGTCCATCCGGTAAGTGACTTCACCAAATATATATTTGGCAACCGTATCAACACATTTACACGCATATTTCAGGCTCACGTTTACGTCAGCGCCGCGGCCAAATCGCTGGATTGCACAATTTTGGACGTACGTGCTTCCTTAACACGCTGCTGCAGGCGCTGGCAGCCTGTCCACAGTTTATAGCCTGGCTGCAGCTGTATAATGGCGTATCGCCCGATCGTAAGAGCCTGATTAGCTCAATGTTGAGCACCTTGGAAGTGGTTAATGGGACACACGCAACGCTGCGCGGTGATCCACATTCACCAGGCGCAGTGCTGCGTGCGCTAAACACACTAGGCTGGGTTATACCACAGGAGGAGCACGATGCCCACGAGCTGTTCCATGTGCTGCTCTCGTCGCTCGAGGAGGAGGCAACACGACCGCAGCAATTGGGCTGTTTATCCGATGCCCTGCTGCCCTTGGCATCTGGGCATGATGCCGATAATGATAATACTGGAGATGGCATTGGCGCCAGCCTAACTGCGGGCTATCGCAGCTCCAACGCTGCCGCCGGTGTGCTTGGTGTCAGCCAGCGCATTGGAGATCAGCCAAATCGGCCATCTAGCGCCATGCTATCAGATTTTCTCAACATGGAGTACGATGAGTCGACCAGCCTGCAGCGCCTGGTGCGCTCGGAGGCGCACACGCCCGACTCGCCCGCCTCAGTGTGCGAGCGTGAGACGGCTGAGGCTTTGACGCCAGGCGGCGCCTCGTTTATGGCCAATTCTCCATTTAACTATCAGTCGGCACTAGCCGCCATGGACTTTATTGATCCGCAGCCGCATCCGCATGCGTTGAATGCCTCGCCCATGCTGGGCGGCGAGCGTCTGTCGCGTCCACGCTTGCCACAATCACAACAACATCAGCAGCAGCAGCAGGGTGAGGGACTCAATAGACGCGTGTCCAGCTCATGCCGCTCATTGGAACGCCTCAATCGTGGACCCGGTCGTGTCTCCATATGGTCAAATATGATGCCCAGCCAGGTGGCGCATCCGTTTCAGGGCGCCATGGGCGCTCAAATTGTTTGCAACGGCTGCGGCTCCAAATCGGCGGTGCGCTATGATAAATTCGACAGCGTCACCCTAAATCTGCCAGCGCAGCGACGCTCTGGTCTCAGTCTTGGCCATCTACTCAGCGAGTACATCACCTCCGAGGATCTGAGCGATGTCAAATGCGATTCGTGCAACGAGACAACCATGCACACCAAATCCGTTACGTTCGCCAAGCTGCCGGCTTGCCTCTGCGTACACATTGCCCGGACCGTCTGGCTGCCCACCGGACAGGTGTGCAAGCGCCAGGACTACGTACACTTCCCCGAGAGCCTCTCCATGGCGCCCTACAGCTTTGTGCAGCCGCATCTTAACAGCCAGGCGAGTAGCATGTCAAATCTGACAGCATTGCATTGTTCATTGCAAATGATATACCAGGGAGCTATAAATTTGGAGAGGAGGAGACGTTTCTAACCTCACAAACTATATATATTCTTGATCAGCATCAATAGTTGACTCGATATAGCGATGTCTGTCTGTCTGTTAGCAAACTTGTCTCTCAGTTTTGAAGCTATTGTAATGCAACTTGCCACAGATGCTACGTTTTGTTGCAGGCCGTATCGGTCGACAATTATGTTTTTGTATGAATACTCTTATTTTTTAAGATATTCTAAACAAAGTCACCAAATCGCAATATCAGTATAGCTATTGCAAGCTGATCAAATTTGGTTAAAATCGGAACTTTATATTATATAACTTTTGGTTGAAATTTGAGGTTTTGTATAAAAAACAAAGCGAACAAAAAAATCCGGACATTCATATAAGCTAACTTCAAGACGATTGGACGTTAAAAAAAAAAGGAAATATATAGATCACAAAACATTTTTAGATTATATATAGATTGGTTTATTTGCTTGAAATAAACGACGCGTTTTCCTATCGTAAAGTGAAAGTTCTATAAAAATAAAAATTAAAAGGTGAATAATGTCAATTGTTTACAGTCCAGATTTCATTGTCCGCTACTCCGAAAATATCAATTCTTTCTTGCTGTTCATACACTAACAATTGAATCAGACAGTTAAAAAAAAAACATATTTCGAATCTACAATATTTATTATTTAGGATCAAAGCTACGAAAATTTCTTTTTCTTCAAACTGAGTCAATTTCTTATTGGCCTTTTGCTAATCAGAAATTTCAATTATTTTTTTATATTTCCATTTTTATTCTAGTTTTATTGACAAAATTTCATTTCATTTTCACATTGTCATCGACCTATCTCTGTCTCGCTTGCACTTACAATATTTATGATAACTATGAACTTAATGCTTTTAATCGTAATTGATTAGAAATAGTCTACATATCAAAAACTCAATCGATCGGGTGGGAAAACAAATGCACGACAAAAACAATTTTATTTAAAACAAGAAAGAACGGTTATCTGCGGAGTGCCGAGGCTACATATATACCCTAGCAGCAATTTTTCTTATACAAAACTTAATTTTCGTCTGATTGTTCCTGTTTTCCGATTTTGATAAAATTATAAGAAACTTTTTACTCCCTGTACCCATAAAATGGGTAAAAGGGGGTAATAATTCTGTGCAAATGTAACAGGCAGAAGGAGACACCTCCGACCCTATGAAGTGTATTTATTCTTGATCAGCATCAAAAGAGATTTCGATTTGGCCATGTCCGTCTGTCTGTCTGTCCGTCCGTATGTATGAACGCAAGGATCTCAGCAACTACAAGAGCTATACGCAGATCAAGTTTGTTTCATATTTCAGATATCTCCCCCCATTCCCCCGCTATTCGATAAAAACCGTGTTACAGTAACACCTTTCAAGATATAGATTTGAGATTTGGCATTTGGCCACTCTTAATCTACTGTCCAAATTTCAAGTCGATCGGATAATAAACACGGAAGTTATTCACGAAAGAAGATTCAGTGCTGCGGCGCGGGGGGGAAAAGCAGCATAGCCACCACTGTGTGCGTCTTTGTGTACGTGGTTGTGTATATGTAAGTGTACGAAGATGCGATCGGTTATTTTTGACCTGGGTACAGGGAGTTTTGTAGTTGGGTATACTCAACTATAGCATTCTTACTTGTTAAGTATAATAAAAATCTCATTGAGTTTGAATGGATACAAAAGTTGTTCATACAAAATATACTCTTCGACCGATCATTCCTATGGCAGCTTTGCGCTATAGTGGTCCCATCTGGCCGGTTCCGACATATGTACTGCCTGCAGTAAAAATAAGGGTCTGTGGGAAGTTTCATTACGATAGATTTAAAAACTAAGAGACTAGTTTGCATAGAAACAGACGGACAGACGGACATCGCTATATCGACTTTTGATGCTGAATGAGAATATATATACTTTGTTGGGTCGGAAACGTCTCCTTCAGTGCATTACACATTTCAAGACAAAATTATAATACCCTCTGCTAGGGTATAAAAAGATGAATTAAGTTATTTAATTCTAATATTGTTTTTACTGCTGTACACAGGCTGGCACTCCGTGGGGCTCCACGATGTCCCTTTACTCCTCCAGCCTGCCCATGAACAATGGCGGTGGTGCCGGGGGCGAGGGATTTGGCGCAATGTTCCCCAAAAATCTATACCGCCTGCTGGCTGTTGTGGTGCATTCGGGCGAGGCAAACAGCGGACACTTTGTCACCTATCGCCGTGGCTCCCTACGCAATGCGCATCGGTGAGTCTTAAATATAATAATAATATTACTTTAAATAACAAATGTGTATATTTATTGCAGTTGGTTCTACACTTCGGATACCATTGTGCGGGAGGTGTCCATTGATGAGGTGCTCAGCGTGCCCGCGTATCTGTTGTTTTATGATCGCGGACAGCAGCGTCAGATGCAGATGCGCTGAACCCGCTATTAGAGTAGTTATATTTCGTCGGCCTAGTCATTATCTCAACGTTGTGATGCAAACTTAAACTATGACAGATATATATACTATATATTATGTAACAACGGTGGCCATAAAAACAAAAACATGCGCATCTCCATTACCTAAACAACGATCTATATAAAACGGTCTCAGCAAGCACCAAATAAAGATAACAATGAAGGAGGAAGGAGCAAACAGCAAACACCTGCGTTATTTGAAGGCAGGCCTTATAAACATACTGCATACTACATACAATACCTAAAACATAACTAAACATTAACATACTATAATTTGTTACATCAATGCATTTAAATTTTAAAATTGAATTTAAAATTCCTCATGTGCTTTTAGATATCTGTATTTAGCAATATAGATTCCAATGCTAGGGTTATACCGCAAGCAACAAATTTATAATAAGAATATTGTTTGGCGTTTGTTCAAAAAATGTTGTTTAATTTTTATTGTATCTTACAAAATCGTTGATATTTCAGGGCTCAATGTTGAAAGGATAGAGCGTTTCCAACAAGCAGCAACGGGCTATAAAATTACGTCTTCTAAAAGCTGGCAAAGATTTAAGAGCCTTGCTCAGTTGTTAAGCAAATTCCACCTTTAGTAATTACATAAAGTAGAGTGGGCCAATTTTCAACTAAATCGGCCAAAAAAACAATAATGTTAAATAAAACACGTTTGAATAGATGTTCAAAAAACTTATAAAGTTTATTCGTTGTTTTTTTTTTGGCGTCAAAGATACTAATCCTGATCGGTAAAGCAATTTATATAAAAGAAGCTGCAGGAGATGGAACCAGTTACTTTTATGTTGATCATGAGATTGCCCAGCTTTGTAGGGAAAGAAGTCAAGGTCACACCGAAGATATACATATGTTCTTGATCTATTTTTTTTTAGCCATTTCTTGGATAGTAATTTATTCCCTAAGCTTTGGGTTTTTCTTGGGATAAGATAACTGCAATTATTTTGCAAATTTAACAGTGTGGTAGTAAAAAGGTGAATTTTTTTTTTATTGCAAGTAAATCAAATATTTGATTGATTTAAATTTGATAACATAGTAGGATTTTTTATTTATCCAGTTATCGTAAATCTGAATCTTAAAAAGCTAAATATAAATATAAAAATATGAGTTATTTATTGAAAGCAAGCTAAAATATTACCATCAATTGATTTTATTTTGATAACATACTTAATAAGATTTTTTATTTATCCAGTTATCGTAAATTTGAATCTTAAAAAGTTAAATATATTTCAAATATGTCAGTGTTAGTAAAAAGATGATGATATTAAAAGTAAACTAATGATTATTACCATTTAATGATTTTAATTTGTTGACAAGATAGGAATTTTTATTTATCCAGTTATCGTAAGTCTTAATATGCTAAATATAGCAGACCTACTTTTGAGAAATAGCCAGATTTGCAGGCACCTGTAAAATTTCATCGATTTTGAGTTTTCTAAAAAGCTAGATTTAGCGAGAAAATGATCAGATTGCCAACACTGCTAAGTTATAATATCGATAACTTGTATCGATATATGCAGTGTGTACACAATAGACGCCATTAGATTAAGTGTGTGTACACACTTGCATTTGCTGTTGCCATTGCGTGCTCGCTCGCACTTTTATGGTATTCGAAATTCAAAACCAACCACAAATAACAAGCACAACACGGAGCCAATGCTCAAGTTGTGCCTGAACTATGTCAAGCAATAATAGTACAAATAAAAGGCATCATTATGATAAGAAGTCGTTGCACACATCGCGCTTGACACCCAAAATCAAAGAATATCTGGCCGAGATGGCCATGCGTGAATCGGAGCTGGAGCGCTTTATGGCATTCTCATCATCGTCGCCAGCGAGCAGCATCAGCGTTGGCGCGCATAGCAGCAACAACAACGATGCAATGCGCAGCAGTGGCAGCCGCTGTCGCAGTCGCAGTCGCAGCAGTGGGGTGGTGGCAACAGCTGCCATGGATTGCGTTAGAATGAGAGCCCAACGCACGGACGTGCCGGTGAAGGTAATACCCATCATTATGGAGACGGCCAGCAGCAGCGTCAAGGCTATGCAGGAGCAGCAGCAGCAGCAGCAGCAACTACAAAAACCCATTGTTTCTCTCTCTGTTGAGGATTTGCGCACGCCCACCAAAGGCACACAAACGCCCACAACGCAAATGCAGACGCGCAAGACGCAAACGCCCGAATCGGCGCTCAAGTCGCACAAACGGCTCGAATGGGATCCTGCTGCCGATGTGGGCTATCGCTGTGAGCGTGCTGCCTCTGCGAGCAACATTAGCACATTGGAGCGCTCGGTGCTGGAGGCGGCCATGCAGCCAACGCAGCGACAATCTGAATCCGATTTGAATCGTTTGCAGGCGGCTGAACAGACGCTGCCGACTGCGGCGCCACCGCTGGCCTCCAGCACCTTTGTGCAGCGCAGCAGCTTGAACAGAACATGCAGCCAACCGCAGGTGACGCCTGTGCCCCGAACAACGCCTGTGCCCAGCACCAGTCAGAGCTCACGACGTGAATCGTGCGTTACCTCGGCGGCAAGCAGCTTTGATTATCATCACAATTCGCGTCCCTCGACGGCCGGCACCGGCACCGGCACCAGCAACAGCAGCAGCCGGCACACGCTCAGCGCCGAGGAGCTGCTGCGGCATGTTGAGCAGCAGCGTCAAGAGCGCGAGTATACAGCGCAGCTGGAGCAAATGTTCTGCAACCGTCGCCAGATGTCGCGCAAGCAAAATAAGGAGAATCAGCAGCCTCCAACGGAGCCGCCGACGCAACACCAATCGCAGCCGCCCACGCTGCCCAAATCCAGTGGCTCCTCCACTGGCGCGCCGGCCAAATGCGATCTAGATCTGGGCATTGATCTGCTCTGCTCGCTGGTTAACAAGCGCAGTCTCAGCCACAGCCAGAAGAAGCAACTCATACGCGACATTGCCAAGCGACTCGCCTGCCTCGATCTCGTTGGCAGTAGTAGCGCCAGCAGCAGTCGCAACGATTCCCATACCACTGCCAGTCGCAGCTCCAGGCGCAGCAAATCCATTAGCCAGCAGCTGAAGCAGCCCAAGGAGCTGCCCCAGGAGCAGCCACTGCAGCAGCCACAGCAGCAGCCACAGCAGCAGCCACTGCAGCCACAGCAACAGCAGCCCAGTGAAAATGTTGTCCAGCCAATGGGTAAGTACAGTTCACACTTGATTTAGTAGTATATAAAATTATATAAATTAACATCATAGCTAATATTTCTTGTTACTATCTAACTAATTCAGGTTTCAAGCTAAATATGAAGATGGTTCCTTAAAATAGGACTGCAAATAGACTGTAAACTGTTTAAAATAATAATAATAATATATGTTCTTTATGATTTTAGACATAACAGATTAGACATTAGGATAATTCCGTTTTATTTACTAACGAAAGTTATTGAATTCGTGCTAAAAAGAGAAGACATCAAAGTCTCGCATATCTTTTTTGAATTTAATAATTTTTGCTTAAAGTATATTGATAACCTTCCAAATAGTCTCCTAAACAACTGAACCCATTCTTATGTTAAGGCATATTAAAAGAGAGAATTTTAATAATATAAAGCTATATAATTTATAGACGAAAGCGAAACAGAATAGTTCAGTTTATAAAGCGAGCAGAGTTTACAGAAATGGATTTAAGTATATGCAAGAAATCTGTCTATTTAATATGAAATTGTTTTCGCGTCATATCCAAGAAAGTATTTAAGTTCTTATGCTGAAGTTTGGTATGCAGGCTGGTACTTTAAAACCAATTAAGAGTTTCGTACAAAAATTATTCAATATTCGATGAATAGCGTTTCAAAATAGGTCTCAAAATGTTATATTATTCCAATTATATGTTTTCTGAGTAGGTTTTTGAAATTCGTTACATATGATGGCACGAAAGTATGGAATTGGGTTAAAATCATTTTAAAATAGTTTCAAAATTGATACAAAAACCGGTTTGGAGTTACAAACTGGTTCATAAACGGTTTTATAGTGGTTTCTTGTCATAACCTACATTGTTTTCTATAAAGATTTATGAATAATACCTATTATATTTACAACTGCAAAAGGATCTTCAGCTAAAGCATAAAATTGCTATACAGGAAGCCACTATATGAAACAATGTCCGATATTTCAAGGCATTCTATTGATGCATTCCATCTTTTATTGCAGACACGCAGCCAAGGCTCAAGGATACTGCCACCAACACCAGCACACCCGGATCCTCGCCAGTGGGGGAGCAATTGCCGCAGCCCGTGACGCTCTCTGTGCCAGTGCCTGCGCCAAGGACACGTATAGCGACGCCCAGTGAATCGCCGCTGCAGCCATGCAGCTACGCCTCGACAAGCAGCGGTGCCTCCAACGAGCTGATTACACAGAAGACAAACCAGCGGCCGAAATCAACGGGCTCCACAGATGCCGCCGAGCGGGCTGCCATGCAGGATTGGCTGCATCCGATGACCCAGAGCGAAATAGAGTACGAGGAGAAGCGGCAGCAGCGTCAATGTTTGGACACGGAACGGCGTTCACAGCTGGACTGGATTGATTCGGAGATACAGCGGTTGCGAAGACTGCAAAGCTTGCTGAACAATGCCGCCCGAGGTGTTACGGTGCCGACAGAGACGCAGACACGCAGTAAAACCGTGCGCATACCCGTGCAGGTGCTTGATGAGCGTCAGGATATGGAAGCACCGCCGCCCGCTGCGGGAAGCAAGCCAGCACCGCCAAAGTTTGTACAAAAGCCGCCAGCTTCGGGTCGGCGTCCAGCGCCGCCAGCACCACCAGTGACACCAGTTTCAACGCCACCAGCTGCCGTGGTTAAGGTCGCCGTTGCAGCAGCAGTAGCTGCAACACCACCACGCCCACCGCCGCTGCCACCGCCACCGAAGCCGCCCGCACCTGCGGTTAGGCAAATGCAGCGCAGCAAAATGGCAACGCCAGCTTTGAGCAACAGCAGCGAGAGCGTCTGCTCCTTCGTCCAGCAGCGTCAGCGACAATTTATGGCCCACTATCAGAACCAACAGCAGCAGCGTCTGGAGCAGCAGCAGCAGCTCTTCATGCTGCAGCAACAACAGCAGCAGCAGCAACAGCAGCTCATCTATAGACAACAGCAACACCAACAGCAGCAACATCAACCCACATGCCACATGGTATATTCCAAATTATTGTTGCCCCAAACACATTTTGATTACTGTTAAGCAATCAGGGGGCTTTTTAACTTGGCTTTCTATTGCCCAATTGTGGCTACAATAGTTCGAAACTGACTTGAGTATGATACAGTAAACACTGCCTAGTATTTAAGGAAATTCTATGAAAAGTAGCATACCAAATGTTCGAATTAACAATTAGCAATGTGCTCAGTCTGCAGAACTAATCGCTGACTAGTTTCCGCTAACTGATTTGTCTTTTCTGAACGATTAAGCTAAGCTTGATTTGTTTACATAGACAGAGGCAGATTAGATTGTATTTTGGTCTCTAAATCAGCGGAAATCAGTAAGCGATTAGTTCTACTGAATGCACCCTATGATTTCCCTGGTTTTGGTCTTACTTAAATTACAATTAAGTTAAGATCTTATCTTTATGCTTTATTCAGCATTCATTATATGCATTTGTTAAAATCAGTTCAGTTTATTGTTATTTCATAACTCATGGAATCAAAAATGTTCAACATTTAAAATCTCCTCATATTATTTTCAATTCATTGCGCATTTCGAAATTATCATAATTTCAAAACAGACTGATGTTTCATATATTTTAATCGAAAGCTTTAAATATTATTAGTTATTTGTGCGAAAGTCTATAGTTAATCTCTTGACCCGCTCGTCTTCCTGGGGGTAGAAGAGGAGCTCAATACACCAATCCTCTTCCTAATTTTTACCAGGTGAATTATGCTTCTATTTAGTAGTTCTCTCATTCATAAGGAAGGCCTCTAGCTCAAAACATCACACTGAAACCAGTTCCTCCCGGCAATTTTCGTCCCTTGAAACTTCTCCCTCTTTAAAAATAATATATGTATATTATATATTTATATATTTTCAAGCTTCTAACTCTCATTACACAATCAAAACAAACTATTACACCGTTCCATTTTTAAATTGAACAAAACTTTCTTTTCAAATTGTTGTGAACTTATGCCTTTTATTACTCAAAAATTAAATATTAAGATTGTAGTTTTATTTTCTTAAGATGTGCTTTATGTTGTTTTTATAATGATTGTTTTTCTGCCCTGTATACATTATATATGTATATATATTTAACACTTAATGCCTGTTAATCCAGTTCAGTTCTCTCTGTCTCTCGCGCAGTACCAGCATCAGCAGCAGCAACAACACTATGTGCAAATGCAGTACTCGCAGGCATTGGGCAATGCTGGCTATAGCTTTCCGGACGATGGTGGCGTCTACTACCAGGTGCTCAACTCGCAAGGTGCGCCCTGCTACGTTCAGGCGATGCCAGAAGGAGCAACTGCAGCAGAAGTCGGAGCGGGAGCCGGAGCGGTGGTTGGGACAGCCGTCGTTGCGGCAAGCAGCAGCTGCACGGCCACCAGCTCGACATCCTCCATGTTGTGCATTAGCTCGGATATGTCCATACCCATGGGCATGGTGAATGCCTGCGAGGCAACTACAACGACAACTACCACAACGCATCAATACGATGATGTTGCATGCCCGCAGCTGCAGCTGCGCCAGCGTCGACATCAGCAGCACTCTGAGGCAAGCACGGACGATCAGCAGCAGGAGCAGCAACTGCAGATTCATCAGCAGTATGTGTTGCAGGTGCGACCACGTGGCATTGCGTATGTCATCCGGTTTAGCGCCAGTGGCGATGTCAACGCCTTGGTACCGGAGTCGCTGTCCTTGCAGGACTATTTGCAGCGCGCCCGTCCCCAGTTCTGCGCCCAGTCCAAGGAGCGCAAGGCCATCTTGAACCAGATGCAGCTGCTGCGCAATGAGAGACGACGCGAGTTGGATGAGCTCATCAATAGCAGCAGTCTGGACAGTCTGGATACACGTCTGATGCAGCTGCCGCCACCGGCTATGTGTAAGACTGATTCATATATATATATATATATATATACATATATGTATTTACTTATCAGATATGTTTTCATTTCCGAGCACCTTTCACTCCAAATTGTGTGTAATGTTGAGTTTACGCCTTGGAATGAATTGGGAATTGTACTTATATTTGAGGATGCTGTTGCAGTTGGTACTAAAAGATGAGAAAGAATCTGGCCCGACCCATAAAGTATATATATTCTTGATCATCAACAAAAGCCGAGCAGATCTTGCTGTTTCTATATCATATTTTTTCTCAGTTTTAGAGCTAACATAATGAAACATAACACAGATGCATTATTTTGCTGCAGGCAGTACTATATATAATGATGAAACCAGTCAGTTTGGATCACTATATCATCACTATATGCCATAAAAACCATCGGTTCAAAAATGCAGTTGTTTTATCAACACCTTTTTTGTTTTTCATGGCTGTTTAACCAATCTCACCAATTCTAAGTTTAAATATGATCTTAAAAAACTTTAATTGTTTAAGATATTTTAAGTAAACTCATCCAAAGTACAAATAGACATAATACAAAATCACAACTCTATATTTTATAGCTGCTATCGGGCCAATCGGATGAAAAATGAGTTTTTGAATGAAAAACTTTTTGGTTTACAAAGATATTCTCAACAAGCTACCCAAGCCAACAAGCTACTAATTAATTTGATCAAAAGTGAAACACTATATCATATTTTTAGTTACCATTCGAATATTCGGTAGAAAATCGAATTGTAGTAAAAATTTGAATGCTTTTGTATATAAGATATCTCAAGCAATCTCAGCAATTCGAAGTATCGTTATACTCTTTAGATGCTAACTGAATTTGATCGAAATTTGAGTGCTAGTATATCATATAGCTGCCATAGATATAATTGGATGAAAAATAGGTTTTTGTACCACAAATTTACTTGCTTAACAGAACCAAACTGAACAATTGTTTATAGTTTTTAGTAGTTTAATCAAATCGATCAAAATCTAATTACTAGTATATCATATGGCTGCCATAGAAACTATCGGTAACGAATTGAGTGTTTGTTTTGTATAGTTATCATTATTTTTGTTCTATTTCAAAAGCGAAACATTTCCAACCGAATTTGCAATCGTTTTTCGGATTTCAGAACGGCTAACAATTGTGATATTGAATGTTTTGATTGTAAATGTGAACTGTACACAAATATATTCATTATTATGTTGTACACATGTATTTTATTTATATCTCTCTCTTTATATACTTGCAGCTCGCGTGCGCATCTTCTCTACCAAGGAGATGAAGGCCCTGACCAGCAAACGCTGCGAGAGTCTGCCCGAGGTGCTCGCCGCCCAAAGTCGCGAACAGGAGGAGCGTCGTCGTCGCAGCAATCGCCTAATGCGCGATGTCTTCAATCGGGTGAGTGGGCCAACATAACCCAACTATATCACTGGAACAAACTCCTAACTCAATTTCCATTTACAGCGCCTGCAGCGCCGCGTACGCCGTGGCAAACTATCGCTGAATCACAGTCGCACCGTCATCTAGAAGGAGCAGCCACATTTCGAATCCAACAAGTGCCAGCCCAGCAGGAGCTATCATATATGATATCATTGAAATCTGTTATTTTAAATTTAGTTTTTGACAGTTTTGTTTCCAGTTTTATAGTAGGCTCAATCTTATTCAAACTTTATCGTATACTTTGAAATTTTTGATGTTAACTTTTCAATCTCGATGTATTTTTATTAATTTAATTTTTTGTTTGACCAATAAATGTATTGCATTTCTGTATGATATATATCATAAACATATTATCTATCATTCGTTTAAAAAACATTGGAATTTCTCTGTTCAGTGAGAAAGTGCTTCAATATACGAGTATTCCGATTTTCCTTTAAAAAAATGTAAGAATTTTCATATTAGTTTTCCATACATATAAAAGATACTTCTTTTATATTTGTACTACAACTTAGGAAGTGCTAGAAAATAAAGTAAGTCAAGTTTTATTTAATTTTGAGATCGATTTTATTTATTTAAGATATAACATTGGCGATTAACAATATGCATAATAAATATTATATTTAATTATGTTAAACTCTTTTCAAGCTAAACAACGTTCTTCGTATCATATCTTCATATCGTCTTCTAAGTTTGGTGTTCTGTTCCGAGGAAAAAATCTTAAGATTAAGGAGAAAGAAGTTTTCATTGATTAACAAGACGAAAAAAGGCAAATTGTATTGTTAACAAACAAATACGTTGCTGCTATAAAATGCATATTATTAATAGGTGTTATCGTTATCATTATCGTATTTCCGATTAGGATCAATGTAATATATATATATATATGTATATATATGTGTATATTCGTTTATATAATTTGTAATACCAGCCGCAATGCCAAATCAGGTCACAGGTCTCACATTTCTGTCGCATTCAGATCGAAGGTGCTCTTTGGCTATAGCACAAAGAAACTTTACGGAAAGTTGGGCATGTCTTCTAGGTTAGGAATGTGTGGAATTGGGACAGGGAAATGGGACCAGGAACGGACCAACAAACAATGCAAAGCAGTTAACGCGTTTTAGATCGGTTTTGGGGATTATTTAAGTATATAGTGGAATATATGTATATGATAACATTTCACGTACTCTCTTCACTTAGAAGCTAATAATTGAATTTGCATACAATTTGCTCTATGTACGGTATATATATATATGTTTTCGCTTTTATTTTATCTATTTCTTATGTGCTACCATATCCAGTCCGCCCTCCTCCTCCATCTTGGACAGAAACTTGATGGCACGCTGTGAGGGTTCCGTTTGTCTTGCCATATCGATGAGGCCCAACAGCTTCTTGATGCCAATAAAGACGCTGCAAAGTTAAGATTATATAATATGATATTATATTTATATTTGGGCTTGGTTTCTTTTGCATACCGCTTGCCATGCATCTTCTTGCCAAGGGCCTGTAGCTCGCCCTTGCTAAAGATATCCGTTTCCTCGAGAACGGCGAGAATATGCTCCGGGCTGGATAGATTCGGCACATGGAGCACCGAGGTGAATGCCGTTAGCATTTCCATTTCCTCAAGCACCTCGCTGTAAGACACACGAGTTAGAAAGAGATGCAGTTAAGTGTTATGTGTGAGCTATAAAGGGCGAGGGAGAGAGAAGGATTGGCTTTACTTACCGTCTGCTGGTAGTGCACAATATCAAGAGTTTGCGGCCCTTGGGCGGCTGCTTCTTGAGCAGCACAAGCAGCGCCTGGAGCGTTAGATTTGAGTATCTGGGCCCAATGGGACCATAGTCGAGCAGACGCTCCACATTGTCCACCACAATGCAGCTGAGCGTGGAGCGATAGGCGTCATCAAAGATCTTGCGTATTTGCAAACACTTGGCGGACTCGGTATAGCCAACCATGTCCTCCGGCGAGCAGACCTTTACAAACGGAAAGTCCGACATTTGGGCCAACTTGGCGGCCAAGGCCGTCTTGCCAGAGTTGGGCGCGCCGGCAATCAATATCGAGACCAGGCCACTGCATTCAGTTGCCTTGGCCTGCTGCACATAGAGCATGCCGTCCTCGAGCAGATTGCTCACCGGCTGACCCCAGTTGGTGACGCCACGAGCGAGCATATTGTCGAGTATCTCCTGGGCGCTGCCAAAGGCCGGCTTAATGTCATGCTCCAGCGAGTGGAGGAAGTCATCTCGATTCACTTTAAGCTTCTCCATGGCCTCCGGATCGACGGTGACCTTGGCATCGGCCTTGATCAGGCGATTCATGGCACTCGACTGGGCGGCACGGACCAAACCCTCCAGCTCCGCACCGCTGAAGTTCTTGGTGAGTGTAGCAATCTCCTTGTTGTCCACATCTTCGTTGATCTTGTTAAAGTCCTTCATACGCTTCGTGTGTATGTTAAGGATCTGGACACGTCCCTGCTCGTTGGGCAGACTGATCTCCATTTGGACCTCGAGTCGGCCCGGACGCAGCAGCGCCTCATCAATCATATCCCGTCGATTGGTCATGCCAATGACCAATATATTGTTGAGCTGGTCAACGCCATCGATCTTGGTGAGCAGCTGATTGACGACGGTGTCATGGACACCGCTATTGCCGGCCACGGAGCCACGCTGCTTGCAAATGGCATCGATCTCGTCAAAGATGATGATATGCAGACCACTGTTGGGGCCCAGGCGCTTCTCCTCCTCCTCGGCTTCGGCAAACAGACGGCGCACATTTGCCTCCGACTCGCCCACATACTTGTCCAGAATCTGCGGTCCGTTGACAATCTTCGGCTCACGTGCATTCAGCATGGTGCCAATCTGTCGGGCCATCAGGGTCTTGCCAGTGCCCGGAGGTCCAAAGAGCAGTATGCCCTTGACGTGCTTGCAGCCCAGCTGCTCGACCAGCTCCGGGGGAAAGACGCGCGATGCAAAGGCACGCCGAAAGATGGCATTGAACTCATCGTCCAAGCCACCGATGCCCATTTTGCCAAAGTCCCAATCCGGATTGATGATGGACTGGCGCACCACCTTGCCCTTGGACTTGCCCTGCAGATTCAATGAGCTATTCTCGGCCTTCTCGAACTGCACCGCCGTGTTGCCCAGTATGCGGCCAAAGCGCACAGTACGCATCACTGGATCCTTGCCCTCGCCAAGGCTCTTTGGATCGATGGCCTCCAGTGACTTGACCGCCAAGCCCAACAGTTTCTTGTCCTTGAAGTTGAACACCAGCGATTGGCCCACAGTTAGGGCCATGCCAGCGAATTGCATTATGAACTCCTTGGCCATCTGGTCGGAGTCGTAGGGCTCCTGGGAGACGCTATATAGAGAGAAAGAGAGCGATACAGTAAAGGAAAGAGACGGGCAGATAGGAAGCTGCGTTATATAATGACAGCTTTTAAGTTTATGGATAAACATTCACATGAACTGAACAATTTTCCTACTCCTTCGCTCTGCAATCCCTCAGAGGATACTGTTTCATAGGTGCACATGTCAGAGTACTAGGGAAGTAGGGGGGAGTGACTGTGCCTTAGTTGCACCTCTGCAACTGCATTGAGCTCAATACAAAATAAATCTCCCAATTGGAATCTCGGGAGGCATTTGAGCTAAAGGTTACATCCAATTAGAGCATCCTCTGCACTCAATGGAAAGCGTCTTAAGCAACTTTTGAGCCAAAGGTTACATCCAAGCATGACATTTTCTTTGACTCCTTCTAGAAAGTGCATAACTCAACAACCTAACCCAACTTAAACACAACCTAACCAAACTTTTGTAACTGCATACATAATTTAATGCGACTTACGTCTTCTTCTGCAAAAAGTCAGTCTCGAAGGAGACAGATGTTATGACATCGGAGCTGGCATCAAATCGATAAGGTCGCACCTCCAAATCCTGGTTAATGGAGAGCATTGCCCATTTGCGCTGCACCAGGGAGAAGCCCACATAGCCACTGGCCACCTCAATAGTCTTCTCCAGCGCGAATATAAAGTGCTGTCCAGCTGCAGGCGAAATATCCGCATACCTGTTAAGGATAAAGTATCCCCCAAGGGAGATATTTAGTTACGTCTGCTGCAAATCTGAAGGCCGCACACATACTTGACATCTTCGGGAAAGTCCTTGACATTGACAATAGCCCGATTCGTTAGCGAAAGCTCGTCCGTGGGACATTTGGTGGCCTTCAAGCGCTGTGAAGGTTTTACATAAGTTTCACATTAGTTTATTAATTTAACTTATTAAATATGCAAAACGTAGGTAAACTCACATAAGCCATGGCTGCTGCTGCTGCTGCTGCTGCTTCTGCTGCTTTGTATGTATAGGAATTGTCCTCTTAAAAGCTGACGGGGGAGGGTTGTGTTTACAGCCTCACTGATTATCGATTGCAGGATGAGAATAGCTCAATGTTAATTTTGCTGAGCCTTTATTTTGTTGCCGTTCTTTTCTTCTATTTAACACCTTAGCAATCACTTAATTATTATTTACAGTATTTGTATTTTGATTATGCTGCATTTCTCACACTTTTGTTGCAACTGAACTTAAGCACGACTAGAGTTCTTTCGCAGACCAATTTCATTGATTTCTGCAGGCCAAATTTGTTGCGCAGCTTAAAAAGTGCGCGCATGTGGGCTGCCAACTCGCGCCAAATGAATGACGTGGACATGTTATCGCCTATCGCTAGCACTGCCATGTCTGAGGACTCTCTGGACGTGGAGCTGCAGTTGGAGCTCACTCACTCGTTCCATGGAGCAATTTGGATTCATTTATTCCGTTGTTGAGCATTGTGCTGTTACTGACAAATCGTGCGTAGCTGTTTTGCTTGACTTCTTCAACATCGGGGACATCGTTATCGTCAAGGACTCAATCTGCTACAAATGGCAACTAATATAAATTCCAATATCAAGTGAGCTGTTCTACATAAAATAGAAAGGCAAGATTTCACCTGAAGTCAATTTGTCCCTTTAAATTAAGTTTACTCGTTGCATAACAAGTCTTAGGACGCCGTGTTAATTGTACACCAGCCTGTCCCATTTTGAAATTACGCGCCACATATAATTATGCTACGCTAATCGATAGCTTCGCGCACCTATCGATATACTCGTGGCTGGTCACTGCAACAACGACAACTCTGGCGCTCTTGACGCTGAGTCACAAATGCCGTTTATTAAGAGCTGAGGCCTCGTTAAGTGCGGATGTGTGCGCGCGTTTGCGTTTCTTGTGTGTGTGCGTTTCGTGTGTAGTCAAGGTGCGAGCGATTTATTTTCTTAATTTTTTGTTGTTGACGAGTGATAAGCGTTATCATTATCAGTGTTATGCAAAAAAAATAAAATAAAAAAATATATATGTATATATAAAAATAGGCAAAGCAAAAACATAATAAACTTTGCGTAATATTTTTGGTGTGAGCTACAAATTTTTTTTTGAAAATTTTTGCGCGCCCTTTTGAATTTGTGTAGGTCAAGTGCAGCAGCAACAATAATAAAAACAACAAGTGCAGCACAACAACAACAACAAGCATATTTGGAAAGCAACACTAAAACGCAGCTGAAAACAACATTCAACTACCTGTTGAGCGTAGCGCCGCAGTCGCCGTCGCCGTCGCCGTCGCCGTCGCAGTCGCTGCCGCTAATCCCCTGCTGCGGCGTCGCTGCAAGGTTAAGCGACTAGCAGCAGCCTTGCAACCTGCAGTGGAATTGTTGCACTGCATGTCATTTGTTGTTGTTGTCACCTGTGCTTGCCCGGCCGGTTGCACGTGTATGCATTATTAATTGCCAAAAAACCCAAAAGTGCAACAAAATGTTGAGGCTGCCATTAGCCGGCATCCCGAAAGGTGCCACAACAACAGCAACAACAAGAAGAAGAAGAACAACAACAACAACAACAACGAGTAGAACGTGTCACAGCATGTCCATCTTCAGTGACGATTTCCTGTGCTCTTCGCTGCTCATTGTGGGTGGCGTTTGGTGTTTGATCGTCGCGCCCGCTCTCTGCTTCAATCTGGAGCAGCGACAGCCCCTCATCAAGTACGGCCATCCGAACTCGTATTTTGGCTATTCATTGGCCACGCACACCATCGGCGAATACAATTGGCCCAATAACACAAAATGGTAAGAGCTGAACCTGAAGACGTTGCCACCACTTACATTTTTATAAACCGGTTTTTACTTTAGTTTTCATATTATACCATTGCTTAGGGGGTATTTTCATTCTGTTACAAAATGTGTAACGACATGACGACCATAAAGAACTCCTTTATAAATATCCTTGATCAGCATCAACAGTCGTTCAGACTTGAGTGGCTTGCATAGGATTTCCTTCAGGAAATATATAATGGTATAATATATTATGTAACGATTCGAGTTAAGATTTAAATAATTCAACAAGAATTCCAGCCAGGAAGTTTCTTTGTAAGATCTACGCTTAAAGTCAAACAATTTTAAGAAAAAGAAAGATCTACCAAATATAAGAAACTCATATCTTGGCCAATACAATACAATATCAAGAAAACATATACATATATTCATTTATATACATAAATATACTTGATCAGCATCAACAGTCGAGTCGTTCAGAATTGAGTTGCGTATGTATATAGGATTTCCTTCAGGAAATATATAATGTGCAGTATTCTAAATATTCTAAAGATTTGAGTCAGGATTCATTTTAAATAATACACCAAGAACTCCAGCCAGGAAATTCTTTTGTAAGAACTACGCTCAAGGTCAACAAATTTGAAGGAAAAGAAAGATCTACCAAACTCATATCTTGGCCGATACCAAATATCAAGAACACAATCATATTCATCAACTTAAAGGCTGTTTCCATTTCATTTTTAGTTCTGAATGAAATTTTGCATCCTTAGAAAAGTGCCTCGAAAACATGCTTTAACCAAAACTCGGAATTTTAGAGCTACATATGTATATACGAGAATACTGAACAAATTGAAGTATACAGAAATGCTAAACTTAAGATGGTCTACAATATACACTAGTTCTCTTTAAAAGATCTACCATATTCATACATTTTGTAGCACTGTGTTATTGGAACACTCGAAAAATGATAGTAAATATTTAAGAAAATTTTTTTCTGCTTAGTCGTTACAATCTTGTGTGTAATTTGATTAGCATCTTTGTAAGGGTATTAAATAGGCCGACTTTAATTTGTTGTTTGTTTTTTGTGTTATTACCCTGTACTCATAAAATTGTTGACAAGCGTCCCATAAAGTTGTACAAATTTGTATAACAAACCAAATGATCTATAAATTATTTAAATATACTATTCTAGATCAGTGGATGAGTTGGCTAGGTGATAAGAAGAGTCATTAAAGCTTTTAGGTTCGAATCTCAGGGCATGCACGTAGAAGTTTACTGCCTGGATTTCCTTTCTTAACGTTTTCTTTGTAGGAGCGCGTTGCTCCGCTTCATTTAATCAAATGTGATAATAACTTAATTGAGTTTTCATAATAATAATAATATAACACTGCGATCTCTTTTATCTCAGAAGCTACAAAAGATAGAGCTATGAAATTTGGTACCTAGGCTCTCAGATTCTTAAGCAGCATAACTTAATTATTATAGTAAATAAATTATACTTATAATGATTGAATAGTTAAGTCTTGAGCTAGTACAGAGTACAGAGTATCGTGGAATCAAGCACTTTAATGTGCTTACCTTAATTGACTGACATTGATTATTATTAATACAACAACTTGCAAAATTCAACAAATTCATGCTGATGCCAACAAAACAAGAACAAAAACAAAAATAAAAACAAAAACAACAACTTTTTCATGTTGCTTTTGCATTGCAAATGTTGTTGCCGTTAATGTGCGAAACTTGTTTGAATTTTAGTTGCTGTCGTTGTTGTTATTGTTGTTAGACACTTCGATTACCATATAATAAAAATGAATATTGATTATTTATAAAGATGATGTTATATGTACACACAGTTGCTTATATTTATGTTTGTAGATGGTTTGATCTAACATGTGGATTCCATTAGCGTTAAACGCATAAATTGTTGGGTATTTAGTTAAGATCGTATAACGAATTGAATACATCTGCAGTACAATCTCTCGGGTGTCCGACAAAGAAGTTTGGAAAGGCTGTGATAGGAATTATTGATCTAATGATCTAGGTTCTGATCCAAGCAATAGTCGTTAAAAGAAACTAAAACAGTTTGATATTCAATTTATTGTTGCACTCGATAAAGGCCACATTAATTCTTATTTTAAGGATCAGTATGATGATAGATAGGGACTCAAGATCCTTCAAGCAAAGACTTGATCATTGGACGTATTCATAAGAGAATTTTGGACCAATGATGCCTGATACATTCTTTAATGTCTCTGCTGAATGCAATGATAGATTTTCTAGCACAAGATTTTTCATCTGGGGCTCGAAACATAAAGATCTGTATGCTATGGAGAGCAACTTGACTGTGATACTTTCGGTCAATTGCTTACCAAATTTGTGTATCGCCATCAGTAATCAAAGCATTCACCAGGTAAAGTCATGTATTACTTATCATCATTTATTAAGAATTCGTAAAACTGATTGCTTTGCTTTATCTGTTTAAACTATCGGTCTTAAGCAAATAGTTTTTTATCATATCCGCTTAGCACCTGTTTTTTTTAGCAAAGCGCTTATCGTGAAATTTGTCAGATTTGTTTTTCCTGCCGAAATTCGTGCATCATGTTTAGCTATGTAGTTTCGAACCCTTGAGTTATGCGCATATCGTACTTGTATGTTTGCTTATGCGACAGCTGCCCTCAGTCTCGACACGATAAGACCGCGTACTTATTACTTACATTTATATTTTCAGATATTCCGACTATATACGTTTTCAAACAACATTTTTTGGAAAAGAGTATATTGGGTTTGTGAAATGTTCGTCTGTCTGTCTGTCCGTATGGAAGCAATTTATTTCCACACCCTTGAGGCTAGAGCAACCAAACTTGGTACACATGTTAATGTATACCCTCAGTTTAGAAAAGTGTCAAGATCGACCTCCCACCTCCACCCCCTCTCCCGAAATTTGGCGTAAGCCTATATCTTCAAAATTCTATTTGAAGCTAGAGTCACCAAATTTGACATCCAGACTGATGTTAACCTCCTTGAAAAATCTGCATCAAAAATTGTTTGCCACCCGCACCCCCTGCCCCGCAAATGAGCAAAATCTATATCTCCCACACCTGTATAGGTAGAGTCACCAAATTTAGTACACAAACTACTGTTGAGTCCCTTGACAGATTTGACAAAAACTATTTTAGTCCCCCTACCCACTTCCCCGCAAATGAACAAATGTTCAGGTAGATTTATCAAATTTTTCTCACTTTCCCACCCCACAAATAACAATTATATCGCACTTGAAAACGATTATTCTGCTGTCGGGTATGTCCGACTGCAACGTTCTCACATGTTATTTTTTTACATTATTTATTTAATTTTTTTTTGCAGTATCAAATATTTATTCTTATTTAAAACTTATCTTGTCTCTATTGCTGTGTGTGTTTTTCGCGACTTGAACACTTATGTGCGTGTATGTATGTATGTATGTCGAGGGCAACAGGAAAGAAATGAAAAAAGAACAGCTATCTTCCGGGTCCGAAGATATATGTAGTATAGCCTTGCGGAAAGTTTTTTCATACATAAGCTTGATAGTGATCTGACTTAAATTAAAACTAAACCAAACTATATAATAAAGAATAAAACTTGCAAGTGCTGGCTTAGTTGAGATATCTTGAAAAACAAAATATGATTTTCATTTAATTGTATCTATTTATATGATATACTACTGGTCCAATTTCGATTAAATTTGTTCAGGGTGTATAAAATAAAATTCAGCATTGATTTGGTGAGTTTGTTGGGAATATCTTCGTAAACAACAAAGTTGTTCATTCAGCAACTCTGTATATACTTTGCGGTATCGGAAACGTCGTGACGTTAAATATTGCATGAGAAACTATAGCACCCCCTGCAAGGGTAAATATTGAACTGTAGTCATGCCAAATAAATAATACTATCGAAGTCATTCTCCGAACTCGTATATTTAACCCTTTTTACGTGTTGCTTAGCCTTAAGTTTTTGAGTCATTTGCATGCAAGCAAAGCTGACTCGACAGACATATCCGATAATTCTATTTACATATAAAATAGCACTACTGAGTTTGCAATTGCGTATTTGCATATAGGGTCGTCATTATAAACATATAACAATCCTATGCCGATTTGCTTGGCGCATGGCCTGAACTGAGACAATCTTGGGCTAGGCCAACAATTGCAGACGTCTGCACTAAAAAATGGTCACGCCAACAACAACTTAACGAGTAATGAGTAACTGTTACTGTATTTATATCGGCAACAGTCGACAGCCTACACCCTGGCTCCCCCACTTCGTCTCCCCCCAGTGGCCAGACCGCAGTCTACACGCCATAGCTGGCAGACAAGTCGGAGCCAACGGCAATGCCAATAAAATGACAAACATGAATCCATCAAAGAATGCAACGAAGCTGAGATACGCTTACCAATCAAATTAAGAGAATCATATATCATATCATATAAGATCTATTGTACCCCCTTTTAAGTCCACAGTTTTTCTATCAGCTTTCATTCTTGCTAGAATGCCAGAGCTTTCATTTGGTTAAGGAATCCCATAACTTCTGTTAGAAGAACACGCTTTCAACACTCGCTTCTTCTTCTTGTCAGCACATCAAGGCATATTTATACACATATATAGACTATCCTGTAACCATCAATATATAAGTATCTCTTATAGACATATGTACATAAATAGTTTGAATTCGTTGGTTTATTCTGTCTTTTGATAGAGCTGCAATTCTTCTTTATGTCACATCTGTAGAATAGATAGATAATATTTCAATATTTACATGCATATACAATTATATAGATTATCTTGTAACTACAAATATCTAACTTAGTACATACTTTGTATCATAGCTACTTTATACAAATTTAAGATTATTTTGTCGTTTGAGAGAGCTTTTGATTCTCAGCAGCTCTTCTCTGCGCCTCATCCATAAACGTTTCACTAGCTGCAGAGCTTTGAAGTTGGAAGCTTTTCAAAAGCATCTTCCCGAAATGCTCCTAAGAACTATTGTTGATAGTAGTAAGTTTTGTACCATTAAGTTGATTCCTTACCATTTTTTCAACTTGATCTCCTTTCAATAGCGTCAGAGTCATCTTTGAACTGGTATACCCGCATTATTGCAAGAGTAACAAAATAGAAAATCAATGCAAAAGTGTGTTGTATGGGGGAGGGAGGGAAGACAATTCAAGCCGGTCATAAGACGTCTTATGGCTTATGGAGCCATAAAAACAAATATATTACAAGAGCAAAGTGTCCACGTATTTCTCATAGTTGTCATTGGCATTGTTGTTGTCGCCGTTTAGTCTGTCTGTGTGTGTCTCTCCCTGTGTGTGTGTGTGTGTGTGTGTGTGTGTGTCTGTGGAAGTTTGTTTCGTGGAAGTAACTGTCCACTTTTGGGTGGCAGTGGGTCAAAGCAATTAGGTTGCTTCTTCTCACTGTCATCTCCCATACTGGCAACGCTATTCATAGATATAAAGAAATCCAGACATGATCCCATGTGGTTGCAAGCTCGCATGCATTTCTTGTGATTAAGAGTCATCATCAGAATTTTCAATCACATGGGATCTTTTCTGGAACTCTTTATATCTAAGAGGCATATTCGATAAGACTTTTTTTAAATGAAAACTATTTCTGGGCCTCCAATTTTAGAAAGTTCTTAAAAAAAGCACTTGGTTTTTTAATAAATGCTTTAGAGTTGCATTAAATTGCACTTCGTCTTGTGCTTTTCGCGAGTGGACTTTATGTATTATATCGAACCCTCTCTCAACTGTCTCTATAAGTATTTTAAATGTAGAAAAGCTTTGAAAGTTGCTGAAAGCTAAACAATTTGCTTACTAAGAAGAATTGGTCGAGATTCCATCAGTGCATAATGAAAAGCTAGAAAAACTTGCTAAAATCTTCCCCAAATGTTTTTTTGCAAGAGTTGACAGGTACCAAAAAAAGCTTCAAATTCTTCAAAGATCCTTTACTGTCTGCAAGAATGATAATTACCCCATTTCTCATGGCACACTTTTTATATAGTACACATTAGTTGGGATTCTTGATGTGTATTAACAAATAACTGACCAATTTATTTGTCCTTCTGACCGTGGAGCCGAGACATGTGTTTCCTCTGGCTGCTCGTCGTGCATTACTGATTAGGCTCCAACTTCAGCTCCAGCTCCATCTCCAGCCCCAGCTCTGGCTCTGTTTCGAGTCTCAGTCTCAGTTTCAGATTGCATTTGTCATGCAGCGCACACAGCAGCAGTAACAACAAAAACAACTACAAGCTTAACAGCCATAAAGCCGCAATGTGACAGCTTTTGGCCATGATCAAGGCTAAGCTCATAAAAAACCAACAGAACCCAAAAAAAAAAAAAAAAGTAAAACGCACAAATTGCTGGCGGCTTTAAAGCAACCGCCGGCAATCAAAAAGCCATTCACACGTTCATTCAAAAGCCAAAGTTCCGCTGAACTTCAGTTCGAGACCTCAGTCCCAGTCCCAGTCCCAGACCCAATCCCAGACCCAGTTCCCAATTCCCAATTCCAGTTTTGTAGTTCCTTCCATTCCATGTTCTCAACGTGGCGTGCAATGTGCATTTTGCTTTTGATTTGCTGACAAACGGATGTCATGTTCGTCATGTTTGCCGGCCAGTACGCTGTGCCCTCTCCGCTGTCCCCTGTCCACTGTCCACTTGAACGTGCGTTTCACGCGCTCTGTGCGGTCGACCAAAGATCGATCAAAGCCGCCGTTTGCCTTTCGCTGCAATAGTCAGCCGTGTGCTTTGTGTTAAAAGCTTTCGTTTTGACTGTGAGTACACGAAGAGTTGTCGTGAGAGCGCCAAAGAAGCTTTCGCTGTGCAGTTTTGTGACATGCACTTCGTGAGTCACCTGTGAGCAACTGTACCAAGACGCGATGAACTAATACAAAACTTGACGTACTCCGCTTGGCTGCCCTCTCTTTCATTTCTTATTGGAAGTAAGCTTTGTGCTTAGCTTTTGTGTAACGGACGAACATTGTTTTGAATTTTTCCACCCTGTATCCATAAAACTGATAAATATGTTAGGCATATTAGTTCTTATCGGAATAGTATATGCTTACAGGCAACATTCTTCACATTCTCAACATTTAAATGCTCGAAATGTTGGCCGTGGAATTGGGCCATAAGATCGCGTTGTTTAATTCGTTAATTTGTGCGTGATTTTTTCTACGGTTTTTTGTTTTATTTTGGGCGTAGACATTTTATAGTAGCACCTTGCTGTAATTTCATGGAGTATTGCGAACCGGAACTTTCTGATTACTTTGGCCCTGCCCAACGCATCCCAATAGCTGATAAGCGACAAGGCCAACACTATAGCAATTCAGAGGTTGCTGTTGTTGTTGTTGTTGTTGACGCCTTTTCTGAAAGTTTGAAAAATAATTATTTTCCTAATGTGATTGTTTTTTGCCGCCCATTTGCTTTGTAAATGAGTTTGTTGCCTACATTACAAATAAAGAAATGCAAATTGCGTTCAGGTGTAGCTGACATTCCTCTCCAGCTTGTTATACCCTGTAACCAATAAAGAGCTTCAAAAGGGTATCCTCAAGTTGTGCAAATGTGTGTACTAAAAGTGTTTGATTTTGTCTGTCTTTATGAACTCATCGAACTCAGAAAGTATAAGAGCTGGAGAGCCCAAATATCATATGTAGACAATGATCAAGCTTATGTATTATTATTAAGATTTGAAATATTACCATCCACCAATCTATTAAATATGTATAAGATTATAAAAAGCTTAACTTTCTTCCTACCAATTTGGAGAATTTCATATAAGAGCTGAGAGATTACATTTTATTTTTAATTTTGTAAATTAATATTTTTGATCTAACTTATATTAAATTTTAAATTATTTTCTCCACAAATCGATTATTGTTTTCTTGTATATATTTCATATAAGCATTTAATTTTTCCTAAATAGTATTTCAAAAATGCTAGGGTACCATCATTGTCAATTAGAACATTATTATTTATTTTTGCAATCGCTGTGCTATTGTTCAATACTTCAATACTGTTGAATAACACGTCGATCCACGTGCAGCACTCAAAGCGCTATATGAAATGCAATTGGCTATAAATTTTAATTATTTTCGCTCGTTTAATGATTATTATGATGGTTCCCGAAAGCACACCTTAAACAAAATGCTTATAAACAAATCAACGTTGATACTATGTTATCTATGTATGTATGTGATCCACATTACAAAGTTGAGAGTGCTGAGAATGACAAAAAGAGTACAGTTACGGTCAGACATTCCGAGAGGCAGGTCTTAGTTTAAACACAGCTCTACAGTTTTGAATGGAACAACCTACGAACCAACCTACATAGTCCAAAAAGTACATACATACGTATCAAACTTATCCAAAACTGATTAAAAACTAAGCTACAAAGTGTACAATTTAAAGGAGAATAAATTGATCGTTTCTCCCCCCACATGTCTAAACTTTCAGCATACTTAAATGATATATCATTTATTTGTCAATGTTTGAAGACATTCCGAGAGGCAGGTCTTATATATTAACCATAACTCTACAGTTTTGAATGGAACAACCTACGAACCAACCTACATAGTTCAAAAAGTACATACATACGTATCAAACTTATCCAAAACTGATTAAACACTAAGCTACAAAGTGTACAATTTAAAGGAGAATAAATTGATCGTTTCTCCCCCACATGTCTCTGAATATGATTGTGACTTTCAGCATACTTAAATGATATATAATTTATTTGTCAATGTTTGAATCTCTTTCTATGGTTTTTCTTTAAGATGCGAATTTCGAACAAATAAAATTATCATTTAGGTTATTTTCGCTGTTGGTCTCAATATGAAATGATATAGTAGGTGCAGTTTAAAAAGACTATTGCGACTCTCATAAAATGGATCTATATGTTGTCAGTTGTTCTTGTTTTTTCAGTTTCAGTTTATGTTTCTGTTTCTGTGTGTGCTTGGCGCTATTTTCCTGCCTGGCTGACACATGTTCTTTAGTTCAACTACATATTGTATGTAAGTATACGATAGTTCTTGGCTTCCTCAGTGCGCCAAAATATTTCAACAAAATGAGGTCAACAGACGCCAAAGAGTCGGAGCCAGGGAAATGGTTGAACCAATGGTACTACGGGGAGGGGGTTGGGGTTGGGTATGGGTATGGGAAGCCAGAGGCCGACAGTTAATGGTTATTGTTGTTGTACTCAACTGGGGCGAGCGTACAAGATAGAATATGTATTCGTTATTCGTTATTCGTTATTCGGCACTCGTATTTGGTATTCGTATGTATTCATGTGTCTTACTCGCACATGCAAAATAGTTTTATTTTTCTTGTATTCTTGTTTTTTTTTTGGTTTTTGGCGGGCCTATGTCGAGGCCCGGTTCCACCAGAGACATAAACAAATGAAGGCAAGCGTGCAAACGAAATAGAGAGATATATGAGACACATAGTACGATACTACATACAGCGCATGAAAGATGGGAAATAACAACGAAAACTCGACAAGGAAATGGCCAGACGAACACTTTGCAGATATTATAGTTAGTACGCAATGGTACAGTGAAACCAGCCTAAACAAAACTTTTGGAAACTCGAACATTTTTAGTAAAATAAACTATATTTTGTAGCTCGAGAAAAGTTCGACAATATTTTCTGTTTTTCATTAAAAAGTTTGGTATTTAGTGTTTCCAAAGAATATCTGCAAGTATTTTGTTTATTTTTTACATTTTTTGTTAAATATTTAATTATTTAAGGTTAAATACATTTATAAAAACTATATCTGACTTATGTAATAAAGCCGTTGGCTATTTTGTTAAATGTATTAAAAGATATATTATATTAAATGAAATTCAAATATACATAATTATTGCTTGGAACTTTTATAATTAAAATCAAATATAAATATTATTTTTGATCAATACACTAAAAGCCACAAAGTATTAAATTATAAATTTAAAAATGATTTTTTTTTTAATTTTTGTTAATAAAAAAAAAAATAAATTAAATCAATTATTAACAAATAAGAATGCTATAGTCGAGTATACCCAACTACAAAACTCCCTGTACCCAGGTCAAATATTTCCGTTCGCATCTTTGTACACTTACGCATACACACACACACGTACACACACGAGCCACAGCGCAAGCGAAGCATTTTAAGTGGTGGCTGTGCTGCTTCTTCCCCCGCGCTGCAGCACCGAATCTTCTTTCGTGAATAACTTCCGTGCTTATTATCCGATCAACTTGAAATTTGGACAGTAGATTAAGAGTGACTAAAGTACATGCCAAACCCAAGCATTCTTGCTTGTTTTTCTTGAACATAAAAATATTCAAATATAATAATTCTTTTTAACTGAGACTAAAGATTATGAAATATGTTTTTTTTTCTCTTAAAACTATAGTTTTATGTCATTATTATTGTTGAAAGCATACTCAACCGCCTTAAGAGCTCGTGTAGTTCTGGGCTGGAAAATATTTAAAATTAACTAATATTTAAAATTAAAATAAAATATTTAAATTAACTGTAATAATTGAAATTTGTATATATTATCGGGCACTGGAATTCATAGTAGTATATATTTAGTCAATATTATATTGATATCTTCAAAATAATGTCAAATGTTTTCCCAAAAAGTATATAATTTTTTTTTTATATTTTATTTTTTATTATTATTATTATTATTATTATTATTAAGAGTTATGCTGTGTTGTTCTTAGGCAGGGTGGACTGTGGCACATACCGTCTCATAAACATGCGTGAAAATTCAATTGATTTTCGGCGAGACGGTGTTGGAGGGGGCTGTGGCGGGGGGTTGACGGCAACTGGAAAAGAGGCGTGCGTATTTATAGCGCTAAGAAAATTGCCCATCTTTCTGACTTGACTCGAGTTGGTCTGCACTGTGAACTGATGTGTGTGTGTGTGTGAGGTGTGTGTGTGTGTGTGTGGTGTGGGAAAACGTTTTGTGGATGCAGCTAGAACAACAACAACAAAACTGAGTGTGCAAAGCGATTACAAACTTGCCTAGCAGCTGTCGAGTGTTGAATGTATCTGAAAGATACAAAACCACAAAAAAAGCGCAACGTGCAACATAATTTTTGTAAACGTTGCATGGCTAAGCTGGCCAACTAGATGGTGGAGAGGTTGGGTTGCGGGGTGGGTGGCGGGAACGGGGGCGCAGCGTATCACTTGTGTGCACTAATGAGACTGCGGCCCCAAGCGCTGCAGTCAAATGCAATCATCGCCAGCCCCAAAAGATCCCAAGAGATCCACACACGCAAAACGTCAAAAGAGCGGCCCATGAGGCAAGTGGCAAGAGGCAGGAGGCAGGAGGCAGGAGGCAAGAGGCATGAGGCAGGCAGCGTGTGGGTGTTATGATTTATTGCCAATTGCGCGGCCCAAGCTGCACAGTTTGAAAGTTGAAGCTGAAGCTGAAACTGAAGTTGAAGCTGTAGCTGTAGCCGAGGTTGAAGTTAGAGTTGGATTTGGATTTGTGTTGCCCAAACGGACTGCAGATGCCACTCGATGCCGCACATGCACACACATAAAAGATCATTCATCAGGCGTTTTGTTGAACGCGTGTGGGCAACGCCAGCCCTCAGCAACGGTACCCAGGCCGCCCCAGTCACACACACCTTCCTCTCCCCCCCCCCCCCCCACACACACACGCCACCCCCTTTGTGAGCTCCAAATCAAAGCCCGTCTCACGTTCAACAGCCGCGGCCCACGCAATCAATTCGCAGCGTTTCGCCTGCAAAATTGTCGTCAGGAAGCGTCGGGCGAACGATCGTTGAGCTTTTGGGTCTATCGATAAATCAATAAGCCAAAATGCAACCGTGGCTGCCGTTGCGGCTAATCTTTGAGCCTGACAAATTGCCCTAGGGCTGCGCAAAAGGTAAACCAAAATTCTGGGCGTTTACCTGGCGCTAGAGATGGGCGCGTGTTTGCTTTTTGCTCACCAGCGAATACGAGTCAAACAATGCCCATAAGTTCTAAACATTAACTTGATCATAAAGGAAAATAGTTTAAGCTTATTTGTCTATTCAGTTCAGAACTGGAAGGTATTCGGCCTAACGAAGTTTCGAACTTCAGTCAAGGCATTGGTTTTCATCGCATTTGTTTATCATTGGTGGACTGACAATTTGTATACAGATTCACCAATATGTAATCCGATTTTACTTATTCCTTTATAGGTAGTTTGAGCATACAATGTTTATTTTACAATCATTTTATATTAAAAATTTTTTTTAAAATTTATTTTTTTAATAATTTATTTTATTTTTTTAAAATATATTTTTTAGTATTCTTTTAAAAATTTTTTTTTGTAAATTTGTATTTAACAATTATTCTGCTACCTAGGTGACAGCTTGACAGGTCGGATGTAAAAAACATTTATATTTATAATAACATTACAAGTTTTATTGACAATTTAATTCCAGATTGCTTGCACTACTCAAGAGAAAAACTTTTGTAGTAATATTCAGTTTCAATATCTATGTATATACATATAAGGTTAAGGAACCTAACTGACTGACTGATTGGTGACTCATGGGCTGCCCAAACGGTAGAAGCTAGAAACCTGTCATTTTTACAGTACCTTCCTACTAAATATATCCTAGGTTAGCAATCAAGGGGACCGTGACCTTGGAAAATCTACCCCAACAGTCGAAAAACTGTTGTATGAAACTTGAACTTGTATGAAAGAGTGTTCACCGATTTTCAAAAATCTTTATTATCCGTTCAACTTTAAATTTAGACAGTAGATTAAGAGTGACTAAAGTATTGTACATGCCAAATTTTAAAGCTATATCTTGAAAATTGTTACTGTAAAACGGTTTTCATCGATTTGCGGGAGAACGGGGGAGATATCTAAAATATAAAACAAACTTGATCTGCGTATGGTATACAGGAACCTACATTCCAAATTTGGTGTCTCTAGCTCTTGTAGTTGCTGAGATCGACGCGTTCATACGGACAGACGGACAGACGGACAGACGGACATGGCCAAATCGAAATCTTTTTTGATACTGATCAAGAATATATATACTTCATATGGTCGGAGATGTCTCCTTCTGCCTGTTACATACACTTGCACAAATTTAGTTCCCCCTTTTTATCCATTTTATGGGTACAGGGAGTAAAAATATGCAAAATTAAAAAAAAACAAGTAAGAATGCTATAGTCGAGTACACCCGACTACGAAACTCCCTGTACCCAGGTCAAAAATTTCCGATCGCATCTTCGTTAACTTACACATACATACACAGATACGCACACGCACGAGCCACAGCGCAAGCCAGGCATTTTAAGTTGTGACTGTGCTTCTTCTTCCCCTTGCTGCAGCACTGAATCTTCTTTCGTGAATAACTTAGGTGTTTATTATCCGATCGACTTGAAATTTGGACAGTAGATTAAGAGGGACTAAAGTACTGGACATGCCAAATCTTAAAGCTATATCTTGAAAATTGTAACTGTAAAACGGTTTTTATCGAATAGCGGGGGAACGGGGGAGAAATCTCAAATCTAAAATAAACTTGACCTGCTCCCGCTATACACGAACCTACATTCCAAATTTGGTGTCTCTAGCTCTTATAGTTGCTGAGATCCTTGCGTTCATACATACGGACAGACAGACGGACAGACGGACGGACGGACAGACGGACAGACGGACAGACAGACGGACATGGCCAAATCGAAATCTCTTTTGATGCTGATCAAGAATAAATACACTTCATAGGGTCGGAGGTGTCTCCTTCTGCCTGTTACATACTTTTGCACAAATCCAATACCCCCTTTTTACCCATTTTATGGGTACAGGGAGTAAAAACATAGTTAAAATTAAAATAATTCGCCTCTGGTGTGAAAAAACAAATATAGTTCGAAAGCGCGAGCAAAGCCGCGGGGAGTATAAGCTACTCATATATGTATATAATCAATATTAAGTAAATATATTTATTTATAATTACTCAAAGTAAAATAAATCACATTAATGACGGGCATTGACGCAAATATTATCAAATACTAGATAATTATCGCCCTGTTCTCACCCTAACTCACATTTACGTGCAACATTGCGCTGCTACTGACGTCACCAGGTGTGACCACGTCGAATTTTCGGACAATTTTGTAGATAATTTCGATAATATTACGTATCAGCCTTGCATGTGATTTCCTAGTGAAACACAGAGAAACATATCAGAGAACATTAGACGCAAATATAAGACAGTGTGAACACATCGTGTATTGAGGCTGTGCCCCGTATCATCTCTAGCTGAGACACACCCAATGCCAAGTTGCAACCACAGGCAGCAGCAGCAGCTCATCTCATCTCACGCAGATACATTTTGCGGCATGGGCATTAACCCTCGCATTGTTCAGATTTATGGAGCAAATCTCTCATTCGCTGTACCTCCGTCTTGTATCTGGCCCCAAGGCGTTCGAATTGTGCGAATGAAACTCGTTAGCCAAAACCAAAACGACATTGCCAGCCAATTCACCGACAGTTGCTGTGCCCACAGATCGAAGCATTTGCCAATAATCCAATACCTGCCTACAGTTCCCATTTCTCAGTTCCCATTTCTCAGTTCTCGGCTCTCGGTTCTCGGTTAACTCTTGCCTGTAGTAAGCTGAAACTTTGGATGTGTTGCTGTGGTTGTCTCAATCTTCCAACTTTCAGCTCTCCAGCCTCAACATCATGGCTGTCTGCTTGAATCCGGTCGAATCGCTTCTTTGGATCGTGCTGCGCCTGTTGCCGCCTTGCCGCGTTGCCGCCTTGCCATGTTGCTTGTTTTCTAATGAAAATTGACGCCGTGCTGGTAATTTAAGTTGTTTTTCGGTTTTTGGGCTTGGAGTTTCTGTTTTCTGTTATTCTCCACCTCAATCGAACTATTTTGCTTGTACATACGAGCCTATTGCGTGAGATCGTTGAGGAATCAATGGAATCTTTGCTGTTGCTCTTACCATTGCTATTCATATTTCCATTGCGGTTGCCGTTGCCATTGCTGTTGTATTGACAATGTTTTGCCTAAGGCATTTCTCTGTCTACAATTCATAGATGAAAGAAAGAAAGAGGAAGTAACATACATATCTCTCTAAGAGCAACTCTTTGGCTCAGTTTCAGCTGCGCATCTTAAAGATACATGCTGAGATATGTTCTTATTTCTAAGCTAAGACTCTTTTAAAAACATCTCCCTAACTGTTTCAGCCTCGCTATGCGCTACTCCATGTATTTTAATAAAATTATAATATCCCGAGTCTTATAACCATGTTCACCTAAATATTACTGATTAGACTCGTAAAGTTTTTGCAGTTTTTAAGATCTGTTCCTGAAATTTAGTACAGCTGTCGCGCTTAGTTTTAGCTAGCTTATAAGCCGGAATCAGACGAAACGGCTTAATAGATCACATAATCTTTAAGATAACAGCATATCATTGAGTTCTAAGCTAAGGATAATTAATGACGCTGTTAGGATTTATATACTTCGGAAGATAATGTTCTCTTTTCCTAGTTTGATAATGATGTTTTGAAAGACTTAAAAACTCTTTAGCTCAGAACTCTATTTACATATTCAGTCAGCTTTTGTTATTTCTACAATTGCTTTCATGTTTTAGTTTCCTGCTTAGATTTCATGTTAAGCTCTTCGACCGGTTGTTGAGGCAATAAATTGATCATTTTTGAAGTCTTGTTGCAGTTTTTTTCCTTATTTCTTTTTACCATATCCCTTGGCGCTTCTCAAGGTGTTCTGAGCTACTAAATTGCTAGGCAATTTACTTTGGTTTCTGGTTTTGCTGTTCGGGTTTTTGGGCTTTTCTTCTTCAGTGTGTGTTGTGTTGTGTTGTGTTGCAGGGAAAATAATCTTTACAGAAAAACAAAAACAACAAAAACTGAGAAAAACAAGAACTTCACAAGCAACTGTGAGATTTTTCGTGGCTCGTTTATTTATTATGATTATTTATATTGTTTTACTTGAGTTGGGCTGCTTAGTTGCCACAGATGTTGGCAGTTTCCAAGTTTGTAGCCAGCTGGCCAGAAGATCTACACAACATGTGTGTGTATGGGTGTGCGTGTGTGTGTGTGTGTGTGTGTGTGTGTGTGTCCACATGGCTGCTGAAGCGTCTTCGTTCTGTGTGCCGCAGATTGATTAGTTTCGTTCAACTTTTGTTGCTTCTTCGACACTATTTTGTTGTTTTTGTTTTTGATTTTTGTTTGCTGTTTGCCAGAGAAGTTCAACAAACGCTGCAGCTGTGCCACGCCCACTGGCTTGTCTGTCGCCCACTTTTGGGCAGCGTTTTGTTTGCTTAATGCTGGAAAAAATTACAGCAACAAAAATTATATTATGCTTTTTTTTCCAAAATTGCCGATAAACGATGTCGGCGTCTTTCTCTCCCCGTGTTTCTCAAAACTCCAACTCGAACTGCAACTCAACCTGAACCTCAACCTCAGCTGGTCTCGCACATGTGTGGCACGGTTTGGTTGCAATGCAAAAATCCTGTCGGAAATTTGCTGCCACACCTACCACGCCCAGGCAGGCTGGCTGGCAGCTTTGCAGCCAGTTGCAAGTGGGTGTTCCATGCCCAATGCCTATTGCCAATTCGCATATGCGCTTGCCCCATGCTGCATATATGACGAATTTTGAGTGCAACGCGGCTGTGCAACGGCTGCGTGTGGGCGCCACAAATCGAAAATGCGACGCAACGTAACGCGACGCGACGCGACGCGACTCGACGCTGCTTGCAACACGGCTCTAAGGCGATGGGCGATGGCGATGGCGATGGCGACACGACTCTTGATAAGAATTGAGTAGCACACACACACACACACACACACGCACACATACACATGGTGAGGCGACATTGATGTTGACAAACTTGCGGCACAGCGCTTTTACCAAACGGCAACAACAACTAACAACAACAACAACAACAACAACAACAACAGCTAACAACTCGTTTCGCTTGTTGTTGTCGCGTTGTTTTATGTACTTGAGCTCCAGTTTATGACTTGTATTAGTCGCAGACCTGCACCACTTTGTACAATATCTTTTTCCCCCATTTTTGTAGCCTTTTTTTGTGGCATACTCTGCCAAAGTGTTTACCAAATTTGTCATCAAAAAGGTAGTGGAAAGTTAAAAATCAAAGTACATTTTGACGGCAGCATATAAATTTTAAATTATCTGCAACTTTTTATACCCTCTAGCTATTTTTAGTGAAAAACAATCGATGACTTTATCAATAGTACCGATAACTTTCAATTTTACGCCATTATCGATTATTTTCTCACTATCGTGATAGTTTAGCATTTTTTTAATATATAATTATTTACTGAAAACTCTACTAGCAAACAATATTTGTATTATTTTTAGTTACAATTGCTAAATAAGTTCAATACGTCTGATTTTGAAAAGTTAGTATTGCGAGAGTATCGCTGGTGCGGCGAAAACTATCGAAAATCGAATCGAAACTATCGAATCAAGTTGCATCTTTATCAATACTTTAACAGCTCATATGTATATGATCGTATATATGTATGTACATATAGTAGTATTAAAGTATATTGTAAGATTTATTACTCATTAGAGTGATCGAAATCTAAATAAATCGTAAGTATATCGAAAATCTTCCCTAAAAAATAAAATGAATTGCTCAAATGAGCTGAATGACCAATAAATAATTTCTTGAATTATATATATTATAGCTAATATTATTAAATAAATAATGAAAGACTCGTAGACCTTTGTAGCTAGAACTCAAATCCTTAAGTATATTATTGTATAAAATATTTAAATTAATAAATGAAAAAAGAAAAAAGAACAAAATTTCTCAAATGTTGAGTTTTTGTACATTTCCCAAACCAGATTGTTTATAAAGTTAGCTTTTGATTGCTTTGACAGATTCTGGTTAAGATCATCGCACTATATAGCAGTTTTGCAAGACTTTCATAGTGTATACACTCTAATACTTTCGATAGTCAACATAATCTAATCATAAGGTTATTTAAATCAGAATTTAAGAACTTCAAAACAATCAACGAAAGTTTTGAAAGTTACTTTTGATAGTCTCCGTAATCGACAACAATCAACGAGAGTTTTGAGTGTTCACTTTGATAGTCTCCGATAACAATTACTAATCGATGCTATCGATAGTGCCATAGATACGATGGCTTCACTAACGTAGGGTAGCTGGTCTTCGGCAACCCGTAGATTCTTAGCTGTTCTTAGTTGTTTTAAAGTTTTCTAACTCTAACTGGGCTGCTCGGGGGAAAGCAGGGGGCCGAGTGGGCAGAGGTGCTGAGCTATATGGTTCACTCACAACAACAACAAGCGCAGCGGATGGCTGTGGAGTTTATCTGGCGACAACCAAGTGTTTGTCATTGTTGTTGTCATTGTCATTGTTATTATTGTTGTTGTTGTTGTTATTGTTTCTGCTATTGTTTGCTGCCTGGCCACGGGACCGCAGCCTGCTACAAAACGTATCTACGAGCTTACATACAATTTTCCCCAGGGGCTCTGTTGATAAGTATTTTGTGGGGCGTTGCAAGCCTTAATTTGTGGGGCGTTTCGAATGGGGGGCGTTCATGCAAAGCTGCAGCTTAAGCTTAAATTGTATGCCATTTGTTAAGCGAACTAGCTCATTAGCTGAGTGCACTAGTTCAGTTGCTAGTGTATGTGTCCTTGCTTGCTCGCTGCTTCTCTCTGCGAGAGAGACATTCAATGCTCTCAGTTCCACTTTGTGTTTGCTTTCGTAAACGTTTCATTGAAAATAAGCCAGCGAATCTCTTGCTTATTCTATTAAAACTGTTAATGTTGTCATGCAATTAAAAACTTAAAATAATAGATCATCATCAGAAAACTAACTAAAATTCTAACTAATGATAGTAATAAATATTCAATTAATAATACAAAAATATAAAAAAGAGTTTAGTTAGTAAGTTCTAGTTAGTTTAGAATCTTAATAGTTTTAATAATTACAATAATAGAACTAATAAAATTGATTAAAATAAAAAGAATTAGAGAAAATAAGAGTATGTAATATTTGTAAGCAAATTTCTGAGAGACTAATGTTTAATATATTTATTTTATCAATGTCTTACTAATTTTCCTTGTAAAACTATATATAACTGTATAAACAACAAGTTTCAGATCGTAGGAAAATAGAAATAAATAGCAAAGGAGCAAAACTGAAGCAGTTGAAGAGCTTTGGCTCTCTCAAGAGAGCAATTGATGTGCTCAATTTGTCTTTATGTTGCATTCTTAAACGTTTTATTGGAAGCCAGCTGAGCTAGCGCATTCCAAAGTCTATCAAATGAGGCAAAGAGCTTTGAGCTGAAGAGCTTTGAGCCAAATTAACAACGGTTATTAATTTCGGCGCGCTCTTTGAGTAAATATCTAGGCATACTGCTATTCAATTAGCATAATTGCGACGAGGTGCCGCAGCTGGTGGAGCTACTGTACCGCTTTGACCAGTTTCGAGTGGGTGTCGTAGTTGGAGCTGGAGTTGAAATTGGAGTTGGAGTTGGGGTTGGGGTTGTGTGGTTCGTGTGACTGACGCCTAGTTGAAATTTATGTACCACTGAGAATGTTGACGATTTTGTACGGAAAGAAAGAAACCATTTCATATCTTTCTTTCTTTTTGTGGAGTTTTCTCCCTCTCTCCTCGAACAAATGTTGTTTGGCTGTAATTAAAAAGCAAATCACGTTTTCTTTTTATGATTTTGTGGGATTTTTCTTTTGCGTAGGCAGCGCTGCTTTCGTTTCGTTTCGGTTCGTTTCATTTCATTTCATTTCGATTGGCAGTGAAAGTGAGCTCTCTCGCATAGGGGTGGGGTTGGGGAGGGGGCGGGTTCGGCTCGAGGCTTGTTCACACATTTTTCATTTCTATTTCCGCTTGCAGCGAAAACTCGCTGTTAATTAATTCTCATATGGGCGATTCGCATGCAAACGCATTGAGCCATGTATTGAAAATCGAAAATTATGTCACATATATATACGTACCCCCCGTGCCCCCTCTCCTAACCCCCTGACATGCCGTAAAGCCGCATTTTTGAGTCATTTTTCAGAGTTTTGTTGTGCTCAATTAATTGGCAACGCTTCGTTGAGCGAGCAATTTTTTTATACTCTGTTCCCGAAGGGAAAAAGAGTATATTGGGTTTGCAAAATGTCTGTCTGTCCGTATAAACGCAATTTATTTCCACACCCTTGAGGCTAGAGCAACCAAACTTGGTACACATGTTAATGTATACCCTCAATTTATGAAGTGTTGAGATCGACCCCCCACCTCCACCCCCACCCCACAATTTGGGGAAAACAAGTATCTTCCACATGTTTAAGGCTATAGTCACCAAATTTGGCATACACTCTAATGTTGAGATTCCTGACAGATCTGCATCAAAGAAAATTTGACCCCCCGCCCCCTCCCCCGCAAAAGAGAAAAATGTATATCTCCCACACCTGTACAGGTAGAGTCACCAAATTTGGCATACATACTAATGTTGACCCCCTGGACAAATCGGCATCAAAAAAATGTTGACCCTGTACAGATAGAGTCATCAAATTTGACATACAGACTACTGTTTTCTTCGCGTCTCTTTCCGAACCCACAAATAGGCAAATTATACCGGACAGAGTATTCTGCTGTCGGGTACGTGCGACTGCAACGTTCTTACTTGTTTTTCTGTCTTTTTTGGAAAATGTGATACACAGCCAAATTTTGTAGGTTGTGAAAATGTAGTGTGCCAGAAACGAAATTAAAATTGTTTATCATCAAAATGGTAAAAAGCCATCAAAAATTAAATGCGTCTCCAATTTGCCAGCCTCGTTTTTGGCCTGCTCAGCAAATTGGGTTGGTCGAGCAAATTGCGAACCGCTTTTAATGACTTCCGAGCAGTTTACGATGAGGGCGTTCCAATTTAGATGCTTATACAACATTTGAGAGAGAACTGGTTGCGAATAAAAGAAAGCTGCACCGAGGCTACAATTGATTTCCCTAGGAAGTGCTTCCATAGTATTCTAAAAATCAACTCAATGCTTAACCAGTTCCTGTAGCAATTTGTCTTCTTTTTTTTGTATGTGTAGCCATAAGAATAGTCAACTAATTGTTTAGTTAATTGCCATATATAAATCATTGTCAAACATTTATTTATTCACAGCAGTTGGCACTTAAAACCAAATGCTGCCAACTGGTCTCTTTGAACTTAAGAAATAGTTCTCAAAACTGCTGCAACTGCTGCCAAGTTATAATAATGTTAATGGCTAAAAGTCACACTGGAATGCTACAAAATGAGCTAAGTGTTGTTCATGGCGCCCAACGTAGGGCACTATAATCATTTTAAGAGATCTGAAAAGACTGAACTCCAGATAAACGAGGGAGATAACTTATTTATCTTTTTCAATCATAGATGTAATTTTAATACCCTTGCAGAGGGTATTATAATTTTGTCCCGAAATGTGTAACGCATTTAAGGAGCCTTTTTCGACCCCACAAAGTATATATATATTCTTGATCAGCATCCTCCGTCTCTCCGTCTGTTTCTATGCAACCTAGTCTCTCAGTTTTGAAGCTATCGTCATGAAACTTGGCACAGATCCTTCTTTTTGCTGCAGGCAGTACATATGTCAAAACCGGCCGTATTGGACCACTATAACATATAGCTGTCATAGAAATGATCGGTTGAAAGCTATGTTTTCGTATGAAAAACATTTTTTTATGAAGATATCCTCACCAAAGTCACCCAAACCAAGTCTTTGTATAGTTTATACAATCTGAGCCAATTTAATCAAAATCTGACTATTATATCATATAGGAATAGGAACAATCGGGTGAAAAATGAATTTTTCTATGAACAACTTTTTTGCTTATACAAATATTCTATTCAAACTCAACAAGGGAGAGTTCTATTATGTTTCATATAGTTTCCTATCATTATTATATAGCAGGAACAATCAGACGAAAATTGAGTTTATTTCTTGCTTGATATTTTTAAATAAATAAATAATATAAAAAAAAATAAAAAAAATGTATTTTATTTTAAGAAATATACATTTTTTATGATTCTTTTCAGTAAAATCTTTAGGTTAGTTCTTTCTTAAGTTGTCACTATGATAAGAAAGTTGGTTTTCGTCTTAAATCCGTTTTGATTTATACGTGTCTTGAAAAATTCAGCGTTTTTATATTTCTAAAGGTTCAAACATTTTCAAAGATGTAATTCTTGTTAGTTTTCTCAGTGTAGTTTTATTCGACCATAAGCTGTAACAATTCGCAGAAACTGGCTCTAATTGTGAATGCTGACCGCAATATGCGATAAAACGCATAAACTAATTTGTTTCAGGCCATATCCTTGACTCAGTCAAGCAATCGCATTGCTGATTCACTCGGTCGTGTCAGTTCCATTGATTGCTAACAATAATTAGAGCAATTGGCAGAGTACCAGAGAGGAGGCGCTAACAATACTCGTATACCATTCCCCCGTTTCTGCTATTACCATATTGCCAGCTGCCCCCCACTGCCCCGCCTTGTTGGCCACTTCGCACGACCCAATTACACTGGCCAGGCCGCCTTGCTGCACCCACACAGGGAACAGGCAGCAGGGAGCATGCAGCAGGGTGCATGCAGCAGGGTGCAGGGTGCAGGGAAAAGGCAGCAGCTCACCCGCTGGCTGGCAATTAATAAGCCGCCAGTTCAAATGCATTTGCAATTTACGGGTAAATAAAAATTACGCATACGCCTCGTATTAGTTATTTTTCTTACCCTGTATTTATTAGAGTGATGTTAAAGGGTATCAAAAGCTTCGAGGCAACTGCAATGACATCAAAACTATATAGTTTTGCTAAGCAACAACAGCTAAGCTGAGATAGACAGCTATATAGTTCTATGTAGGGGTATATAATTATATCAACTTATCGAACTCAGGAGCTATAAGAGCTAGAGATCTTAAATTTGGTATGCGTGCTTGTAGGTAATCATATAAATATTATTATTTATTTATTATTAAATTCTTCGTTACAAAACTCATATACCATAAGCATATCAGGTTTATTACAAGCTTATAGTATTATGCGAACCTATCCGGTTCAAATTTCATTTTGCACCCATTTTCTGCTAGGCTTGCAACGGACTTTGAAACCAATCGTACGATAACCAAAGAAGTTCGACCCATTTTTCGACATTGAGAGCGAATTTTCCAAAATTGGTGAGGCACGTGCCGAATTATATTATGTGAAGAGCTTTGAAAATGAGTTTGAAGTCAATTGGTTGACAAATCATTTGCGTGCAACAGTTTATCACCAATGTTTCAGCTTTGTGGGCGCAATTTTCCTCCTAACTCCTCTGTGCTCACTTTTAAAATAATAACAAAATATTGTGAAAAATTGAGCTATGGCTTGCAATAAAGAAATCTAGCCAGTTAGGATCTGAAAATGCAGATCAGTCTGGTAACAAATACAATAAAGAGGCTGATGTGTGAATTCTTTTCCATATGTAGATATTGAATTTCATTAATTACAGATGAACTCTTAAGGTCAATGTGTTGATCTTTGACACACATTTACCTTAACATGTCATCTAACTATTCTAAATATTTCATAACTATCGCGTAATAAACACAGAATGTATTCAAGAACTAAGCAAAGGTTATCCCTCTGACCCATGAGAACTGCTTAGAGTATGAATAGGAATTCTTTAGACCTGAGTGCAGGGTATATTCTAGCTGGGCACACTCAACTGAGGCATTCTTGGTTGTTTTTGTTTTTTGTTTTTGCCAGGCGCTATTAAAATTGTGTTTGCGAAAAATGTAATTTGGGCAAACGTTGTAATGGCAAATGGTCTAGCGAATATTTAGCGCACATTCTTTAGAACTTGTTTTTGGGGAGCTGTGGAGCCTGAGCCGAACCGAACCAGAGAGAACCGAACTGAGCTGAACTGAGTGGAGTAGAGTAGAGTAAAGCAATAAGGTGTACTGGCGAGTTGACTGCCCACGCGAATTGCTTAAGGCTCCGTTAGAGGCATGTGGCAGCTTCAGCATTTTGTTGCAGCTGCATAGCTCAGGGCTGGCTGACTAGCTGGCTCTGCGTGCTATGCAGCCCTGGCTGCTGCCCAGGCTAATTGCTAGATTGCCACAATTTGCGGCAGCTTCCGTTTCATTGGCATTTTCAACGCTTCGTTCGTAAATGACGTTGACGCTGACGCTGATTGCAGCCGCAGGCGAGATTCACAATCCTTCAATCTGGCCGATCCTCCAGCCTGGATCTGCAGCATCATTTGCATGCCCAGCGCATTGAATGTCAGCAATGAGTGCAATTTGTTGTTGTCGTTGTTGTTGCTGCTGAATTGCTGCCACAAATTGCTGCGGCTGGCTCTTTTGTTACCGCTGTGGCAGCCCCAACTGTTGCTCACAATAAATTCCAATCAAATTGCTGCTGCCCTGGACTGAGACTGAGACTGTGGCTTCGGCTGTGGCTGTGGCTGGGTCTCCGGTTGAGGCTGTCCCTGGCCATGCAATCGTCTGTCATTTAGCCGAGTGTTGCACCTGTTGCTGCATTGATTGAAAACTTGTTGCTGCCGCTGCAAGAACAGCAATACCAGCAACAACAGCAACAACAGCAACAACAGCAGCATGCACGGGCGCGCCCCATCAGCTGTCAGCAATTTGTTGTGATCAATTTATTAAAAAAAATGCAAGAAAATATTACCTCAATGCCTCATGCATCAGCTACAGCGGCCGTCTCCATGAGGTCTTCCCTGAGCCAGCGCAAAGTTGAAGGACGCAATTCGCCTTGGGGGTCAGGCAGAGGCAACAAAAAGCTGCTGCTGCCACAGACTGCTGTGGCACAGAGCGGCACGATAATCACAGTCATCAGTTGGCCGGCTCATCTGCATAAATGCCAGCCAGCAATTGCAACCGGCTTCTATAGACTGCCAGTCTCGCGTCTGCTCCCTCCACGCCGCCCCCTGCACCCAAGCCCCTTGGGGGCAGAGCCACCCAGCAAGTTCACGGAATTCGCAGCTTCTATTGTAGCACCTTGACTTGGAATTTGTCATTGTTGTTGCTGTTGCTGTTGCAGTTGCAGTCAGTGCATGATAATTTGGCTAAGTGATTTAGCGGTTTTCCAGTTGAGTCAACACAAAAAATCACAATATATGGCTACACAATTCGTTTTAAAATATTTAAGATTTAATAGTTGCATTTTTAGTGTCTCACAGATGTCAGCAAAAGGCATAAAGTAAGACTTTGAATTGGCAATACTCTGTAACTCTTTCTAAATGAAGAACTAAAAACATTGCAATCGGAAATTTCAGTATGTAAAATACTCCATTTCCAACCCATTTCATTTTCTTATTTGTGGAGGCGGCTGTGGATGTGGTGATAATATTTTTAATCAAATCAAACAAGGAGGACATCAGTAGTCCCCATACCAAATTTGGTAACTCTAGCTATAAATATGTAGAAGATATAGCTTTGAAAATAAAAATTCTGTAATTCCTACAAAAATACAAAAAACTATATATATTGTTCGCTTGTATAGCAATAATATGTTGTTTAAAATTTATTAAAATCAGTTCAGTATATTTTGCCAAGAACGCAATTTTATATAAATACTTTCTATAGATTAGAATTGTCGGTGCTTATGCTTTCATGTTTGTGAGCCGCTTCTTATCATAACTAACTAGTTCTTTGAACTATGCAGCTCAAATTTGGTACGCAGGATTATGTAATATAGTTAAGTATATAACCGCTTAAGATATATACAAAACATAACGCTTACAATTCATTTTTAAGTACTCCAGATTTAAAATTAACTCATCAAAAAATATTTCATTATCACTTAAAGTTAAATTATTATGTGTTTTTTGCATGTAATTACGAATTGTGCTTACGAAGTTTATATTATGTAGCCATAACTCAGAATATGCGTGAGCAATGCAACTGAAATTTAGTATGTAGAATGTTGTGATTGAGTTGAATGTATAAACGCGACCAACAAGTTCTCAAAGAACGTGAATTCTTAGAGATTGGGTATTGAAATTCAATTACTTTGTTGTCAGTGTTGTGTAAACTTCATTCATGGAATCTCAGTCATGAAAGATGCGACATGATAAGGCGTTAAATTAACGCATTCCCAGCAAAGTTCTACGAAATCTGAGAGACCAGCTGTTTATTTTTGCAACGTTGTTATAATTGAGACTGCAAATTAGCAGAGCGATAGCCCCGGGGAATTTGCTTAGAGAAGCAGATGATATAGGGTGAACCATTGAACAGAGCAATGCGGATGCTGCAGTCATGAATAGATGCATTCATGTTGCAGTTGCAGTTGCAGCGAAGGGCAGCACAGCAACAGCGACAGCAATTGATGCCACAGCTGGCAGCAGCAGCAGCGGCAGCAGCAGGAGATCTGGCTGAGATCACAGATCACAGATCACAAGATCACGATGTGGTTCGCTCACGCTAATGAACGCTGATGATGATGGAGTACAGTGTATGGACAACTGGCTGGACAGTCCGACTGTGGGGTGGAGGGGTGTGGGGACACCACAGTGGGACGAACTTGACTGGACTGTGGGACTGAACTGGACAGCCGAGTTGATGTTTTTGCGTGCCGCAATTTCAATTTGTTTGGCACTTGAGTTGGCAGCCGCGACTCTTGTGTTGTTGTCTTTCACTTTGTTGTTGCTGTTGTTGTGTGGCAATTGTGGAGCGAGTTGCGCAAACATTTTACTTATGGGTAAAAATGAAGATGAAGATGGAGTTGGATGCTGCCGCTTAGATTGTCTTGGTCTCGGCGAATCTGCAGCTGCACTTGAACTGATATGCGTCACTTGTTGCTGACAACAACAGCAACAACATAAATGGGAAAGTACAAATAGAAACCGAGCACTGGCACCACTCGCACCACTGGCCAGTTGTGCTAACGGTTTAAGTTTTAGCCACAACTTGTAGACTGGTCTTTGCTTGCTTCGATGCGCTTTAGCCTTGAGCCAGCAGCTCGGCGAAAATGCGGACAAATGCAATGGCTCAAAAGAGTGGGGGGGGGGGGGGGGGGGGGGGCGAGAGAGAAAGAGATGAACGGTGCGGATCCAGTGACTGTTCCGGTTACAAGGCGACATTTCTGAGCATCAGCTGTTGCCACGCCTGTTATGCGGAAATGGGGATGTAAATCGTCAACTATCAAGCCTGTTCTCACTTCGGCATTGAAAATGTGAGAATCAGGTACGATTGAATACTCTGTTTGAAACGCTTTGCCTTTTAGGTAGTGGTATGAAAGCTATACGAACATAACCTCAACAAATCTTACAAACTTACAGGGCGCCCGAGCAGGGACGTTGAAATATCCAAATACAAATTCAGAAGTTTCAAAAATCATCATCCCAGTTTGAAAAGTTTTGTATTTTAGGCAGTAAAATTAAAGCTGTACTAACAAATCTTATAAATTTACATGGCGCCCGAGCAGGGACGTCGAAATATCCAAATGCAAATTCTGAAGTTCCAAATACGACTGAATATATTGTTTGAAAAGTTTTGCGTTTTAGGCGGTGAAATTAAAGATATACGAACATAACTTCAACAAATCTTATAAATTTACATGGCGCCCGAGCAGGGACGTCGAAATATCCAAATGCAAGCGGTCAATCTGTTATCCAGTGCATTATCTTGGCCATGTTTATACGCGTGTTTATCTGCGTTTGCTTTGTCAACTCATAACTGATATACTCCCTGTGCCCTGTTCAACGTTACCCGTTGCCTGCTTTCTTACTTTGTCTTTGTCTTTTGACTCGCCCTTTTCCGTTTTGCGTTCCCTTATGATATTGCCTTCGCGCCTTCGAGCCACATCTCTCAGCTCCTTGTTTGTTTCCCACCTTTTGCTTATCGCTCACACACGCACACCTAGAGATGTAGAGATACAGATATAGATACATTCCGGCTGTTAATGCCAACTTCATAAATTCAAACACTTTGCTGTGATCCCCCTCCTTCTCCGTACCCCTCGCAATCGTTGTCCTAATCCCAATTCCCACTCCATTCGCACTCCCATACCCATACCCATTCCCATTCCCAATCCCATTCGCAGTCACAGTTCCATCCACGCCACTCTCTTATGTTGTATACTCTTGCGGAGGGTATTCAAATATTGTCCCATAATGTTCAAAGAATGTCGCCGAATCCATGTCCTGTTCTTCAGATGCAGATAAGGCGAGCGTATTTAAATGCGTTTAATATATTATATATCAACATTTGTTATACATGTGTATCTTTCAGAAACCTTAAATTTGCCTGCTGCCTTTATCGTCTGATTATTTAACCAAAGATCTTATAACTTTTGTTGGTACATTTGTTATTTCAATGGTTGTTTTAAAAGCTTCCCAATAGGATAAGTATTGAAAGAATTGTCTATGGCAAGATATTTAATTTATTAGTTTTTTTTTTTTAAGCTTTAAAAATGAGTAATACAATAGCTTATATTTATTTATTTCGCGTACGAACCTCGACCAATATTTATAACATCATATTTGTGCAATATTAAACAAATAAGCGCTAACCTTATCAGATTTTAAAGACACTTATTTATAATTATAAGGCTCTGAAAATATAGAAAGTTTTCAAGAGTATTTTGGCTTCGGCGTGTCGATAAAAGTATTTTAATTCTTGTTTTTTACCAGTTTTGAGCTGTTTCTTTGCATCATCATTGTATTTGTTGTTGTTGTTTATGTTGTTGTTGTCGTTGTCGTTGTTGTTGTGTGCGACAACTATTTGGGCGTTGCACCTTCGTCTGTCCGCTTCTTCGTTTTCTTCATCGTTGTCAGCATCAGCATCATCTCATACAATATTTTTTTATATTTTTCATTTCCATATCAATATTTATTCAACGCAAACTCATCCGAGGGTGCAGGATCACATTCGTTTTAATAATCATTTGCGGCCTGAGCTAAGGGACCGACAGAAATTGATGAGTTATGCGCTGGATGTTTCATGCTCCAAAGGCGCGTCCAAGGTCGCCGGTCGAGTGTTGCCAGATGGTTTACAGATGCTTCAAGTTTTAGCAGCGATGCCACAGGGCGTGATAAGTCACTGGAAATCCAACTGTGAGATTTGCAGCTGCTTAATTTGTCGCCAGTTGTATGCTCCCCCGTTCCCCCGTCTGCTCAGCCAGCTGTGCACAATTTGACCAACTGACCAAAATCTGTTCGGGCTACCTCTTTGCCCATTGTTCGCGCTCAATCGCTGGGAAAACTGCCTTCTGGGATCGGGGGCGGGTGGCTGGGAACGTTGCCGGAACCAGCCGCTGGACGGCGTCAAAATCCATTAAGCATAGACCAATTGCCAATTAGGCAGCCAAGTATTAAGTTACACAAGCTCAGTCCGCACACCCCGAACAACCTCCCCCCCACCCCCACTACACACACACACACACACACACATCAAACTCCTTTCCAGCTTCAGCCACATCCAAACTAAAACTCCAATCGGCTTTGGCATCGTTGTCACTTTCGCTACTGTGCAAATCTGGCCAATTATTGTGCTGACAGTGGAGAAGGAGCATTTGTAGAGACTATGCGGGGGACAGCACAAGGCTAGCGGCGGTGAAGAGGGGAAGGGGAGGGGGAGTAAACACAGCACCATAGATGGTCAATTTTAATTAGCCGCCGGCGCGCACAGATCGCTCAGTTATTTCATCAATGACATTTAAAGCTTCATTAAAAGTCCTGCTAAAACGGGGCATGGCCATATTTGGGGCGCAGGGCCAGAGTTGTCACTCTCTGGCGCAGGGATCTCTAAGGCCGCATCGCATAAATTTCAATTGATTGGGAGGCTGCCCACTAACGAGCTTGGTGATGCACTCGTGAGTGCATCAAACTCACGCAGAGAGTAATCCTATAATCGTACAATCGTATATGCTCGTAATCGATTATAATCGATTAATAAACTACTCTAATCGATCGTTATAAAAACGAATTTATTCAATGGTATTCTTTAACGTTAGCGGTTTTTGTCTTTGAAACATTGAGAAATATATTCTCCAACTCGATTTATAAAGAAACTATCGAATGAGTTTTTGAAAAATCGCCAATTGCATTAACCGATTAATTAAGAACTAATTACATATCTAATATCTTGTATTTAAACCAACTCGAGGTATCGAACTATCGATATAATCGTTTGTTTTAAAAGACTCACAGACAAGACAACTCTTATGATAATATCGAATTATGAGTACGTGATATGTATTTGTTCTCCTTGTGGTATTTATCAGTATTGATTTTTTCGCTGCACTACTTGGCTTTGCGTCAACATCATACCGACCTCTATAACATCATACAATATTCTAGAAAATTTTGCAATCATTGTTAGCATTGAACGTCATTCAGATGATAACAATTCTGATTTACCACGAGTATGAGCCTCATAGTATGAGCTGATTGACTGCAATTTCTTATTGTTATTAAAAATTCTTATTAAATTCCATAACTAGCAGTAATTTATAGCTCACTGAGATGATATACTCGTGGAGGATAACATTTAATTACCGTCATGGAGTTAAGAAATTAAAGTCTCATTGCAACAAACCCGTTTATAGTTAGCTTGATTAGAAGATAACAAGTTTAATGCATTCAGAGAATATCCTCAGCAAAATCTGTGTCACGCACTCATCCTAAGGTAAGACTAGGCTGGATGATTGTAATTTCCCATTGAAATATTTGCAAGATGCATCACAAGTATAAACTCATTATTTTCCGAGATGTTATAGATAATATTTTATTTACTTCCCAGTTACTCAGCAGTCAGAAATCTTGAGTCACGCTTACACAAATGAGAACAAAGGTGCTGTACTACAGAAAAGCCCCTTATACTATTTACAACTTTGACTGATTTAAAAGATGTATTTCTTGGGGTGATTCACATTCTGCTGGGCACAATAAGAGGCAGAAGGTTGAGCCGCAGTCATTCAGGACCTTCCTACTATACAGATATGAACTTAGAGCATTATCCTGTATAAGCCTCATTATGCACTTCCACTGTACTTTATGGAACATATCCTATTTTATTTATGTAACCGATTACAATCTAATCAAATGTTTCTTCAAGAAAAAAACGAAAAAGTTGCAACCAAATGTGTTTCTCTTGCAAGGAGTCGTGTCACGCGCTCATCTCTAGCCACAAAAGATGCTGTCTGCCCACAATTTGTTGGCCACTATGACAAATTCAACAAAGCATCCTCTTAACCTCTCTCATCGTCCAGCCATGTACAGGCTCTCGCCCCCTGCTCCCTCCCCCCTGTTCATTATTCCTGATGCCATTAAAAATGCAAGTTGCTTGGCCAGTTCCAGTTGGTAGTTGGTAGTTGGTTGGTTGGTTGGTTGGTTGGTTGGTTGGTTTGTTGGTTTGTTGGCTTGTTGGTTTATTGGTAGTGGGTCTGTTGTTGTTGGGCTTTGTTTTGTTTGGTTGGGTCTGCTCCTTCGTTACGTTTTGCTCGCCTGTTTCGCTTTTACTTAACATTTTTAGCCTTTGCGCCGCTAATTGGCAGAAAATACCAAAAATGGCAGTGCATGACGACGATGACGACGACGACGACGATGCTGGGCGATGTCTATGGCGATGTTTCGCATTCGCACTCTAATGAGCGGCATGCCGTTTGTCTGGCCTATCAGTGGCAGCGCCCAAAAGGGTTATCGATCAACGATTACCGATAAGCGATTATCAACGCTTTCCCAACATTAATTGACAGCAACAGTCAAGGGGCCAGGAGCTTGTGTGTGGGCGTCCACCAAAAAGAAACACACCATTGAAACAATAACCACAAATAAACATAAATAATATTTATTTGCTTTTATCGACGCGTGGGCAGCCCTGGAAGCTTCAATTCTATATTTTTTTGGTTTGCGTGGGTGCTAGTTGAAATCCCTCATAGATTCGGTTCAGTTCGGTTGGGTTCGGGTTCGGGTGACTCCTTCTTTGTACGTTGCCAATCGCGCGGCGTGCATCTGAGATCTGAGCAGACGTGTTGCCATAATGCGCCAGCGACATGCAACCGCCAACATGCAACATGCAACAAACAGGCGATTGGCAACATTAATCAGTGCTGCCAACTCGTTTGTCTAGCCCAACAGCCATTGGAACTGTTTGTGCAGCTCACAAACATTTCACGAAACATTTCCTGCCCTTATGTATATCACACCAATAGTTTCAAGCATTTTACTATCTTATCTCAAACTTACACTAACTAAAATTAACTAAATGTCCAAAAATACTTCAAAAGTCAATCCCAACGGCCAATGAAAGAAACTACGATAAATAAATCAAGATTGTACATACTTGGTATACAAAATTGGGTCTTTTTAGTTAAGAAAGGAAAAGAAAATGTTAGAAGAATTGTATGGTAAGAAAAGGTATTTCACATGCAGGAAAAAATTATGCTTATTCCTATAAACATCGACTGGCTTGGTTGTCTGTATAAACACGTCCATTTCAGAGACTGTAAGACCTAAAGTCAGCAAATTTAGTATATAGGTGGTCAAATAACATACGTATATGCAGATTGATTTAAATTGGAAATATTTGTAGCCGCACTCCTGAAAATGGAATAAAAAAGATTGGATTTAACATAGAAAACGAGAGGTTCCCTAGAGCTTCGAAATGCACCCCTGTTTCCAATTCAGATTCTGGGCAAGTCATTACAAATTAAATTATGAACGGTTCTAAATTCCGAAAATCGATTGATTCCATATTTTAAAACCCTAGAGCTTCGAAATGCAGCCAATCTGATCTGTTCCCAATTCAGATTTCAGTCAAGATATTACGAATTGAAATTTTTAGCTGTTCTAAATTCCGAAAAACGATTGAAAACTTGAGGAAATGAAATGCAAGCTACTCGGAAATCGGAAATGGAAATTTGCTTAATATAGGCTTATATTTTGGCTATAAACAAGCTAAAATTCTCAAGCTAAATGCGCAGGATCGCGAATGTTGTTGCTGCTGTCCAATAAAACGAGCACCAAACAATTTAAATTTGAATTTAAATTAGCTGCTCTTGGCGGCTGCTGCCACATCTGCAATATGCGCCACAGCCCCGTTCCCCCTACCCCCTGCTGCTCCCTATTTCGGCCCAATAGCCATTGTTGATGCCCTCGAACGATATCGAAGGTCCAATCACGAGATGCGGCTGCGGCTGCGGCAGCGACCGCTGCTCCTCAGCTGCTCCCCAGCTGCAGCTTTTTAGTTTGCTTGCCCCGAGTTGAGGTTTAGTTGAAACGCTGCCAACTGCTTTTTTTGTTATATATATTTTTTATTATTTATTTTTTAGCATTTGAATGAAGCTTCTTTGTTTATTCTCTCACCCTTTTCCCGGCCGGCAGCGGGTTTGAACTTTTGCGCCAATTCTCCTTTTATATTAATTATATTTATTTGTCCTCTCTGTATCGCACTCACTCCTCTTTCTCTCTCTCTATCTCCTTGCAGGTATGTAAACTTTGGATCCCCCTGGGCAGCTAACCAGTGATAAACCCATTAGATGCTGTTGCAGCTGTGGGATCTGAGCTATAAGATCTGTGATTAATTAACGGAGGCTGCAACAGCAATAACAACAATTGATATGTGAATGCATACATCGATGTACGTAGTATATAGCCCATTGTTGTTGCCGCTGCCAACAATGGGCACACGCTTGTGGCACGGACACGGGGGCAACAACAACAACAACAACCACAACAACACTGACAGTTCCATTTAAATGTCAATCAGCAACACTTTGACATGGACATGGACGTGAACGTGAACGTGAACGTTCCGGACAGACATTGTGATTTGATTGTGACTGTGATGTGATTGGGGGAAGTGGTGAGGGGAGCCGAGGTGTGAGGGTTAAAGTGTGGGCGAGGGTGCGGAGGCGGGTAACACAACAATTGATTAAGCACAAGGGGACCCTTAATGAGCCCTACCTGGGTTGGTCTAAGACCTTTCCATATTTGTACAAAGAATCAAATTTATTGATATATATTTCAATATAGTATATAGATAGTTTCCTTCTAGACATATGTGCTAAGTACTTCCTGATTATATACATACATATGAAGCTTAACGAGATATTAAAGTATTGTTCTATACAAAGAATTTTACACGTAGATAAACATTATTTTGTCGTTCCTTATATATCTGTTGATGAAGTTCTATAACCAACCAAAGAATGAGGTAACGTGTTCGAATACCAGGCTATAAGGTATCCATTTTTGATCTTTTAGCTAAATACGTTAGTAGTGAGAGCTAACTCAAAAGGTTGATTTCAAATCTTTAATAGTATAACCTATGTCAAAAACGGTATAAGACCCTTTCTCCTCAAGTCTATGCCCAGTTTATAGGGTCCTGTCAGAGTTCTAGTGAGTTTCCTGTATGAGTGACTCCCCATTGGAATTGATCATTTCTTAACTCTTTTTTTTATTATAAATATAGATACTGCTCCAATCCATACTTACTACAGTCTGTGACCCACACCATTAGTAAAAGAGACAATCTTAATTTTTTAAAAGTGCAAAGAAATTTAAAAAAAGTTTTGTTTTCTGCTAGATTTTTGAGTAATTATCTCTTTTTTTAAATATACTTCAATTTTTTATTATTCAAACCACTTTCATTAATATACAAAGCAGAAGTACGCAGGGATCTAACACAGGATAAGAAAACATTAAGCTATCGCTATTGTGGGAAAACAAAAATGATGAAAAACGAAAATCTATCGATAATATCGATAACCATTAAACTATCGCCATTGTGGGAAAGCAAAAGTGATGCAAAATGAAAATCGATCGATAATATCGATATATAACTAGTTGAATGATTACACAGACGAACTACAATAGATAGATGCTGATCGGGAATATATACTTTCTCAAGTGATCTTAGCATAATCGAATTTCTCTCCCGCAATATCGAATGCCTTACTTTTTCTAAGATATTGATCTGTGAATAACAACCGATTAAGTATACTATATCAGCTTTGTATAGGATAAATATATGTACATGTTGTAGGCTCATTTAAATAAAGTCAACTTCATAAAACAATTTTGACAAATAAATTCATCAACACTTCCGTTGACAAGACAAAGCAGAAGCTGTTGCCAGAACAGGATGAGCGGGCGCTGAGGGAGGGGGCAGGCAGCAGAGGAGGTGGCTGCCTTGTTGCTGCTGCATGTTGCACAGTTGCAAATGTCGACACAAAAGTTTTACAACAGCAGCAACAACTGCAAACGCATTTGAATTTCAAATTTATTTTGTTCTTTTTTTTATACATTTAACGAGCTTTTGGTGAACAGGACTCGCCAGTGGAGTGGAGTGGAGTGGAGTGAAGTGGAGTTGAGTTGAGTGGTGCTGTGTGGAGTTTGCTGTGGATACAACTGAAGTGGACAACAGCAGCAGCAGCAGCAGCAGCCACTGGGCATTGTTTTGTGGCTGCTGTGGCGACAATGAAGTTGGCGCTGAAGTTGCAAGTTGGAGCTGAAGCTGGAACTTAAGCCGGGCTAGGCGACTTGTTCGGCTGCCATGTAGCCGCTCATCTGGCTGACAGCATTTGCAAAGCGATACATACTCAATGCAAAGCAAGAAAACCACTGAACCACCAAACCATCCGGCAGCAAACCACCACCAACCAAACAAACCACATGCACAAAACGGCTGCAGTTTCGCATGAATTTTGTGGTCGCATTGCGGTCATGTGTCGAGTCGAAGTCCAAAGTTAATTGAGCATGCAAAAGATCAGATTCCAGTTAATGTTAATGTTGCTGCTCTTGTTGTTGCTGCTGGTACAACAGCAACTGTTGCTGTTGTTATTCTTTCAACGCCTGCGCGCGCGCCCTTTGCCACAAGCAGCAGCAGAGCGGCTACAAATTTGCAAAGTCAACAGAATGAAAAGCAAATTTAGCATAGCTGCCAACACGTGACAGGCAGCCAACTTGACAAAAATAAATGCTAAAGCTCTGTTCACACTATCCCATATTAACGTGCAATATTGCGCCACATCTAACGTCAACGAAATGCTAAAGCTCTGTTGACACTATCCCATATTAACGTCAAGGAACTGCTAAAGCTCTGTTCACACTATCCCATATTAACGTGCAATATTGCGCCACTTCTAACGTCAAAGAAATGCTTAAGCTCTGTTCACACTATCCCATATTAACGTGCAATATTGCGCCACTTCTAACGTCACCAAATGTGGCCACGAAACATTTTCTGGCATCAACCATGAGACCCGTAATTTTGCGTTACACCTCCGTTTCCATTTCGCGTCACATTTCCATGTGATTTTCGAGCAGTACTGTAAAAGCGTGCCCAACTTCACATCACACTAAGAAAAACATTCGTCAAATTTATTGCGCCATAGACTGAATGCAAAGTAATATTGGCGGGCTATATTTTGAAAGTTGCAAGAAAATCATATAAGAAAACATTACACACAAATATTCGATAGTGTGAGCAGACGTTAAAGGAATATACAATAAATATATGACAGCAAAGAGAGACAGAGAGTAATGAAGAGAGGAAGATTGGGAAGAAGAATATGCACAAATTGTATTCAACAAAACTATATAGTATATAAGTATATTTTTTTAAACTCTTTTTAGAAAAAAACATTCAAGTATTTAAAATTAAATTGCAAATAATCTGTACAGTTTCAAAGCAAAAAAGTTAAAGTTTTAGCTTTATTTTATGCAAGTTTTGTATACTTTGATAAAATATATGGTATAAGATTGTAAGCAGAACTTACTATCTGATTGTACCAGTGTTATATTTTGGGAATATTGAAATGGATTCATTTATTCTATATATTATATCCATTTTTTATCAGCCAAATAGAATAGTTTATCCACAAATAGCTTGGTTTGTATAATTCTCATTATCAGACAATATATTCTTTAGGGAGTGATATTTCTAGAGCACATCTTAAGTAACGTGAAAAGTTGTGATATATGTCAGTATTCATACAGTAATATCTTGTACTTCTGTACTTGAATAATCTTAATTCTATCATAGATTATATTCTCTTTATATGCACTTATAGATTAGATTTGAAGTCGAGTGAAATTCAGTATTACTTAGTCTTTTCTGAGTATACGAAGCGTGTCTTCTTCAGATTAACTGTAGCTTGTGTTCTTTCAGACTATATTGAATATCCATGCTCAAGCTTATTATTTTTACTCCCTGTACCCATAAAATGGGTAAAAAGGGGGTATTGGATTTGTGCAAAAGTATGTAACAGGCAGAAGGAGACATCTCCGACCCTATAAAGTATATATATTCTTGATCAGTATCAAAAGAGATTTCGATTTGGCCATGTCCGTCTGTCTGTCCGTCTGTCCGTCTGTCCGTCCGTCCGTCTGTCCGTCTGTCTGTCCGTATGTATGAACGCAAGGATCTCAGCAACTATAAGAGCTAGAGACACCAAATTTGGAATGTAGGTTCGTGTATAGCGGGAGCAGGTCAAGTTTATTTTAGATTTGAGATATCTCCCCCGTTCCCCCGCTATTCGATAAAAACCGTTTAACAGTTACAATTTTCAAGATATAGCTTTAAGATTTGGCATGTCCAGTACTTTAGTCCCTCTTAATCTACTGTCCAAATTTCAAGTCGATCGGATAATAAACACCTAAGTTAATCACGAAAGAAGATTCAGTGCTGCAGCAAGGGGAAGAAGAAGCACAGTCACAACTTAAAATGCCTGGCTTGCGCTGTGGCTCGTGCGTGTGCGTATCTGTGTATGTATGTGTAAGTTAACGAAGATGCGATCGGAAATTTTTGACCTGGGTACAGGGAGTTTCGTAGTCGGGTATACTCGACTATAGCATTCTTACTTGTTATCATTAGGAAGTTCAAGTTGAAGTTAACTTTCAATAAATACCGAGTTTTTTTCCGCTCTGTTAAATTCTGAGAAAGTTGTAAGCATTTCAGGAATATCAGGTTGCTACAATGCATTTTGAGACATTTCCTATCATATTTTTATTTTATTAATTTTGGGCAGCACAAAAGTTTTTATTATGTGATTTCATGGTAACTTCAAATTTGAAACTAACATGCATAACAATAAAAAAACAGCTAAAACTGCTTGTAGTTTCTTTCTGCTGGCAAATCGAATCAAATGAACTGAGAAATTTGAATCTTAAACTGTAATCTGTAATCTCAGCGCTTGCAACACGAAACCCAAAATCCGAGAATTCTCAAGCTCAAAAAACTAAGCAAGCTATAAAAAAAGTAAACCAAGAATGCCGTAAACAAGAGTGCTTACTATAAGATACCCTGTCTAAGGAACTATGGAAGATACCTTATAGATTCTCATAAGCTAAAAATAAACAAATATTTTATTATCATTGATTAGTAACGAATCGCTATGATATGATATAATTTTGAATATATGAATGAAAGTTGAATATGTATTTAAATTCATTCGGCATACCGGATCAGAACTATATATATTCATACAAAATGTGATCTCCCTAGCCTCCTAAACTTCCTAGGACTCAGTATAGCAGTAGAGATGTTACTTCATAGAGACAATCATCTTCAAACTGTTACATGCCATACATGAAACCCTTTATAACATATGTACAGGGTATATTTATAGAAGAATCGAACTAAACCAGCTCGCCGGTCAAAAGGCCAATGTAGATGCTTAAGTATGGGGAGTGTGTGTACTTATATGATCATATAAAGTGCTCCAATACATAATCGTATTTATATGGCATCTGTTCCATGCGTGTAATCGTATTACTCGATATTTTGGCCCGTAGTAATATCAATATATGAAATGCTGCGATATGGATTAGAGTTCATTACTAATAATCAATAGCAATAGCAAACATTCGATTGAGTTTGGTGGTTCGGTGGTTCATGCTGATAGCAACTATCAGGAATGGCGCCGCCCCACACATAAGTTGCCCCAATTTTCGTTTCAGTTGAGTTGAGTTGAGTGGCAACGCGGCAACTTCCGCTTGCACAGGGGAAGAGCTCCATTCAAGTATCTAAAAGTATGGCAGATGTTCGGTTATGTTTTGTGCAGCTGTTGACCCACTCACTGATAGCCAAGAGTGGCTCTGCCAAGCCCAATCGAAACTCATATCAACAATCTCGTTCAGGCAAAAGACATGAACAGGCCAATAGAGCTGCAAAATATATCAACGCTGCCTGCAGCCCATAATACCGATCGATTTTACATTACAAAAATAAATGAAACTTTAAATTTTAAAAATTTTAAGTAATATTGAACGAAAAAAAAAAATTATGATCGTTGCAGTCGAAAGTTCTTCGTTTTCTTTTGCTTATTTGTGGGGACAGAAGTGAGCGTGGCAAAAATATTTCTTGCCAAAACTTTCAAAGAGGTCATCAGTAGTACTCATACCAAATTTAATGACTCTAGCTATACAGATCTGTGAGATATAGATTTCGCTCTTTTTCTGGGGAGAAAACGTTGGTGTATGGGAGATCTTAACACAACATAAACTGAGGATGTATACGAACATGTGTACCAAGTTGGGTTGCTCTAATTTCAAGGATGAGGAGACAATTCTGGATGCAGGATGAGCTGCCAATCTGTAATCTTCAGTGGTGGAGTGGTGTACTATAAAAGAAGCAGTCAATATGTATGGAACTGACATTACACATTGGTTCGAAGTACAATGTAATATTTCATTGCTGGTTTTGGCTCTTCAATTAAAACTGATTAACATAATGGTTTAAAGTCGTCACAAAGAGGCCTTCATAAAGTGTGTGTTGTGGTCTGTGTGTGTGTGTGAGTGTGTGACTTGTAATTTATGCAAATTTTGTGCGCGAGTGAAACAAGAGACGACAACGAACAGAACAGACCAATACGAAAACGCAAAGACACGCAAAAACATTGCCTTGAATTGCCACTAGAATTGTTTGTGGGGCAGGGGATAGGGATGAGCTGGTAGGTGGTGCTATGCTGATGACAGAAGCGCCCGCCGTCGACTTCATTTAGTAGTTTATGGTGACATAATTAAAATTTATATGACAATGCCGATTCGTTTACAACAATGGCAATGTGGCAATTATTAATCGTAATGATGCCAGGCAACGCCCGCATCCGCATCATCCAACAATCCCAACAGTCCCAACAGACCCATTAGACCCATTAGACCCATTAAGTCCAACATCACCCGAAGAGCAAGCAATACGGGAAAGAGTTCTGTCTGCTATAGCCACAAATATTTAATTACAACGATTCCGCAACGTCTAATCGATCACGGTCACGAGTTTTGTATATAGTCAGTCGGTCGAACCTATGAGTTCGCATTCCAGGGTATTCTTAAGCTAGTTCAGTATTAGATTTTGGGCGTGTGCCAACAAGTACGGTAACAAGTTCTGTTTGATACGACTATAACTTAATAGTTTCTACCTTTCGTTCACTGTTTTCCTATCTCTCCCTCCCCCTCAGTACCAAAAGTCTACCGGTAACAAATACTCAAATGGAATTTTGAACCCTATACTATAATTTAACGTCTTGCTCTTTTTCGCTCTCTTTCCCTCTATCAGTCGCACACTTTATCTCCCTTTTACACATCTATTGTACATACAATTTTAGACTTAATTACCCCGATTACAGATCGAAATAATCGATCATGCTTACGAGTATGTTCATCGGTCAGTCAAACCCCCTAAGTTTGACAGTCCACACTCCCTTTAGCTAGGCTCTCCCCATATTTTGAATCTTCTGTACTTATAACACACAACTGTATGGAACTGTGAGGCTTATCGACACTATGAACATATTGGAGGGGATGACAAGCTTTTATGCTTTATTATCTTATCGACAGTTAGGTGTATATAACTACATATTTACAAAAACTCTTTACTCTATGTACGGACGTACTTGTTTCTTGCTTTTATATAAAAAGTTTCTTTCTGTGGATGTAAGTATTTTCAGGATGTCAGCGTTGCCAGAAAGGCTTAAGAAATGATATCAACCTTGGTAGATGAGTTGTCCAAGTGAACGGGCCATTAAATAAACTCAAGAGCAAAGTTCCGGGTACGAACCCCAGACCAGGATACCTATAAATGATAGTATATAGCAGAGTTGTGACTACTTAAATCTTGAAATTCCAGAGAGTCTGACTATTTTGCTGCTCCTCCGCCGCACACACGTCTTCCATCGAGATGAATATACACTTAAGTGGCATCTCTCTGACGCCAGGCACTGAAACAGGTTCTTGAGAGGTTGTCTGAGCTCAACTTTTAACACCCAAGAGCATTTGAAGCGGTTGTGTGGAGCAACCCCAAAACCAAATAGGCGGCCAGTGACGCCTATCAATTTCTATGGAGCACGCCCCCGCTTTAGTTGACGTTGCCCCTTACCCCATGCTGTATGCCCCTTGCTGCTGCTGCTGCTGCCATGCAGCCCGCACAGTTGGCAATGCGTTACCTGCAGCGTCCAACTTGTGTGGCATGGTCATGTCAGCCAGCGGCATTGGTCGTTGAACGTTGCACGTTGAACGTTGCTCGTTGCGACGTCGCATCGGTCGGCCCTATGCCAATTCCTTTCAAATTTGAAACCAAACCCAAAAGCAAACCGAAACCCAAAACAAAACAAAGCCGCGGCTACGTTCAAGCCGTCGTTTCAATTCTTTTCAGTTCTGTTTATTTATGCGCACGTTTCCAGCCGTTCAACGTTTCATATCCTTTTGTAATTTACCTGCACGGTGTTTTGTTTACCTACACAAACACACACACGCACAAGCACACACACACACACGCACATACACACACTCGTTTAGCGGCATTTCTCAACGCTATTTGCTGTCCCCGATCTCGCGGTCCCTGCTCGGGCGCCCACTTAGCGGTCGGCTATTAACTGTCGATTGTCTCCAAGTCCGGCCGGGGCGGCTTGTGTTGGCATAAAAGGATAATAAAAATACCAAATTATGTTTAAATATGCCAAAGACTCGTTCTCTCTATCGACTCTATCTCGGCTATCCAGCTCTAACAACATCTTCAAGGGTCTAAGAACAAATGAAAATAGCAATAAAACAAATAGTGACGTTACCTTGCCAAGTAACCAAGGCGTGTTTTACGATTTTTACTATCATTGTCATATATATGTGCTGTACAACAACAACAACAACAATACTGAAGACTCCGCCCCAGTGCGTTTCTATAGCCCGTCAAACGATTTAATGCCATCATTAAGGTCCCAGCAATAATTTCGACACACACTTCATTTAGTCAACCATTTCTGTTTTCTGTGACCACTCAACAGTGACCAGCCACTGACCTAACCCACCTTTTGAGTGGTCCAACCCTTAGGTTAAACAAAGGTATTTAAACATCCCTGGTGTGGTGCAAATTCGACCTTGCCTCGAGTGTATGGGTACTTTCCATAATGATCATCAACAGGTATGCAATCCATTAGCCATATGTCTGTTTATATAGTAGCTCATTCTTAGAAAATGTCAGAAATAGTTCTTTAAAACATAGTTAATACATACCGATAATGTTTCTAAAGTAGCTTAAGGGGGAATTATGATTATGGAGATAATACAAATAAAAGTACTTGACTTGAATGTGAATACAAGTGAATAAATGCAACGGCAACTTACATAGTTTTTGGGGGGTAATAAAGTGAACATGGAGCACAAATGTGTGTTTATAAGAAATGTAGAAGAACAACCAGAATATAAGTTAAGATCATGTAAACTTTGAACAAACTATATCGAACTTAAATTCGTTGTCTTAATTCGCTTTGAACTTTGAAGTTCGAACTGCACAGCCCACGCTCTCACTTGCTTATGCAACACATCAAATGTTCATAGCCCCCACATCGCTCCCTTCCCCTCCCACTTCCCCTTCCCGGCCCCCTTGTCAGTGCCCTAGCAACCCAACCAATTGCACTACGACCGCAAGGGTTCAAACGAAGATGACGATCCATAATCATCGATCTTTCAAGCATTGTTGGCGGCAAACAACAAAAAACTAAAGCGACAGAGACACCAAACAACACAAGACACAAAAATTTAGTTGGTTAAACAATTTATGAGCGACAAGCAACAACAAAAATAAACAACAACAACAAAAGAGAGACCAACAACAATATGAGGCAAGCTGCGCCTGCGCGTTGCCAGCTTGGACAAATTTTGAGCGCTGAACTAAGCGCTTGACCTTGCCATCAATTTTCGTAATGGAAATGAAAATGGAAAATGGAAATGGAAAACGATGAAATTTGTTACAAGCCAACATTTTGGTTGCTGTTGTTGTTGTTGTTGTTGTTCTTTGTCAGCTACAAAGTACAAAAAATACGCGATAAGCTGAAAGCCCGCAATTTGTGCTACTTTGTTGCCTAACGAGTGTACGGCGCAACGGGGCAAGGGGCAAGGAGTAGGGGGCAGGGTATGAGGGGTCTGGGGCAGCAGCTGCAGCCAATTTGACGCTCGAGTGCATCGTAAGAGCAGCAGATATCTAGTGAAACTTCACTAGAACGAACGGTCTATACACTTACATATCTACATGCCAAAAATTGTTTATATCTCGTTAACAAATTTTCTTATAAGGAAGTCTGAAAATACTACCCTCAATTGGCAGTATCACCCTAGTCATTATTAGCTAGTGAAATTCCTTTTATATATACATTTATATTTCCTGAACTAGTGAAACTCCTCTACATTGATATTTCCTTAAAAGACCCTAAAAACTGTTTCCATAATGCAGTATTTTCAAAACTTTTAAGCATATTTTGTTTCTCTCTATTGAACCCGTTGTGTCTTTTACTTTCTGCAACATTTTGCGAAAGTAAAAACTTAAGTGTTCTCATTTTCACTTTTGACAGCATTTCGCGGATTAAAATCACTTGATATTGGGGTTTAATTATGAAAACCGGAATATTTAAGAAACCGGAAGAAGTTTTGATTATTTATTGTTTTATATTATCTATTACAAACTTTCTCTATATAACGAAACGTTTGTTATAGAGAAGTTGAACTGTATTTATATTTTGATCCACTTTTAATCAAAGCAGAGGCTCTGCAAGTCTTCACAGTCTGCAGTTTGTAGTTGTAATCTTATCAGCTGGCAGCTGGCAGCTCCAATTGGAGCGAGGCCGCAGCCACGTGGGCTGTGCTCAGGCGGCTTAAAAGCTGTTGGCTAAGCTGACAGCCACCAACTGCCAAACCAGCAACTCTCCAGCTGTCCCACTCTCCAACAGTCTCTCTTCGAATGCATTTCCTGTGCCCCGCCCGCTGCCGTTCATTGCAACGCATCAATTTCTCATTCCGTTGACCACATTAATGAGCCCATAAGTTATGACCCAAACTTGGTTATCTGGAGCGAGGTCGGTGCTACCGTTAAGCATATTCGAAATTCGGTCGAAATGCGTTGTGGGGTTCAACGGCAGCCAGTCAGGCAATGAGAACTGAACTCATGAGTAGGGGCTTTACTGGCTTTGGGCCTGTTCCCTAGCTCCCCCTCCTCGCCATAGTGCCACCAATTTCCTTGACTAGCTTTTTTTTATGTCAATTTCCACACTTCTTGACGGCGCCATTAACATCCATACAGACATACAAGTATGAGCATAAGTTGCTGACGTCGTTGTCTTGTCTTCATTTTGTATACCCTGTACCCATTAAAATGATGAAATGGGTATTATAAGCAGGCGGAAGACATTTTCAGTATTCTTAGGTCTATATTCATTGGGAAACTGTTGAAACTTACAACACTCAAATCAAGGTTATTTATTTTCCCCCTATTATACTTTCCCGAAGAATTTTTAAAATTAAATTTCAACCACATAATTACAGTTATAGCTCTAATTTTTTGCATACCTATGTCTTAGGTTTATATATTGATATACTACAAATTACATGATGATCCAAAAGTAAACACAAAAGCTGAAGCAGATGGAATCAGACTACTTTACAGCTGGATACAGGGTGTCTTACAGTCGCACTCTTGACCTCAACACGCTTATTTAATTTCATTTTTCGGCCAACTTAATGGACACATTATGTTAGCCGTTGTGATTGTTGTTGTTTTACCCAACTTGGCCGGAAACGCGTGCTGGACGCGCATTTGGCCAGCTCAAATGAAAACATCAAACCCCTCCCTAGAATAGGGAAAATATGTGAAGCCGAAATGTGAAAAATGCGCCAAATGCATGAAATATAAAGTTAATGAGCTCGCCAAAAACAAAAAGAGAAGAAAAACCCTTGGAGACATAGTAGTTTCGGAATACCATACTTATGGTAACTATGACTTCATATTTTGGGCGTGGGCCAAAAATCTTTTTATAGCCATGATGCGTTGACACCTTGACAACCCCCAACCCCCAACCCCCAACCCCCAACCCTAACCCCCAACCACACTGGCAACCCTGTCATCCACTTGAATGACTTAACCAAAATCCCATCAAATTATGCGCATACGGACTGCCTGTCTTGAATTTTAAGTTGGCCCCCCATCGAAAAAAAAAACAACAGAATTTATTGAATTACTGTACGAGACAAATTTTTGACAAATCTTTTCGGATTTATTGTCAAACTTGTTGTTTATTTTTTGTTCAACATTTTTAGGTCAGTTTGGCTATTGTATGCGCTGCAATGCTTGGAAATTACAAAATCTAAATGTATTTTTAAATTTGTTGGATTAAGATGAAGGTTATTCATGGTAAAGGAATGGTCTAATTCTCCTGATTTCATAACTTTGTCAAAAGTGAAACAATTTTCATGCGAATTAGATTTTTGATAATGGTTTTACTAGAGTGAACATCCGTACTTAACTGGATCCAATCTATTTAGGAACTTTTTCCTTAATCTTATACGGATAGAAATCGGTTTTCCTCCTTGAAGATATGCTCGAATAGTTTGCCCAGGCAATCTTTTTCAAGCCGAATATTCAATTGTTCTTTTGAATACGAAACATCCAAGAATTTAGATATGAAATGATTTGATCTTAATCGAAAAGCGGAACAGTTGTGATTATTTTATTCTTTTGGTTCAAATGACTAGTAAAAGTTATTTTCCGCAGTCAACTTTCTTCCCAATCCTGCCATTTCTACAACTCTATTAAAACTGAATTGCTTTGGACTTGGCTTACCTTTTATGGTGAATGTCTTCTATTGGATTTATATTTGTGTTATTGAAATTTATTCAAAGAAATTTCAAGGCAAGTCGTCTATGCCTGAACCTGTAGCGCAGAGTCTTTGACATTGATCACTTCGGGTGTCAATCGTCGTCCACATCCAAATCCACATCCACAATTACAATCACAATCACAATCACATTCACATCCACATTGAAATCCTCATTCACATTCACATTGTTTTCGCTGCTTTCATCGCTTTTGGGGTCATTGGCGTCGTCTTAATGCGCAAATTGAATTAGGCACTTGGAATTCAGAGGGGTCTGTTGTTGTTTTGGTTTTTGAGCTACACACTATTTGGTAATTTGAGTTTTGGTCAGTTTTGTTGCTTTCCAATTTGCCTACCCCTGCGCCGCCTCTGCCCCGTAGGACACCTACGCTGGGCTGGCAGGGGCAGAGGCAGCTGCAGGTAAACGACACCGCACATTGCCTATCGGCGCGTTCGATCTGACAAGTAACAAGCAGCCGCCAGGTAGGGGCCTAGATAACTTCATCTTGAGCCGGCTGCAAGGCTGTAAAGCGAGTCCTGCCAGCAGGAAGTGCTGCCTGCTGGTTGTGCCTCCTGCCATCCTGCTAGCCTGCCTGCCTGCAGGCTGCTCTTGTTTGTAGTGCTTGGAAACTCCAAGAAATCACGTGAGTTTCGCATTCAATGGAACTGTACATGGCAATGTAAATGGATATGGTAAATTGCCTGCTGTTTGATGTATTGCACAAGGATTCCACGATTCGCAATCCGAACGTGACTAATTCTTATTGGCCCGCGGCCACAATTAGAATGAGGCATTATTCATTGCAATTGCTAGTTAACTACAAGTGCACACACCCTGTCTCAGTTAAGTATTTTAAACTCAATTATAATGATATTATTTTACCTGGGCAAAAACCTTTTACTCTTCCTGGACTAGTTTTTTTTTGTGTTGATCCTAACCTTAAAATCTTATCAAAATAATCTTCTTAATTTAACTTCCTGATTTCTAACAATTTCCAACTCGCATAGCTTCTTCCGATTTCATCCGATTCGGGATGGTACATATGTATGTATATCGAGCAAGTACCCAAAATGTGTATTTTTGGAGTATGCCACATCAATCTAGATGACAAGTTTTAGTCATACAAGCTATGACCTTTAAACTGATTCGCCATTTTATTTATTCATTTCTGTAAATACAATTTTTTCGATTTTTTTTTTCGATAATTTAACATTTTGGGAGAAAATGTTGAAAAAATGAGTCTCAAAATTTCAACTTTAATCGATCAAAATAGGCGATCTCGACACTTCATAAATTGAGGGTATACATTAACATGTGTACCAAGTTTGGTTGCTCTAGCCTCAAGGGTGTGGAAAAAAATTGCGTTCATACGGACAGACGGACATTTCGCAAACCCAATATACTCTTTTTCCCTTCGGGAACAGAGTGTAATAAATAAATAATATAAAAATTAGCTTACACTATTACTAGAAGAAAATGAATAGGAAAATTATATTTACAATTTTTAGATTACTTAAAATATTCTGATCGGTAGATCACCGGGGAAGGACCTGATTGTTCATCTCCGTCGCCGTATGACTTGTTCAATTACCAAATATACATTATATAGACCACGTTTGTTTTAGCGTGATTCAATTTGTTTGCTGGCCAGGTGGCACCACAATCATATCTTTGTATATGACTAAGAATATACACATGACCTGTTAACACAGTCTGGAACCTGCGTCACCGGCAACAGGAAAAATAAAATAAATAACTTGTTGACTTTTGAAGATGCATTTGCCATTTGGTATTTCATATAAATGCGATATAAAGCGGAAGTTCCAGCCAAATTTAAATTCAATTTCGAAGGCACAGAGAAACGGTTCAATGGACCAAATTGCCAGAAGATAAGGAAGAAGACGTCAGCAATGGGGGCAACTTTGTCAGCATTTCTTGTTGTCTCCAATCCAAGCATAAATATTTATAATACCGAAAGGGGAAGGCGATGTTGTCGCAACAACAAGCAAACAAAGAGCACTAAACAGATGAAAATTATATGAAATTCTTGTGGCAAGTTGCGGGAGGCAACGCCTGTGACAGGGGTGGTGGCAGCCTCAGCAGACAAATGATAATAAATATTATAAAAGAGCATTGGGGACTCGCTTATATATATATATACACATATGTGGATGTGGAATGGGGACTCAGAGGGGCATGCTGCATCACTTGGCGCAATTCACTCTCGTGTCAGGAACAGGGAGAGGGCGACAAGTGTCGGGTGCCGGGTGCCGGGTGCCGGGTGCCGGGTGATGGGTGACGGGAGACGAGTGCTGTGTGCCGGGTGGCTGGCTGCAAACACTTGAAAACACTTGTGATAATGATGACTAATAAGGCATACAAACAAACCAGCAAAAACTCCAAAAAGAGTCAAAAAAAAAAGATGAAGTAATGCAGAAGAAGACAAAAAACAAACACAGCTGGGGACCAGGGTTGGTGGGGAACTTGAAAAGACAACAAACTTCTTCTGACAAAGATTCTAATAAAAGTAATAAAATCATTTTCTCTCTCAATCAGTTACTTGCCAAACTCGTTTAGAACTAGTCGATGATCGAACTGAATCGTGCGGGGGGCAATAAATCAAAGAAAAACCCAAAGATCATGGCACGCTCTAAACATTTTTAGACTATGCCCAAAAAACTCCAGTTAGCCTATCTATCAACCGAAACTGACGCAACTTTTTCCATACTCCTTACAGGAATGTAAAACATCTTCAATGGTTTGAATATCCTTTTCTATAACCTTTTGTTCAGTAAGTTGCAGCACAGTTAGAGTTTTGTTTAGAGAACAAGAAAGAGCTAATTCCGATAGCAGTTAAACAAGAAAACTGCTCCTGGATGATCTTGTGCTCGAAGGATCCTTCCCAATACCAATTTAAGTACCTATGAAACTGGGAAAGCTTGTACAACTATAAATAACATAAGGCTAGAACTCATTGGCAGCAAAAATATGAACTAACAGAGCTGAGCTCCTTTAAACTGGAGAATTTTTCCTCGGAGGGTGTTTTCCAATGACTTTACTCCTGTAAAATGGGAAGTTTGGCTAGAATTGCATTCTGAAGAATATGATGCCTTTTAGCACCATCTTCGACATGGGAAAAGACCTCCTTACACTGAGGTCCTCTCAAATCATTTTAGCATCGAGGGAGCTTAGGGAGAATTCAATTCGAGAGTATGTCTGGCCACATCACATCCTTAATTGCTTTCCTCTTTTGCATTCAATTCAATATTTGATTACGAATATAGTGAGTCAAGACCCAAAGCACTTGGCTACATGTCAAGCAATCAAATTTCTATGAAATCTTCAGCTGCGGGCTACCCGCTGGGAACTGAGAATCGAGAAGAGTTTAGAGTGGGTTAGCGGTTAGCGGGATGGGAGGGAGGGGGCGCCCTAGCTTTCACTTGATTGCCCTGACCAAAAGCCACTTGAAAGGGTTCTGGTTGGGGTTCTGGTTTTGGCTGAGGCAATTGAAACGACACGCGCGGCGCGTTTATGTGGCAATTAATGCTTAAATTTAATTAAATGCCTTCTAAGCTGGCACCATTGAGTGAGTGCATGTGAGTGCCTGAGTAACTGTGTAACTGAGTGTGTGAGTGAGTGCATTCATTCATAATGGCATCGGGGCACTTTCGAGCATCGGGAACGTCAAGCTCATAAGCATTTAATTGCATTCAAGTTGCAAGTGGAGCGACGTCCATTCATTTAATTCAAAACGATAATTGATTTGTGTGGCACACCCGACCATCTCTATTCGAAATCCAACCCCAAGGCCCATACTCTGGTTAGCCTAATACACCAACTAATTGATAAGCTAAGTGGCATAATATCAGCCCTAAACTGAATTCCATGCAATAAATTCCTTATATGTATGTATATCAAAAGCAAACTTCAGCTTCCAAACTTGAAATTCCAAGCGGGCTATGAGATCATTAAAACTGTTTTTATGGACTGCTCTACGTTGCAGCATCCTAAGATTTATGGCCCAGCGGCACTCTATGCCCAGATTTATGTTCTACGATGATTTTTCTTCTTGTTTGTCTTTCCCCTTTTTCAAAATTTGTTTTGTTGTCGTCAAGACTGGGTTTTTTTACGCTTTTTTCTACATTTCATTACGAAATCTCGCAAGTTGACATGAAACTGAACATGCTAAGTGAGCAACCAACTAGCCGCGACCCAAAAGACCCAACGAGCTGGCCAATAACAAGGTTTAGGCCAGGGTGCTCGGCAACTCGAGCGCTCTTTAGCTGAATCTCGGTGAGATTTACACAAACGTGACACGAGGGGACAATAAAAACTGAATGAGAATGCGGCCTGTTGAATGTTGCCAGAGTGTCAACATGTAATGGCCACACGACTTGGTGTGGGGAAAGGGAAGGGAAGCGTAGGGAAGGGAAGCCAACTGCACCGGGGGCATTTTAAATGCTCAAGTCCAGTCTTTTAGTGTCTGAATGAGGTCTAGTCCGTTGCTTTCAGTTCAGTGGGTGTGCATTAAGATATTTCAAAGATAATCGCTCAATGCAGTCATGATAATTGCTAAGTAGTTCCCGTGTTTGCATATCGGGAACTAGTTCTTAACATTGTAAAGAGATGCGACGATTCTAGACTCCTCTCCTTGGCTAAGCATTTGACCAACTTGTGGGGGAATATGTTAGGTTATCTTTAAATAGAGCTATAGCTTAGTTAGTTCTTATGGTTTACAGCAATGCATTAAAGAAGCTTTTCGGTTACTACCCAAGCTTAGCTATTACCACGAAAGTTATGTAGATTAACTTGAGAATCTTAAGTTCGAAAAAACAATAAAAGTCTCTAGTCTTTAGGTTACATAGATTCAACCAGGAACCATAATGGTTATAAGTAATATACGTAAAAATTAATATTTAAGCCTTATCTCTTGACTTTTTTTGGTAAAAAATAATGACTCCAAATAAGTAGGGTTCCTTTAAGTTATTAGATCTATATAATCAGTCCAAACACCAAGGATTCAAAACGTAATACTATTATATTAAATAGCTTCCCCAGGCTACTAAACTTCCTGTTCATTTTTCTTGAAATAAGATACTTAATGGTATACACTATTGAAACCTTTTTGCACTGTGGATTACTTAGGCAAAGAACTAGTTCGCAGCAGACGGAATGTAAATGCAACGGACTCCAAAGAGCTAAAAGTGTTCTCAGCAGACACTTAAAAACAACACGTAAAGAGACATCATAAAATAAAAGACCAGTGTTGGGCAACGTGCGGGCAAGTGTCAAATGAGAGGCGACAACAGCAAACGACTTGGACCTGCCCTCAACTTTGTTTGTTGTTGTTGCTGGTGCTGCTGGGGGCACTAAAAGTTGCAATGTGGCAATGTGGCAACGTGTAGGTGCCACACTTAATGGCGGCCATAAACCCAAAGCTGCCGCTGTCGCGACGCTGCCGCTGCCGCTGCCTCTGCCTCTGCTGTTTGAGGATAATGAAGTTGCATGTTAACACTGTGCAACGTGGGTGAAGCTTTTTGGCTGACTGCCTTCTCATTAGCAACATCTTTTCGTGCTGACGCGCCCATTTGCCAGTTGAAAGTCCCCAACTTAAACCCCAAACTTGTGCAACCAACACACACACACACACACCACAGACACACCACTGGCACACCACAGGCACAACAGCTGTCGACTGCGCTTTAAGGAGTCTTAAGTAATTACATTTTGGCAGCGACCAAGCCCCTATAATATAAATGGTGCATTGAACCGAAGTCTTTGTGGTACTTTTGGCTGCCTACGCCACCTATAAATCGATTTGATTGTCAGTACCAAAGACCCTACACAAAGGAAACTGACAGATCAATATCAATTTTATAGTATAGCTTGCCATTTTTGATGGAAACATTGACATTAAAAGTTACTGGTACATAATAACTACAACTTGACTAAGTTTCGAATATCCGAATCTATGGTTCAGGTACCGAACACCTTATCACTAGACAGTGTACCTACCACACATAATTATCACTTGGCAAGTTTTTAACAATCGTGGGTATGAACAAAGATTAAGGAACCTGTTCACACTATATCCTATATATGTACCTACAATATAATGCTAATCCTGAGACTCTCAAGTGTGACCACAAATTATTTCCGAACATCTTCCTTTGTAAAATGTTTCCCAATGAACTTACTCAGTGCCTTAAAACTTCAGTGTTGTAACACTTTTATCGCTGCTAACACTAAAAATTGTATTGTGCAATGGATTGAACGCAATTTAATATTTGCACGTAATATTTAGATAGTTGCGCGAGAAGATAAGATAGTGTGAACAGGCCTAATCAATATTATAATATAGTATGAACTTGTGTCAATTGTTAAGATCTCTGGTGAGATCTGGGAAGTCAATAAAAGATGTACTAACAATGAATGGTTTTATTGTTTCTTAAACTACATTATGAATATGAAAATAATGTCAATTTGATTGACCAGTTGTGTACTATTTTTGTTCCACTGTGTACCCGCCTGTTCCCCGCTCCACTCCGCCCTGTGGCAATTCATGCAATTAGTCTTTCATGCCTCACAATTCGCTTGCCTTCTGACTTTTAACCAACCGAACGACACCTGAGACCGAAGCTGACCACCGAACCACCGTACCACAGAGCCACCAAACCACTGACCGTCCGTCCAGTGAACCAAATGTATTTGAACCGCAGAGCATATTTCACCGTTACTTGATCAATTGATCGTTCGATCATAGATTCAGTGATCTCTTTGCGGTTCATGCCAATTGATCCTATTTGTACTTGCATTTATCAAGTACAACTATCAAGAAATATAAATAAAAGTAGGAAATTGTATAAAATGTATCTTTTGTATCTCTATTTGCAGCCTGCTGGTTGGTGCTCCATTGGATCGGAATAGACAGCCAAATACTAATGAATCGGGCGCCCTGTATATGTGCCCCATATCGACGAACTCCAGCGATTGTGTACAGGTTATAACCGATGGTCGACGATGTAAGTAGACCCATAGGTATTATCCATACTAGACTATTAGCTGTTAGCACTACGTTTTTAATTTAACTTAATTTTGTATTATGACAAAAATATATATACATATATAATTCATTAATCGCTGCCACGTTTTGTTTGTGTTCAACTTAAGTTAATCGAGCACACAGAACATTGGAAAATATACAGTTTTTTAGAACTAGAGCTAGAATATTAGGTATTATAAATATTGTAATTTAAGCTCGGTTAATAAACCCTTAACTCGCAAGGTGAAGGTTTCTATGTCAACTGGAAGAAAGTGCAAAGGTTAACTATAAACAATAATAAGAGGACGTGTCTAACCTAACTTCTCCCCAATTATAGGGAAGTTCTCATTGACTAACCCATTTGCTAAGATTGCGTGCAGTATTATGCTAGGCTTATTATTTTATAATCATATAGTGATAATTAGTCTCCTTTTTACTCCCTGTACCCATAAAATGGGTAAAAGGGGGTATTACATCTGTGCAAATGTATGTAACAGACAGAAGGAGACATCTCCGACCCTATAAAGTATATATATTCTTGATCAGTATCAAAAGAGATTTCGATTTGGCCATGTCCGTCTGTCTGTCCGTCTGTCCGTCTGTCCGTATGAACGCGTCGATCTCAGCAACTACAAGAGCTAGAGACACCAAATTTGAAATGTAGGTTCCTGTATAGCATACGCAGATCAAGTTTGTTTCATATTTCAGATATCTCCCCCGTTCCCCCGCAAATCGATTAAAACCGTTTTACAGTAACAATTTTCAAGATATAGCTTTAAGATTTGGCATGTACAATACTTTAGTCTCTCTTAATCTACTGTCCAAATTTCAAGTCGATCGGATAATAAACACGGAAGTTATTCACGAAAGAAGATTCAGTAATGCAGCGAGAGAGGGAAGAAGAAGCACAGCCACTTTTGCCGCCTGTGTGCGTGCGTCTTTGTGTATGTGTGTGTGTATGGGTGGACTTAGATGTGATTGGATGTTTTAGACCTGGGTACAGGGAGTTTCGTAGTCGGGTATGCTCGACTATAGCATTCGTACTTGTTTTTGTTAGTTTCCGTATGTATATAAACAATTGTCAATTGCTGCTGTGACTAAACTATTTAACACTTTATGTGTTAGTAATTTACTATAGTTATATGAACATACTCGTACATACCCATAGTATGTATTATTTTGATTGTATAAAACTACTAGCAAATATATAATTTAGTTATTTAAATGCCAACACACATATTTATTTATCAATTGTAATTTGATTTCCATTTTTTAATTTTACTTTTTTTCTTTTTTCGTTCTCTTCTTTGCGTAAATCCCCCCCAAAACAAAAATATATTTACATATATATACATATATATTTATATTCGGTGCGCATATGGAAAACTCATTTACCTTCCCCCACCCTTCCGACAAACCAATCAACCAACTAAAATCAAAATTATTGACCAACTATTTTCGACATTTTTAAATCGCCAAACCAAAAACTGAACTGAACAAAAATAAATCAAAAAAAAACAAAAAAAAAAAAATAAAAACGAATTTATCATTTAGCATCTGGCGGAGCTTATGAACCTAGTAAGTGGTATGGGTGCTTTATTTGTTGTTGTTTTGCCCACATATTAAAACAAAAAAACAAAAACATAAAAAAACACACTAATACACGATTTGAGCATTTCATTTGAATTGTTTAAAAACTTATTTTATGATTTGCATTTGCGCTTTAATTTCTCACAATTAACCACTGAAATGCAACCCATTCGATAAATACAAATATCAAGAACTCAATAAATTGGCTAATTTTACGCTAATCCCAGCACATGAAAGGCACACGATGTATACACACTCATAATCTGTACATAATTAAACAATAAATATCAATAAATGGATAATATGCAATATCGTACTTCTATACAAATGTACAGTCACGCACGCATGCCAAAAGCTGATCATTTGGCCGCCATTTTGTTAATGCATGCGCCGTTAAATGCAGTTAAACTTTAAGCACAAAACATATGTAAATAGACTACCTATTAATTAGCTAATAATATAATACATATGTACATATTTGTGGCATAAATTTACATACATATAGTAATTATGTAATCTATAATACCTATGTTTAACTAATTTACTATCTACTTATTACAGCTACTTACTACGAGTCAATACTATAATTTTGATCAGCATTTAGTTGACATCATATGAATGCTCAATCATTGTAATTAACTAGTTCACTGCATAAATTATCGCATAGCATGGGGAGAACGGAAAGAACTCGATCTGAGTTAGAAGTGAGGTTAAAAGCCTCTCTGGAATTTGTATTTGGCTTTAGGGCTTGTTTCGCTTGGCTCTGTGCTAGTAACTTGTTTGCTATTGACCTGTGCAATTTATAACAGACTTTCCAGTCCGACTAGCCAACTGAGAGCATCGTGTGACTTTGAATTCAGACACAATTCACGTAATACTCTGGCAAAAAGCAACAGAAGTTTGCATTCAAACAAAAACGAGGAGTTTTTTTTTTGTTGAATTCACTGAATAAAGAAATCGGTAATCTCAAATTATAAGCGTACCGAAGGCCCCACTTCTATCAAATTTTAAATATTTCGGGGCCATAGTGTTCATTATCATTCCCCAGGGTCTTATAAATTTAGCCTACAACAAAAAGAACTAGGTTATAAAAAAGGAATTTTAGCAACATTTTGTAAGCTAACAATGAAGTTCTTGGTTTTACTTTCGAGATAATAATTAGGAAAATAATTATTTTTGGGCTTTGTGTAGGATATAGCAGATTTGACAAACTTGTTTCAGCAAACTGACGTAATATTATATATGTATCTTTGTGAACTCAAAAGTCACGTTAAAAAGTTGGCGAAATGCTGAAATTTCAAAACCACATAAATTAAATTAGAAGTTAGAATTCCCCTTATATAACAGACTTCGCGACACCCTGTAGTCAGTTTTGAAATTCCCAAAATTAAAACTTGTTGCTACAAGCAGTTCAGAGGCAGTGCAACCAAGCAGTGCAATTTAAGTGGCGGCTGCGCTACTGCTTCCCTCTGCAGTGCGTGAATAGTTTATTGAATAGCTTCGGTGGTTATTATTCAATCGTTTTGAAATTTGTACAGCCGCTCAATAGTGGGTTGGGAATAGGAATATACATATATTCTTGAAAGTTGAAGTATAATTTTAGTACCCCCTCTTACCCATTTAATACATACAGGGTGTACAATTTAGATAGACTATACTTTGATTTCAGTTCTTTTCCTTTGCCTATTTGCGGGGGCGGGAGTCAGCGTTGTCTTATATGTATTTCAAGGCTAGTTTCTGTAATCCCGTTATCAAATTTGTTGTCACTCTAAAATTGTGTAGACTTTGTAGATATATTAAGTAAGATGCCTAACTGATAGATTGTTGTTGTTTGGAGAGTCTCTTTCTCTCGCTCTCCCACTCTCCCTGTCGCTCTTTCCTCTCTCTGTCGCTCGCTTGTGCCTTGCTTGATTTGCTAAACAGCTACTCATTAGTTTTATCATTTGATTTTTGTTGTCATCACATGTTGGGCATTTCCTCCGTCTCATGATCAAATTGCTTCGGCGAATTGACAGCTGCGTCAACATTGACGTCGCGACGCGTCGGCGTCGGCGTCGGCGTCTGCGCAGGCGCATCTGTTTTTTTTATTTATTATTATTTTGTTGGGGGGTAAAGGGAAATTATCTCTTCACATTGGCGACTTATTTAGCATTAATTAAGAATCACATGCTTAAAGAGATATGCAAATTCGCTTGATGCAACAGCTGTGAATTGCCGCCCCCCTCTCTCCCGGCGACTCTCCAGACTGCGCTGCTTTTTCAGTGTGCTGTTCGCATTCCAAACGTTGCGGACTTTTGTTGCTGTTATTGGTGTTGTTTATTTGTGGCCTTTGCTAATGGTAACGCGGCAATCAGAGCGTGTTGTTGGCACAGAAGACTGCCACTGCCACGGCGCCCAATGCTGCCACCAAGCCGCACACAACAGAACGTGACCAATTTCACAAAAGCTGAAAAACATACATAAACGAGAATAAGAAGAAGCACACAACCAAGGCATAAAAATAACTGCGGCAAAAACGCAAATTTGTGTGGCATGAAGAAATTCTTGCGAAGTTTTACGCGCGTCGTCTCAAATTGCTTAGGCACATACCCCAAATACCTATTAAGACGGCACACATACCCCCACGCTGCCCCAGGGACCCCATAGCCCCCACTGTCAATGTCAAAAACGCGCCGCAAAGTGCAAAGTTCATTGGGCCTGGGACAACAACGTACACACACACACACAGACACAGACACAACACCAACTGAAGCTGCAGCTGCAGCTGCGCTGTCCCGACGCGTGGGCCGCTGTCGCGTTTTGTCAGCTGCGCCTGCGCGTTGCGCGACTTTCACTTTGCGCGTTTTAAAACGCGTCAAACTTGTCAAAGCCGCCGCCAGAACTACCCACGCCCAGCGCCCCACAAAAAAAACAAAAACAAAATGCAGTTCGACATTCATAAATGTTAAACACTCACCTCTCACCCAAAGAAACTGCAATTACCGCGCTCTCCCTCTCTCTTTTGCCGCCTTGCGCTGCGGGCCAACTGTAATAAACATTTATCATATTTCAACACTTTGATGCTTTAAAATGCATTTTAAATCAATTTCGTTACGTCTCATACATACATGCACGCACACACTCGCTTCCTCTCTCCTCCTTTCGCGCTCTCTCTCTCTCTCTCTCTTATATTTGAGAGCTTGTGCGTGTGATGCTGTTAAGCCGCCTAAGCAGGCGCAAACAGCAAATACCGCGGCCCCAACTTAAACACAAGCGTCGCAGTCGCTGCAGCTGCATTCTATCAAAAGCCGACAGCAACAGCAACAGCGACAGCGACACGACGCGACGCGCCGCTACGCGACTTTGGCAGCGCTTTCCATTTTTGATGCCATGCATGCAAATTCTCACAAAGGGTACTCACATTTCTGGGTCAATCTGAGAGCTGTTGAAGAACCTGTTGGTGCTGCAAGCCTATCGATAGATAGAAAATCGATAGTCGTATGATTTCCCAAGAAACTTTTTTCATCCTTTTATACTTTGGATATTTAATAATACAAATATCGATATTATCGATAGTTTTATACTTAAAGTAATGAAATCCCATTTTCTTGCTTGAAATTAGAAAAACAGACAGGTTTTAATTTATGCAAACTTTCTTGTAATATCAAAAAGCACATCTAATTAAAACTGACGATGAGCAGCATCGATACTATGTAATGCCATAGAGAGTTATGTGAATAAAAGTAAAGTTCTAGAGGAGTAAAATCTTATTTTATTTTGTTGGCTTATTAATCTGGATCTTGAGTTCTTGAGTGTGTGCTTATAGGTAGATATAGAGCTTATTTAATTTCTTATTATGTATGTAGATATTGCATTTATTATTGGGTTCAGATTATGGTCTGGATCATAAGTAAAATTCATAAAAATTTGAATTTCACAGGAATACAATTCAAAACTTGTATTTTTGTTAAAATGCTCAACAATAATCGCTTGAATAGTTAACGTACTTTAAACTAACTAATTTTCGAAAAGTCTTCTGCACCAAACTAATTTTACATATGAATGATTATACTAAAAACAGGTTGAATTATCAAAAACATTAGTTTTGCTTGCATGAAAAGCTATTACTTCAGCAATAAATAAACTCAGAAAAGCTTAAATATGTGGAAATACTCATTTAATGTTTACTACATGACCACTCACAATTAGATCGAAGTTCATTACGTGGTATCTGCTTGTCCAGCAGTCGCATGCAAGGCGCTTTTATCTTCTTTCATGCTTCGTTTAATTGAGCATTTTCTTTGCACTTGTTGCGGCTGTTGTTGTTGTTGTTGCTGTTGCTGATTCTCCTGTTCCTGTTCCTGTTGTTTGTCTTGTGGCCCACATGTGCGCTGAGCAACGGACCAATACATGGTTCTATAAGTAGAGCGGTGGCGCCCCCCCAACTTCAGTTCCCCAGCACCCCAATTTCACATCTGCGCGACGGGTGCCTGAACACGCCTTCCTCTTGTTTCTCTTGGCATATACCCTTCCAGAGAGTACCATACTTTTGTCATCAATTGTGCAGTTCTCTCTCGGCATCCCGAGCTGATACTGTTCCTGCTGTTAGTAATGATGTTATTTAACATATGTTAGCTCTTAACAGTGCAAATTACTTTTAAGCTTCTGCTGCTCGCTGTAAATACTGTAAACTTGAGTTTAGCTTAGAATTGGTTTAAAATTTAAAATTTTCAGCTGTTTGTTTATGTAAATGAATTTATTGTTGTAATTTTTATATCTAATTGTACATATGAACACATAATTACATATTGTTTTTAATGCATATATCACTATTATTGTTGTTATTGATGTTGTTGTTGTTGTTGTTGATGTTGTAACTGATGCGACACACACACATACACACAGATACACCCGCACATGCATATAAACTCATAAGTTAAACACTTAGCTAACAAAATCCATTCCAATCACTCTTTCTCCTTGCTGGCGCCATCTGCAGCCTACGATGTAGATGATCTAATACCGCCATCTAGCGACGAAATCAAGGAAGGACAATGGATGGGCGTTACAGTGCGTTCCCAAGGACTGGGCGGCAAGGTAAGCCCTTCCCAATCCAATTGCATTCAGTCAATTCGACTCGACCTTATCATGAGCAATGTGTATCCTTACGGATCTAATATTCCATTTACCCACCAGGTCCTCGTCTGTGCTCATCGCTATGTGACCATTGTGAGGGAGAATCGCTATGGCCAGGGTCTGTGCTATGTGCTGACCAATGATCTGCAGTTCGACGAGGTCTACGAGCCATGCAAAGGACGATCCGTGCAAAGGTATATACAGAAAACTATAAATTGAACTAAGTATTAGTTATACCTATCCCAACGATGGGAGTAATATCCAAATAAATTCTTAGGAGTCTGACGACCTGAGTTATAAATACAAAAAAGAATTATACATAACTACAAGCCTTGCCGGCAATTATCATGTTTTTCATTTGAAGCAAAAGTGAATTTTTTGGGGAATAAATCAATTTGAAATGGTGAATTTGACATGGTCAGGTTTTGATTCACGGCTAGGGGGAATTACTGAAAAAGTGTCAAGGTGAAGTATGTATAAAGTATTTAAAAACTAGAGGGGAGTGGGAAACGAAACTCTTAACTCTCGGGAAACTCAACGGGGAAACTTGGGAACTAAGCGCGTGTCTAGCTTCAGTTTAAGCCAATTAGCATGCAGCGTGTGTGTTAGATTGAGAAATGGGAAATGGAAAAAGGAAAGGGAAAGGGAAAGAGAAAGGTAACCAAGTTATGAGGGGGTCTAGCTGGTCAGGTGTGACAGCGATGACGTCGTCGGTGCAGGAACCCATGTCATAAGGGCGAATTCTAATTTATTTAAATGTCAGCGTATGAAGCAGAGGTAGAGGCAGAGAAGTAGAAGTAGGAGTAGGAGGATGTTTACGGGCAAACAGGGTCGCACCGCACCCAAAACGCTAACCAAAAACAAAGAGCTAGTAGATGGTATGTGGTATGGTGGTATGTGTTATATAGGACGTGGTATATGCTAGATGACGTGGACGTGGACATGGACATGCAATTTTTCATTGCGCAGGCATCGCGTGTGCCACGTTCAAAAGACACCCCTCCGACCCGAACCGTCGAAACTCATCCTGAACCTAGGCTGACCCTGGACTCATTCATTAATGTCAACATCTCACGTTGTGTGTTTTAACATTGCAGACAACATGAGGACTATGGCTTCTGTCAGGTGGGCACGTCGGGTGCGCTGCTGGATGACAATACCATGGTGCTGGGCACTCCGGGACCATTCACCTGGCGTGGCGCCATCTTTGTAACTGAGATTGGCGGCGAGTATCTGGAGCGGGACAAGAACATGTACTACAGCGATCACTCGGATGCCAGCTCACCCGTCGATAAGTACAGTTACCTGGGCATGGCGGTCACCGGCGGTCGATACTTTGGTGAGCGCATGTCCTACGCCGCTGGCGCACCCCGCTCGAATGGTCACGGCCAGGTGGTGATCTTTGATAAGGCCAACACGAGTCCTATACCCGTGCGCATGATCATCGATGGGGAGCAGTTCGCGTCCAGCTTTGGCTACGAGCTGACCACAGCAGACATCAATGGGGACCAGAAACCGGACTTGATTGTCGCCGCGCCCGTTTACTTCTCCAAGACCGAGGGCGGTGCCGTTTATATCTACCAGAACGACAAGGATATGCTGCCAAAACGTCCCAGCCTGCGGCTGACGGGCGCCCTGGAGAGCCGTTTCGGTCTGGCGGTGGCCAACATTGGCGATCTCAACAAGGACAGCTGCGAGGATCTGGCTGTGGGTGCCCCCTACGAGGGCGATGGTGTCGTCTACATCTTCCTGGGCTCGCGTCAAGGCCTCAGTGAGAAGCCCTCTCAGCGCATCCAGGCCTCCGAGCTGGGCAGGAATCTGCCCCAACCCATACGCACATTTGGCACCTCGATAGCGGGCAACACGGATCTCGATGGCAACTCGTACGTGGACATAGTGGTAGGTGCACCACCCGCAGCGGTGGTGCTACTGGCACGAGCCATCATCAATATACAGACAACCTATCGGAGCAATGAGACGCGCAACATTGATCCCAATCGGTCGGGCTGCCGCATGGATGCCTTCACCAATCTGACTTGCTTCACGTTCGAGGCCTGCTGCAGCATTGATCCGCACGATCAGCTGAGCAAGGAGCTCAATCTGCAGTACACCGTCGAGGCGGAGACCTTTGAGCATCACAAGAAATTCTCCCGCGTCTTCTTCGACAGGGACAACAAGCGTAGCAATGTCGTCAGCCGCCTGGTCAAGGTCCGCGCCGATGGACGCGACGAGTGTCAATCAGTCACCGCCTACATCAAGGCCAACACTCGGGACATACAAACACCCATACGCTTCCGGTTGGATTACAAGCTCGAGGAGCCGGAACTGGCCGATTCACCGCTCACCCGGCTCAATCCCATTCTGGATCAGACGCAGGCCCACATCGAGTTCGAGGGCACATTCCAGAAGGACTGCGGCGATGATGATCTCTGCGAGAGCGATCTGCGACTCCATGCCGAACCGAATCTTACAGAAGAGGGTAAGTAATCGATTAATTGAACGTTAACCACTTGCTGGAACCAGTTGAACTGAACACCAGCATTCAAAGTTATGCAACAAATTCAGCCCATAAGTTTTTGGAACTGGCTTAGGGCAATAGCATCACTAGTTCATGTTTATGAACTAGATTACAGCCATAAAAGTGAATAAGACTTAAGTTCACAGAACTGGTTCAAAAGAACGCTACATGAATTCTTATCTAAGAACTACTTAATGTCAATAAACAGTTTATTTCCTTGAATTGTTTAACTGACTGGAACTAGTTCGGTTCTTTGAACTAGTTCAGTTCACTGAACTAGTTCACAATAATAAAAAACACAGCTTATTTAAATTGTCTAACACTCAACCCCTCATTTCCATCCCCTCTTGGCAGATGGTGAATACGCACTGATACTGGGCAACAAAACGGAACTAGAGGTCATGGTGAATGTGAGCAATCTGGCAGATTCGGCCTACGAGGCGCAGCTATTCATAGTGCATCAGAAGAGCGTCTCCTACATAGCGACCAAGAAACCGGTAAGTCTGCAGCCTGGAGTCAAGCTAGTCAGCTCGAATACTAAAGTTACGCTCTCCCTAGACGAACGCAACGTGCAACAGCTTCAACACAACGCTGGTGGCATGCAGCCTGGGCAATCCGATGCTACGGGGCACCACAACATTTGTGACCATACGCTTCGATCCGAACAGCCTGGAGGTGGAGGAGACGGAAATGGTGTTCCATATCTTTGCGAATACCACCTCAAAGTTGGTGGGCAAAGTGCTGCCCGAGCGTAAGCTGCCAGTGGCCGTGGTTAGGCGGGCTGAGCTGACGCTACGTGGCTGGGTTAATCCGGAACAGAGCTTCTATAGCGGCGCCTCCAAGCAGCAGGATTCGCCCATGGAGCTGGATGATGTGGGCTCACCGCTAATGCACACCTATTCGATCTTCAACGAAGGACCCTCAGCGGCGCCGAAAGTGCAGCTGGTCATCTACTTGCCGCTGATGCTTGAGAGCGGGCACACAGAGGAGCTGGAACATGGACACAAGGCTCAGTATCTGCAGTATCTGGAGGATAAGCCCAGCATTGAGACCGGCCAGGGCGAATGCACAGTCGCGCCCGAGTATATCAATCCCCTCAAGCTGACCTCCAAGGTGGCATCCAATTTGCGCAGCACCTCCTATCGAAACGCGCCCGCTGCCATGATGAAGTGGCCCACCAATCGCCAGCAGCAGCAGCTTAACAAAAGCCTCAGAATCAGCCAGAGCCAGAGCCAAAGCCAAACGCAGCACTGGAGCCAGGAGAAGTCTAGCGAGGATAATAGCCGAGCGAATCGCTTGCCCCGCAACACCTTGGAGCGCATTGTTCGGCCGGAGCGCTTTATGGACGGACGCGAGTTCAACGTCAAGGGCAAGAAACAGCAAATCGTGGAGCTCAATTGCGACAAGCTGACGGCGCACTGCATCAAAATTCAGTGCGAGTTCTATGCCATGCCAGCCAAAACGGAGGCCCAGGTGATCCTCAAAGCCCGTCTCTGGAACTCGACACTGGTCGCCGAATATCCCCGTGTCGATCTCGTGCGCATTATGTCCACGGCACACGTCAAGATACCACTTGACTTTGGTGTCGAGCAAATGGAGAATAATGATAATATTTTGGTATGTTTAGCACTTGAATAGTTAGCCGACCTCATTACGAACCGTAAACAGATCGAATTTGAATCACACTCTAGTTTTCCAATTAGAAAGACCTACTCACATTTCAATTTTCCTTTCACCAAGTTTGAATCGAAAGCGTTTACAAGTCAGTTGCTTCCATTTGAGCAGACCTAACTAATTACACCAGCTTTGATTCAATTCCTGCTTGAATCGATTTCAAACCGAACCCGAGTCCTCACGACTTTCTTCCGAAAACAGTTGCACTTGTGCAAAGCTCTGAATTCAATATCCTAGATACCCTGAACCAGACTCAAGCTGCTTCAAATTTGGAAATACATAATACGGTGAAAGTCCACAAACTTCATTCGGCACGGCTGTAAACCGCACTTCGAACCACTTCCCCCTGAACCAGTTAGCCACTCAAAGTCTGTGTGAACAGAGACTTAGAATGAATCTTGAACCGCCTATATACTCCCGGTTGATAGATTTAAAACAGAATAGGAGACAATTTCGTGAGAACGGTTCCTAAGAGATCGGTAAAGTAGCTTTACATGACTAGAGATCACAACTAATGTCCCTTTTATGGCTTTCAGGTGGAAACGCGGGCCTATCCGGAGCTGCTCGATCAACAGCGCGAAACATATACCCCGATGTGGATCATTATATTGGCGGTGATTGGGGGCCTAGTACTGCTGGCGGTGTTTACTTTCGCAATGTGGAAGTGTGGATTCTTCAAACGTCAGCGACCAACGGATCCAACGCTGAGCGGTAATCTGGAGAAGATGAACGAGGAGAAGCCCTTCCTTGGCACGAAGAGCAGCCATAATGTTTTCTAACAAGAGGGCACCATCGGCTGGGATCTGGTGCGCCGCATTGCGCCCAGAAGGAAGCGCAACAGGCTCAAGCGGCTGCTGCTCCACAACAATATCTCCACGCAACAATATCAGCAGCAGCAGCAGTACCAACAACAACAGACGTCATACACATGCAATTGGCTTCGCAACAACAACAACAGCAACAGCAATAATAATAATGGCGAAAGGGATGAGGATGAGGCTGATTTTGATGTGCTTTCATTGACGCCCCCACCGCCACCGCTGAGTGTGCTGAGCTGGGGCAGCGATGGCTACTACCAGGCCAGCGCCAACTGGTGGGGACACATGTGAATGCTGGAGCTAGAGCTGGAGCTAAAGCTGGAGCTGGAGCAGGAGCAGGAGCAGGAGCTGAACGCAGATACAGATTCTGGTTGTGGGACTTTCAATGTGCCATTATGTTTACTTTAGTTGTTCTCCGAGCTGGCAAAGTGTTTGGAATCCAATTGAGTTGCCACCAACCGTTTACTCTAAAGACTAGCTATACTTATGTAGGTTATGTGGGCTATGACCAAATGTCCTTTGTCATTCGTCATTTAATATTTGTGCCAGGATTCAAATCCTTGAGAACATAGCACGCACTCTTCATACTCAAATCAAATTAAACCCTTGAACTGATGTCTTTTCCAAATCGAACATAATTTCAAAACTTCACTTCATCAAAATCATCTATAGTTTTCCATATGCGTTTCATTAGGAAACTATCCATGGAGGACCTAGTATGATATTGCAAGCTAACAAATTTGATTTTGTGCTGTCGTACATCCCAGATCGAACACTTTTTAACTGGCACATATTTAGTTTTAAGTACCAAAATCAACTTGTAAATATTAAGAAACATTTAAAGTTTAGCTTAAGTTTAGGGGCTTCGAGTAATAATCCTAGTTTTCTAGGTAAAAGTTAATATTATGATTAATTGTAAGGCCTTGTTGTACTACGATTAGCTTCTAGGTTTTTTTTCACGGCGTAATATTTTAGAATATTCCTTGTATTCTCCAAATAAGATCAAAAAACCCCCAAGAAGATACAACTGTATCTGCGAAATATTTACATAGAACATGTTTTAATGTTTCTTGAACAATTTCATCTTATGATCCCATGAAATTCCATAAAATTCCTCCTTCGCTAGAACAGAGGACATCTCGTTCTTATCATGGAACACATCCGAATGTTGGGGTGTTATTATCACCTAGCATGTTGTGTTGCTGAAAACAATCCTCAACTATCTCAAATGAGATCGAAAAGGATCTGAGTGCGGATATCCCAGAATATGAATCGTATTATTCTGCGAGGGTATTCCGAAGCCTTTTACTGCTAACTAGGGCAGAGCAGCTCCTATGAAGGAGCTGTTCGTCTGTTCACAGTGGTGAAAGACCAGTAGACTCTTATAGGACTGACCTCCCTTGATCTACCACATGGCCTATTCGAAGAACCTATGAATTCCAAGTGATCTTCGTATTAAGGATGACTCCTAGATAACTAACTGCTTGGAAGAATTCAAAAATAGTTCATCTGTATGGATTGGTTTTGATTGGGTTCATTGATAGCTCTTTATCCTGGCCTGATAATAACATGAATATTGCATGCTGGCATATTTGAGCTATGAGAGGTAATTGTAGCTTTCAAGTCTACGGTCGTTGCACCTGAAATGTCATTAGAACTATCGATTTTCCAGTTACTACTATAGCACTGGATAGAAATTGTTTAAATCATGAGAGTGCGTGGTATGTAACACTTGAGCGTTTAAGGAGCCCCAAAATTGTACCATATTTGTTATTTATGTAATGCTTAAGTATATTTAACAATCGCAAAAATATATGTATGTTAAAGTGTTAAAGCGATAGATTCGGAATCATTCGACTTTGTAATACACAATACTAATCGTATATCGTAGAACTTCACTGCCACTAAAAAATGTAATAGAAATAATTTCTCGAAATGGAAACTCCAAATCAATGTTATAAACCTTTTTAGTGTATGGTCCTTTGATTTGTAAAAATACTACATATTGAACGAAAGTATTAACACATTTTTTATGCTTATACGACTACGAGTACATACTATACAAATATTTCTATCGGGATAGTACTTATCTCTACAATTACTGTCAAGAATTGTAAACTGCAGTGCAATCCTTCGATTCTATTTTTTTATCTTAAGCTCATCTTAAAAAATACATTTGTTCGTATTACCATAAGATCTTAAAAACTGTAGAAATTTTATATGATTAATAATGTGTCTTTTAAGTTTTAAGCTGTTGCATTCAATGGTATATTAGTTGTAAATAATATTAGTTTGGCTAGGTTCAAAGCAAATTAGTCTACTATCTATATATTGCTAGTTGTACATAGCTTTCATTATTTAATATAATATTATATTTTGTCTCTTTCCATATAAAATACATGAATTTTGTAACTAATGATTTGTTTGGTCATTTTTGTGGGTTCGTGGGGGGTGAAACCAATAAAGACAATGCGGATATCCTTTTCCTGAACAAGATGCATCGCTTGACACAAGTTTCGCAAGGATCCGCACGGACATAGTCGAGTTATAGCTACTTACATATTTGTGTACAAAAAGTCCTTGTAACTTGTGGCCTTGGAAAACTATTGTCCTTTGAATTTCACTTTCAGACTGGAAATCATAAGGACTATCTTTTGGCCAAAAATCACAAAAATAGCCCATTAAATGTTCAAGTTACAGGCGAGTTTCAGATTGTACGCCCTTTTTTGTCGTCGAAAATTGAGCTGGACATTTCCATCGAACAATTTAGTGCAGCTACTTTCTATGTATTTATGTTCGCCTGGTACTTAGCCCAGCATTTTTCGATGTCCCCTTGAAACACTTTTAGTGTTGCATACTCTCAGGCGGGATCCAGACTGTTAAATAAAAATAGCTGTAACTTGGCCATATCCTTGCAGATTTAGCAAGGACTAAAAATTTGCAAGGATATGGCCGAATTAGAGCTTATTTCTAATTGAATGTGCGCTTTTAAGTGGCGCCATCTATGGGTAGGTATGTCTCAGCCGCAAAGTATGCCAAAAATAGCTGTAAATTGGCCGTATCCTTGCAGATTTAGCCAGGACTCAAAATTTGCAAGGATATTGCCGAATTAGAGCTTATTTCTCATTGAATGTGCGCTTTTAAGTGGCGCCATCTATGGGTGGGTGTGTCTCAGCCGCAAAGAATGCTACACAAAATTTGTAGATTAATTTCTGTGTGCGCTCAAAAGTATGCACCACTCTCTGGCAGACGAAAAACGCAACAATATGGAAAATGATCGAACACCAAATACCCAGCACTAAACCCTGAAGCAGCATCCAAACAAAATAGACAATGTTTTTTTTTTTTATTATTTTTGTAACGTGTTTTATTTTAATTGCTATTCAACTTAAAATTCGCCATAAACTAAATTTTTGTTTCTTCACATATGTATTTAATTAACTATATATAAATACGCACACATTTTTGTGTTTAATGGAAGCATAACTGTTGCATCATTAACAAAATCCATAGTACATTTAAATGTAATTTTGAAACGAATTATCGTCAGTTTTTTGTCTTTTTCGTTGTTCTTTTTTTTGTGTTTTTTTTTTATTTATTTGTACATAGTTGATGTATTTAAATATAGGGATGTTTTGTTTGTGTAGATATTGTAATAATAGTTACATTATTTAAATTTAAAACAAAGAAAGTATATGTATAAAAAGAAACTGGCATTGATCGTTCGCATGACGAAAAAAAACTTGGTTTTGTTATCGATTATTATCGTTATCGTTTAGGTTAGGGGAAGACATCGGTTCAGTTTTGCGCGTATTAACTCAAAAAGCCACAGATTTGTTTCAAGTTTCAATTTGTTTGTTGTACAAAAAGGAAGAGCAAATTTCATTAACCAAAACTCGATCTTAAATAATTGCATAAAAAATAGAAAAATATATAAATTACATGTGTATATATATATATATACATATATATATGTACGTTTATGTGTAGCAGTAAATATATAAAAGATAGAATGTAAACGTAAACCTTTTCATTTAAATACATACCAATAAAAAATGTAAATATATGATATAGTTATTATAATAATAATAATAATAATAATGAAAATAATATAATAATAAATAATAAATATGCAGCTTGCACTTTCCTTTCCTTTCCTTTCGTTTCGTTTCGTTTCGTTTCCTTTCCTTACTTTTCTTTTTCTGTATATTTTTTTTGTATTTTTAAGCTTTCTTCTTTAATTCTTTCCTTCTACTTTGCATATAATAAAATTATTGTTAAGGCACTTTGAGAATTTGATTTACCCCCATTTTCAAGTTGTTTTCTAACTTATTTCTTTCATTTCTTGTTGTTATTGTTGTTGACATAAATAGTTTAAAAAACAAACAAAAAAAAAACAGTAATAAATAGGAAAAATTAATTAAATATTTGATTTAGTTTGTTGCAGTTTTTCACATTTGATTTGTAGTTTGTCTTGCGATTTCTTATATAAATTAATTGAACAAATTTGTAAATTGTATATATATATATATATGGTTGTGTGTGTCTTAGTGTGTGTGTGTGTGTGTATAAATTATATATATTTATATGTATATAAAAGATAACTAAGGCAATTGGTAAAAAATGTTTACAAAAAAAGGTAATAATTTAATTAATTAATTGTTTAATGCTTAAACCATTTCTCATGCAGATGCACGCTTAATAATAGTGATATTATTATTATTATCATTATAATTATTATTATTTATTATTAATTATTAATTATTATTATTTAACACTGTACTCAGTTTTTGTATTTGTTGTTGTTTCGTTTTTACAGCTCAGCTCTCTACGTACAAATGAATATAAGTATAAAAGAATAATCGACTTTTCGCACGTTTCTTTCCTTTCCTATCGCCTATCGCCTATCGCCTATCGCCTATCGATTGCTGCGGCGATATCGTTGATCGCCTACCGATTGCGCTCCACAATTTAAATAGTTTAAATAGTTTATTACATATTTAATGCGTATTATATAAGTATATAAATTATATAACTGCACCCGGAAGAAAAAATGTTGGTAAAATAAATTAAAAAAATATAATAATAAACAAAATTATCATAGTGTATTCGTATATATACATACATATATATATATATATATATATATGGCATGTATATACATAGTATATATAATAAAATTATCAATGGTCAAAATATATGTTTGTTTGTTTGTGTGTGTGTGTATGTCTGGTGTGTGTGTGTGTGTATGTGTGTGTGTGTGTGCGTGTTTGTTTCATAAATTATTAACAGTAAATTGTATGTATGAAAATAAATTATATTTCTCTTTTTAAAAATCAGCAGGAATTCAGAAAACAATCAAAAAATTTTATATGGAGAAAACAATACAATAATTTAGTTGGAATTTCAGAAAATATGGTTGTCTGTTGTTGTTGTTGTTTTTGTTATCAACTTTAGAGGTATATCATATCAAGTAACACATATCCATAAACATTCTGTAGCTTTTTATTGTTATCGTTATCGTTATCGCTAAACTTTATCAATTATATAAAATAATAATAAAAAAAAAACAATTCTCAATATATATGTACACAACATTCGTTTATTACATAAAATGTAGTAATAAATAAAAGTTTTTTCTTGTTCTTTCCTTCTTTGTTAGTTTTTTTTGTGTGGTTTTGGAAGACGCGCGACCAAATTCCAATTTTAGACGAGCTACTAAACTAATAATTTATAGTATATATAAATACTAAACAAAAGCGAGACAAAGTGCATTCTTGTTGGCTTATCGATAAGTTATCGATAAATGCAATAACATACAGACAATTTGAGTTGAAATTCACGCGCCCAACTTGCCATTTGAAATTGAGCAATTTGAAGGTTAGGTTATTATGTGGGAAAGTGAGGTTAGGGTTGAGCGTGTGTACAGTCCCATTAGTTGTTTACTTGTTTGTTTGTTTGTTTTGTGTCCTTTTAGTTAGTTCATGTCCATTTTTTTTTTTGCTTTTTAGCTATTTAGTTATGAAATATATAAATATATATAGTCGATTTATAAATAAAAGGGCTTTTAACTAGGTTTATGCACTTTGTGTGTATGCCATAAAAGATCCTTTTTCTTAACGAGTGTGGCAGGGATGTGGGAAGAGAGAGATAGAAAGATAAAGTGGAGATAATCAAAGTCAGGTGGAAGAGTTTTTGGGAAGTTTTAGGACAAAATGGAATTCTTTTGGGAAATGAAGTCTATGATGCTTTTTTCGTTGCCTTTTTTGTTGTTGAGATTTTGTCAATACTCGTAGTATTGTTGTTGCTGCTGGTTATTGATGGGGTGTGTGTGTGTGTGCGTGTGTGTGTGAGTGTTTGTGTGCATGTGATGTGTTAACATCCTGGCGCTCTAGAGTCCTAGATTTGAGTGCTGCTGATAGGTCTCCACGGCGGAGCTCAGTCGATTGAAGACGGGCAATCTGGGCGCCTCCTCGTGCTGCTGCTGCTGCTGCTGCTGCTGCTGCTGCTGCTGCTGCTGCTGATGCACCGGCGTGCTGATGCTCTTCTGGAGCAGCTGCTTGGCCTGGATGGCAGTGCTGCCATCAAAGATCTGCTGCTGTGTCGACGCAGACATTAGCGGCGGCGGCGGCGTATGGATGGGCGTATGTATGAGCGCATTGGGGCTGTCGGGCGGGGTGGCTGGCGCCAGGCCGCATGCGGACGATGTGGAGGATGCCGATGAGCAGTTGCCGTTATTGCCATTAACGGTAACAGTGGCATTGCCATTGGCATTGCTATTGTTATTGGGCATATTCAAATAGGCCGACGCATCGTGAAATGGAAAATTTGTCAATGAGTTTGTTGGGGAGAGCGACAGGGAGCCAGTGGGGGATTCACGATCGGAGCCAGTGCTCATGCTTAGCGGTGGACTTAGTGGCAAAAAGTATTGACTGTTGTTGTTATTATTGTTGTTAGTGTTATTAGTGTTGTTGTTGTTGTTGTTGTTGTTGCTGCTGGTCAGCTGTGTAGGCTTCTGAAACGTTTTGCCCTGTGCAGCTGCGGCGGCTGCTGCTGCTGCCTGTTGTTGTTGCTGCTGCTGCTGAGCACGCGCCTCGTCCGCATTATGCACAAAGTGACAGCGCGGTCCATAGGGACAGAAGCCGACGCTGTGAAAGGTGCGACAGTATTCGGTTTTATACTTGGGATGACGCTGCAAGTTGCGCAGCTCGTGATAGCCATGGGCGAACTGGCACTTCTCCCCGTACTTGCACTCGCCGGCCTCCTCGTAGGGACGGCAAAGTTCCGTCTTGTAGCTATTAACAGAAAGGGAGAGAGGAAAAATGTCAGTTGGGGCTGGTTGAGCAGGCAAAGCAAAGTAATGCAGCCCATTCACGTTGATCAATCTCTTCGCGCATGAGTGTTCTTGCGTGAGCTTCGTGAATGGGCCACATATGCAATTGGTGAGGGTGGCACAAAGCTCTCTCTTTGGTACATGTGTTATTTGTATACAGCTTGCCAATTGAGCAACATGAATTTGTACCTAAGCTTAAAAATGAGTCGAGGAGTCACGGAACAACCTACAAGCAAGATAGATTTTAAACAAATGTTAACGCTCACTCAAAAGGAACTCAAATGAGCGGTTATTTTCAAAATGGTGTGATATGTTATGAGCTTAATGGTTAATTGGCTGATGTCGCCGGCGTTGCCCGTGACATGTATTTAAAAATTAACATATCCTATTGCATTTAAGTCGCTCCCGGCAAGCTGAACTCCTTTTATTTCATTGTAATCCGTTATAAATCTGTGTCAAATTCATTTCGTCATGTCTGCAGCGATTTAAGCTGTAGCTTTAAATTTGAAAAATATATTTACATACATATGTATGTCCATATGTCTGTACATTAAAAATTAAAACCACAAACGCATCATTAAAATTTAAATGAATACTGCGATAACATCTTCATATATTAACTTTTTCATGCGCTGCTTTTCTGTTAATGCTTAAAGTTAATGATCATTCGAACAGAACTCACTTCATTTATGGTCTGTTATGTTACAGGGTTTCGAAGAACTTTGGAAGAAATGCATATATCTGGCTAGATCTGTCGCTTCTAAGATACAATCTTTCCTAATTTGGTTGCAATTCCCACAAACCTCCTATTTCTAATTTGTTGAAATTGAAAAATAATCAATTTTCTTTAGACAAATAATTCAGCATTTCACTTATTTGCTTTCATATGCATTATCGCAAAAATATAAACATCAAATTATCAAAAACAATAAACAAAACATTGCTTAATCACATTTGTTTGTTTGTTTAAACTATTCGTATATTATCTGTTCTATTTACTCTCAAAATAAACACAAGCTTTTGCTGGGAATTAACTGATTATCTGATTTTGTTACCAGTTTTTGCGGGTCTAGTGTGAAAAGTGTATTAAAAAAAGGGTTTATACTATCTACAACTAATTAAGCTTCTATAAAAATATAAATTCCTTTCATCCTTTTGAACGTAATCGTTTATCGCGATACTATCGATTGTGTTGGCAAAACTATCGAACTATAAATTCTATCGCGATTTAGTGCATGCGTCTACAACAGGATCATTTTAAAGAGTTGTGTCTCTTTGTATGCAGTTCGCTCATGCGCTCTCCCGCTTTGCGCTCTCTCTCTCTTTAGCTACGTTCTTCACTTACCGCGAGGTATTCATTGGCTGCTGCGGCGGCAGCGGCTCCGACTGTGTGCGCTCCAGCTTGCGATGCTGCAGATTCATGCTGCCCAGATTCTCAATGATGGTCTTCAGCGAGGCGACCGGCGGCTGTTGGTTCAAGTTCAGCTGATTCACCTGGTTCAGCAGCACGCTCACCTGCCGCTGTGCGGGCTGTGAGGTGGTGCGTGTGAGCGCACCATGTAAACGATGATGATGCAGCTGCTGCTGCTGGAGAAGAAGCTGCTGATGATCCTGCTCGTTTACGTGCTGCTGCTGCGACTCCATGTTGGCGTCCAGGATATGATCCGGTTGCTGCTGCTGCTGCTGCTGATGCAGATCACTAACCTGCAATAAGAGCCAAGCGAAAAATACAAAAATTAAAAACAATTAATTTGAGCTCGGCTTTCGCACAGCACACGTAAGCCCCCTCTCACTTTTTGCTGCTCTTCATCTACACCCGCCACCCCACCCTACCCTATGTAAACGGCCCACACATTTCGTAAAAGCAACAACAACAACAAAACACAAAAAGAGTGGCACAAAATTATGGCAAATGGCAAAAGTAGAAGAAGGCAAAGGAGATAGAGGAGCGCAGAGAGATAAAACAGAGACGCGCTCAAATGAGCACCAAGCACACACAAACACACACACACACACTCACATACATACATGCTACAAATACTTTTACTTTTAACTTGACCTATAAGTAAAGAGTAAAGAGCAAAAGCAAAAGGCGCTCACTCAGTTTGAGTAGCAGTTGTTGTTGTTGTTGCGTTTGTCTAGCCACTAGAGATGAGCGTTATTTTCCTGCAGTTACAACTGTGACTGATACATTCACCGATCAGTGCCGGTCACAGTGATCTACATGAGATCTTACGCGCTTATAACTGGGAAGTAGACGTCTAGAATCCCAGCCTAGACCCCTAAGAGCGAAAATGAGAAACTGTTTCCGGACCGATTCAATCTGGTCTTGAAACTTTTGGTACTGAGGACACCCAATGCAAGAATCGGTCAGACTCAATAGATGTACAATTGCTTCGTAGTGTAAAGATCAGTAAATGCCTTGGACCACCTCTTATAATAATAATAGATTCACACAAACTATAGTTCCGAGCCACATTGTTTTGTATTTCAATCTTATGTTAACAATACTTTTAAATAAAGTGCAAAAATGAAACATGCACGTTCAATAAGGATAGATTTTCCGAGCAAAAAGTATGTTTGCTTACTTTTTTGGCAGAAGCAACTTTAAAAATGAACAGATCTGTACGGAAAGAAGCTGATCTGGCAGCACTGATCAGCAATGTAACTGTGACTGCTAATATCTGGACTGTAGCTGTAACTGTGACTGAGATTGTAACTATAAACGTCAACGTCGACTGCACTACCGTGCAGTAGTTAGAAATTTGAGTTTTGGGCCGCCAGCAGTCGCTTGTAATGGTAATGATATTGCAAAAAATATAAAATACAAGAAAAAATGCCAAATGTTATTTTGTATATATGTATGTATGTAATTTTCCAGCCATTAAGCAATACAACAACTACAACCACAATGGCAATAATAGCAACAACAATAGCAACAAATTTAACAACACGCACACGGACATAGACAAAGGCGGCTGCGCTGCAAGCGTTCAAAGCTCTACACAGCTGCTCAATCCGGCATGCTCTACCTCCTGTTGCCCCCACTCCCTCCCTCCACCTACTTCTTCTTCTCTACACTGCACTCCAGCAGGCAGCCAGCCCACTCGAATCCGACTTTGCGTGTGTCGTCATCAGTTTCGGTTTTTTTTTATATATTATTATTGTTGTTGTTAATTTTCGTGCGATGCTGTAACACGTTATGCAACCAGCCAACCAACCAACACACATACACACACACACACATATATATATAAATACACCAAAAGAAACACGAGATATAGAGAAAGAGAGGTGCGGCGATGTGGTTGCCAACTAACAACAACAACAACAAGCAACAAGCAACAGCAATTACATATGTATAGAGCTCAAGTTCAAGCCAACAACACACAACGCCAAACAGGCCAAAAGCAAAGCAAACGAAACAGGCCGCAGACGAAGCTGAAGCTGAAGCTAAAGCCACCGTCGCGGTGAAATAAAATAAACTTTATTTTTGGGCCCAGCAGCCGTCGTAAGGCAAAAAAAAAAAGCAACAACAGCCAAAACGGGTTGGCAGTTAACACGCACTCGGAAAACACACACACACACACACATACAGAAATCAAAGAGTGGCTGATCAAGCGAGCGTTTAAAAGACGCGTGCGCGGCCGGCGGGCGTACGGCGCGCACAGCGTTGCCAGACTGCGCACCCACCAAACAACAGTTTGAGCTTTCAAACTGAGTCATTATCGTGAGAGCGCGACCCAAGCACTCCTTGAAACAGGCTCAAGTGGAGACTTGTGTCGTTTCGTTCAGCATAAGTTCAATTGGCCTATTCAAATGAATCAGTGAACTTATTCACAGTCACATTGTTCTCTAATCTGTTTTGTGCTTGAATACACACAAGCAAACTTCTCTCATTTCTAACGTAATGCCCATGTAAAGAAAATGAAGCAACATGTCAAAGCACTTTATTGCAAGTCCGTAAATTATATTATATAAATTATATCAGGCCATACATATGTACTTGTCAGGAACATAATTGTCTTAACTCTTCACAAGTAACCGAACAGCTAAAGAACTCAATAAACTAACTCAGCGTATCCCAAACATTTTTGGACGCGGCCCGTTATGATCTTTAAAAAAATTTTCGCGACCTATCTATTATACGAAATGGAAGCTGCCCTTATGCCATTAATTTTTACTGCGTTGGCCATCTTGTGATATTGTAGAGTTTGGTTTATCTGATGCAAAAATATACTATTTATACTGGCGACCCACACTTTGGGAAACGCTGAACTAACTGATTTACTTGCCGAGTCAAAAATGAACTGACTCAAAAACTTATTCAATTTTGAACTAAAAAACCACACGCTACCTCAGAGGGGGCAGCATTTGATCGATAGTGAAATTTGATGATGATTCATTTTGACAATTGTATCAGTTTAGTTGTTTATCGATAATTCTTAGTATAATTGGTGTATTTCTGTGTCAATAGTTATAAATTTTGTATTAATTTTACCGTATAATTTTCAATGATAAACAGACAGCATTATGTCCATCTGTTTTGTGCATCATTTATTGCTTCAGTTGTCATGTATCGCATATACATACATACATACATATGTACTATAACGGTGCCCATATTTGACTTTCATTCATCATTGAACGCTTCCAATTGAGTCCTCTTTTCTATGCACATTTTACACACACACAGATGTATGTACGTACTTATTGTAATTGCATTACTTTGCAGATAACTCCATTGTGTTGCCAGGCAAAAGAGCTCAGCTGATATGGCAACAGCCTGGCAACGCTGCCCAAGTCTGCGCAACAAGTTGGCAAACTTTGACGACTGTTATGACCAACTTACGGCATCATCGCTGCCGCTGTTAAGCTCTGCTTGCATAAAGTACCAACACACATACATACACGCAACAGTGTATGAGAGAGACAGAGGGGACAGAGCACTGCTAAGAGAGGCCACAACGCTCGAAACGTGTTCAAAAACAACTTCAAGTTGGCCGCGCATTCATCTCTGCTTGTGTGTGTGTGTGTGTGTGTGTGTGTGTGTACGAAAAGACAAGATAAACAGGAGTACCGAGTACATACATATACCCGTGTACCCTGTGCCCAATTCGGCAACAGCAGGCAGGCAGACAGCCAGCTTTGGGCTAGGGGTAGAGGCAGCCGGGAGCCAGGGAGCGTGCTCTGGCTGGGATCTCTTCGGGGGCTCAAGTCGCGCGCGCCGCCATACAAAGAAAAACAGACTAATAGATCAGAGCGCCGCTGCGACGTCGACTGAGGCCCCCTACTCTTTTATTATTGTAGTAGTTGTGGTTTTTTTGCTTTTGCTTTTTTTTGCGTTGCATGTATGAGTGTTATTATGTATGTACATATTTTATGGCTACGACTTTTGTTTTTGTATATTGTGTGTTAGTGTGTGTGTGATTGCGCGCACGCCGTTGGCGCTCTCTACATCTTTCATCTAGGTGAGAATTTCCCTTTCATTTGAAAATGAAAATAAGTTTACTTTTCTTTGCAGTCTGGCTTTTGCTTCCTCAGTTGCCCCCGACCGACCGACCAACCGATTGCTGTTGCCTGCTTCTTCTTTTACTATTTCTTCGTCAAGTTTGTTGTTGCTCTTCTTGTTATGGTTATTAGTTGCTGTCTGACATTGTTGTTGTTGCTTTAATGCTTGCACATTAAGCTCACTGTTTTGTTTCGAGTTTTTTTTGGCTCAAAGACCTTGCCTTTATTCTTCTTCTTATGTGTATATTGAGTTGTTGTTTAAAGTTCCGGTTCAAAAAAAAAACAATAGCACTCAATTGACATTTTATGAATTTTAAGCATAGTTTTACACATACACACACATACTTATGATTACATTATGTGTATGTGTCTATGAATTTATGTAAAATGTTAGGTAAGATTTTGTATTGTTGTTGTTTCTTGGCTTGGCTGTTGTTGTCTCGTAAACACGTTCACACACACACACACATGCATGCACAGCTCTCTGTGTGTGTGTGTGTGTGTGTGTGATGCTGAAGACTGCCTGGACTGACTAACTGGTTTATAAAGCCAACAACAACAGCAACAACGACGACGCAATAACCATAACCTCGATGAGCTAACACCAATACAAGCGCACGCGCACACACAAACGCAGCGCGGAGAGACATCAGTGAAACAACAAAAAGAGAGCGCGCGAGAGCGAGATAGCCAGAGACGAGTCGCTCTTTATTCTGCTCACACAGATCACAGCTTTCAACAGGTTGTGGGGGAGGAGGGGGCTGTTGCTTTTTTAATATGCGAATTGAAAATGAATACATAGTTATTATAGGTGTTATTTATAATGCTAAGTTAAAGCAGCAGCAACAATAACAACAACCTGCACGAACAGGTAACAAAAAATAACAAAGTTGGAAGGGGGAAATTGGCGCTATATACATACATACATATATACATATATACATACATATATACATATTTGGTTGGGGAATAACATTAGCAATTAGTTACGAATATATGTTTATCAAAACTGGAAGTTCAGCTACGAGCTACGAGCTACAAAATACAACAACAACAAAAACAACGTATCTCATTTATCGGCAAAAGATCTCAAATGTTGTAGTATAATTATCAAAATACATTAATTAATTCGATAAATATTGAAATACATATAATACTATATGAATTATCGTTGATCGTATCACAGCAATTGCTCATTAGGGAATAATTAAACGAAACAAATCGCATCAAAGTTAAATACAATCGATATTTATCGCTCCAATTAGTGTTCACCAAAGTTCTACGCTGTTCCTAAATTGAACGAATTGAACTGAACGATTAGTTCAATTTGTTCGTTTTTATTTTATTTATTGCATTAATCTAATTATTACATAGTTTATAATTTTTAATTTTTTAATCAGACAATTAAGATTGGGATTTACTATAAAAGAAAACAATTTTTATTCGATTTAAAATATTTATTTACTTATTTCTTGATTTGCTCTTTTATTGATTGTATGTTTTAAGATAGTTTAGCGATATATGGAACTTTGGAGTTCCTCTAATTGTTTTAAGGAAATTTGGTAGATGGTTCCAAGCACATACATACGAAGAATTGTCTCTCCGTTCGTTTTGTTCTTTTTCGTTTATTAAACAAAAGAATACTATAAGATATGCAGAGAGGCAGCTACTATATGCTATTATATAATGATCCGATTTGACTCAAATCTCACGGAACTAAATAAAGTACATATTGTGTTTGAAAACTCGCGATTGCTGAGTTTGTTTAAGATATCTGGTACGTTATTGACAAGGCTATATTGTCTAGACTCTAGAACAAAGAATATGTTTCCTATTTGAATATACCCTTGATGTGGTTTACCCGAAAACTTTAACATTTACAGTTATTTGCTTGAACCTTCAAAAAAAAAAAAAAATCGATGGCCTCACTGTTTTCATTGTTATAATATACGATTCTAGTTAAATCTGGTTAAGTATACAATTAAGAAGCAGAATAATGGAAAACTATTGGAACACAACTTCGTTCTAAAACGGGAACAGTACTCAGAAATGGGAGAAGGCCTGTTGATTTCAATTCCAATCAACAGTCAACTTTCCATGTTTTCCAATGAACTGAATTAACTCAAACTGGTTGGAAAAAACAATGAAAAAACAAAAACAACAAGCAGAGAAACACCAAGGGGCGAACGGAACCAACGAATTAGTTCTTTTCGTTCAGTTTAGTTCAATTGAACTTATTTTAAACGATTCAACTCAACTCTTTGTTTGTTCTACTGAGCAAGCCTCTACTGCCAGCCCCACTCCATTCCCTGCTCTCATCAGCATCCTCTCTCTTCCTTACACAACGCCAGACGAAGACTACAAAACAAAAAAAACTCTAAATATACAACCTTCCCTTCTTCCAGCAACATGCTCCCCCCAACCCCTTTCAACCTCCCCTATATCACTCACTCACGATACACACACGTCGATCGTTTTAATTGTCGCAAGGCAAATTTGACTTGGTAATTAACACATGGGGCGCCCAGTCGGACGACGACGACGCAGGCAGAGGCTGAGGCTGAGGCTGAGGCTGAGGCTGAGGCTGAAGCAGAGGCAGCAGCTTCAACGTTTTACAAGAGTTGTATGGAATCGCCCCGTACTTGGATCGATTGAACTAATCTTCGTACTGAACGTGAATATGTACCAAGTTCCTGATTATCGTTCATTTAAGTTATTTAGAGACTCATTAACGTTTATTTGAGTCGCATTATCGTCCATATAAGTTGAATCCCAAAATTCGTTCCTTTGATTTTGTTTCGGAATTTCGGAAAAAGATTCGGTTTAAAAGTTTTTCCTTTTTCTATTCGAACAAAACACTAAAATTTCGTTTGTTTTTTCAACATTTAACTTAAAAAATACATGAAATGTTCGTGTGAGGGGGAGCATTGGGATATAACAATATTGGTTTATAAATTGTATAAGTAAATTATACACATTGGGTCCTTTAAGAGTCGGGCCTTCATCAGGACACCGGCTGTGGATCCATAGATCATTCGGTTGGCGCCGTTTCAGCCGTCTTCCGTTGGAGCCTGTCTCTATAGCGACTGTTGTGTGGACTGTTAATCACTCGCAGATCATTGTAAATGGCCGAGTCTCTCATATATCTGGGGGCTTGAGCTATTCTACGGACTGTCTTGATCTGGTGATCATGTAACCATTATGTACAACCTAAGCTTGTTTTCGAGGCCATGGCAGCTACGTAACATCCAGTCCAGTAAAGCTCAGAGTCTAAACAGTAAAAACAAGTAAGATTCCATTGGGAAAAACGCGCCTGAAAAGTACACGGAAATGTTAATATGACAAAGATTTTGGGATTGGCATCAATTGGACCATTCTGGAACTAAACTGACTCAAGTGAAAGATTAGTTGGTCTAGTATAAGTTAAGCTAAGTGAATTGAACTAAATAACTATTACATGTTCATTCTCACCCTTTACTGCCGCATCCCTCTGCGAACAGCAGCAGATGCAGCAGTCGCTGCAGTCGCAGCCCCTAATACAACGCAAACAAACAAACATCAACAATAACAACTCACTCAACTGGTCAACTGTCGTCGACTGGAAATGTGGAATGAAATGGAATTGAGCATGGCAGGCTAGAGTGTGGAGGTGCAGGAGCAAAAGGGGCGAAAGGGGGGCGGCGGCGATAACAACGTTGCTCAATCGATTTGACAGTCGCGTCCGTCGCTTGTTCGTTCATTCGTCAAGTTGTTGTTGTTATTGTTATTATTATTATTGGTTACTGTTTCTAAGTCGTCTCCGGCTGCTGTCATCCCCAGTTGGCGAGTAATCAATGCACTCACTCATTCTCACGCACACAAACAAGCACGCTACTCAAATTATACTCAACGCGCTGATAAACTACGCGATGCGATGTGACGCGTGCAATGTACACTGCGCTTATATGCGTGTGTTTAGTGTTTAGTGTGAGTGCGGGTGCAGCAAAACAACAGGATAATTGATAGCGTCCACTTCCAAGGATGGTGTGTGCGTACAGGTATTCATAATACAAAATATATGGACTAGTCCGTAAAAATATATGAATTACTGTAACTTTTAATATTAGTCTTTCTTTGAGGTTAGGCTGATAAACTATTGAAATGCTATTTAATACTATAGACAGGTTTAAACAAGTAACACTGCTTTAGTCGAGTACGAAACGCCCTGTACCCAGGTCCAAAACTTCCAAACACATCTACGTCCACTTACACATACAGTTGAATAGCTTCCCTGTTTATTATTCGATCGACTTGAAATTTGGACGGTAGTTTGAGAAAGACCCAAGTATGATACATACCAAATCCCAGGACCTTACCTTAAAAATTGTGGATGGTTAACGTTTTTCTCAAATTGCGGGGGTGTGGGGAGGAATATCTCGGACCCAAAGTAAACTTGGTGTTAATTTTTTATGGGTACAGGGATTAAACATTTTATAGGATTAGAAAATATAAGTTTAAATGTCACATCCGCAAAGCAGAAGTAGCCCATCTATGTTTGTATGTAAATATGAGAGAGCAACATGTCAGTAACTGTAAGTATTGTAAATACATGTACATGTACATACATATGTATGTATGTATGCATGTACATGTGTGCATTTCGCAATTTTTCGCTCAATGACGTCCCCAACAATTGTCGTTAAGTTTCAACGAAAACAACTACAACAACAATCAATATCAAAAGAAAAACCCAAGCTAAAATCGAGAAATACACAAAAAAAACCAGCTAATCAACAGGCCGACAAGCAAGCAGAGGCAACAACAGCAACAACAACAACAAGAAATCGCCACGTTATAATTTACATAATGTTGCCAAAGGCTTGGACGCAACTCAACTTAACGCAACAAGTAGTCAGAAACGATGGCAGAAAGGGAGAGAGGGAGCGAGGGAGCGAGGGGGGTGTGTTTAGGTAGGGCGACCAACTTGGCCCATCCATCGATTGAGGTCTAGGTCGATTTGAGCATTTCACATTTTCGTGTCGTTTTCATTGTTCGTCCGCTGTTAATATTTGGTAAGCGCACACACACACACACATGCACGCACACTCGCCGTCAAGCAACAGCAGCAGCCAAAGAGAGACAGACAGAGCGAGTGAGAGCGCAGTGGTAGAGAGTTTGCGCATGCGCAAGCGAGACACAAAACGTTGACGCAATGACGCGAAGAAGCGTCGACGCATGCGCCGCTGCTAGCGTCGCGTCGCACCGCGCCGTGCCAGTTCGTTTCATTGCCAATTGTTGACGTTGACGTCGACGTCGACGTCGCAACTTGACTTGGCTTCCTCTTTCCATGTCGTTGCTCGAACCGGCTCCACACACAATACATAATAATAATAACACAATACAATAAAAGAAAACTTCACAAACATTAAGCAGCAGCAACAACAACAACAACTTGGCCTTGCTAAATTCGGAGCACAACAACCATAAAAAAAACAAGCAAGCGAAAAAGCAAAAACAAAAAAACCAAATCCGCCACAAAGTCGAAGGGTTTCCATATAATAAATTAAATATATTATACGCTTGCTGTAGTTGTTGTTGCTGTCTACCTGCTTATGCTGCTTCTTCTGCGCTGCTGCGCTGCTTACATCGCTGTCGCAATGCACTGCGCGCTGTTGTTGTTGCTGCTGCCTGCGCTGCGTTTGCGCAGTTTTCGCACAAGGCAAAGAAAAAAAAAACAATTTTGCAATTGTTGTTTCGTTTCGTTTTGGTTAAGTAAACCACCAAAAAAAAAACAAAGACAATTAAACTCTGGAAGGCTAAATCAAGCTCGCGCTGTTGTTGTTGCTGGCGCTTGCTCTCTCTCTCTCTGCGCACGCATACACAAATAGAAATGTTATGCAATCGATTGCAGTTTCCGAGTTGAAGTTAAAAGTTGTAATCGAAATTGCAAGTTGCGTGAGTGTGAGTGCAAGTGTGAGTGAGTGGGAAAGCAAGGAAGAAAATAAAAAAAGAGAACGCAAAATGAGGGCAGATTATATTGGAAGTGTGTGTAAATGTATGTATGAGGAAATGTCAATATACAAACGTATATGCATACATGAATGCGTGAGTTTGCACACATACACAAATGTATATATGAATGTGTGAGTGAGTTTGCATGTATTTATGCATGTGGGTTAGTTGCATTCCAAATGGGATGCAAATTTGAAATTGTATCGATTATATGTATGTATATCTCGCGTAGATACGATTTTCGATATACATATTTTATGTCAGCTGCGACGGCGCGCATTTGCAATAGCGAACAATCGAATTGAATCAATAACCTCCCCACAAGACGTGGCAAAGCTTCCATGCGCCACTAATCGATAGTTTCGATAAAGCTATCGGGAAATTAATTAAGTTTAAATAAAGGAAAAAACAAGAAAGTGCCGAAGATAGATATACAAAAGTTCTCTTTATACAAAAACTCAACTTTCGACCCATTTTCCTAGTACAGGGCTACAATTTTCATCAAATTGAACCAAAATATGAAAAGTATTATATAGTAAAACACATTTCATAACCAAATTTGGTTTTAATAAGGAAATTTGATAATTTGGTTAAATAATCATTTTAGTTTTTGTTAAATAAACCCGAAATTAATTACAAGATAAAGTAATCTAAATAAATTCATGATATTTGGTCACATGGGAAAACTTTGGATTTAGTTCAGAAAACACGTTTTGGGAAAATAATAGTATTGTATGCAAAGCTTTAAAGTTATTATGTATCATGAAGATAAGGTTATCGTTTTAAGGTCAAATGCAGCTAAAAAGTGAACACAAGTTGAGTTTTTAAAAGCGAATACCCGTTTATCATATTAAACGTATATCAAATGATTTAAAAACCCATTTGTGGCTGTTTTCGCGCTTTTTATCTGTCTCTATATAAAGATCTATTCGTGGGATCACGAGTCTACTCAAGATATGACATTTATTGTTGATATTTTCTTAATTAGCACACCCCCACACCAGAAATCTAAGCTGATAAAGTGGAAAACATCTTGACAAACTGATAAGCTCTGTCCGACTTATGTACATATGTACAAATGTTTTCTACAGATTTTCTTTATTCCCCTCGATCTCGTTAAATAAATCTTTTCCAAGTGAATTCATTTATAGATCAAACAGTTAAAAACTGTATAGAGAAAATCAAAATTGGCCTGTAATCATTTATAGAATTGACATTAACATGGGTCAGCTTATGTTCTGACTTAACCACGTCGGTTCGATAGTATCGATAGTGCAAATAGCTTGGCTAGTGCCTCAAAAATAAAGTTATCGATACTACTGATAATAACTTAAATAAAGGGGAGTCTTACTGGAAGAGAATTATGGGAGACACTTCGGACTATTATGACATCGATAATCGATATCGATAAGATTAAATATTTAAAGTAAAGCTCACTAGAAGAGAGACAGAGGCGACCTGAGAGAGGTCTTAAGTGCCAGCGATATTATTGATTGTGTTATCGATTAGCAACTGTTATCGGTTCTGAATGGTAATCGATAGTCATGCATATGCATATCGATTTAAAAGCCGTGACTTTGAACGTTTGTTTATATGTACATGCATACATATGTATGTATGTATGTATGTATGTATGTATGTATGTATGTATGTATGTACATAAGTATGTACATAAGTATGTACATATGTATGTATGTCCTTGTTTTCAGTTGGAATTCAATCCCCCCCCCCCCACACACACACACACACACACACACACCCTTCTGTGAAATGTCGATGCTAGCGCTGTCGTTGGTCGTTGGCTATCAGTGCTCAGGCGGGGTGTCAAGCCTTATCGGGGTCTCACTCTGTGCGTGCTTACATAAATACATATGTACATATGTATGTGTACGTGCATTAGTATATGTACATACATACATAGTTCAGTGCGTTGCTTTCAAATTTACGACATCATCATAATTGTTATCGTCATCAACAATCGTCATCGACTGTCGCTCACCGTGTCACCTTTGTATAGAGGCATTATTGTGCTCATTTGATTTGCAGTAGCGCTAAGCTTTGGCTGTCATTACCACATCCTTCACTCATTCACTTTCCTCTACTTCTCTCTCGTTCCCGCTCTCTCTCTTTCCCCCTTTCACTTCCTTGCCTCTTCAGCCACCATGTGTGCCAGACAAAAACCACTTGTTGGCTTTTGTTGTTTTCTGTTACTCTGCTCTATATCAAAGTTCTTAGCGCTTATCAGCAAGCAACAACAACAACCACACGTTTGTGTGTGTGTATGTATGTATATATACATACGTGCGGCACATGGCAGCTCAGGGCACACACACCTACATATGAACATGCACACGTACAGGGTGCACTCAATCTCAGTTGGGCTGCCTACGCTCTCGCTCCCTCCCTCTTACGCTCAATCTGACCATCTCTCTCACGCGTTTACTACACGTGAAGAGACATAAGAAAAACTATAAAAGCAAAATAGTATGCATTTCGAGAAGAGGAAGAATAAAAAGAATAACAATAACAAAATGGAAAAAAAACATGTGCACATGTTGCTGTTGTTGACAAGTCGGTATCAATCTACCTCGCTCATTGTCTCTCTCTCTCTCTACCCCGCTCATCCCTCACCAACACCCTTACTGTCAATCTTTATCTGCTATCTGCCAACTCCGAGACCCCTTGCTGACACTTTTTGTTTAACACACACACATATAAGCGTATATCTACAAAACAAACACACACACAAGCATACATCTGTAAGTGTGTCTTTATGTGTATATGTGTGTGTATGATTTAATTCGATAAGAATACTTATTATTGGGTTAGTTAGTTCATATAATAATCTTTTTTTCCTTTATTTTTTTGCCGTTGTTGTTGCTGGACGCGCGATAAGCAAAACTGAGCAAAGAAGAAGCAGCAGCAAGTAGAAAATACAAGAGAAAGGGCATGGCAAAGAAACAACAAGATCAACGTATGTACATACATACATACAAATGTATGTACATATGTATGTTTGAAGCAACAGTTAACGAGGCTTATCTTTAGCCAAAGGACGATAAAATGTAGAAGATAGAAGATAAAAGAGAAAAGATGACAGTCCAAATATAGCAAGTAGATAAGGTTAGACGTTGGGTAAAAGAGGAGCATCAGGGTAGCTAGGAGGGATATTGGTAGTTTGTATGTATGTACATACATACATATGTACATATGTATATCGTTAGTTAAGAATATATGATACGATTCAAGGCACAAAACTTTTCCTCTGATTGAACTATGGGATCTATGTGGACCGAATTTGATCAAATTATAGGAAACTAAATGAAGTATAATAAACCTCTCACAAAAAAGTTGTGCATACAAAAACTTATGTTTCACCCGATCCTATGGCAGCTATTATTATTATTCTCTTATTATTCTTTTTTCTTATTATATTCCATTTGTCACTGGCCTTTTCCAGTTATGTTTTTGGAAATATCTTTAAGTTAATATTGGAGAAATATAGTTTTTTGTTTGTGAGTTTGGTGACGACATCTTCATAAACAAAAAAGTTTTTCATACAAAAACATACATAGTTGTCGACCGATCATTCCTATGGCAGCTATATGTTATAGTGGTCCGATCCGGCCGGTTCCGACATATGTACTGCCTGCAGTAAAACTGAGAGGCTAGTTGGCATAGAAACACGGATATCGCTATATCGACTCGACTATTGATGCTGATTGAGAATATATATACTTTGTTGGGTCGGAAACGTCTCCTTCAGTCCATTACACACTTCGAGACAAAATTATAAAATCCTCTGCTACTGTATAATAAAATAAAGAACTAAGCTAAAGTTAAAGGACGTTTTGAATACAATAAAGCACTAAAGACATAAAAGTTCAAATTGCTTGTTATCGATAGTATCGACATCAATTGATCAGTTTGTGTGTGGGGTGGGGGGGGGACGAAAGTAAACAGCGTCATTTATGCATTATCAGCAGCTGCATGCAGTCGCACACACACGCACATACACACACACACACACAAGCTGACCGCCTTCGTAGTTGTTGTTTTTCATTTACTTTTTGACGAAGTTTCTTCCTGTGTGTGTGTGTGTGTGTGTGTGTTGGTGTTGATCGCTCCCTCTTCCCACCAGCTCCTTACTTAAGCGTTGTTGTTGTTGTTGCCTATGCCAATATATCGGCAATTTGATAACCCACAACCAAAAACTCAACAACAAAGTAAAGGCACTACAACAAAAACAAAGTGCTAAACAGGCTAAGCTAAGAAGTAAAGGAGAGGCGAGGGCAGGGGCTAGGGACAGGGGCAGGCAAACACAGAGTTAAAGTCGGGGCCAACATGTTAAGAATATGTTGAACACGTGGTCGCTGAAGGGAACGCGGGGCCAGGGGTATGGGTATGGGTTCGTTGCGGGTATGGGTATGGGTATGGGTATGGGTATGGGTATGGGTACGGGGCTATGGGTCCGGGTTTGCGCATTTATACGAATCGTGAGCGGCAAACTAAATCAACGGAAAGAAAAAACTGTGCCTGGGTACGGGGAACTGGGGGGGTCGGTTACAAGGGGTTGGCCCGAGACGGGGGCAGTAATACTGGCGGCCACGGGGGTTGCTTGCTTAGAACACAACAACAACAAACACTCTCCAACAGATCTTTGCTTTGCCCTCTCTTTCGCTCGCTCTTTCTACACAGTTTTCTCTCGCCGCTCACATGTTGCTGCTGTTGTTGTCCTGTAAAACCAGTTGAAAGAGCAAACGACGATGGCGGCGGCGGCTGCTGCCCGCACAAAAGCAAAACAGCCGACAACAACAACAAACACAAGTAATCAAAAAGCGACAGTGAATGTGAATGGAAATCTACAAAACAAACGCAAACGCAAGCGCGACTGAAGTCGCTGTCGACGTTGACGTCGACGCAGGCGGCGACTTCATTATATAATAGATTCGATTCGAATTCGATTGTATTTTTTTTTGTCTTTTTTTTTTATTTTTGGATTGGCAAGCGAATTAAACAACGAGAAGGAAAAAGTGATGTTGCAAGCAAAATAAAATAATAAATAAATTTGTGTTGCCTGCGTTTCGGGTTTTTCGTGATCGCTCGCTCGTCCCACCATCCCCTCTCTCACTATCTGGGGCCCGCATCAAAAAAACAACATACAAAAGTAAAGTAAACATTTGCCCAAACAATAACGTTTCATCCACCAAAAATGCCAGCAAAATATTCATAATATATACTTGCCTATATAATTTTAAACATAATTATTGCAGTCACAGCAAAAAAAAACCCCATCCTCCTCCACCCACCGATAAAAATAATAATAAAATAAAAGTGGGACACTTTTTGTCACATTCTACACACATACTATGTACATATGACCCAAAGCCCATAGAACAGCTTTGGGGGATCACAAAAATATGGATGATTTGTGGAAAAAAGTTAAGTCCGAATGTTACTCCATTGATCCATCAATTTATCATTATGAATCGCGGTGCCATAACCAAATTTCAAAGTTAAAAGTAAATCTACTTCAAAATTGTTTTCCTGGCATTTCTATAATTTTTGCCAGTCCTAACATATGAATTTGTTTTTGGTATTTTAAGTTCTTTGAATATTATTAGTTTGTTCTATTTTTCTATACATTACTGTATATACTTTAAGTAAAAGTTATAAAACTGGAAGAAAAAAAATATGCTCAGCAAGCATTTTGAAAAATACGAAAGAAAAAAATATATGCCGTTTCCATTATTTTGTCCATGACTGTATGTACTATGTATTTCCAACTGACAATTCGACTTACATCATTACAAACTGTAAATACACTAGAAAAAATTGTATATTCCCAAAAAAGTGTTAAGTTTAATCGTTAAGTTTTTGTTTGTAGGGTTTAAGCGCAAAGGCACTACTCCTCTATACCTCTACCCTATAACCAATAACTTAACGAAGCAAACTTGGCTCTTAAATCCAGTCCTAATATGACATACATATGTATGTATAGTTTCGTTCAGTTTGGTTTGAGGTTACGTAGGTTGTACAACTTTTGATTACCAAGGCTTGCCACACATTTACAAACATTTTTATTCATTATTTACATTTTGTGAATTTCAATGGATTTGCGTTCAATACTCCGATTAATTTAAATGTGTTTCAAAGTAATCAATCTGTAGTTAACCTCTCTACCTCTGTATTTCAACACAGCGATAAGAGAGTACACACTACATACATACATACATACACACATATGTACATATATACATATGTATGTACACACATACATATAAGAACCATAAACAGTTGTTTGTTTGAAGTAGATGTACTTTAGTGTTTGACCCCCACAAAGTATTTGTAAGTTAATGACATTTAAGCCTAAGATTCAATAATTTTAATTTATTGTATATTATTGTTGCCCCCCGTCTCTGTCCCTGAAGGCACCCAACGAGCCGCGGCGACCCCACCGCAAGAAATAACGAACACACGCACAAATGTAATGCATATGTAGTACATATGCATACATATGCATGTAAGTATAGTATGTGTACTTTGGCACTCAATTGAGCGGCCATTAGCAAAGCAACAACAACAACGAGAGTAACAGCAGCAAGAAACACAACAACAACATCAAACATGATCATAAAGCGCATATGAAGACAATTTTAAGATTACAACAACAGCGGCAGGCAATGACAATAGAATATGAAGTGGAAGGCAGGCCAGGCAGGCGCTCGTTTAGCTCCTCGCTCGCTCACTCAATAAGCGCGTCGCAGTCAAGATCGTGAGCGCGACTGTGTGTGAGAAAGAGCAAGAGTACGCGGGCGATTGAAGCTCACACATAGCTGCTGTTGTTGTTGTTGCTGCTGGTGTGGGAGATAGCAAACGATGAGCGACGACATCGCACGAGTGCACACACTCAACGACAGTGAGACAAACTGACAGACGAAGAGACGTTCACGTTATTGATACACACAAGCACACACACATGCATGCAATACAACTTATACAAACATATGTATGTATATACATATGTAAATACATATGTATGCATATACATATTTATTTTTTTCGCTTAGCTCGTTTGCCATTCGTTTATTATTTTTTGTATTTTATTTTATTTTACAACTCAACAACGATAATAATAATAATAAGCAACAGCAGCGAACCCAAACACGCAAAAAAAAATATATTTATAATTTGTATTTCTGTTAACTTCCAGTTAAAACAGAAAAACAGTCAAAACAAAAAGATAAAAAAAATATATATATGTATGTATGTACATATTACAGTAAACTCTCGCAAGAGTGAACACAGGGTTGTATGAACAAGTCGCAAGAGTGAACAAATTTTATTGGTTATATTGAGCGATTTACATGCATACGCACATACGCACAAACATAAAGATATTGTTTACATATGCACATATTAATATTTCAATACATATTGCAGCGAAGCTCATTTTAATGGCGGATTTTTCTTTGACAACATTTTTATATGAGCACTTTTGGTTTTAATTAGTTCGTTCTATCAAGCGTGCATTGTTGGGATTTCAAGCTTGCACATTCGGCAACTTGCATATGGCGGCAACTTTGGCAACATGTTGCTGTGTATGTATGTATATATGTACATACGTTTGCTTGCTTGTCGGTATGTATGAGTGTGGGTGAGCGCAGCGCGCGCAACTTCACACACACACACACACACACTGGAAATTCAGGCCTGGACTGCATATTAATCGAATTGTATTCAATCGCAACGAATGAAATGAATTGACGTTCCAGGCTGTGGAGGAGAGCTGGAGCTGCAACTGGAGTTGCCCATCTTTTCTTCCTCTTATACATTTTCTTAGGTAGGTAGTCGCCGTCGACAACGCGTCGCAGCCACGCAGCAATGGCGACGACGCGACGTCGGGACATGCACATACACACACACACAAAAACACAGAGACTGGCAACACATGCATATGCATATGTTTGTTTGTATGTATGTATAAATGCATGATGTCTATAATGCAGCGTTCGCGCTGGCGTTGTTATCGCCTTGGCAGGAAATGGAATTATATTCGTAAAAAGTGTTCGCCTCGTAAGTGAGAGAGCCGCTGCCATGCCCCTCTGTCCCGTCCCTGTTTGCCCCTTGGCCAAGCAGCCACTTCGTGCCGATATGTACATATATGTATGTATGTATGTATGTAGGTACAGTGGTCGACAAAGGTCTACATACATATATACGACCCATGTCATGGCCTTAAATTATTACTATTATTAAGTCTTTACTGCAGAAACCATTTTTATTCGATATTTTTTAAGTTGCAAAATCATTTTCAATCTTATTGCCAATTTTGAAAAATTCAATTGGGAATGTTTGTTAATCTTTGGTTAACTTTTTGGCTACATTCAGTTAATATCTGTGTGGTTTTCTTTTAATCTTAAAGCCAGGAACCGTAAATAATGATTATCTTGTATTATTTTAATCAAAAAAGCGGGAATTAGATTTACATACTCCTTTAAGGATAATCTATGCAATTTCACCATGGTTTTGAAATTTATGAATTTTATAGATGCTCTTACCAAATAATAATTAGCTTTGAGTCATACATCTTTTTATATCTTAACCAATAATCATTATTTTTGAGCGAAACAATAACTCATAAAATAATGATTATTCCTTTGAAAATGTCTTTTAATTAACAAATGGATTGTAGAGGTTCGTCTTGGCTCACTGACTGAGTATACATATGTATACATACATACATATGTACATACATACATAAATCTTTCCCAAAGTCCTTATGAAAAAGTAAAAATTACAACTTGAGTTTTATTTTTTGCCCAAAAGTAAATATGTATAATTAGTTGAGATGTAATGTATGACTCAAAATTAGTTATTATTTGGTAAGAGCATCTATAAAACTCATAAATTTTAGGATAACAAATGCATAGATTATCCCCAAAATGAATAATTATTTGGTGAGAGAATCAATGAAAATTTCAAAATAATCAATGTATTGTAATTTTTAAAAATATAAAATATAAAAATATAAAAATATAAATATAATGATTACAGTACCTGCTTAAAACTCTCCAAACTCGTATAATCAAAAACATATACATACATACATACATATGTACATATGTATGTATGTACATGCATACATTGTACATCATTTGGAGATCGGCAAAATTGATTTGTTGTCTTAAAAACTTTATAAAAGCAGTATTTTTGTCTTCTTCATATTCTTTCTTATTTATGTTATTAAAATGACCTTTAGAACAAAACTGCATCATTAATTGTTTTTATTCTTTTTTTTTTCATAAACTGTCTGGACTCAGACTGCAGAAATAGGGATTGTATGTACATATGTACATATGTATGTATGTGTGTGTGTTGTAAAGTTGAAACGTAATATGATTACGAAGCGGCGCGCTGAGGATTTGTTATAACAAGCTGCAAGCTAAGCATTTAGCTTTTGGGCGCAAGCAAAAAAAATAACAGCAACAACAGCTAACTAACCAAGTACACAGCAACAACAACAACAACCACAAAGAGAGCTGCGCATATAAATTTCATAATAAAAGTAACGAAACAGCAGCAGCAACAACAACAACAACAACAAGAGCAGCGCAGCAGCAGCAAACAACGAGACGACGACGAAATCAAAAGTTATGCGAAAAAGTGAATTTCAGTTGAGCAGCGAGCAGCGAGCAGCGGCGGCGAGCAGCAGCAGCAGCAGCTTCATCCACCTGACAACAAAACAAATAACAAAAGTGAACGCATTTTGAGCGCGCACAAAAGCAACAACATGCAAAGCAGCAGCACAAAATAGAAACCGCAAAACGTGTTTGGGCAAGCGCATTGCGATATCGTTGCTGACTAACTTGTCGCCTGACATACAAGCCAACGTACCAGTGGTAGGAAGAGGGAGGCGGGGCGGGCAAAACACAGAAGCAGCGACCAGCAGCGGCAAGAAAACAAAAGCACAACAAGCAAGCAGCAGAGGCAGCAGCGGCAGCGCTGATCGCTTGTTGCAGCAGTTTCATTTTCAGTCAAGTATGCATGTGTTTGTGTGTGTGTGTGTGTTGCGCCCTTTCGCTTTCGGCAGCAATTTGTTGCTAGAGTTGTACTTTCTAGTTCAATTCGCCGAAGTACTAGTTCAGTTAGTTAGGTTCCTACTCTACGAACTAGTCTGCATTTTGAGTTAGTAGTTGGAGCTGGAGTCTAGGCAAGTGAATCGCACGTGTTTTCCCATTTCCGCACTCTTTTCATTTCCTATTCCTTTCGACTTTGTAAGACTTTTCTAGCAGCTGAAAATATTTAATGCCGCATGATTCGATTAGAATCTAAAATGACAGTTCAGAATAATTCTGAGAAACCCAATTATTTTTCAGGCACTCGACCAATAGTTTTTACACCCTGTACCCATAAAATGGGTGAAAAGGGGGTATTAGATCTGTGCATGTAACAGGCAGCAGGAAACGCCTCCGACCCTATAAAGTATATATATATTCTTGATCATTATCAAATGAAAATACAATTTGACCATGTCCGTCTGTCTGTATGTGTGAACGCGTCGGGATCAGCAACTATAAGGGCTAGAGATCCCAAATGTAGGTTCCTGTATACCATATGCAGGTCAAGTTTATTTTGGTTCCGAGATATTCCCCCCACACCCCCGCTATTCGATAAAAACCGTTTGAAAGCAACAATTCTAAAGATATAGCTTTGTAATTTGACATGCATAATACTTTGGTAATTTTTAATCTACTGTCCGAATTTCAAATCGATCGGATAATAAACATGGAAGTTATTCAACAAACAAGATTCAGTACTGCAGGGCGGGGGAAAGAAGAAGCGCTTGTTGCTTGTATGTGTGCGTCTTTGTGAATGTGTGTGTGTGTGTGTGTGTGTAAGTGTGCGATGATATGTTTGGAAGTGGGTACAGTTTCGTAGTCGGTTAAACCCGACTAGAGCATTCCTACTTGTTTTTTTAATGTCTGTTGAGGATAACCCTTAAACAATTGCCTTTTTTTGTAGAAAAAACCCCCCATTTTGTTATTCAAATCATACGAGTATGCATGATAATGGCACTCAATTGGATGATAATTAATGAGACTAATCAGGAACTTAGTGCAGGCGAGGACTAGTTCAAACGAACTGAATCCAAATGATGCCAGACAACTCTACTACTTGCTGCCGCTGCAATTGTTGCTATTGCCTGAGCCAAAAGAAAAACCCAAACCAAAAATTATGTATAAGTACTTGTGCAAAAAACAAAAATAAATACAATAATCAAAAAGTGCTGCGTAATGACAGGCGATTGCGATTATGAGCACATGGACTTATGAAAAAGCAAATAAATTTCCATGGCATTGCAATAATAATCGCTGGCAATCGTAGACTCCAGACTCGATAATCGATAACACAGTAAAATGCGTGCAAGCAAAGTTCAGCCAATCAAAATCCAAAACACACAGAATACATACACATACATATGTACATACATACATATATACAAAATATACAAAGCTTTGCAACTTTAATCGGACATCAACCTGTGACAAATGTCTGACCGTGTGTCTGTTTGTCTCTGTATGCGTGTGTTGTTGTTTATTGTTGCTGCTCGCTGTACGTAGTACTACATATGTATGTACATATTGTGTACTTAAATCTGGCAAAACATCGTTGAAACTATCGATAATATCGATGGCTTTAAACTCGGAGAACAAAAATGATTCGATTTATTGATAGTGTTCTGTCGGAAAAGCTTGAATCTTACATTTCATCATAGAATTATCTGAAATTCGAATCTTTCAGAAATTAGAATTGAAGTTTTTATTTATTTCGTATAAAAATATTGTCCAGAAATTAGAATTACCTTAAAAACAAAGTGGTTCTAATTTGCGAGCGTTTACTGTATATAGATTTCATTTAAGAAATGAAAAAAAAACTTCATTACATATTTATAAAAACGTTTCGGGCACATCTAATTTGTAAGCAACTACTTCAAGCAAGGTTCAAGGTTCAGTTCGAAGTGGTTCGGTTCAGCCTTGAGTTTCAATTACTATTTTGTATGGAAATATGTATTTCCCCCAATGAATAACACTCGTAACACATTTTGGGTTTGTTCTTATCTATTTGTCACCAACAAAATAACATTTTATTTATATTATTATATGTATATATATTTAATAATCGTTGAAACTGCTTTTAGTTTTATTAATATAGGAGCAAAGAAAAAAGTTGTAAAAAAACAAACAAAATTTTTTATTTTTTATTTTTACATCAGATAAACCAAAGATTACAATACTACAAGCTGGGCAACGCAGTAAAAGATAATGGCATAAGGGCAGCTTTCATTTCGCAGAAAAGATAGCGCTCGAAATGGGCATGTTCGGTATTTTTATATTAGTTTGCGAAACGCTGATAGATAGTATACAAAAATGCGAATTTAAGGAAACTGATTTTCAGTACTATCGATGGTATCGATAATTGTTCAACTATCGAGAACTATCAATGCCTGTTTTGTCATCTCTAGTACATATTTAGTTGGTTCTACTTGTCCCGCCCCGCATTGCATTTAGTTTTTTACGCAAACTCGCGACAAGAGGAACAAAATGTTTTTTTTAGAGAGACCCCCTCCTCGCTAACCACTCTCCACTTCCACCAACCGGACACTTTACCTTGTTAATGGGCATCAACTTTGCACGTAACCGCAATCGAGTCGCAGCAACAACTTTAAACTTAAAGCTTTCGTTAACTTTTGATGTTGTTGTTGTTGCTTAGCTGCTGCCTCTCCACATAAAAGCAAAAGGCAAAAATCACTTAACGAAAATCCAAACCCGGAACTTACCGACTTAATCGAATTTGTTGTCGATCAACAGCCACCACAGCAACAGCAACAATAATAACAACAGCTGCTGCCGTTGCTGCTAGCGCTCATGTCGACGTCGACGTCGACGTCAGCGTCAACGTCAACGTCGCAGCAGCGCACTCTTAAATACATATGATCATGAGTTGTTGTTTCTGTTTTTGTGTTTTAATGATGCTGCCCGATGACGACAATGCAAACTGTTTAACAGTTACAAGCACAGCGTGTGAGAGAGAGCGAGCTCGAGAGAGATAGCAGACTGGACGATTGCCACCTGCCCACTTATCACGACGACGCCCCTGCCGCCTTGCCTTATCAGCCTGTTTTTTTTTATTATACATATATTTCTTTGTTTTTTTTTAATTTAGTTTTAATGTCGCCAGTCAAATTTGTGACTGTTTACCAACCAAAATAATTATGAATCAGCGAATAACAACAAATTAACAAACAAAATGTTTAACGAAACGGAAATGCAAATAAAAATGCACAAACAAATGTATGTATGTATGTGTGTGTGTGTGTACACATGTATGCAATTGAAAAGCTCCAATTGAGCGCAAGTTGTTTTGTAGATCCTGCGCACACATGAATACATGCATATACACATACATACATACAGATACACATACATACATTCGTACATACATACATACATACATACATATGTACATATGATAAGGGACTAAAAGGAAAGCGAAAATTGCTCTAACCTTTTTTTTGTTAATGAATGAACAAACTGTTTAATATACATACATACACATAGTAAGTATGTATGTATGTATGTATGTACATATATACACAAGTAAGAATGCTATAGTCGAGTATACCCGACTACGAAACTCCCTGTACCCAGGTCAAAAATTTCCGATCGCATCTTCGTTAACTTACACATACATACACAGATACGCACACGCACGAGCCACAGCGCAAGCCAGGCATTTTAAGTTGTGACTGTGCTTCTTCTTCCCCTTGCTGCAGCACTGAATCTTCTTTCGTGAATAACTTAGGTGTTTATTATCCGATCGACTTGAAATTTGGACAGTAGATTAAGAGGGACTAAAGCACTGGACATGCCAAATCTTAAAGCTATATCTTGAAAATTGTAACTGTAAAACGGTTTTTATCGAATAGCGGGGAACGGGGGAGATATCTCAAATCTAAAATAAACTTGACCTGCTCCCGCTATACACGAACCTACATTCCAAATTTGGTGTCTCTAGCTCTTATAGTTGCTGAGATCCTTGCGTTCATACATACGGACAGACAGACGGACAGACGGACGGACGGACAGACGGACAGACAGACGGACATGGCCAAATCGAAATCTCTTTTGATACTGATCAAGAATATATATACTTTATAGGGTCGGAGATGTCTCCTTCTGCCTGTTACATACTTTTGCACAAATCCAATACCCCTTTTTACCCATTTTATGGGTACAGGGAGTAAAAATATGAACATGCAAATCAGTCTTATTACCTTCACAAGTTTAAAATGTTTGTTTTTTAACAAAATCTGTACTTATGCGTACACCTAAGCTGTTTGTAAAGCAACAGCTAAATAGAACACATAGTTTTCCTTCAATTTTCCGCTATTTGATTATGATTATGAGCAACTAGCTTTGGTTAACCAAAAAAAAAGAATTTTTTACTCCCTGTACCCATAAAAAGGCAGAAGGAGACATATGCGACCCTATAAAGTATATGTATATATTCTTGATCAATATCAAAAGAATATTCGATTTGGCCATGTCCATCCGTGTGGATTAAAGCCTCGATCTCAGCAACTATAAGAGCCAGACACCAAATATTAAATAAGTTTTTTTCCAGATATCTCCCCCCGCACCGCCGCAATTTGATAAAAACCTTTAACAGACACATTTTTAGGATATAGCCCTGGATTTTGGCATGTATAATGCTTGACCCATGCTTGGGTCACACTTAATTAGCTGCAAAAATTTCAGCTCGATCCGACAATAAACACGGTAGTTATTGACGAAAGAAGATTCAATACTGTAGAGCGGGGGAAAGAAGAAAGAAAGATCGAATGTAAAAAATATTTTAGAATGGTCGAATTACTATTTGGTAACCCCAAAAGCAGGTTTATTATTACATTTTTTAGTTTTAAATTGTTTAAAAATATTTAGAAAATGCAGAAAAAATAAATGTCAATATATTTGATAAGTTAAAACATAACCCTATGCCTGAGTTAATATAATTTTGATATATTTTTTAGTTTCGTTCTTATAGCTGATTGAAGTTTTTGTTTTTTGTATGAAAAGTGTTGCTGTAAGGGTATTTACTAGATTCGGCAAGCCGAAGAGAACCGTTCTTTCTTGGCTTTGTGTAGACTTCGGGATGACCAGTGGTTTTTGTAGAGCTTGCTTAAAGGTTCTAGTGTAGACTTACCGCTTGGAGTATGTCGCCGAAAATGTGTGTTTTGCCGACCATATTTGCAGTTGCTGATGATTTTTGAACAATTGTCGCAGACATTTTTGTTGCTATTTGTTGTTGTTGCTATTCGCTGCTTCGTAGTGCACTCTTTCTGCCGCTACACTCCTCCTACTTCTTCTTCAGCTTGCGCGACGCGCTCTCTCTCGTATTTCACTGGACAGCGCAAAAACAAAATTCTTTATCTTTCGTTGTTGTTGCTGCTGCTGCTGTATTTTTTTTATTTGCTTGACGTTTCGTGTTTCTTTTTATTATTTTTGCTGACTTTGATTGTTGCTTCAAATTATTGCGTTGAATTTTTTTATATTTGTATTTGTTGTATTTGTATTTTGATTTTTTGTTGAGTTATTTGCACTAGTTGGAACGATTGTTGTTGTTATGGCTTCTTGAAAATTTTAATATTTGCTAGTTAAATTGTAGTTTGTATTTGTTGTTATTGCTTTGCGCGTGTTGCATTTCAATCAACAGGCTGAAAGAGAAACGAAAAACGAAACAAAAAAACAACGAAAAACGGCGTTAGAAAGAATTCCACTAACAGAACTGTGCGACTCGCGGGGCAGGCAAAAACACAAACACAAATACAATTACAAATGCACGTGCTCTGACCGTGCCTGTGCCTGTGTTTGTGCCTGTGTTTGTGCGTGTGTGTGTGTGTGTGTGTGCGTATGCATGTGCAAGCCGGGTCTCTCAAAAGGATTTTCACGCACATGTGTCAAGCATAATAAAAATAAAAAATATTCAAAAAAAAATGAGAAAAGCGGAGCAAGAGACTTCATAACTCAACGCGTTTGCTTTGTGTCCCTTTTTGAGTTTTGTTCCAAAACAGCCGATAGTCGCTGCTGCTGCTGCTGCTGCTGCGCTGTTGTTGTTGTTTGCTTTGCTTTTATCGTCTTCGTTCTCAAAGCAAGCAGAAGCAGCAGCAGCAAGAGATAAGCTCGCTGTCGGTCTCGCCGCTCGATCGTGTTCTTTACTCACTCACACACACACGGCTCAAATGTGATTGGTGCCTGTGTGTTTGTGTGTGCCCTGTAGAGTTGCGCTCTCTAGTTCAATTTGATGAATAAGTTCAGTTTCTAATGTTTGAATTGTGAACTAAATCAATTATTTTATTATTTTATACTGAATTTTTCTTTTAGCAAGAAACACGGAAGCGGATAATTAAAATTATTCTGTCTGGGTTTTTAAGCTTCCCGCGGGAGGGTTTTGAACAGTGAAAACACTTCAATGAATATAAATGCAGTCGCATTTCTAATGAAAAAAAAACTTAATTTTTACTACACACCTATTTAGATAACAAAAATAAACATGAAACTTTGTGGGAACCGAGAGGAATTTTGGAAGCGGAATGTTGAAATCTCCCGAATCCGAAGAATTATTCAAGGCCGGTAAGAATCCCGTTCGACTCCAGTCTCTTGTTCACATATGTACGAACCAGTTTTCTTCATAAGAAAAAACTCCGAATAAGATTAAATTGGCACGATGAAGTTTTATTTGCCACAGTCAGCGAAGTTAACCAAACTTGATTAGCTAAATCCCGACGTAGGCTTAACAGTGGCGAATCAAATGCTCGAAACGATCGTTAAGTTCAACTGAACCTATTTATTCTGAACGAAAAGACGCAGCTCTGCAGCTCTGCTGTTGTTCGTATTTCAGTACAAATCACATGTCTGTCTCTGTGCGTGTGTTAGTGCATGTATGTATGTATGCATGCATCTATGTATGTTTGTGTGTAATTTTGTTGCTGCGCAAACAGGCAAAGGCTGACTTTGTTATTGCCGTTGATTTTATTTTGAATGTTTTTTCGTGTGTATGTGTGTGCATGCGTGTGTGTGTGTGTGTATGTCCTCTGGCTTGTTCCACTGTTTCTCTGCTTTCGGGCTTGCTTTTTACTGAATAATTGTATGTTTTTGAGCGCGCTTATTTACAATACGTTTTTTTTTTTGCGATCTCAGAAAACGTTTTTAAAAATTCCCGCGCACAATTGAATTTTGATTCAAAACATTGGGAACATAAACCAAAAAAAATATTTGTATATATAAATAAATAACAATTGTTATAGCAATTACATTGCTATTTATTTGTGTATGTACGTCGTTATATATTTAATTTAAAAAAAAAAAAAAAAATGTTGAAATAACAAATTCGTCGCCGCCTAATTTGATCAATTTGCCGCTCGAAACTCAAAAAAATAAATAAAGGAGATATTTGATCACAACACAAATCACACTTGTGGCTTACTTTGCTGCTGATCCCGTTGCCGAGTGCACAAAATAAACTTAAATACGAATTGCAAATATCCTGGCACGTTTTGCACCTTTGTTTTTGTGCAGCAAACAAGAGAAAACACGTCCGCTCTCAATAATGAATGTTACAAATATGAACTGTTATCCCAATGTAGCGGTGGCCAGCAACAATCATTTCGATACATTTTGACCAACGTGTGCGAAACTATCGATTGTCAACGCAAGCGATTATATACCACCTCTCTTTCTCTGTTATACTCAATGTAAACTGTTAGCGCACTGTTGGTCTATCAAATGTTACCGTGAGCTTTGTGTCATTTGGTTCTAAATAAGTTCAATTGAGCGGCTCATCGAAATGATCAGTCCGTTGAGTTCATTATGAAAAAATTTATATTCTTTAAAACAATTAAGAAAACACCTCTCACTTCTGATGAACTGGCTGCGAAAATTAATCGCAGCTACATATAGAAGCAATTCATTGCAAGTGATCAACATATTAAGCATAACAGCTGGCTGAATAAATGGCTGATTTAGTTCATTTAACATACTTAACGACTGAACTTATTCATCAAATTGAACTAAAAATTCCAGCTCTAGTAACTGATCTACTCAACATGGTCAGGTATTGCTTACAGTGATCAGCGACTGTGCAAAAGCTTTATGTTTATGTAATTGCCAATTCGCACTGCGACTTTGTTAAATTCCATTTTATAGCTAAAGTAAGCTACTATTATTGCAAAAATTGCGTGTTATTAGGCTTACATGAACTTGCTGTAACCGCTGCTATGCTTTACAGAAGTATGTTATTAACATTGACCGCTACATTCACGAATGAACAAAGCCGGTTGCGCATGTTCGTTACAATAAATTAAAGCTGCAAGTTATTATTAAGTTTGTATACAATATTCAATTTTGAGTGACAATGATCAGCATTTAATTTACAGTAAATAACAAATTTGTGGTAACATATAAGCAAAACTAATTCATCATGCTATATTGTTTTCGTATGCCTTACATGTGCTACGTTATGTAGCTTTTTAATGATTGTTAAAAATTGTATCTTTTTTTGAATATTTTTCGACGCAAATGCACAGATTCTATAAAAAATCAGAACGATCTAGCATAGTTTGACGTCACGAAAAGAGGCATTCGTTAACAGGACATGCGCAATACGCAGATTTAAATAATTGTTGCATGCATAACAATCCTGTCTCTTATACTCGAAATGGCACTGTTAATTTTAGAGTGACCCAAGGACTGCGCGCCAAGTCATTCGAAATTTAAACACATGTTTGCATTTACATATTTATTTAATTAAAACTACTTTTTCTTTATTTTTTTGTTATTTTTTTTGTTGTTGCACTAACAACCTGTTGTATTGGCATTAATAAACTGCACAAAGAGTTGTGGCACCTGTGCCAGCGGAGCCGGTGTCGTCTGACTTGCCCGGCACGTGCTTGTTATAAACTTTTGCCGCAATCGATTTAGCTGCATGGCATTCATGGACGTGGTTACCTTAACCGTGCAGGAGCTGCCCTTGATGCGTAGCTGTCCAAAGGCACCAATTTTGGCGGCGCCCAGTATTTCCTTGATAATCTCCTGCATTATGTTGTCCAGCTCAAAGAGATAGTTCGTAGCGCCCAAAGGAGGCTGCAAGAGGGAATACATTATAAAATCAGCTCAATTGACTGAACAATGATGCCTGCTTACGTTCTGTGTGCTTTGATTGGGTGGCAAGGGTTGTGTCTCAAAGAGCGACTTGTATATGCTCTCCAAGTCGAGCGTGTCCTCCGGCAGAGCCACAACCAATGGACTATCCCAGCGGCTATTGCTGTGCGGCTCCTCGTATCTCATGCACAGCGCATCGAATATCTCCCGCGTATAGGGCACATCCGAGTTATCCAATGCCTCGCCCAGCTTGTCCTCCCCGCTACGCTGCGTGTTGAATGACCAGGCCTGCTCCTGTGGTATGCAACTGAACAGGATGCACTGTGTGGTGCGTGCCGCCTTCGTCATGCAGTACAACTCGTAGCGATAACCTGCAAAGTAAACAATTATTAACTATATACATGTTAGGATATACGTTTTTGAATGGGAAGATAGTACAAATAAGTTTGGAGAAGAGAATCCTTGGATAATCCAAGTCACTCCACAGCAAACTATGGGAAAGAATTCGGAATTAGGATACTACTTGGTGTCCTCACACGCTGAAAAGTTATCTAAACAATCTGGGTATATGCAGATCCTATGGAATCTCTTAATTCAATGAAAATTCTTGCATATGTCAAGAAATTGGGCTGATAACTGAGCTCTAGGGTCCGTAGGGTGTACAATAGACATTATAGGTCACCCCCGTAATAACTTATGTTAAATGCACGCACCTTTTATGTAGTTGCCAGCATCGAGTATGATCACATCTTCTTTGTTGAGATGACGCGATGCCTCCGATTTTAAATCGCTGCGCACAACCTTCTCCTTTTGCGAGTCCTCAAAGAAGGCGTTCTTCTCGAAGAGCGCCTTGGGCACAGCCTCATTTTCACTAATCAGATGCACCTTCTTGCCCCTGCCAGCAAAGTATTCCTGCAGCTGACGGGCACGGGTCGATTTGCCGCTTGCCGGCAGGCCAGTAACAACAACAATTGGCATTATAGACTAACGCATCTTCCAGATATTTATTGCACGTCTGCTGTTTCCCTCGTGCGTGTATTGTACAGTGTTGCATAACGTAGCGCAACGTATGCCAATATGGTATCGATAATGTAACTTATCGATATTTCTTAACGTTTATAATTCAATTCAGAAATTAATTGATAGATAAGAGTAATGGGATTAATTGAATGTTTTTCAATTAATAATGATCATAATACAAATTTATGAAGTTGTAGCAATGATTCAAATTCTATAAGTTGTCAGCATTTCATATACACATTATTATTATGGTAGCTTCGTAGCTACAAAGGGTTCAGAAGGCTCAAATTAGACATTGGATTATATATCTCAAAATAATATAATATTATTAATAAATTATAAATATAAAATATAACATGCGATTAAAACGTTATTCAATTTATTTTACCGTGAAGAGATTAAATAGTCACATATTTGAGCCGGTTGAGCACACTATTCCATTATAAAAATACAAATAAGAATAAATGATTGCTCGAATAGCGAAGACACCAATTGAATTTTTCCAATTAGATTTAAGAATTTGTATGCAAGCGCCAACAGTCGTGGGCTATGATCTATCGATATATGTGTATATCATTATCGGTTTGCAGTGTTGGCTAATTTCGTCAAAGAGTTAACTGACAACAAACAATTGCCGCCATCTGGCAACGCACAGTACGTAGATCCAAAGGAATCCCTTGCTTCACTGCATCAAGAATTTGTTAAACTGAGCGGATACAGTGCAGCCTGCCCAATGGCGGAGAACCGGAGACGCTTCCGCAACAAAAAGCGGGTAAGTAACCTAAATGTAGTAATAGTTGATAACAATGTTAAAAATAAACCAACGCTAACTAGGATGATGGGCGTCAGGGTCCAACACCCACAATGCCACTGACCATAGCCAAACGGGAGGATACGCGCACGCCCACTGTGCAGCCGAAGATACTGTTAAAAAAGGAGGCCGAGCCCAGCGCTGGCAGTGGCAGCAGCGGCAGCAACAACGATGTGCCCGCGGCCATTAAAACGATCATAATCAATCGCAGCGAGGCGCGCAACAGCAGCGAACGTGCCGCAGCCACAGGATCAGCCATTGTGCCAGGATCCAGCGTTTGCGCCGCCCTAGGCGGCACGAGTCCAACGCTGGCCAGAAAGGATAACACAAATGGCACACCCGCTGCTGCTGCTACGAGTGCGGCAGCGACTGCGACTGCGCCTGTGACTGCGGCTGCAGGTTCTCCGGATGTGCAGCTGACGCCGCGCATGACGCGCCCAACGCCGCTGCTGATTGCCAATGGCCTATTCAATGCCAATGCACGCAAGCTGTTTCACAAGAGCAACACGGACTTCACGGTCATTGGCGTGCTGGGCGCCCAGTGCGTGGGCAAATCGACGCTGCTCAATCTGCTTACGGCTGAGCGTGACGGCGATTATGATTATTATCAGCATATGTTTGCCGCGGAGGCGGACGAGTGCATATTTGCCAACAGGCATAAGGCAAAGCCGCAGCAGGCGCCGAGCACCAAGCACGTGCTGCGTCCACGCACCGAAACGATGCAGTTCTTCATAACGCGGGAGCGGCTTGTGCTGCTAGACACGGCGCCCATGCTGGGTGGCTGCACGGCGAAGGAGGCGGACTATTTGGATTTGCATACAATGTCCACCATGACGCAGCTACTTAGCGTTTGCCATGTCCTGCTGCTGGCCATGGATGAGCTGAATCTGGAGCAGCTGCGCCTGCTGCATGCGGCGTTGCGTCTGCGTCCCTGCACACCCTGCAAAGGCTATGTGCGCGACTATCTGCCCCAGCTAATATTCGTGCGCACGCGCGCCAACCGACAGCATTTTGAGCCCGCTTACCGCGAATGTCTGGACAGGCAGCTGGCTCAGTTGTTTGAAGGCACCGGAATGCCCATCTATCGCGGACGTGGCGAGGCGCATGCCATCAACAGCTGTATACTGCCGGAGGTGAGCAGCAATGAGGCAACCGCACACCATGCCAGCCTGCCGGAGCTGGTGCGTCAGTTCCGTGAGCGCGTGTTCAGCACGGTGCGCCACTCCATGTGCCACAGCAACGACTTCAGCGAGACGCTCTGGTTCGAGCTGCTTACGGAGACGATGCGCAAATGTAATACTAGCAGCCAGCACTTTGAGAAGATCTATGCGGAGATTAAGCTGCGTCATCTGGATCTGCGCTCCAAGTGGCATCCCGAATGCAATTGGCGCAAGGAGTCATGAGACACAGCGCCACATGCTTTCGAGCAAGCAAGCGATAGAGATGTTAAGATAGACAATATATGCTAGTTTTTTCTTTTTTGTAATCTTTTGTGCTACTTTTTGGACTACGGGGCCTTTTCTTTCATGTAACTGACAAAGTTCATTGGCGTTTCCAGCTATATATATTTTTTCTACCACATGTGCCAGGCAAAGTTCAGTGCAGTTGATACCTAGATAGAATTTTCCAGGGCGTACATTGATACAATGCAATGTAAAGATCATTGACAGCACTTTACAGATTATTTGGCGTTGTTTTTCCATGTACCTGTCAATTTCTAGTGTCTTTTCCATCTAGATATTCCCTTCTTCATAATGCTGATAAAGTTCAGTGAGTCTAGTTGTAATTTCCAGGATCATAAGATAGTGGATCATGGATAAGACGAAATGTTAAGTTGCCTTAATTGAACCGGCTAGTGCACAGATTGCTTAACTTCATCAGCCACAAAAAAGCTTGGATAAAGGGATTAAGCCATCGATGAAAGTAATTAGTTCAAGCCAGGATCGGACAGCAAGTGGGTCAGGGGTTAAGGCATCCGCCTTACAGACGGGAGCACTCGGGCTCGAATCTAGCCGACTACCACTCATATACGGACAAGTTTGGACAACAATTCTAACAATAAGGTAAGGTCACTGATGAGGATGCTTGGCAGCATCCGAAATAGCGCTATATGACCAGCCAATACTTTTCACATCGATCTTTCAATCTTCACCCTGAATTGTTGATATCAAGTCTGCTAAATATTTAATTTACAAGCTATACGTCGCTAAACACACATTCTATTTGAATTTATATGTTAAGGGAATTTGAAAAACTGACATTATTTAATCGCATTTCTCAACTCTTTGTTAAATTTAATTAATCCGTGCACTGAACGGCTCAATTCATAATGCTCATTGGAAATACTTTTTATGTAGATTAGATATTATTATCATTATTAGTGTCGGGTCGAGAGCTCCTACATCGCCTGTTTGAAGGATATACCCACCCAGGTGCCTATATCTATATATCAGTTCCGTTTCTATGGGCAAACGAAATTGAGCTCTTAGCTTCACCAGATACATGAGAAAACCTACCATGGAGCGTTAGTATTTAATGTTGTGCAGGCAGTGCACTCTGCATTCCTAACCCATGTGATACGGCTTGAATTCTAGTTGAGTTAGTCATTCAGTTATTTAAATAACGGACAAAATCTGTAAGTTAAACTGAGCTTGATTCGGACTTGCTATATAAGACTATTGGAGATTCATTGGAATACTTAAAGAGAATACTCTAGCTATTTTATATGACCATTCTATCTTAAGTCCTTCTCTGCCTGGTACGATTTGCAGCTTGAACCGAACGGCCCTGCCAACTTGTCGAACAGGTGCTGCCAACTTAACGACGTGACGTTGCCACAATTTGTACATTTTGTTAATAGGAGGCTTTAAAAAAAGCAAAGCGTAACTAAACAGATAAGAACGTATAAAAAACAAGCATTGGTTAAGTTAAAGTAAATGTTAAATTTATGCTGCACTTAAAAATTCGTTTTATTTGGCGTCTTTGTCAGTGTATATACTATGTAGTAAATATAGCAGGACCGGTGGGTGGGGCTGTTGTTGTGTTGTTGGGTGTTGTATGTGTATGATATCACGTTTGCTTTGGCTGTTCCAGCATATCCTGCAGTTCGTCAGTCTCTGAATTGTCATTAATTTGGCGCACTATCAAGTCATTGGGCTCCCGCTGAGCGCTATTGCGGCGCAGTTCCTGCTGCTGTTGCTCAAAATTGTTGGGTGGCTTGCGGCATATCCAAAAAAGGCTCTCATATTCCGATTGCTTCATCGATAACGGATTTTGGGCATACTTGGTGCGTATGCCGGTGCGTGAGCTTAATATATCAAAGCCAATGCTCTCCATTATGATAATGAGATCCTCGTACGTTGGCTCAATGCTGTTCTGACCCTTCACATCGCTGTAATGATACAGCAAGGGTCCGAGATTCACCCAAATGCCGCCAGGCACTAGAATTCTACAAATGAAAAACTCGATTGAAAAAAAGGTACGTAAAAAGCGATATGTACTTGTGGCTCACTTGTAAATGGTGCGTATAAAGTCAATCACATTGTTCGCACAATCAATGAAGAAGCATGTGGCAACACAATTATAGGCATCCGGCGTTTTGTATACCTCCAGGAAATCCCCAGCGGCCATCTCAATATTGCCCTTGGGCGGATTCCTCACGGGGCAAATGTCGGGAAAGCGCACAGAGGCCACCTGATCGGCGCGTCGCATATTATTAACATACTGGTGCACCCAGGGATAGAGTATGTGCTTGTTCTCATAGTCGCACAGATTGAGCACAAAGTTCGATGCAATGAGCATAAAGTAGGAGAACTCATTGCCCTCACAGGCATAGCCACGACAAGCCAGCTCATAGGTGAGCCTGCCCAGACCAGCGCCGGGAACGAGGATCTTAATCTCGTTCAGTTTGCTGCAATGAATCGACACAACTGTACTTAATATTCTTCGGTCTGTATATTGGAGCTGGAAAACAATCGATGGCACTAGCAATAGTATCGATTGTATGCAAAATAGCTATCGAAACCGCATGGAACAACAACTATCGAGGTTTTTCGCTACTGTTGATTCTATCGAACTGCATGGAATTGTTTATATACCACTTATAGATTTTCTATTGTGCTCTTTAATAACAAGAATTTGTTTTAATTGATCACAATTGAAACTATTAACTAGCCACACTATCATTGGTTTTCCAGCTCTAAGGTACAGCTGCAAAACTATGGACGGTGCATGCTGAGGATTTCTTTCCTTTTAAGTATAGTCTGCAGCATCGACAGCTTTGGAAGTCTTCTCTTTGGATATGGTTGGGCGGTACTTACTAGTGGCTTGGCTTGTAGTACTCCTCAATGCTATCAATTATCGGCTTGTAGGATTGCTCGCGCTCCATGGCGCCTTCGGCGCTCCAGTCCCGCGCAATTAGTTTCAGTGTCGATTGAGCCTTTAAAATTTTGAGAGGTTCAACATCATCATCTTCATCACCATCAACAAGAAAATTATTCTAAGATAGAAATTCATTGTTTATAGATTTTGAAAGACAGCAATACTAAATGTTATGCGTTCAACTTTTGCCAATCAGTTTCGGGATTTATGTATAGTGCATAAAAAAAAGCATTTAGTACATTCTCCAACAGGAATTAAAATACAGCCAAGAAAATGTAAGGAAACATCAATATGAACTATAACTTAGAGCAAGCTCAAATCCATTTTTATAATAATTATTATAATTTGAGGCTGAATTTTTATTGATTTTCTGGCATGAGCTGATGAATATTTGAAATATAAAAATATCCGATACAAGAAACTACACCCGAATATAATAGACACAAGTAGCTATTATATTCGCATAGTTTAAAGCTGATAAAATAAATGATATATGAAAAACCTAAGCAAGTCTAAGACTTAGTCTAAGACTTAGATCTTTTTATATCCCTGTAACGTAGTAACGCTTTGGAGAAGGCAATCCGATTGCTATATATGCAAATATATATATATATATATATATTCTTTATCAGCACCGATTCAGCCATGTCCGTCTGTTTCTATGCAAACTAGCCTCTTAGTTTAAATAAAACTTGGTATAGATGCTGCTTTTTTGTTACAGGAAATACATACCATATAAGAACCGGATTGAATCACTATATTATACATCAACGATATCTCGAAAATTGAGCTGTTGTAGGAAGTCTTTTTTTTGGTTATGAAAATAACCACACCAAACTCACCAAATAGAAATGTTCTTTAGTTTTATACAAGCTGAGTAAATCTGATTGAAATCGTTCCATTAATCGTATAAAAAAAGAGCTTTTATTGCAAGGGCATAACCGAGTATTATCTATTGCACAGAAATGCTCCAATTACCTTTGAAATCGCATAATATAAACGTTTTTCGGAACAGCTGATAATTTCGATAACGATTAATTTGATCGGAATGGGAAACGGAAACACGTTTGAAATACATATACATAGTATATGTAGCTGATAAACTTACTTGATCCATGTCACCGTGACGCACATGCGCAGGCGGTTCGTCCAGCTCGTTGTCCGTCTCGCCGGCGCTGCTGCCATTGCCAGGAGGATAAAGGACACGATCGCGCAGTATTTCACGAATCACTGACTGATTACAGTCAATGCAGCTGCGCACCTCATTCAAATGCTGACGATATTTGGATAGCAGCCGCTGATCGTCCGCGCACAAACTATTTAGATAATCCTCACTTTTGCTAACCCTCAGGTAGCCATAGATTCTGTTGGTGGGGGGGTTTTAGTTAAAGATTAGAGTTGCGAGTGTCCTACATTGATACACATACACATATGTAAGCACACACATGCATGCATGCACATGTGTTAAGCCGCTCAAATTGATTTTCGTTATCAGCAGCACTGCACACGCACACGTACACATGCATACAAAATGTTTGTGTGTATGTGTGAGCACGTATGGGATGCAACACTGTCTACACTTTTTGTTGTTGTTTTACTATATATTTTACCGTTTGTAAACAATGAATAATGCACCCACCTGTAGTACTGAAAGGCCTTCTGCACCTTTTGTATGTGGCGGCGCTCCTCTTCGTCCTCCTTGGCCGTAAATGCCAGAGCCTCATTCTCACGCAATTTGGGATGCATGGGGAATGGCAACGATGGCACCATATCACTCATGTGCACACAATTATTTAATACAATTCGTGCTATTGCCCAGACGCCTGCCTAAATGCCAATAAATGTTTGACTAAATTGATCGATAACATTCATAATAGTGTCGTCAGCCAGTGTTACCACACGTACTATTTTTGCCAACCAAATATCGATATTCCGATACATCGTGTCTGAGTTATCGATGCAATGGCGAGCAAGCATGAATGCTCTGATCGTGAGCACTCGACTAGGTGATACCCTGTACCTAGGTCGCAAATTCCTCAACATAAATATATAGATATCAAACTTCATAAAGAACGCTTCTTTGCTTATGATATACAAGAATATAGCAAAATTTAGTATAGTATTTAGATGAGTCTTTCAAATGTTATATTTGCATAACTGTAAAAATTGTAACGTATGCTGAAAAGCATAGTACAATTTATCAATTAATCAATTATTTAATAGAAAATGCGTCATTTTATCATGCATATGTGTGTTAATTTATTTCGTGTATTTCATGTTGTAACAAAATGTTGTTTTTAAATAAATTAACTTTAAGGGATATACAGAATAAACAATTGCAACCATATTGGATAAAAAGCCAACAGAATAGCATCAACAAAATCTTAAAATATATAAAGTGTTCTGCAAGAGAATCGCATTATAATAAGAGATTAGAATTTGTACATATGATATCATTATTAAGGATGACTGGCATTGGGATGCGATTGATGCGATTTTGTTAACTCTCGGCTGGGACTATGTGTATAAGGTAAGGTATATTATAGAATATAATTCACAATCTGAATATATATAATTTTATATATATGTATATATAAGTAAATTACGCTGCCTACAAACAATAAACAAATAAATTAATGTAAAAATAATTGCCAATCTAAGTAGCAGCGTATTTGACCACAGGAGTATTTTGACTTGCGACATACATATGTATAAAAACGATCACGTACAAAAATGTCGAAAATTCGACGCTCACTCAGCGTTCAGCCTTTGGCGGCTGTTCTGTATCAGTAGCCAGCTCCACAAGCGGCGCTGGCTCATATTCCGCTACATCATCCCCACCATCCCCCAACCGTTCAGAATGCGGGGTTGATGGATGTAGCGACATCTCTGCAGACGGCACAGGTGAATGCGTTGGTGTTGAAGGCGTTGTGGAAGTTGTTCCTGCTGCAGATGTTGCCTCAGTTTCTTGCGGCTCTGGATTCATATCAACATTGTTGTATGCAATTTCAGTGGCAACGTTGGCCTCTTTTAAACTATGTGAACTGCGCCACAAGCTGCTGGAGTTTGCCGCTGGGAATATCAGTGTGGTAGCCGCGCGAGATGTTGTTGCAATATCATCCTCCAGCTCTTGTAGCTGCTCGCACTTAAGTTCAAGCTCCAACTTTTGTTCAGCGATCTTTTTGAGGTAGAGTTTATCCTGCGTGGGACACTCGAGATGCACACAATGGAAGATCTGTAAATGGAGTGAAGTTAATAGTTGTCTCAAACCATGAAATAAACAAATTTGAACTTACTTCATTCGCTGTATTCCGTGTGCCCACGATTCGTATAAAGACAATGGGACGTGGTGTAAAATGGAAGTTCTGCCAGGAGCGCGCCTTTTCAGTACGCTTGTCCACCACTATTTGCCAGTTCTTGCGATTCGTCGAGGTCTCAATGTAAAAACTATAGGTGCGATCATCACAGTCCCACAACAGCAGACGCATCGAGCCCACGTAGTAAGGCTGACCTAAACGTACAACAATCTCGCCGCTGCCCAGCTGATGGCATGTATAACCCGAGTCCCAGTCATAGCGTGAGTAATCGCCATTAATAAGCGCATTCCGTGTGCGACTAACGCCGTCTGTCACAATCGCGCTCATGTCAGTGGTGGCCACGTTCGCCTTGGGCGCAACAAATCCATCAACCAACTTGGGCACGTTCGTCGTATGCATAGCCTCTAAGCCGACAACATGGAATACCTGAGAAGTTAAGTTGCATATTGTAGATCAATTGAGGAATTCGGTTGACTTGTTCAATTAGCTAGCTTACTCACCCGATTGACTGTGTTCTGGGTGCCCACGAGTCGTATATATTGGACGGGACGCGCCTCAAAGTACAGATACTGCCAGGAGCGACAGTGGTATTCCGTATAGTCAACAACACGCTCCCAGTGATGCTGATTGCCGGATACTTCAACAAAATATGAATAGGCACGACTGTCCCGATCCCAGAGCAGCATGCGTATATGATTGATCATGCAGATGGTACCCAGTTCGATAACAATGCCGGTATCATTATTATCTGTGATGCAGTGACGCGTATAACCATGCTCCATATCATAAGAGGTGACATCGCCATCCAATAATGCGGAGCGACATTCACCCTGAATGCAGCGTGATAAATATTTGGAAGTGGCCACATTCTCCTCCGGCCAGAGGGCGGCACGATATGGAAGCGTCTTCGATTTGCTACGCTCATCAATAGCATCAAGTATCTTGTCCGGCTCCAGTATGCCAGATGGACGCACCACCTCCAACAGATGCTCCAGATTAATCAGCGTCAATCGGACATAGGAGACAACCGTTTTGATATCAATGTCCGGATTATACCGGCTCCATTTCCATACGGCCAAAAAGATTTGTACTTCTGGCGCAAAGAAGCAGTCTCGGCGCAGCACTTCCTCCAGCGATTCCTAAGTAAAACCAAACAAAACATGATTTAATATATATATTTTTAAATATCAATAATCTTATTAAGGTTAATTTTTTCGTTTAGAGTTGTCTTCAAGTTCGTTTTGTTCGTTATACCCTAGCAGAGGGTATTGCAATTTTGTCTCGAAATGTGTCATGCACTGAAGGGAGACCTTTTCGACCCAACAAAGTATACATATTCTGAATCAGTATCAAAAGCCGAGTCGTTATAGCGATATCCGTGTTTCTATGCGAACTAGCCTCTCAGTTTTAAAGCTATCGTAATGAAACTTTGCATAGAGTCTTCTTTTTGCTGCAGGCAAAACATATGTCGGAACCGGCCGGATCGGACCACTATAACATATAGCTGCCATAGGAATGATCGGTCGAAAACTATGTTTTCGTATGAAAAACTTGTTTGTTTATAAATATATCCTCACCAAACTTACCCAAACCGAGTCTCTAAAGAGTTTATACAATCTGACTAAATTTGGTTAAAATCTGACCACAATATCAAATAGTATCTGGTGAAAAATGAAAAATGGTTTTTATATGAACAACTTTTTGTATTACATCCAAACTAAGGGAGAGTTTTATTATACTTCATATAGTTTCCTATAATTTGATCAAAATCGGATCACATAGCTCCATAGAGACACGAAAATTGAGTTTTGTACATAAAACATTGCTGCTAGGGTATATAGCTTCGGCACCCCGAAGATGGCCGTTTTTTTGGTTTTAAAAACACATTCTTTCATAACAACATTGAAATTATATCATATTAAACAATCATTTAAGCACAAACAATCAATACAATAATTGTCTTCAAACGAACGAACTAAATAAACTAAAAATTAAGGACATAGTTTAGAAAGTTCCTGAAGGTTTTGGCACTACTCGAATACTCACTTTTGAGAGCATTTTAAAGGAGTCATGCTGCAGCAATTCCGCCGCATTGCGATCCATGAACATGAGGCAAACCCCTGTGAGCTCATCGAGATTGTACAGACGCGCTGCATCCAAAATCATGCAGACATTGTTCAATGCCAAATATTGACGCAAATATTTGGATATGGCCATTTCTAGATCCTGGAAACCGTACTGATTGGCCATGCCCAGTACACCGATGACAGCATCTTCGTCCAATGTGGCCAACGACAGCGTGCCTGAGTAAATATATCGCAACAGGACCTTAAACGGATCCAGCGGCACTTCCAATGAAATCTGACGCTGTGCCGCCTCCGACATGCCGCCATAAAGCAAAGCGCGAAAGTATTCACTGCGTGCGGCAAGTATGGCACGATGTGCCGGCAAGCGTTGCTCCTCGACAATAAACTCAACGTCCGCGTAGCGTTCGTTCATGCAGAGACGTGCGATGTCCGCCGAGAAGCGATCGCCCAGATCTATTTCATCCGTATATTCTGTTGGGGAATCTGTGTGGCTTTTGCCGCTGGCCAGTGTGACCATACTGCCGCTACAGTTATGCATTTTATGATGCCCCTGACTGCTCATTGCTCTCACAGTTGCTGTCGCCTTAGTTGTGTTGTTGTATAACTACATATGTATGTGCGTGTGTATTGATGTGTGTGCATACAGTAAGAATAATTAACTGTTAACAATATGCTTCATTTTTGTAAAGAACTAAGGTTAGCTAACAACTCACCTAACTTGTTGTTTGTTATCAGCAACAATGTCCGCCTTATTAGTTATTCCTTTTGTTTTGTTTGCATGTGTGCGTGTGCGTGAGTGTGGGTGTATTGTTTAATTTTATTGTGTACCCGTTGGGCACAGCGACTTATCTGGCCATCCACGTACGCACGCATATAAATTGTTCTTACGATCTGGGGCAGTCTGATATTTATTAATGTACGCGGTTTATTTCGGCTATATTATATTTATTAATATATATATGTTGATGTTTTCTAATTGCAAGAATATTTATAAATTAGTGATGGGTGTCGACAGCGTGTATGGTATCGATACATTTGCAGCTAGACATTTCGATATTTCACTAAAAGGCATAAGCAGTGCTGCGCAACTTCGAGTCAGTTTTGGCCTTTTTATAGCTTAGCTGTTATTAAGTACTTAATAAAGAAATTTCAAAATTCTTGTTATAAATATTATATTCTTTCCAATTTGCAAAAAAAGTCTGATAATGGTTATTTTTTTATAATATAACGATTCTGCTGAACCAATTCCTTTTTCTTGCTTTCTATTTCACAGTGATTTCTTTATTTGCGTGGTCGTATACATAGGTGAACGCATTTTAAGACAGCCTAGGTGTTATTTAGTCCACTGTATCGAGCGTTCACTGTTTCTAACTATGGTGAGAGCATTTTAAACTAAATTGTGGAACTTTTAGCTTTTTTTTCGTCAATCTAGCCTTTTTTGCTTATCGATAATAAATCGTGAATACAACAACCTTAAGTTATCGATAGTTGATAAGACTGCGTGGGAGGGGGTCCAATTGACTTTCTCACGAAATGTGCATCGCGTTGCATTTGGATACTTGTGTTTATAAATATTCCTGATTAGGATACATGTGTAGTGTTCAATAACTCGATCAAACGGTTATCAAGATATTGTATACTACATAGATCGCTCATAGCTTCAATATTTAACTGTTAGCTGGATCAGCCAAGCAAGGGCATTTGATCTTCGGCTCGGTGCAGATATTTGTTCATTCTTGTTTTTGCTCGCTGCTGTTGCGATCGTTATTGTTGCTGTGCTTGTGTTTTGTATTTATTGCGCACTCGAAATAGTTTCGGTTACGTTTTGTATACAAAAAAGAGGCGTTGATATGGCAATTTTGCAGCAACTTGATCGCAGTTAGTCGTCAATAGGCGGTGTATAAAGTGCGCGCATGTACTACTGCAAACAATAGCCAAGTGGATGGAATTGACTTTCATTGACCTCGTAACGTAGTCACAATAATGTCGTTTTTGGTTGAATATACGGATGCCCAATGGCGGAATCTGGACATGCGTGGCCTGCGCGTCGATGAGGCCTATATGTATCTGGAATCACAATATCCGGAACGGAGCTATCTCTACACCTTATCCGATGAATGCTATACGGTTTGTCCAAAATTCCCGCCAAAGTGCAGCTTTAATTGTTGCTCTTTGTTTTCCAGTGCCCATATACCAAAGTGAAAGCTCTGCCGCCAGTTGCGTCGCTGGAATTGGAACCGTTAAAGCTCAGCACTTCATACGCTTTGAATTTCAAAATTTATGCACACGATCAGGGTCACTATGCCTATGAGAATGTGTATGTGTATCAATGAGAGTGTATGTGTGTATTACTACGTTAACATAATATATATGTATATACATGATAGATATATATATAGTACATATGTATGTGATTAAGTAATATGGCTTACATTGCGATATTATCATGTCATCTTCCGTTTCGAATGTCTCTTGTCTTATGTGGCCCATTCACGTCGCTCAATCGTAGCATACTGCTTGATGGCGACTATGATGTTCGTGAATGGGCCGCATTTGAACAATTTTTGCACTCTGTTCGCATATTATAATGCATATGTATGTAAAAACGTAGTAATCATGTATTTGTGTGTATGTGATCAAGTACTTACGATTTTCCTCCATTAACAGCTCATCATTATGCGCGATGCGTCGCAGCGATCTTCAGGAATTTGGCGTCTATAATCTGACACTACTGGCCAACGGCAGCTGCAATTTTGCCATAGATAAGTCCGGCGTGCCCGTTAATTATGGTAAGTGCTGATTAACGACATTAATCGAATCAATCTAATCGCAATCAAATCATTTACCATTTTCACGTAGTACAGTAAACTAATTAAAACTAAAGGTTTTCACTGAAATTGTAGATTTTCGTGAATAGTTGAGCCTTGTCTATTTTCTCGATCTAACAAATAATATAGTCGTACACATTTGACCTTGACACCCATAACCCGACCAAAGTAATTTTCCAAAATCGGTTAGCACTCTTTTTATTTTATTTTAGATGTAGTTTTGAAAATGAGTTTGAAGCAAACCGCAAGAATGACCTTAAAATATCAGATAAAAGTATTGCACCTTTCATTGTTTTTCGTGTGGAACTCTGAAACCAAGAATATTGAATTAAAAAAATTTCCACAGATTTTCCGACTCGACATGTATTTTTCACAATCGGTGTCGTAATATGTCGAATTATTGTTATTTGAATAACTTAGGAAGTGAGCTTGAAGCTGATCGCACTAAAAAAAATTTCTTGCGCCCATACAACATTTGGACCTCCATTTTCCGATAAGAGGGTTGAATTTTCCAAAATCGGTGAGACATGTGTCAAATGATTTGTTGTATAGAGATTCAGTTTGTGGGTAGAATATTTCAAAATCACAGAGCACAGATTAGATGTTATATTTGTTTTTTTATTTTAATATAGATGGTAATAAATAGTTTTATAATTTGTATAAACTATTGAATTTTAAAGCAAACTGATTTGTTAGAATATACGTTACTAAATTCCCTGATATAGTTATAGATAGTCTTACATATGTTGAGGATTAGGATAAATTCGTTAACATATAAACAAAGGGGCTTTAATTAGCTTGATAATAAATAATGACCTCGCCAGTGGGTGTACACCGGACACGGAACACGGAACCCTCGACTTTAAACGCATAAATTGAGCGGTACACGTCCCCGACACGTAAAAGTCTTTGAATATGCGTGATTAGCAATTGGGGCAGTAGGCGACGGGGGTTAATAACTAGCCAGGTCTCGGGCGCCGCCTGCCATGCATTAACGCCGCCGACCAAGACTTGGTACGCCATAGGTGTGCTGCTGAAGAGCGCATCAATCTCCTCAAGGGTCAGCGGTCTAAACGGTCGTGGTGTTGGCTTGTTTGCTGTGGGTGCCAACTCATTGGCCAATGGGCTGGGACCAGCCGTTGGATTGACTTCAACACCAACTTGAGGGCGCTGAGAGGGTGGAGCAGTTGTGTTCTGTGCTCCTCTGGGCACTGCACTGAAATTCAACTTATAACGCGTGCAGTACATGCAATCGCAACGCCTGAGGCCAGGAGGCGGAGTTATAGGAGACATTACACGACGGCGCTTGGCGGGACTGCGTTCCGTTGTGCGCTGCTCCCCCGGGGACGTGGAGTCGTCCTCGTTCTCAGATTAGATTTTCCGTTTTGACAGTATACCCCCACTGGTATTGGAATTCCTGGCTCCAGACGTCAACGTAGAACATTTAAAAGCTGTGTCTTTAGTGCATCTAATTGCGATCGACGGATCGGGAATATGGGATCCGACTCGGATTCCGCATCTGTGACCTCTATGGGCTCGATTTTGATGGGTCTGTTAGCCTGCATGCTAGCCAGGCTCGTAGAGGGTACATCATCTAGGCTTTCCCGCTTGAAGCTCACAATGGACTTAATGATGGGCTTAATCCTTTGCTTATTTGGTTCCCAGGAGATCTCGTCGTCACTAGCATCACTGACGGTTATGTGGCTCATCGCATCTGTGTCCCGGTTAGCCTTGTCATTGGTTTTTTGTTTTGCTTGCGACTTTTGTGCCTGATCATCATCGCTAGCTTCGTCACTTGCCTCCAGCACACTGTCAATGTTATTTACAACATCGTCGCCACTAATGCTAGATTCATCGTCATCGGAAATGTTGATCACTTCATCTTCTGGCATGATGTCACCGTCTATCATATCGCCATCAAACAAATTGACGTCGTTCATCGCTCATGTTGTCATTTATGTTCGCATCGAGCATATCGCCATCCAATCTGCCGCCGTCGAATAAACCTATTCCTGCCAATACCTCATTTGCCATTTCGTTCCGTATTTCCGGAACTTGCTCGCCGTTCTGGCGTCCTATTATATCGTCGATGATCATATCGCGGCCTACGAAGCCATTATCTATCAAGCCGCGGTCCAGCTGGTTGGGTTCTATGACGTTGGGTTCGATTTCGGGGTTGGGATCTACGTTGTCGCCGTTTATCAAGCCGCGGTCCAGCTGATTGGGTTCTATATAGTCATCCTTATTGTCGGGGGTGACCATGTCGATATTGATTATTTGAACGCGGCTTATAATTTGTGCGATGTTAGCGCCGATGTAACCTTCGTCGTTGTTATTTAGCGGTGAATCGTTGCTAATTCTGTTTGGAACGGGCGAGAAACTGTCGATGGAGCAGCCGCTATCCTCTCCGCATGCTTCCATCACGGGTTCCATCAAGGGTGCAATATCTGGAGCTGGTGATGGGACTGATGGTGGGCTTGGTAGTGCCATGGTGCCCACTGAAGCTCAGATTCGGTGTCTGTTGGCATCTGCTCACCAAAAGGGCTATAACTTTGTGCATAAAGCCAATCAGCGTTGAAGTCTACGGATCGACGGTTGTCATCAACCTCCTCGCTAATGTTTGCGTGTTCCTGCATCTCAGAACAGTTTGTCTATTCGCCCATCCCAGCATCGTTTTGCTCCTCGTCCATCCTATCATTGTTTTGCTCCTCCTCCCCAGAGATGTGGATTTCACCCATCTCTGAAATGCTGTGAACCACTTCCATCCCGAATTCTTTTGCTGCTCCCCCATTCCCGAATTGTATAGCTCCTCCTTCCCAGAGCTTTTGATTTCCTCCTCCATGATGCTGTGGGATATACATATATATATATATACTTAGGATATATCCTTGGGGCCCAAAAACCATACATAATTGTTTGTTCATTTGCAAAAAGATTGTGAATGCATTAAGTCCCATAAGGTATACATATAGATTCTTAATCAGGACGACAAGCTGAATCGTTATAGTCATGTTCTTTTGTCTGTTTCTGTGCAAACCCTTTCGCTCAGTTTTAAAATTATATTATAATATCGGAAACGGAAGAATCTGAACACTAAATCATATACCTTACATCGGAACGATTGCTCTTAAATTGACTTTATTAAGATATCTTCAAGTGTTCAGTGTGCTCTTTACAAGCTGATTACAGTTCCTAAAAATCAGATCACTATATCCTATGAAAACTGGGAATTTGGTTTGCTTTATAAAGTTACCTATTGACAAGATTAGATAAGACAAAATTGCCTTGTTATTAAGTATACTCTCTCTTTAATTTGGAAAAGTCGTTGCTTAAATTTGAAATACGTATGTTTAGATATCCATGTATAAAAATAAACATCCTACCTTGTTAAGTCCTTGCTAATTATTCTGATTTTAGTTATTCGTCCTTCTCGCGTTGATTCAAATCAACTGGAGACTTTTCCTTATTATGTTTGCGTAGAAATAAAAGTTCCTTTGTACATAATAAATAAATAATAAAAAAATATATAAATACAAAATAAAACAAATAAATGAGAATATTAATGCAAATAATATTTAAAAACAAGAGTTCTTTCTATCTCGGCATGCAATATACGACCGATTGCAGCTATGTCAGCTATAGGATATAGTAATAGGATTTTGATAAAGCTTAGTCAATTTATAAAGCGCATACCGAAACTTAAAATTGTTGAGTTTTCTTGTCATATCTTGAAAAGCAAAAAAGCTTTTCAGACAACTCAACTTTTGACCGATAGTTCCTATGGCAGCTATATGTTATAATGGTCGGATCCGGTCAGTTCCATAAAATGTAGTGCCTGCAGCAAAAGCAAGCATCTATGCAAAGTTCCATCTGTTTCTGAAACTGACATAAACTTGCATAGAATCAGACGGACAGACATAGATATATAGTCTTAGTTATCGATGCTGATCAAGTATATATACAGTTTATGGGATCGGAAACGTCTCCTTCAAATCGTTACACATTTTGTGACAAAATTCTTATACCCTCTACTAGGTTATAAATATTAATTGCAATTAATTTTACACAGCTTACCTTGCAGCTTTCTTCTCCCGTAAATTCCTCCTTGAATCAGTTTCGCGGAGATACAAATATCTGTTATATATATTGTCGTTCGCGCGTTTGAGCTGAAGAGTGCTATTAAATACATACAAAAGACAAATGTGATTTAATACAAACGATATTTGGAAATATAATATATATATATATAATTTAATTTAATTTAATTTACTTAGCTTACATTGTTAAACTTCCTTCAGGGATCAAGCTTTCCGTTCTTTTCGCGTTGACGCTTTGAAGTGTTCCCCTTGCGCAGAGATAGAAACGTCTTGAGTCCATATACAAAACACAAATATTTAGAGATATTTCAAACAAAACACGATTACTTATATAATGAAGATTAAGTATAAGTATAAGTATTACAATATGAAGTATTTTTAACATTGTTTAATCCTCGTAAGAGATTTAGTTTCCTTGCTTTCCTGCTGACGTTGTTAAAACCTCTTCGGAGATTGAGTTATCCGTTGTTCTCCTTACTCAAACTCTTTGGATTAGTCTCTTTTCTTATCGCTTGCGCCGAGATAGAAAGATGCTGAGAGTATAAACAAAACACGAATTTTGTTTAAAATTAAATGCGAATGCTGTCACAGTATATGTTTGTTAATATGTATAAACATAAATTAGAACGCCTAATTCGGCATTCAGAACCTACATATACATATGTATATACCTTTGCAACAATATTTTTTATACAAAGGCGCAATTTTATAGTGAGAAATTTTGAACAAATTAAAGGAAACTAAATAAAGTATCAAAAAATGCACAATGGCTGAGTTTGGATGAAATACTTGCGTAAAAGATCATATAAAAACACATTTCCAATCAGATTGTTCTTATGGCAACTATAAGATGTAGTAGTTCGATTTGATCCAAATTTGGTCAGCCTGTCCAAAACATAATGAGACTTCTATTTGTTGAGTTTGGTCCAAATATCTTCATAAACATAGAAGTTATTTATATATCTAAAATTTCAACCGATTTTGGCAGCTATACATATATCCATATTTAATAATGTGGTGAATTTTGAATAAAACTGATGTATGCTTTGGTGGCAAAAGTCGTTGTAAATGAGCAGATTTTTTGAGCGTGAGAGCAACGAAACAAAAAATGATGATTTAATATCACGAGTTTAAATCACGAGTTTCGTGCTTGTAGGGAAGAGGGGCAGCGGAGCGAGCGAGGCGTGCAAAAACTCACGACCAGCCTCGTGTTGATGTTTTTGTTGCACATTTTGCTTTGTGTCTTTCCGATCACATGCAAAGCAACAGAAAATCAAAGTCACATTATGTGATTTCGAATCACCTTCTAAATGCAAGTGACTTTACGCTGAAGTTTTCAAACATAATGAAAAAAGGAACTCGAAGGCCTAAAATCATCGTCTAAATGCGGACATAGAATGAAGTCTCATTCTTTTGTGCTCTTTCAAGGTTGTGCCGCTGAGCGCACATTCTATTTTGCGCGCATTTAGCGCTCTCAAAGTTGCGACACCAAGAGCGTGCACATTTCGTGCGCGCTCTCAATTTTACAAGCTGCCGTTATTTTATTGACTGCGTTAACATCTTGCCTTTGGCTAGAGGGAGATAGCTATAGATTTCGTTTTAAGCTGTACGCGCAGTTATTGCAGACGATTGCAAATACTAATTGTGATTGCTTGCACGCAAAATAGCTTGCAGAACCCCCTTCTGAGACTACAATTCACTTTAAACGTGGTGCGCAACTTGCGCACGTATGAACATAATACTCACCAATATTCTTGTGTATATATGAAGCACATGATATTAGAAAACACGAATTGCACGCACTTTTAAACAGTTTTTGTGATATATTTGTTAAATTTGGTCAGAAATAAATTTGCTGCCGACTGTGTTAAAGCCAAATCACAAAAGAACGGAAAGTCTTCCTTTGACATTCCAAGCAAAGTGACAAAATGGTGTGAAGTGTTGTAAAGAGCTTGACTTTGTCAACCTGACGGTTTTAAGTGTTTTACAGGATTTGGAGAATCTTGAGGAAAGGTGTCTAACGCTTTTGCAGAGTTGCTATTATAAGTTTTGTTCTTTTATTGGTGTGTACACACTGGCGTTGAATTCTTTGAAATGCGACTTGTTTCCAGTATTCAAAAGTAGATTTCAATTGAATATTAAATACAAATGCTTAAACGTTTTTAGTTTCAATTATTTTGACTTTCAATTTACTTTTGAACAGCCTTCTTGTCCGTGTTTGTGCTCGTTGCTGCGCTGCTTATCCTGCTGAAGCTGGGCAGCTGCGCCTGGCAACGTTACCGTTATGATGAGGCCGCTGCCGTTGCGGACAGCATTGGGGATGCCGCTGACAAGGCAACGCAGCGCAAGCGTCTGCGCAGCCTGGACACATTCCGTGGGTAAGCCCAGGCAACATCCTTACCAGTTCCCTACTTTAAGCAAACGTACTTTCAAAAACCCACACAGATTGTCCATTGTGCTGATGATTTTTGTGAACAGCGGCGGCGGCGGCTTCAGTTGGATTGAGCATGCCGCCTGGAATGGACTACATTTGGCCGATATTGTCTTTCCCAGCTTTCTTTGGATCATGGGCGTCTGCATACCGTTGTCGATCAAGGCACAGTTGGCGCGCGGCACCAGCAAATCACGCATTTGCCTGCGCATCCTGTGGCGCGCCATCAAATTGTTTGCCATTGGCCTGTGCCTCAACTCCATCTCCGGTCCGCAATTGGAACAGCTGCGTCTGATGGGCGTGCTGCAGCGTTTTGGCATTGCCTATCTAATTGCTGGCGTTATGCACACGCTGTGCTGCCGCCGAGATCAGCTTGGACCACACCGTGCCTGGCAGCGTGCCATTTATGATATCTGTCTCTTCAGTGGCGAGCTGGCCGTGCTGCTGGCCCTAATTGCCACCTATCTGGGCATCACGTTTGGCCTGCGCGTGCCGGACTGCCCGCGTGGCTATCTTGGCCCCGGTGGCAAGCACAATAATGCCGCTAATCCCAATTGCATTGGCGGCGCCGCTGGCTACATTGATCTCCTGGTGCTCGGCAATGCGCACATATATCAGCATCCCACGGCCAAGTATGTCTACGATGCCACTGCCTTTGATCCGGAGGGCGTCTTTGGTAAGCCTAAGTATAGCTACCATTGAAGTACAGTAGCTCACAGTCCGTAAAACATGCAATGTCCGTCTGTTTCTGTGCAAACTAGTCTCAGTTTTAGGACTATCGTGATGAAACGTATCTTATCTGAAGGCAGTACATGTTTCGGAATCGGCCGTAGGAAGAATCGGTTGAATATTGAGTTTTTGTATAAGAAGCATTGCCGCAAGGGTATACCATATCTTCGGCACGCAGCAGAAAGCTCTTCTCTCTTGTTTTATATTCTAAATAGATAGATAGCCAAGTTATATTATACCAATAGAACTAGATCATATTGTGAGCAACTGTACTATAATGTGTTAAATGTATATATTTGAATGCCCTTTCTCATGCGCCCAACTCTTTCTCTTGACAGGCTGCGTGCTGAGCGTGGTGCAGACGCTTTTGGGCGCCTTTGCTGGCGTCACGCTCCTGGTGCATACCACATGGCAGTCGCGGCTGAAGCGCTGGCTGCTGGGCGCCACGCTGTTTGGCCTATTGGCCGGAGCTTTATGTGGATTCTCCAAGGAGCATGGGATTATACCGGTTAACAAGAATCTATGGTCGCTTTCGTTTGTATTTGCCACAGTTGCCATGGCCCTGGTGCTGCTCTCGCTGCTGTATTATATCATTGATGTGCGGCAATGGTGGTCGGGCTATCCGTTCACCGAGTGTGGCATGAATGCCATCATCATGTACATTGGCCATACCGTCATGCACAAAATGTTGCCCTGGCATTGGCGCATTGGCTCCATGAATACACACTTTATGCTCCTGTTGGAGTCTGTGTGGAACACTCTGATCTGGGTTGGGATAGCCTTGTATTTGGATGCACGAAAGTTCTATTATAGTCTGTAAACTATTTGTAAATATACAATTTTTAATGTTCTTATAACTAGAAATGCTTACAATTTCCACAAGACAAGATTTTATGTAAAATATAAAGCCTTTTTATACACAATGTTTGAATTTTTAATTTAATATATTTTCTTAAAATGTGTTTCATAGACGGCTCAAAGATTTTCTCATTTCCTGATATATAGTACTAGTTAAGATCTGAGTCAGTGCCTATTAAAAATTCATAAAATGGTATAAGGTCTTCCAAAAGCAGATGGAGGCGTGTTCCACCGTACAAAATGCATATAGTTTTCTTATTTTATCTGTCGAAGCTTGTTGATCTCAGAGACTATGATAACTAGAGTTACCAAATTTGGTATGTGTGTTCTTATATATCATACGCAGTTTTGATTTGTTTCAAAACTAAGTTTTTTCTTTACTACACCACTGAAAATTGATAGAAACACTTTTTAACTACAATTTATAACAGACCATTTATTTATACTTATACCATATTGTTAATTTATTTCATAACAAAAGGCGTATTTTCGATTTTATTAACTGCAGATGGAATTGACTGCTTGAAGTGTTTTCAACGAGCAGATTTGAACTTACTCGCCTTACAATCTTGGATACAGGGTATCTTATTATCCACTAAAGCACACTTGCGTTCTTTCTTTTCCAACTGTCTTGTTTGCCCAGTTGGATTGTTACGCGTAGACAGTTGAACTGAAAAACTGAAACCCTTGTATTCTACTTACTAACAACGATTGATTGATGGTTTAATTAAAATATCAATGAATCTGGGCTTAAAAGCAGCGCTGGAGGCGCGGAGAGCGCAGTGAGAGCAGCTCCAGGCCAAAGAGCAGCGTGCTGAGCAGCAGTCCGAGGAAGAGCAGCAGATAGATGGCATAGAGCTCCTGCAAGCCAAACATCTTGTACCTGCTGAACTGTTCTGCCTGCGAATAGCTATCACGCGTCCAGAGTGACATCAGTCCGGCGGAGCGCATCCACATGATCTGCTCGTTGAACTCATCGATCAGAAAGGAGTGCTTCCTCAGGTAGATGGCCAGCTGGAATTGAAAGACATCCTCGGGAATGAGCTCGAATTGATGTGCTTCCTGCTGGTTCGCCTGGGCTTGGACCCTTTGCAGGCGATTGTATCTGATGAAGACATCCGGAGCAGCGGCTGTCACCAGACCTCTGTCCCGGGAGTGCGCCGCCATGTATTCCAGGGCGTTCATTACGGAGCTGTCGTCGTCGAGCATACGAAATGGCATCTGCTGCACGGTGGGAATGTCGGCGAATATATCCTGCATACCAGCCGACAGGACCACTATGTATTGGTTGTCCACCAGCTCGTCGATGGACTGCGGCAGCCGGTTCAGCTGGTGCGTGCGAATCAGATGGAAGAGCATGCCCTGGTATACGGTGCGTATGAGCAATGTGAAGAACATCAAGCTGACGCAGAACAAGCGCTTGGCGCTGGAGCGTGGCGTCTGTTTGCCCGGCATTGGCATGCCCACGAAGATCAGCTCCAGGTTAAGCCACTGGACGAGTAGGGAGCGGCCAGGATTGCTCGGCAGCAGCCGATCCATGACCAGCTGCACAAGAGCCGCCAGTGCAAGAGCCACGCCAATGGCCAGCCAAATGCCGCCTGGATACGGATAGAGCAGAATGTCTAGGGACTTCAGCTCATAGCTGACGTCCAGCACCCCAAACCGTAAGCCCGTCTCCCGGTAGTTGTGTGTCGACGTGGCCAACAATCTGCGTTCCACCGTCTGGTAGAGGCCACCCAAGCACAGATCCGCCTCGTGACGTTCCAACTGCAAGAAACGAGAAACAAGAGTCAGATGTGTTGAGTTGGGGAAGGGACTCTTACCATCTCCATGGCTCTGTTGCCCAACGATCCCTTTCCCGGCGGGGGCTGGAGCACCTCAAGGCTGAAGTTGAGTCGCTGGGCGAGCGTCTGCAGGAGGAGAGGCTCAAGAGCGTCACCGTCACCCCCGAGAAATGGACCCAGTTGGGGGTGTGCGACGCGCAGCAGACAGCCAAAGAAGTTGCCCAGCTTGCGGGGGAAGAGCAGGGGATGGAGCATGTGGGTGCCATTGTAGCGATTGATCAGCTGTGGCGTCATGTTGAGGCAGCTGTGGGGACCAAACGGCTGATAGGTGTACAGCTCGATGTCCCCGCTGGCCGTCTGCACCTGCACGTTGCAATTGATGAGCTGGTGGCGCCAGCAGTGCTCAAAGATGCGACGCATCTCGCCCAGCAGCAGATGGTCCCGCGCCTGCAGAAAGATGTAGTAGCGCTCGTTGTAGTTGTAGTCACGGGTATAGGCCTCCACCTCGATCTCCGCAAAGGCCGCATACGAGTCCGTGAATATCAGATTGTAATGCCTGCGACCGGGCACATGGCGCCCGCTCCCGCCCACACCCTGCTGCTCCACGGTCACTATCTGCAGGGGGTACAGGCCCCAGTCGAGAAAGAGTATGCTCATCACCTGGTTGTAGAAGTTGCACGTGTGACTGTTACGGCAGCACAGCGTCAGCACCAGGGATGGCGTCATGCTCATTATGTGACTCTGTACCACGTGGAGCAGCGCACGTGCCACAAATTCATTAATATGGTTCGTCTGTTCGCCGGATAGCTCCTGGTACGAATGCAGCAGCTCGGATATGTTCATCCTGGCGTCGGGGTCAAAATGGAACCAGCTAAGGTTAAGGACCCTACTTCAGGCTCAATTCCGATTCCGACACACTTCAAGTTTTGTTTATCTTTTACATTAATTGCTCCGACTGATTGCTTCATGATTAATGATGTGCCGGACAATGGTCGCAACTTTGTTTTGTTTACTCTATTTTAGTTGTATATTTAACCAAAATTGGCTAAACCAAAAATACCCTTATCCTATTGTAAAGGTTGACCTTGAAATAAAGCAGCAAGTATTAGCTTTATTACAAAATGTCCATGAATTTATTGTATTGCGCGCTTTGGAGTTTGTATATCTACATATATGTATGTATGTGTGTATGTGTGTATGTGTGTATGTAAAAAAATGCATCTTGCTCTGGCGCAGCTAACTTCACGCACAGTGCTGCCAACTCGTTCCGAAGTAACAAGTAACAATGCTGCCAATAAGCCGCGATCCATCGTTCAGTTTTGGCAAAGCTATGTGAGCAATTGATTTAACTGCTTAATGAAGTGACTATGGAGGACACAAACCTTGATTAAATTGTCAGAAAAGAACAACAGCCAAGTCTGTGGAAACTTACAATGCCTTTTATTAGCCAGCTACCAAAAGAACTGGTCTTTGTTCAATGGAACTAATGAGCGCAAGTTTTTGTTGATTTGAAACTAGAAGGTTGCTTTTTATTTCAGACATTTTTATAGTACTTTGCTATAAAAATAGTAAATGCTAGTTTATTTCGTTAATACCTACACTTCAATATAGTTATTCAAGGTAATCCAAATGTGAATTTAAAAGTTTTGTGAAGAAAACTTTAGACCGAAATCTGAAATGACATTTATTGTTTTTGCATTTGGTTGATCAATATTAATTGATCTTGTAAATTTTGTAACAACTATGTCAATAGAAATTGTATATGGTTTTACAGCTTTTTTTTATACATACTAGCTGGTAATACCCGGGGTTGCCGGAGTCACAATTACTACTTAGTATATCTATCTTAAAATTCTTTCTTGTTGTGTGGAATTCACTACATTTAACGTAATTGCTAAATTAAGTATTGCAATTGTATTGCTGTAGATCTTTGACAATAAGTTGGAAGCGACCAAATGACAAATAAATTAGTTTCATACAATATATATATATATATATATCGGGTTTGCGAAATGTCCGTCTGTCCGTATGAATGTTTTTCCACACCCTTGAAGCTAGAGCAAACCAATTTGGTACACATATTGGTGTATATCCTCAGTTTATAAAGTGTCAAGATGTTTTTTTCGTGTCTCTTTCCCAATCCACAAATAAGCTAATTATGCCGGACTGGGAACAGAGTATTCTGCTGTCTGGTAAGTCCGACTGCAACGTTACTTCTTGCTTGTTTTCTTTATTTTTGTGTGTGAGAAGTATTTAAATTCACTTTCGTTATAAAATAAAACAGCTGTAAGAAATTCAGCTATTCGACTCTTACAAACGAACTCTTATATGTCTATAGATACTATACCTTTATTCACATACTCGCACACACATTTCCCATAGTTTCCCTAGGCTAATTATAACAACTGATACAATAATAATATTTAGCTTAGCTTTTTAGTTGAACGGGTTATTACATAAGGTGCTCAAAGCGGTTGCCCACTCTGAGCTCTGAACTCGGTCTGAGGTACCGTGGCGGTCCCATATGAGTGGTAGACCCGGTCGAAGCATGAATTGGGCGGTATCCAATGGACTGTTAACAGAATGCAACATAAACACGAGCCGCTAACATTGGTTTTGCCTGCACCTTATGGAGAATCAGATCGGTTGTAAAGTATTCGACTTGTAGATGCCCTGTATGCATTGGGAATACTTATAAGCTTGAATGGACATGATTTTAGCTTAATTATAGGGTTGTTATGCTTTGTTCAAGTATTTTATGCTTTATCCAATCCTATTTTGTGCTCAGTTCAAGATTTTTAGCCGAAATTTGTACTTGATATTTCAAGTGCAAGAAATTCTTGAAGTGAAATTTGAAATTTTTTAGTATGCTATTTTTCTGCCAGTGTATGAACCCTTGCCAGTCGCTTTAGAAAATCTCAAAGCTGGCAGGAAAATTCAGCATAGGAAGTTCAGTTTTACTTCAAATTAGTTGTTTTCGGTATGGGAAACCCGACCTACAATCAAGCGCACCAACTGAGCCTACCCTTTAGGGCTCCGGGCACGTGCGGGGTATACGAAACAACAAAAAAGTGAATGTGAGCCCGTTGTGCTGCACTTTAAAAAAAAAATATAAAAAATAATACAAATGAAATGTAACTTTTTTCTTTCTTTTTTTGTTGTTGTTGCTTGGCCTTTCTTTACTGTAATAACGAGATAAAATTAACAATAAAAACAACTACAAATTGAACGACCTTACAATGCCCTGTATCATTCTATAGAATAGTTTATATTTCGACAAATTTCCTATGTATCTACTATTAAAGTCTCGAAACTTTTATTTTCAGTCACATAAAAAAAATCTTAGCTCGTAAGTTTCCAAAACTCTATGGGAAATGCTATTTCTAAATTATTCTTTTCGAAGTCTCAATTTTAATAGACTTTATTGTGGAATTTGTGTCATCTATTAGTCACGAATGCATAACATTAAACTGTTTATTAAATAGCTTACAATATTTAAATGCTTAATCAGATAATTAAGATGAGGACTTACTATAAAATAAAACAATTTGTACTTATACTAATAATTTACGAATTTACTTAAGAATATATATTTTAAGGCATTGATTATTATAATTATTCGGTGGGGGCGTGTTTACTGCATTCTATAAGATCTATAGTAACCCCTTCTCATTCATCAACCCTATCTCCTGCAGGAATGCAAGAATTTTCATCGAGTTGAGAGTTCGTATATGGCCTGTTTGAAGGATATACCCGTCCAGGTGCCAATTTCTTCTTCTAGCAAAGATAGTGCATTGGGAGAGGGTTTATCCACTATTTCGCAGAACTGCACACAATTCCTAGTTTCCTAAGCTGGCTCTTCAGTCTACAGTGCCTCTCAGTGACTATTCTGAGTGAATTCTTACCCATTGGTATTATTTTATTGAATCTTTGAAGGTCATAGTTCTCTAAGAGGGATTGAACTGTCTAAGACCTAAAACATTTCTTCAGCTTCACTGAAGGCCTATATTCTTGCAGCTCTAATTTGTAATACCCTTTGCCAGGCAGTTGTTGGGGCAGGGTATGCAAATCGGGCGTAAGAGTCATAAATAACAACAGCAATAACTGGCGCCTGGGGGCTGGCTCCACTCGCTTAACAACAATAAAAAAGACATACAACAACAACAACAGCGAAATGAAATTATTTAACACCTCTTTATGGGTTAGTATTTGTTGTGTGTGGCGTGTAAGGTGCATGCCACAGTTCAGGTGCATAATTTGTGGAATTTCTCATAAATAAAAGAGCTTAACAAGAAATTGTTGCAAATAACCAACCGACTATAGATCGATTTAAGCCGGCTGTCAACAATGCTAGCCAATATATTATATTATCTTTGATTTAAGCTGAATGGTCAATCACAATCGAATTGTATACGATTACATTTTGGGGCAGGGGACGGGGGTTATCCATTGTTGTAGCTGTCACATTGACTTAACAAATTATTGATGGCATTCCCAAAAATTATCTAATTTATTGTTGGCTCTGATCAATTGAGGCGAGTGTGTGTCTTGCCTCAATGAACTTGTTGACACACAACATTTGTTTCATATTTTTCCTATTTATTTATTTTATTATTATTTTTTTTTAAGATGAAAACTTTCAGCTGCTTTGATGAGGCAAGCCCCGCTGACGAAACTTGCGTTTTTGTATATTTTAAATTTATTTAATTTTCTTTGTTGCAAATTAGCCGCACGTCTTGACGTAAATTGGTTTTTAATTAGGCCAACATTTTAACTGCGCATTGTCACGTTTTGTTTTCAGAAGATTCTCGCATTGTGCGTGGGCGAAACAACAAACAATTCTCTGACTAAGTTTTTAGCCAAGGTTATTACTCAAGTCACCCTGAAACTCTCGGAGTTTAAATACAAATGTTTTACAGACCACACAGATCTTAAGTGTTTCTACTATATTCCAGATACTAGATAGAAAAGATCTATAAAATACACAGAGTTCTAGTCCTAGATACTGGATAAACAAGTAAGAATGCTGTAGTCGAGTATACCCGACTACGAAACTCCTGTACCCAGGTCTAAAACATCCAATCACATCTAAGTCCACTTACCCATACACACACACATACACAAAGACGCACGCACACAGGCGGCAAAAGTGGCTGTGCTTCTTCTTCCCCCTCTCGCTACATTACTGAATCTTCTTTCGTGAATAACTTCCGTGTTTATTATCCGATCGACTTGAAATTTTGACAGTAGATTAAGAGAGACTAAAGTATTGTACATGCCAAATCTTAAAGCTATATCTTGAAAATTGTTACTGTAAAACGGTTTTAATCGATTTGCGGGGGAACGGACGGAGATATCTGAAATATGAAACAAACTTGATCTGCGTATGCTATACAGGAACCTACATTCCAAATTTGGTGTCTCTAGCTATTATAGTTGCTGAGATCGACGCGTTAATCCGGACAGACAGACAGACGGACAGACGGACAGACAGACGGACATGGCCAAATCGAAATCTCTTTTGATACTGATCAAGAATATATATACTTTATAGGGTCGGAGATGTCTCCTTCTGCCTGTTACATACTTTTGCACAAATCCAATACCCCCTTTTTACCCATTTTATGGGTACAGGGAGTAAAAATAATCTATTAACTACACAGATCTTAAGTTCTTTTCTAGACTAGATACGGTATAGTTAATCCGTGTACTATTGATTGTGTAGACAGTCTGAACAAGATACTAAATATAAATGTTATTTCAGCTACACAAATTATGAAAGTCAATTTGCTCAAGCTGTCCAAATAGAAAGATAACAAAAAGCAAATTTCAATTTAAATAAATATTTTTATCTATAAAAAAATACACAAATTTCAATATTTTTGGCTCTCTCGCATATAGATATATTTGATCTACTATAGACTACACAGATCTTAAATTTTATATAGATAGTATAGTATAGTATAGTAGTTACTTAAAGATTGTTTAGACAATCTGAAGAATGTTATTGCAGCTACAGAGATCTCAATATATTTGACTTTCTTGACTAGAGAATATATACAAATTATCAATTAACTATACAGATCTTAGGTTTCTAGGGGCTTCTAGACTAATTATATATACAAATAATATATCAAGAAGATAATTTTTTTTAAATTTTCTGGGTATCTAGTATCTCAAGTAGATAAATGCTGAAATCTCTGGCTTTTTAGACTGGAATACATCTTAGATCTTGGAAGTAACTCTATACTGTGAAGACTAGAAACAAATGATATGAATTTGTTGACTTTCTTGACTAGATAATAGCTACAAATGATATATCAACTAGATAAATCTACAGTTCTCTGGCATTCTAGTGGCAAATGGATCTATCAGCAGCACAGATCTTAAGTTTTCTTTCGCTGTCTTCACTATATACAATTGATATCAGATCTTAGGATTTATTGGCTTTCTATGGGTGTTAACACTTGTTGCTTGGTGGTCATTGAACCAACAATGCAGCTGCGTTTTGCCAACTTTCGCACTTTGCTGCTCTCCAACTGTCAGTTAGCAGCGTCGCACCGCACCACACCTCATCGGACCGCAACCAGACAACCACACAACCACCCAACCACACCAATGCCAGGCCAAGTGCTCGTCATCAAATTAAAGAGCTGTGAATTAATGCTGGCTGGCAAGTTCGTTGCCTAAGTCTTTCGTTTTGGCCAGCTGCCAGGCCGGGCCACCCGGACTTCAAATTCATATTTAAAGCCAAATCCAAAGCCCCGAATACAATCATCGTCAATTGTCCATCCTTTCACTTTCCATTGCGTGCACCAATGTGGGTCACCGCTTTGCAGGATCAAATGAGTCAACTGAAGACTCGAACAGGTCTCCCGCTATATTGCATAAGATAAAGTATAATATGATTAATAGCCACTCCATGCAGTGACATAATTTGCAGAAAAACTGCATCAATCATAAGATCATTGCCAAGATTAAAGTAAAGTGAAGGCAGCCAGCAGATATTAAGAAAACGTTTAACAATCCGATTAAACAATCCTTTCATTTAAAAAGCAAACAAACTGATTTGTTTGTTATTCTGAACTTAAAGTTTTAAATGGTTGAAGTCATCAATTTCATTAAAGATTTCGGCAGATATAGAAAGATTGCTTCAAGCTGATTTTCAAAGATAAAATATTATTCAGTAAGCATCCAATCTTGATTTGTCAAGAACAGAACGTAATCTTAACACCCTTTTTTTGGTTTTTGTTTTTCCAGTTTGATGTTCAGATCTTAACTGGGAAGATTTCTTTATTTAATCTTATTATTTATTATCTTTTTTATAAGGATGTGAACTTCTGAAATATACATAAATATTATGCCAACTTTAGCTAAGCATACAGTCATATATAGAAGACCAGGAAATTCGAAATACAAGTGCTGTAAGTTTTAAAGTGAATGATAGAGTCAGTGAAAGAAAGACTTGGCAAGACTGAAGACCCTAAAGATCCGAACATGATACTATGTAACATAAATACACGTGACATCAAGGCAACAAGTACCACTCGTATTATGTATGTATATCTTAGCATGGAGTTGACAGCATTCACAGCACGCTTATTTGATTAACTCATTTGCTGTGAGCATATAGAATTGAAAATGATTTGGTTTTCGGAATGAATTCAACTTTCAAATGTACTTGCGAGTGCTTGCAATAAATGGAATGCACTCTATCGCAGACTTTCCCAACCCAGATCCAGTTGCTGCCGGATGAGCACTTGATTTAGTTAAGCGATTAATTGGCCATGCCGTTGGCGTAACTCAATCAAGGTAATTTCTCGAAATTTGCTCCAAATGCGAGGGCAACAACAACTTCACACGCTTTCAAAATAAAAGCGAAATTCGTAACAAATCGAAATGAGAAACGGCCAAAAAATCCCGTAAGGCACGACGAGTTGTGCATTTTAAAAGAAGACGTGATGACCAAACTGCAAATTGAAAGCTGTCTAAAACAAAAGTGAGAGGTGGTTCAATTTTATACGTTTCAATTGCTTTATTGGTTTTCTTCAGAATTTCAAAATTTCAGAATTTCCCAGAAAAAAGCTTAAAAAACTAACGATGATATTAAAAAAAAAATAAAAAGAAATTATGACTTAAATGTTGTAATAATTTAATGATAACTGTGCGTGGGCGTGGCTGGTGCACCATAGCTGGTCACTGGCGGCAGATACGTGGATTCTGGCTCAAAAACGGGCGTGGCCGAATCACCGGAGTGCCCGGGAGCGCCATAGAGTACCGCTGGCGATGGATAATCATAGCCGGTGCCGGTGGGCGGCTGCAGATACTGTGTGCTGGGCGTGGCAAAATCAAAGCCGCTGCTGGACTCATGCTTGGCACCCAGGAAGGTGCTGGGCTTGAACGGCGCCTTGGACAGCTCCGCCAGCAGCTCATTGTGATCCTCGGTGGTCGTTGAGCTGATCTGATGTATATCCGTGTGCAGGGCATGCGGCTTGCTCGATTGATAGGTGAAATGGCCCAGACCCTTGTGGCCCAGCGCATAGGCGGGCGGCTGCTGCTCCCCATGCGCCTTGTGTGCATCCTGTGGATGTGGCTGTTCCTGCTCCTGCTGATGCTGATGCTGCTCCTCCTCATGCGTGCTGTGCTCATAGCCAGGCAGCAGAGGCACGCCGTAGCTGCTCAGCGGCTGCTTGTAGTGTATGCTGGGCGCATCGTAGCTATAGCCGGTGTGCTCCGCGTGCTCCAGTCCATGACTCAGGGCGGGGGCAAAGTGTGCTGCGCCCAGGTTAAGGCCGTGACTACTGGCAATGCTGGGACGATGTATATGTGCATGACCGCTGCCGCCGCCGATGCCGCTGCTGCTGTAGCTGGGAGTGGCCAGCAGATAGCTGCCGCCGACACCGCTGCTGCTGCTCTGCTGCTTGTGTCCGCCGCTCAACAGGCTCAAATAGCCGCCGCCATGACCAGAGTACTTATAACCGCCGGGTAGTCCATTGCCCACGCCAGGTCCTTGATGATGCCCATGTGGAGCGCCGCTGCTCTGCACAATGTAGGTCTCCACCTTGGGCGCCTGCTGGCGATGATGATAGCCGCCGCCGCTAATGTACACAGGACGCACGTGTCCATGATGCGAGCCAAGCGCTTGATGCTGATGCGGCAGCGCATGCTGCTGCGGCTGATGGCTATAATGATGATAGTGAGGATGACTGTTGTCCGTGTCAAGGCTGGCAAAGTCAAAGCCGCTGCTGGATCCCAGGCCGTTGCCATGCAGAGTCGCATAGGTGCTCTCATAGCCCGATGCGGGCGAGATTGCGGCTGCGGGCGGCAGGTATTTGTGTGAGGGTCCGTGATAGATGCCGCTGCCAAAGCTTAGGCCTGCATCGCGCTTGAGCTTTGCTGGCGTGCTCTGTTGTTGTTGTTGTTGCGATTGCTGTTGTTGTTGGGGCTTTGGTACTGCGGCAAAGGCAACGCTGGCCAAGAACACGCTGGCGAGCAACGCGCGCGAAAACTGTTTGAAAATTGAAATTGTTGGTGGTATTGGTTAGTGCCATAATGCAGCTAAATCGATATCTGCAATTATAAACTTATCGAAATATCGAAAGTGCGTGCACTTTGCACTTTCGATAAATTTATAATTACGTTTTAGGATTCTTCTTTATATTTTATTATATTTTAATTGTTATTTATATTGTTATTAACACACTTACAGCGAACTGCATTTTCAAGCAAACAACACGTAAAAAAAATAAAAAATATTTAAACAATTGCTGCAAGTTATTGTTGAGCTTTTAATCCTTGTAACGGTTTTCTTTAGCTCTCGCTCTCGCTCTCTTCTCTCTCGCGTATATTCCACAAGTGCTGCGCGTCGAATGTTGACGACCTCTGCGCCGGCCAACCCTTTTATACGCGGCCTTTGCTGCAAACCGCTCGTCATTGTTGACGTCGACCGCGACGGCGACGGCGACGGCAACGTTAACGGCGGCAGCGGCAGCGATGCGAAAAGCGCCAACTCAACGCAGTTAACAGTTGCCTTGTTGTTGTTGTTGTTACCATTTTGCATACATAGTATGTAGGCAAAGCGATTTTTGGTTTTGGTTTCTGCTTTTGTTTCGCTTAAGTTTACCGCTTATTCGCACTCTCACTCTCACTCTTGTTTGGGTTTTGTGGGGAGGGGAAGCACGCTCTGAAGACATGACTCCCGAGCGTTGCCTTGGCACAGTGACCCGACAACAATTTGTTTGGGCTTAGTTCTTTGCTTGCTCCTCAATTGACGTTGCTCTGAATTTTCTGCAGTTTTGATGTTTTTTGTTCCATATCCTTGCCTATCAACTCAACAATTCTTGCACCGTGTAAGGATATAATCTTACGCGCAAGCCTGTTTTGTGCAACTCAAAAAATTATGAAAAAATTTTCTATGAAGAACCTTTTTATGGATTTCCGGGGGTGCGGAGGAATAGCTGTAATCTGCCATACGGCTTGGCTTCAGAAAAAAACATAATTTTTTATTAAGGACCTACTTAAAAAGTTATTTCAATAATTTTTTAATTTATTCCCTTAATATTATTATTATAATTTTAGAAATAATTATATTAAGCTAGATCTAAATTAACCAGAAATGTCATTGGACTTTCGATTAATAATAATAAATATATATACAGGGACTTACATTCCAAATTTTGTGTCTCTAGTTCTATAGTTCCTGAGATCTGACGGACGGACAGACGGAAAGGTTCAAAGTTGCTCGGCTAATGATACTGATAAATAATATATATACTTTATAGGGTCGGAGATGTCTCCTGCTGCCTATTACATACATATATTTGCACAGATTTTATACCCCATTTTAATCAACAGAAAGTAAAAAGAATTGCGTGACGGGTAACTATTCGACATATGTACATATGTATATACATATATGTACGTTAGATCTACGCACAACGATACAGCCAACAAAACTAAATTTCAATAACTTTTGCAGCACTCGCGCACCACGGTGCAACGGCACTGCTGGCTGCATTGCGGCTCAACCCAAGTTCAAGTGACACATTTGCCATATCGCATGTCTCAGTGCACAATTGCCGCTCTCTGTCCCCTCCCCCGCCGCCAGAGTACGCCACCATCTTCATTCCCTTCCCTTTGCTTTGGCTTGAAGCGGTGCGTGTTTCAGTTTTGGTTTTTCCAACCTTTCCCAGTCTTTGTGGCAAGTCAATTTGGCTTATGCGTAAATTGCAATTAATTTCAACCAACATTTTGATAAATGTGAGTGTGGATGACAAGGCGGTAACCACCCCCCTTATCACCTCACATAGCTATTTTCCCCCCATTTTTGCTTAGTTTTGGCCAAAAGACAATCTAACTGTTTGTTATTGCTTATGTTGTTGTTATGCTCATTAAAAATAATTAGGAAGGCTATAAAAACAGTTGTGCAATTGTAATAGGCAGAAGGAGACATCTCCGACCCTATAAAGTGTATGTATAGCTGATCGGCAGTAGATCTATCTATTTGTCTGTCTACTTCTCTGACTATAAGAAATGGAGATATCAAATTTGGTATGTGGGCTCTCGTATACCTTATGCAGATCAAGTTTGCTTTTAATACTAAATAACTGCTTTCCGGTTCCCAAAAATCATATAAAGTGAACTATTATTATTATTACTTTTATTTATATCAATGTTTATCATAAGAATGTCATAATGAAACTCTGAAGTTATCAAAAAACCCATTTCAAATATATTATTGTAATAAAAGTACTTAAAACCTAGGTAAAGGGTATCTACTCGTTGAGCACTCTCTACCAGAGCATTATTAATTGTTTTCTTATTGTTTTATGTCTTTGTCGCGAATCGTGATACGTTTTGTCAGCTGCAAAAATGTGTAACAATTTTGTTTGACTTTAACTCTTGCTGCTGGTTACTTAGGATGGGAGTACCCGGGAGGTTTAAACTTTAAAGTCTTTATTTTCGCATTTGTCTATAGTTGGAGTCTCCGCCTCAATGCCGTAACAAATGTACATTAATAGGGCACTGTCATCCACCTATCAAATACTATAAAAACTGATTGAAACTCCTTCAGATCTGCAAAGGTTTATTATGGTAAACATCATCTTATTTAGCCAATAAAGTGATCGATCCGCAAATGAACCGTTTAACGCTTTTAAGTTTAAGCCTAATGAAGTCATGAATAAGCACAAGACGTCAATGTGTTTGATTTTTGTATCGGCCTCGTGCTGTGCAGACTCTTCCCAACGGGGCATATTCGCTGATTAGAAATTACAAGAGATCTGGTAGCAAGGAAACGACTTGGGGGAATGGTACAATTTTCTGATAAAGAGACTCATTTGGATCAATTGAATGCAATACTAATCGAAATTTAGCACGCAAAGCAGGATAGTACCCTATTCAGTCCGGTACTGCAGCAGGTGCCTGGATACTTAGTTAGATACTGTTAAGCTGCCAAGAAAATACTAATACTTAAAAGTATGCGTTACTACACCAGGTCTGTACTATCTGTATTATAGATCTACATGTTTTAGACGCGGTACTGGACTTACCGCTTGTACTGCAGTAGGTTGGTACTCTCTTTGAAAATAGCTAAGTTTCGGAATGATAGAGTAACAAGAAGGCAGGCAAGTACTTTCCGGGCAATAGGTCGGTACTCTGCCTTGCCGGTACTGCACTAGAGTGTCGCGACAAAGCGGACTACACTTCTTGATTAGTACCGATGGTACCGGCTTCCCAGAGGACTGCTACCGTTAGTAGGGTGGAACAATGTCTAGTGGTGTAAGGTAGAAACCCTCTTGATGGTTGCTTCTGTGTACATATGCTATACATTGTATGTACTTCTAAGTTTGAGCTCTTTAACTGCCTTAGTAACTATGTAGTTAGCGCATCTGTAAGTCGCATGTAAATCTGATTATTCGTAACAACATTAAGTTGTCTGCCTGGTTTTTTCCTATGCTCCTACTTTTCTGCTTTTGGCTCTTTGTTGTGTGCCATGTGGCGTGGAGCGTCGTAGCTTTTAGCTCATGTAATTGCCGGGGCCTCTTGCGGTGCCATTGTCAATCTTCATATGCGGACTCCTCCCGTAGCCGTACTCAACTTAACTTCGACTTGACTGTTGCGCAATGGGCAACGCGCCGCTGCCAAGGTCACCTGCCACAAGTGCTCCAAAGCACCAGATAATTTCACTGATTTGCCCTCTCTTTAGCGCCTAATTGTAGCAATTGGAAAGTACATGGCAAACAGACGGCACATGGTAAAAGTGGGGCGGCCCCCACAACAATGGGGGCGTGGCAACATTGGAGCAGAGCATGCATTTGAACAGTCAAAGTAACAACATGTTAAAGTAGTTGTTAAGTTAACATGAACATGATCTAAAATTTGGGCTCGACCTTACAAAAACTCTGGTAAGGAAAGCTTGAAACGTGACACACAAAAAAAGGTGCAAGAATATATCGGAACCGGAGCATTGGACCACTATAACATCTAGCTATAGCATAGAAACGATCCGTCGACAATTAGTATGTTAAATATTCAAAATATCTTGAAGAAACTCACCAAATTGGTGTGTCGGTATAGTTTATAGTATAAACTGACCAAATTTTATCAATTGGGTTTGTCCGGGAGCTCTTATAGGTAGCTATATTTACAAAAAAAACAGTCAGGGATGTTCTATTCGATACTTATATTAATATTAATCTTTATTTACTGGCTGGGCTTAGCTACTAACAAGATGATAAAGACTTGCAGGTGACATATACAGATAATGCTGATGCTGATCCTGATTTTCTCCTTGTTCGGTGGGTTCCTTAATAGGTTTGCTTTGGTCGCCACTTTGAGGATAGCCGGGCGCATGAAAGCCCGGCTCCCCGTGCGTCTGCTGCTGCTGCTGGCGCTGTTGTCCATCATCATCATTGCTGTAGCCGGCAAAGGGTGAGGGTCTAAAGGGCAGCCCAAAGTGACCCTGCATCTGGGCTGGGGTCAGTAGGCGCAACAAGATGGGACGTCTTCTGGGTTGAGCCTGAGCCTGACTCTGCTCCATCATTGCAGGAAACGTTTGGGGTCCCTTGTAGCCCAAGCTCAACCCTTGTGTGTCCAGGGGCGCGGCCTTGGCCGCCAAGGGTCGCCAGGGTGTGCCGTACATCCAGTTTTGGTAGTAGTAGACAGGTGCCTGCTGTGCCTCCAAGGCCAGGATCAGGCACATTATAATGATAATGCCACTCAAGCCAGTCATTTTGTTGATGATCTTCGAGTGTCTGAGCCAAGGCGTTGGCCAAGTCAACAGCTTTATAGCAGCTTTCCAAGTGCATTGTCATCCGATCTCTGCAGTTCCGTTGTAAGCGATATGGTTTATGGATATGGATATAGATATGGGTGTGGCTGAGGCTGAGGCTGAGGCTGAGGCCATGACAGCGGTCGGGGCCATGTCATTTTCCGCACTTCCTCTTTGCGTAATGACAATTTCAATAAGCCAATTGCTTTATTGGGCTAATTGAATTGTCTAAAATGGTTTCGAACAAAGCTGTAAACTGATTTCAGACATTGCGCAAATCGTGTGGCAATTTCAAAGATAATACCCGTCATGATAATGTTGTTGTTCAACAAGCCATGTAACTGCCGCCCTTTGGAGTTGCAACATTTTGCCAGATTTGTCACTTGGCAGCCGGCTGTGTCTCGGATTACACAAGAGCTGTGAGGTCAAATCTTGGCCAGGATGCGACCAGCTGATCCACATAAACATAACGAATAATGCTGGCAAACTATAACTATTTGATTTGCTGGGCTTCCTGCTACCTGTTGCAATTGCAGCTGCGCCAGCGGCAGCACCAATGAAAGTTGCAACAACAGCAGCGGCAACTGCTGCCAGGACCGGACTCTCACTTAAGGCGCCCAGCAAGGGCATCCATAAACTAGAATGCTGAGACTGCTGATCTAGGGATCTCTTTAAAATAAATGTTGGTTTGTAATACATTTCGTGACAAAATTCTAAAAGAGCATAAAAAGTATGTGCATAAAATATCATTTTCATATCCACTCAGTAAAAGAGTACACTGGATTTCAGAAAATCGCCATACTTTTAAAGCCAAGTGCAGCTCGCCTTACTTTTCAGAAATATGATTTACATAATAAATAACATGGTTTCGTTTTCCTAAGAACTAAGGACATAATATCTAAATTTGAGAGCAGTGTTTTCTAAATACTAGATACAAATTTCTAAACATTAGAGTTTGAATTTCTAACATTAAGAAATATATTTATTGAAAATAGAAATTGTGTCTGAAAATTAGAAATAAATATAATGTTTTTGGGATTGCCGATTTATAATATTAATAAGTTTCTTCATTTTAGAAATTATTTCTATAAAATAGAAAATATTTGTGGTTTTTAGGGCAATTTTCTAAATTATAGGGCGATTTTTCTTCTGAGAGTAGTTAAGGCATGTTCTATGGTTGGGGCACATTTATTTTGAGCGATGTTTTATCAGATAATATAATTATGTCCATTGGGAAGCCCCGAGCTCCTGGGGCCCAAACCAGCACTTGGCCGGCAAATGTGGCCCTGAGCGTTGCAACTTGCGACTTGCAACAGTTGTTATCATTTCTTCGGTGCTGCGGCTGGCTGTAGGTGCTTAAACTTTGATTTTATTTACCTTTACCTTCACTTTTCATCACTTTCATTGCGCCTCACGCTCACGCTCACCCTCGCCCCGCCCCTCTTTAGTGGACGTTTCGCATTGGGAAGCACGTGCAAATGGGTAGAAAAGCATAATGTGATCTGAATAACGGAAGCGAAGCGTTCAAAGCGTGCGTTTTTCAGCTTGTTAAGCCAAGCCAAGAGCAACAAATTAAATTAACTTTAAATAGGTTTTAATTTAACACCCACAGCAAACAAGAAGCAACAATTTCAAGTTCAAATTACACAATTCTTGCAATTAGTTGCCAGAAATGTTGCTAATGCGGAAACATGGACATAAATTGGGCAAAGAGTCAACAGCTGAGCCGGATCTAAGCCTAGGGGGGCTGGGAAAATTGTTGACTATCTCTATAGTATAATCAAATTAGCTGCGATTATTTATGGCTGTCTTACAGTATTCGTTTCTACCTGGCGCTTCTCTACCAAGGTCAACAGCCCTGCTCACCCACGTCAAGCCTGAGATCATGCTTTAAGTCTAATAGAGGAGAGAAAAACAAACTGCCAAACATGTTAACTCAAACTTATACGCTTAGAGTAATACAAGAACCAATCGGGAAACATCCTGGGCTCCCATTCTATAATTTGTACTTCATTTACAGGAACTGTGAGTTAAAAGGGACGCTTTTGAGTCCTGCTTACGGCATTAAGACTTTTTCAACTTTTCAACTCAAGACATTGTGAGTTCTATTTGGCAATGTCTGAGCTTAAACCGTTTGGGAATTCTAAACGCAGATCATGTGCTCTTCAAGCTCAGACTCACAGCTGTGAGTTCCAAAATAAAACAATTTCTTTAAAGTTATTTATGTATGTATTTTAATTAATCAAATTCAAAAAAAATAGTAAAAAAAAAAAACAAATTTATTAAACTACTAAGCCGCGCTTTGTAAACGAATTGCGTTTTGGTGTGGTCAAAATGCAAGCGTATCAAATGCTCAGCGGTGGTTTTGGTGGTTCCAAATGGCGCTCAGACTAAACTCGCATAGGAGTCGTGGAGCTCAGTTGTTGTTGTTGTTGGGGGTATCTAGTAATAGGGTGCTAAGAATTCACGACTGGGTTGCGCAAACAGTGACGATTGTGCGGAGCTGGAGGAAAAGTCGGGTAAATGTGCCTGGGACTGGGAGCCATGAAAGGCATTGGACTGCATAAAATGTTGCTGCGGTGCGCCCAGCTGCTCCCCATGCGTTTGCTGCGAGTACTGACCAGGAGCCTGAACTTGATGGGCCTCCTCCCGATAATAGGACTGCTCGGGCCTATACAGTGGGGCTGGACGCTGTACAGCAGTTGTCATGTGGTTGTGGGAGTCGTGTTGTTGATGTGTATGTGAATGTTGCTGATGTGCATGTTGCTGAAGCTGCTGCTGCTGCTGTTGCTGTTCTGGCCACTCCCGATGCATGCTGTGGGAGGATGGCAGCTCATACGAGTGCGATTGCATTTGTACAAAGTTTGTGGAGCCGCCCAGTTGATGTTCATAGCTCGTTTGCTTGTGGCCAGCGAATGGCTGCTGCTGATTACGCTCCGGCAGTGCTTGTGTAATTAGCTGTGTATCTACATAATCAGGCTCCATATAGCGACTGTAGTCCGCATTAGCAGATACAGCATAAGCTGCAGAAAACTGGCCCATTGTTGTAGGCGTAGCAGCAGGTTTATTATTGCCAGCGTATTGAAATTGATTGATGTTGTTGTAGTGAGCAATTGATTGATGTTGTTGATGTTGCTGTTGTTGCTGTTGTTGCTGATGTTGCTGATGTTGCTGCTTGGCGCCCTGCTCGTCCTGTTGCCAGGAGTTGGCTGACAGCTGTGGAATCTGCTCACGCTCGTAGTACTGCATGTTATAGGGTCCATTATAGCCCTGTTGTTGCTGCTGATGTCCCTGCTCGGGCGCCACTGTGCTGCCAAAGGCATGCTCATAGGGCGAGTTAACAGGATTTGGCTGCCAGTGTCCGGTGATGATGGCCGCCTCAGTGGCTGGCGCACTCGCCGCTGGCAGATATTTGTGCGCTGGTCCATTATAACGATAGCCATTCCGGTTGCTGTTAGCCGACTCGTAGTGACTGCTGTGGGACTGTACCCCATGGACCACAGCTGTGCTGGGTGCGCAACAGCAGCCAATGATAGCCAGTGCGATCAGTAATGTGAGCTGAAAACAGTTGTTACAGTTGGCTTTCCTATTATTTTAAAAAGTTAACCGATACTCACAGTATAGAGCTTCATGGTGTTTAATTTCGGGGTATATCCTTGACTGGGTGTATTACTATATGTGCTGTGAACGCTACTGTCCAAACGCAAACAATGCCAACCAAAGCAGCGGCTTCAATACTTTTTATAGCATTGCTCGTCCAACTTTTGCAGATTTATCATCAATGGCTCTGTTAAGGTCTGTAATATGTGTGTGTATTTGTGTGTGTTTTGGCGACAGCGTTGGCAGCAGCTCAAAAGTAATTGAATCACGCTTCGAAACCGCTGAGACCAAGTTTGCCGCAAATACGAGCATAATGATATAAATATTTTTATACACATGTCTTTGCTGTAGACCCCACAATTATCGCTTAATCATCAACGCAATGGCGTCGGCCGTGACCATGGCGAAGACTCAACTCTGTCAACATTTCAAAAGACGTGTGTAAATTGCTTTCTTTTGCGTTGAATATTCTGCATTTGACCCCCACTCGTATTTGCAGACATATCCGTTGTTGTTGCCATTCGGAAATGCAAGTGCTCCCAGTTTTATTTGGCTAGAATTTGAAAATCGATATCGATAGCTGAGGCGTTACAGTTATTCGCTTGTGTGGGCACCACTTTTACTTTTATTACACAATCGTAATCGATGAGTTTGATTGATAGGCGTGTGGGCAGACCAATTAATTGTACTAGCTCAAAAAAATAACAACAAAAATTAATAAATATGTTAAGTGGAGCAACAAAAATTTCAATGCCAAGCAAATTATGGCCTACATCAATAGTTACATTGGTTTTTTCATAGCTGATTGGGTAGTAATATTTAATTGGTTAGTAAGTCGTATATATTTATTTATATTTTGTATATGGATCATTATTTTTACCAAGGAATTAAATCAATAATAAAATGCATTGGCTAGTATTTTATTTCAAAAATATTTTTAAAATAATAACGTATATTGTGCTCATATTTTAGTGTATATGGATCAATATATATGACTAGGAATTAAATTAAATTAAGGTAAACTATTATTTATTTTGCTGGTATTTCGTATTAATTATATTTCTCATAATAATTGTGTGTAATTCTATGCACACATTGTGTGTATTTATTAATAACCAATAATATATTCATAAAAGAATTGAGTTGCTGAAAAATGTTAGTGATTCTTTGGTATTTTCTGCTCATTTTGCGTTTCTACATTTATCGAGCGACCAAATACCAGTATATCGATATACATATTTGAGCACTTTTATAATCGCGCTTGTGTTTTGGTATTTTTATAATTTTCTTTGAGAGTCACAAAATTGGCCGCAGTGCTTTAATGTTTACATTTATCCCAACATTGTTTTCTGTAATAATAATATGCGCCTTAATTAAGCACCAGCTATAATTTGATATATGAAAGCAACTATCGATGTGAGTGTGCAATATCGCATGATAACATCAATTGCGATTAATTGCCCCTGTAAATATCGAGTTTAAGATGTCACTGTGGTCGATATATCGATGTATTTTTTTTTTACCTCTCTGCTACATTAATGTGAAGTCGCCGCTTTGAAAGCGTTTAAGGCGAGAAAGGTGCAAAAAAAAAAGATTTTTTTTAATTAGAGCAAACGTACAAGCCAAGTAAGTAAAAGTGCAAATTTTTCAATAAGTTAACAAAACGTTGAGTGCTAGCTAAAGCGTTGTTTTTTTTTTTCTGTTCTCACCGCCGATGGCTTTCAATTTATAGACTTTTCTCCTCGGGTTGCCTAGGCTGCAAGAGTGTGTGTGCGCGCCTGTATGTGTGCTCAATTTTTGTGTCGGTATAGTTTTTTTTTTCTACCCTACTGCGGTGGCGGCGACTGCTGCGTCGGCTGGTGGTGCTTCCACGCAATAGTTTGCATTGAATATTTGATGGTACAATTGTTTAAAATTGGCGAAGCCGCTGGCATTTGTGCTTGTGTCATTGAATTTAGTACTTTTATGTTAAAACACGTCACATATATACACGCACGCGCGCACATATGTACACATATGTATATACGTACATACATACAAACACACACACACACAAACACACACACCCGCCCGCTCAAAAGTGCAATCGGCGTTGTTTCTAAGCCGCTCATACTTGCAAAGTTTCATACATATATGTATGTATGTACATATGCATATATATTTTCCTCTCCCTTTTATTTTGTTATTTTGTTGCAATTTTTTTTTTTGTTATTTGACATTTGCATTCGTGCGCACTCGTGCGAGCTCGTGCATTGCCGAAAGCATATGCTTGTCCCGGATGCAGCTGCTCGTGCTTGTCCCGGGCTTGCCGAGCGCAACCTGGCAGAAGCCGAAGGCTTGCGAAAGCTAGAAGCATGTACATAAAATAGCTGCACTCGTCGCAATCCTGGACAGTGACGTTTGAGAGCTCAACAGGATAGGCAGCATCGTTTGAAGCCCGCGCGACTGCAGCCAGCAAAGCTGCAAATTTTTGCAGTCTAGCTGCAGCATACAAAATTTTCAACAAGTTTTAAAACTTATTTTCCATTCTTTTCATATCATTTGGTGCTAATGTGCAGGCTAAAAGGTAAATATAATAGACAAGAGGGTGGCAGAAAACGATAATTATGCCCAAACCAGACAATAAAAAGCCGAAAGGCAACAGCAAAGCGCTGCAGGAGGAGGAGGAGGATTCGGACATTGAAGAAAAGGTAATTTTGATGAAAACTTGTTGTATTCCCATATATATATTTCAAATGTTATATATTATCTTTAATTTTGATATCAATTTTGTCGACTTTTCTTAAACAGGACTCCGAACAAGCCTCCAAAGATGATGATGATGAAGATGGCAGCAGCCAGGAAGGCAATACACAGGACGAAAGCGACAATGATGACGATGATGATGAGGACGATGGACAAGCTCAACATGATGATGACGATGACGACAGCCAAACAAATGAGAATTCACGGGAATCGCGCAATCAACATCAGAAACAAGCACAATCGGACGGCGACGAGGACGACAGCGACGACAACGACAACGGCAATGGCAATGGCAATGGCAATAAGAACAACAACAACAACATAAATCAGCAGCAGCAACAACAACAGCAGCAGCACGGCAACAACAACAACAAGCAGAACAATAATCAAAGTGGCCCAGGGGGCGGCGTGGGCGGTGGCGCCAACCACGAAGATCGCAGCAGCGCCACAAATTTGATTATCAACTATTTGCCACAGGACATGACCGACAGAGAGCTCTACAATTTGTTCAACACTTGTGGTGCCATCAATACATGCAAAATAATGCGCGACTATAAGGTGTGTATATGTATATGTGTATACATACAGCATACAGCATATATACATACATATGTATATGTATATGTATATGTATATATGGGTGGTGCAAGCAGCGCGACAAGCGCAGCTAGCTGCCATCCCTCTCGCACACTGTAATACACACTAAACGCATCGATGCAAGCGCACAATACATATATGCATCTCGCTCTATTCTAATGCTCCATCTCTTTCCACAGACGGGCTACAGCTTCGGCTACGGTTTTGTCGACTTCAATATGGAAGCGGACTCTGTAGATGCGATACAAAAACTCAATGGCTTTTATGTGCGTAACAAGCGCTTAAAGGTAAGTCGGATTCAAATTCAAATCTCATTTTCAATTTCAAAAAAACAAAGTTTGTGTGCTCACTAAGTTTTCACTTGAAAGGAAAATCATTTTCGCGTTCGAGCTAATGTCTGACTTCGGCACGTTAACCTGGTTTTAGTTAAACATGAACAGAGATTTTGCTTCGAACGGGTTCGGTTCAATATATAGCCATTGGCATTCACATATTTGCATAGAAACGGGGAAAATCGCTCTCCTCTCAGCAGTAGATATAGTTTTTCAAGCGTGCAGTGTACAACATTTTAATCCTTAAAGCTAATCGTGCGCACTCTGTATTTTCATCAACTTTGCAGCACTACAAAACAGAAGTAAAGAAAACCAGACAAATAGTTTTCGATTTTGCCATAGTTTTTTCAACTTTCGTTCCTCCAGACGTTTAAGTTTTTACTTACTCGTGTAAAGGCAAGAAACTGTTCTTATAGCGAAGCTATTCTTGAGACCAAAGTGCGAAATTCTTATCAGAAAACCGACAAATCTAGAGATACGCCAACATCAATGGTTTATACGCGTATAATCCAGATTTTCATAATTCGTTTCAAATTCCCTGCCTATATTTGTAGGACTGCCTACAAAGTTTATTTTTCCATTAGCAAAAAATTAAAAAAAAAAAAGGCGGCTATATTCGAAGTGCCGAAGCTATATAGCAATGTTTCTTGTACAAAGCTCAATTTTCGTCTGATTGTTCCTATGGCAGCTATGTGGTCCAATTTCAGTAAAATTATAAGAAACTTTTTGAATTAAAGCAAAAGTCTCACTTATTTTGGGTGTAATACAAAAAGTGTTTCATACAAAACGTTATTATTTACCCGATCCTATGGCAGGTGATATAGTGGTTAGATTTTAACCAAATTTGGTCAGATTGTATAAACTCTTTAGAGACTTGGTTTGGGTGAGTTTGGTGAGGATACCTTTATAAACAAACAAGTTTTTCATACAAAATCATAATTGTCGACCGATCATTCCCATGGCAGCTATATGTTATAGTGGTCTGATCCGGCTGGTTCCGACATATGTACTGCCAGCAGCAAAAAGAAGGGTCTGTGCCAAGTTTCATTACGATAGCTTTAAAGCTGAGAGACTAGTTCGCATAGAAACAGACGGACAGACGAACATCGCTATATTGACTCGACTATTCATGCTGATTCAGAATATATATACTTGTTGGGTCGGAAAAGTCTCCTTCAGTCCATAACACATTTGGAGACAAAATTATAATAGCCTCTGCTAGGGTATAAGAAGCGTACCAGATTGTTTTCCGACTTTTCCAAAGTTGTTTTGACTTTCGTCCTTCCAGACGTTACAGTTTTTACTTACTAATGTAAAGGCGAAAAAAAAACTGTTCTTATATCGAAGCTATTTTTGCGATTCTTGATACCAAATTGCAAAATTCTTATCAGAAAACCGAAACATCTAAAGATATGCCAAAATCAATGTTGGTCAGGTTTTTTTTTCAATTGAACATACTTTTGATGTTCAACAATGTATCCCATTTAGAAATAAATAACAACTTGAATTTAGCGAATGTTTAACATATTCATATCCGCTCATCTATATGTATATATAAAACACCCTGATTGATGACTGACTGACTGATCAATCGCAATGATCGCACAGCTCAAACTGTTGGAGTTAAAGTGCTGAAATGTTCACAGTGGTTTCCATCTATGTCGAAAGTGCACACTAAGACGGGATATTGGAAAATTCCAAACACAATGACACATATATCACCGATTTTTGAAAATCCATTCCATAGGCGGAATATTGTGGTCTCCAAGTTGTATGTTAGACAGTCAAATTTTGGTCCGATCAGGTTCAAACTCATTTTCAAAGCTCTACACGTTAAATAATTCGATACGTGTCTCATCAATTTTGGAAGTTGTACCCCCTCGGTTGGAAAATTGGTGGAAAAGCGATTGAGTTCAAACTCCTTATGGGTTTAACCATCTAGCTTAACATATACACTCTTGCGAAAGTTCAAACGTTTTTCCCCCTTCAAACTGTCTCTGCCTATTTACTTTGTGAATCTTGATACTTATTTGATTTATTGTCTTGTGCAGGTCTCATATGCACGACCCGGCGGGCAATCGATCAAGGACACCAACCTGTACGTGATCAATCTATCCCGCAACATCAACGATGATCAGCTGGATAGGATATTCTCCCCATTCGGTCTGATCGTCCAGAGGAACATCCTGCGGGACAAGCTCACAGGTCGTCCACGAGGCGTCGCATTTGTACGGTAAGAGCACAGAATCAATCATCGCGCAATTATTTATAAAATATACTTATAAATATGTTTAAATATAAGACACATAATAATTATTCAAACTTATAGTACATACATATATAGAGAATTAAGACTGAACCACATTAATAATAAATAATAACAAAGACACAGTATAGCAAATTTTGAATGCTATAGCTTTGACAGTCAAGCATTCAATTTTATACTTTTGAATATGTTAGCAACATTCACTGTTATAAGCAGTATGTTATTGAAAATAGGCTTAGTTCAGCTGTTACTGACTTTTGTAATGCCAAGTGCAAACAGAAACCTATTATTTTAACAGAGTATCTTTATAAATACTAAGAAAAGAGTATATTCATTTGAAGCTTTTGATACAATGGGCGCCCCATATCATTTATATACATATATTAATCGCTATTTAGTATAATATGTAAACAAAACGCATTCGCTAGCAATTGTTTTAGACGATTGAGGTGTACTAGATTCAGTGCACAAAAATAATTTTCACTTATTTACTTTATTCATTTCAATCAAGTGGTTTCTAGAAAAGCGGCATCCATAAAATAACCTATTTCCAATGTAGAGTCCTGCAACACCTTATTACTATTATTATTTTTTTTATTTATTTTTTTACAAAGGCAAAACAGAACAAATCAAAAAATATATGTTTGGGGGAATTTTATTAATTTTGTTTTTTCCTTATAGCTATGCAAAGAACTTATAATTATTAAGATGTCCAATGCAGTGCAATAATATGGCACAAGAGCAGCTTGTTTATCGTGAAACCGCTCTCTGGGCTCGAAATGAGCACGCACTCTTACGCATTACTCTGAGAGCGTAAAACGCTATAAATAGATTGCGCTCTCAGCCTCAACACGTATTGATACCAAATCTGCACACACTTCAAACCCCAAGTGAGAGATTAACACTCGATCTCTTTCGCTGTTGCTCTGTCTCACTCTTCGGTGGCATCTTGAAAGCAATTGCTAGTTTCACAATACAATTTCACTTTGAGTCCAAGTTTAATGTTCTTTTGATGTCGGCACTGACACGTTCGCACCCTAGACTTATTCAATTGATTCTAATACTATTGTCCGATTAAATGTATGATTTTTTTACCCTAAACTTAATTTTTTGCTTTGTAGTGTAGATAACACTGAGGAATTATGCACATTATTGTACTCTATACAATGATATTTGTACAGAGTAGTATTTTGTAGGTCCAGAATGCGTGTGTGCGTTCATAAAATGAATTCTCCCTTGGCACTTTAGGCAAAATGTATCCTTTTCTGGCATAAGACAAATTTTTGTGCCGAGTATCAATAATTTGTCTTTTAAATTGTACATTTTAATTTCAATAAAAGATTTTTTGTTCAAAAATTCTAAGAAGAATTCTAAAGTTAACAAAGAAACAAGACCCAAAATATTCAGTTATCTTTCACTTAATAATTTATGACACAAAATGTGTCCATTTATCTTATAGTGCAGCGCAAGTCACAACAAAAACAAATATGAGATGAGAGCGCATTCAATTTTACGCTCTTAAAGTTAGAAATCAAGAGCGCGCCAAGCACTGAAGAGCGAAAGGTCAGCTGAAAAGCCAGAAAGAATTGGACATCCTAATAACTATAAGGTCTGTTCCACTATTTACAGTTTAGAATTGCCGGTGGCATTTTTAGAGCCTATAGAACCTATAGCTAGTTAGATTATTTAAAATTAAAGCATACAAACTAAAGAGTAGGAGAGTAGGAATTAAATCTCCAACCCGATGGGGGAGTTTTAGTAGCCGGCCCGCAAGCTATGATCCAACTCACAGTTGGGTTGGTTAGAGATTTCATTGAGGAAAGAAGGATGTAGGAAAGGATGAGGTATAGGATAAGAAGGAAGGAACTAGCTATGATCTCACAGTTAAGTTGGATAGAGATTTCATTGAGGAAAGAAGGATCTAAGGAAGGATGAGGTATAGGATAAGAAGGAAGGAACTAGCTACACTCCAACTCACAGTTGGGTTGGTTAGAGATTTCATTGAGGAAAGAAGGGTGTAGGAAGGGATAAGGGATAGGAACTAGCTACGCTCCAACTCACAGTTGGGTTGGTTAGAGATTTCATTGAGGAAAGAAGGATCTAAGAAAGGATGAGGTATAGGATAAGAAGGAAGGAACTAGCTACGCTCCAACTTACAGTTGGGTTGGTTAGAGATTTCATTGAGGAAAGAAGGGTGTAGGAAAGGATGAGGTATAGGATAAGAAGGAAGGAACTAGCTATGATCTCCCAGTTAAGTTGGATAGCGATTTCATTGAGGAAAGAAGGATCTAAGAAAGGATGAGGTATAGGATAAGAAGGAAGGAACTAGCTACGCTCCAACTTACAGTTGGGTTGGTTAGAGATTTCATTGAGGAAAGAAGGGTGTAGAAAAGGATAAGGGATAGGATAAGGGATAGGATAAGAAGGAAGGAACTAGCTACGCTCCGACTCACAGTTGGGTTGGTTAGAGATTTCATTGAGGAAAGAAGGATCTAAGAAAGGATGAGGTATAGGATAAGAAGGAAGGAACTAGCTATGCTGCAACTCACTGTTGGGTTGGATAGAGATTTCATTGAGGAAATAAGGGTGTAGGAAAGGATGAGGTATAGGCTAAGAAGTAACTAGTTTAAGTACTGCTGAGCGGGGGAAGCAAAAGCGCAGCCGCCGCTTAAAATGCCTTGTTTGCACTGTCGCTTGTACGTGTGCTTATGTGTGCTTATACGAAGATGAATGTCAAATATTTTAGACAGGGTTTGTACTTGCTTTTGAATATAACAGCCGCAACTTTGTAAACTAATAACAATTCGAAATCTTATATTATAATCATGTATGTATATCCACTGTGAAAAGCGAGCAATATGGTAACACTTCTAGGTTGAGCAGAAAGTAACAAACTTATCGATAACATTTAATAATTTTGATTAGGGATCAGTTATGCTGATGAATTTGTAATTGTAATTTAACTCTTGTTTTGCGTTCAAGTAAAGAACAGAAACCACGTAGCTTAGACATACTATATCCAATAAAAAATATGGTATATGGAATTTTTTGTTGCTTTTACCCTCAATATAAATATCAAATATCTATAAGCAAAACATATGTATGTATATATATAAATGAAAACCAAGAAAATTGTTTGCTTACTTCACATGAACCCTTGTAAAAATGAAAGTTCCAATTGCATGTGCTCAACACATGACATATTTTAGCCCTTAAATTTTTGTAAACTTTGAAAACAACTTAAAAAAGAAAAATAAGTTGATTTTTAGTACTTGAAATCATTTAAGTTATTAACTTATTCCTATGATACATATACTATATATATATATATATTATTCTACTTTCGTTTTTATGCTATGTATTTCATGATTTCTTCATTTTTGCGAATTCAAAAATGTCTGCTTATGCATTATTTTGCAAATTCACAAATACGAATTTCAGCTACTAGATGCCACACATTCAAAATACATGCACATAAGTTGGCGGCACCTAAACACTTCCTGAACAAACAAAAAACACAGAATTCATGGAAATTCAAGAAATGTTTTTGTATGCACACAATTTTGTAACTTTATCTTGTAATATTAACTTTTAGTAATACAAAATACGGCATTTAGTTGGCTGCAGCTAAACATTTCCTGAAAAGACAATGATTTCTGTAAAAATGTCAAGAAATGTTTTAATATGCACTCAGTTTTTTCTACACCCGATCTTGCAATGAAGATATATATCAAATACGTAACAATTTCGAAAAGATGACATAGAATTCATAGAAAATTGAATAAATGTTGCTTATGCACACATTTTTGAATCCGATCATGCAATATGAGCATAGCATATTAACGTACTGTAATAAAGCAATCTTCAATTGCTGAATATACTCGGTAACAACTTCTATGATGTCATATAAGATGATGCTGTTTAGATTTTTCTACCTAACAGGAATCAATGTAATTAACATTTGTGTCAACATCGATGAACATAACATTTGTGCTAATACCCAAAACGTAACATTAACATTTGTGTTAACATTTAACATTTGTCTTAATGCTGGCTGTAAAACCATCAAAATATGCAGTACCAATTTTTTTTAGATTATTATCCAATGATTTATTATTCCCTGTGATTAACAAAAAACAAATTAGTGTATCAGAATCAGTTATCATTATTACTTAACAGGTAAATGTCATGTATCAATTATCATTGATCAAAACTAATATTCTGAGTGTGCGCATTTATTTCTTACCGATATCCCAAGTATGTTTCCACTAAAATCCTGGTTCCCTTTCAACATTTTGTTTCGCATGCGCTGTTTTGCTTACAAAACTTGTTTCATAATTGGAGTTTGTTTTTATTGACGAGAGTGCAACTAATTAAAGCCCATGGCTCTTCAAAATTCTGAACGAAAATCAATTCAAAATCGAATCTAGCCAAAATTGTATGTCCGAAACATTTTATGTAAGCAATATCTTTATGTAAAATATATCTTATATATCTCAATGTTTCTTGTGAGTATTCACTCTTTCGAGCATGCACTGTAAATAATACTTCGCTCACCAAACGCTTTCAAATCAAAAGTGTGACTAAATCTTAAGACTACAAAAAATGAATTAAGGGTAATCAAAATTTAAAAGAAAAAAGAAAAAAAAACAAAATTTAAATACTATGTATAATAATTTTGATCCTAAATATGTGTTGTATGCTTTGGGGACTGGTCGAATTTTCATCGAGTCATCAAATCAATTGGCAACATTTTGTTTTTTTTTTTTGTAAATAAGATTATATAAAATTGGCGACTTAAGATAAATAAGATGAGTTAAGATCAAAAAGTGATGATCACTTATAAATAAGATGAGTTAAGATCAAAAAGTGATGATCGCTTTGGGGGTACCAATTAAAAAAAATTTTAAAAAAAATATTAAAAAAATATTAAAAAAATTTTTAAAAAAATATAAAAACAATTTAAAATAAAAAAATAGGAAAATTAAAAATTGATCTCGATCTTGGCTATGCCAAGAATATTTTCGAGACATAAACAACAGTTCAATTGATTTAGTTAATGCTTGCAATAATTGAACTGAATTAAAAGCTAAATCGAAGACTTGAAACTTCGTTGGGTAGTTAACTATCATAATTCTTGTAAAATGTTTCAATATTGATGTTGTATTGATGTGTGTTAACTGTACAAAAGTGTGTGTGCCAGCTTGTTTCGGTATTCACATTCGATAAGATAATTTCAGCAATCCATTTCCTTCACTATTGCTAATGAATTGCATTCAATCTCAAAGGCAAGTGAATTCAAACCGCAAAATCGAATCAAAAGTGATAATGGGAACACTTCAGCGAAATTCACTTAACGAATATGGATACCGGAACATAACTGATATTTAATAATTGCATTTTTGTCTACCCTTGCAGAGTTTATTGTAATATAAATATTCACGAAATATGTAACGACTTGAAGGAGTTCTGTTTTCTGACCCCAAAGAGTACCATATAAATTCTTGATCAGCATCAACGAACTAGCCTGTCCGTCTGTCTGTTAGTTAATAAGCTATCTTCAATCAAACTAGCCACCAATTTTGCTGCAGAAAGTACCTCCCGGATCGGTTTACTTACTACAGCTGTCCTAGGAACAGTCGGATGAAAAATGAGTTTTTTTGGATGAAAACCTTTTTTGTTTTACAGATATTTCATAGAAACCCAGGAATTGTTTGTTTTTTTTTTTAAGTTTATGTAGCTTGATTAATGTCTGAAGACTATATCATATAGCTGAGATAGGAACAATCGGTCGAGCATAGAGATTTTATATGAAATAACTATCTGCAAGGATAAATATCTACGGCACACCGAGATAACTGTTCTTTCCTATTGTACATTATTCTTCACATAAGTGTCACTATGTCCTTGAGGGGGGTTTATAATATTATAATTATAATTTTGATTATCGTCTATAAATAAGTTGCATTGAACCTGCTGATCTAATTGTTTATCTTGGCTTTACCCCTGCGCAGTTACAACAAGCGGGAGGAGGCACAGGAGGCAATTAAGGCGCTGAACAACACAATACCGGAGGGTGGCTCTCAGCCCATTTGGGTGCGCTTGGCTGAGGAGCATGGCAAGGCGAAGGCGGCACAGTTTATGCCGATCGCCAATGGGCCACCCGGTCATATGGGGCAGCAACAGCAGCAGCCGCCACACCATATGAATCATCCGCATATGCAGCAGCCGCCTCACCACCAGCACCCGCATCAGCAACAGCAGATGCACCATCATAATCATCAGCAACAGCAGCATCAGCAACATCAGCAGCAGCATCATCAGCAGCAGCAGCATCAACAGCAGCAGCAACAGCACCATCACCATCATCACCACAGTTTGCCACCACCGCCGCACCACATGCAACAGTTGCATCACCATGGCGGCGGGATCGGCATCGGTGTCGGCGTCGGCGTCGGTCTGCCACAGCCGATGCATGGCGGTGGCGGAAGCGGCGGCGGCTATCACCACAATATGGCACACAGAGGTAGATCAAATAGAACAACACGATCTCAAAAACCGCATCCATATAACCATGCACAGAAGTTTATTTAAAACATAATTAATTTCTTTACACAATATTAGCTGCATCTCACAGGTGAAGTGTTTATGCTGCCATTGCCAATCCATATAATGCCAATGCCCCGACCACAAGCACAGCTGCGCCTGCAGCAGCTGCAGATGCAGATGCAAATATCAGAGCAACTGTCGCTGCAGCTGCAGCTCCACCTCACACTGCGACAGCGATTGCCACATCAGTTGTACCAACAACTGCGCATCCGCAGGAGCAGCAGCACCAACAACACCAACAACAACAACCACAACAACAACAACAGGAGTATTGCAACTGCAGCATCAGTTGCAACGTCAACGACGGACTAACCGCATGCACCAGCAGCAGCCGCAGGAAGTAGCAGCAATGGTTTAGGCACTGGCCAATCCCAACCACTTAACAGCATTAGGCAGCATCAATTACAATAGCAACACTTACAGTACCCCAACAGCAACAGCAGCCGGAAGGGCAGTCATTACCGTACCAAGGGCTCACTGCAGCAACATTTTTACAGGCACAGCAGCAACATTTACAGGATGTACACCAGCAGCAGCAACAACAACAGCAAGAAAAAGAAAATTATCAACAACAACAACAGAAATAACAACAAGAACAATATTCAAAGCACCCAAAACATCACTAATTGCCAAATTAGCAATAGATTATAGACCTGCCACCGTCTATACAGCAGCAACCGTAGACGATATTGAAATTCAACTTGAGCAACGACCGTTACGACTAGGGCAGAGAGAATACCAAGAGCTAATATACCATGATCCAGGATATGACGAGCAGGAATGCCAAGATGAAGATTACCAAGGGCAACCAAGCCGAGAACAAACATACCAAGATCCAGACTACCAAGAGCAACCATACCAAGATGATGGCTATCAGCAGCAAGATTATCAGCAGCAAGACTACCAGCAGCAAGACTACCAGCAGCAAGATAACCAGCAACAGGACTACCAACATCAAGGATATCCACTGCAGGGCTACCAATTCGTTCAGCAAGTTCAACCAATTCAGCCAATTCAACTGGTTCAGCCAGTTCACCCAGTTCAGCCACAGCCAATATACCCACAGCCAGTACACCCACTGCCACCATACCAACGGCATCAGCGCTTGCAACTGATGCAACCCATGCAAATGCAACCAATTTATACTTTTGATGCCGCAACTGGCTTTTATGTGAGCAACTCCTATACCCTGACACCCGCGCCCTTCTCGTTGCCAACCCATGCGACGACCCTTGTAACGGCACCGGCAACATCGCCAGAAGAGGCAGCTACAGCTGTTGCATCTGCAGCGGTGGCATCAACAGCCGCCGCAGCAGCAGCTGCTGATGGTGGCCAGTGCGCTTTTTTGGCGAATGCCAGCTATATAAATAGTGTTAACTATTGCGATCCCACAACAGGCGATGTCTGTGAAATGGGCTACGTTTGCGTTAACTACGAACGAAACGGACCTGAGGCACTGGCAGTCATTACAAATCCTCCCGGCCAAGCTCATGGCCAAGCAGCGGCGCCAATGCAATTGCAAGCTGTGGCGCCACCTCAATTTCAAGCTATGGCGCCAGCTGCAGCTCTTGGTGCGGCGCCAGCTGAGGCGCCCGCTCATAGTGGACCCTGTGGAGGTGGCTATATACATGTTTTTAGAGGACCTGATCAACATGTTTATGAACCAGCTAATGTACTAACTTATGGACGAGCTTATATTCCAGCCAATGGACAAAATTATGGACTAGCTTATGGACAAGCTGATGGGCGAGCTTATGGCCAAGCATATGGCCAAGCTTATGGCCAAGCTTATGGACAAGCTGATAACCGAGCTTATGGACAGGCTGATAACCGAGCTTATGGACAGGCTGATAACCGAGCTTATGGACAGGCTGATAACCGAGCTTATGGACAAGCTGATAACCGAGCTTATGGACAAGCTGATAACCGAGCTTATGGACAAGCTGATAACCGAGCTTATGGACAAGCTGATAACCGAGCTTATGGACAAGCTGATAACCGAGCTTATGCACAGGCTGATAACCGAGCTTATGGACAAGCTGATAACCGAGCTTATGGACAGGCTGATAACCGAGCTTATGGACAAGCTAATGTACAAGCTATTGTACAAGCTAATGGACGAGCTTATGGACAAGCTGATAACCGAGCTTATGGACAAGCTGATAACCGAGCTTATGGACAAGCTGATAACCGAGCTTATGGACAAGCTGATAACCGAGCTTATGGACAAGCTGATAACCGAGCTTATGGACAAGCTGATAACCGAGCTTATGGACAAACTCATCAACGATCCTTTGGACAAGCCAATGGGCGGGTTTTTATTCCAGGTAATGGACGCAATTATGGGCGAAATGATAGAAGATCTGAGTCTCGAGCTATGTCGCAGACTCCGGCTTCGGCTCCGGCTGTCGCTGGGTCTGAAGCTCAACCTTTTGTACAAAATAGAGGCTGGCATAGTGGCTGGAACGGAGGCCCGAGCGGAGGCCACAACGGCGGCTTCCGCAGTGGCTTTCACGGGGGCTATCAGGGCGGGCAGCGCGCCGGCTTTCAAGGAAACTGGCGCGGTGGCTATCATGCTTGCCCACGCGGAGGTTATCGCGGAGGCCCTCGTGGCGGCGGGCGCGGTGGCGGGCACGGAGGCGGTGGCAGCCATTAAATGTAGTAACAGGAAACGAAACTATATATATATTAATATTAATATTATTGTTGTTGTTGTTGTTGTTGTCGTATTATGCCTATATGAATCGATGTGCTGAATGTATAGAAAACAAAATGATAACCAAAACACATATTTACATATATGATATAGAACAGACAGATGCCAGCCAATCCAAAAAGAGAATACAACAAAAAATATATTTATATATATATAGTATATATACGTACATACACATATGTATGTGTATATTTATGATATGATGGCTTGATCCTTTTGGAATTTGGCATTTCAAGAATCCAAACAAAAACAAAACAAAAAACACACCAAATTAATAGAAAAGAGCATTGGCAGCAACAACACCATAGAGAAGACACTGATAAATGAGGAAGGAAAGGATGAGAAAACGCATGAATACTGAACAGAAAACAAAAATAAGTTAATACATAGCTTCCAAATATGTATAAATGTTCCAAAGTTTACACACAAGCACAACATACACACACAAACACACGCTTGTCATTATATTGATGGCATTTAATCAATAATTGAACAACAAACGAAACGAAGCGAATTTTTCCAACATTTGGCTGACCAACATTATACATATACTATTTTAAATCATTTGTTATTATAAAGGCTGTAAATTCCGAAACAGACGTCACACACACACCCACACACCCACACCCACACACATACACACACACACACACACACACACACACTCCAATTAAACAAACAATTAAATAATTAATAAATATATATGTATATTGATAACTTTTAACGAGGGAGCGCGCCACGCTTGCTTTTTTCCGATAACTATTGATGTATTGATGTACGCATTGATGTATTTTGGTATGCATGTATACACCCAATTGAGAAATGTATACATTGAACAAATACTATATTTATGCAAACAAACAACAACAATAATAATAATAATAATAAAACATAATTAGCGCTGTTCATGAATTCGAAATCTGTATGTGAGAAAAATACTACAACAAAATATAAGTCACACACACACACACACACACACACACACACACACACACCACACTCAAACACAACAGGACATTTGATAAAAACAGCAACTGACTCTTTTTTTTTTGAATTATCTTTAAAAACTAGTCTTATAGCATTATAATAGTTAAGACATTTTTTTGCAAAAATCTAAATTTAAAGTAATGAATAAAATAAATGTACTAATTAATAATAAACACAAAAAACAACAAAAACTCTCCATGTGCATAAGGAAAGATAAACAAAAAAAAACACAACAAAGTAACGAAAAATTAAAAAAACACAAAAAAATATTATATCAATTTTGTACATAGAAAATATTTGATATTTGTGTGAGGCATAAGCAAATTAAACGAAAGAGATAGTCTACATTTAGACAGAGAAAGAGAGCGAGAGAGAGAGAGAGAGAGAGCAACGAGTTTGAGTTAGACAGAGAACGTAGAAAGAAGCAAACATAGTTAGTTAGAGTAGTTATAACATTGACGAAACGAAGAGTAGGTACAGTCAGACAATTGGGTCTTATTTCTAAGATATAAGTATTTGCATGTACTTTAAGTATTTGTATGTAAATGTAATGCTAATGATAAAAACAAACAAACAAAAACAATAAAAACATTGGGGCACTCTCTTTCGAATAGTTAAATTGTAAAAAACAAAATGAAAACTAACTGCAATAGATAAAATATATACAAAATCTTTCTATATATGTATATGTCTGAATATACACACAATATACAAGATGAGCAAATGTTTATTTATGCGTGGAGAACAAATACTTGAATGTTCAATATTATTATGTCTACAAATGCAAATCTAAATAAATGGAATACACAATTGAATGTCATTTTTTCATGTGTCAAACCGAAACTACTACAAGTACGTGTAATAAATGTGTTTCAAACCACCAAATAGAAAACATTTGACTTTTTATTATGGTGCGTCTAGTTATTGGTCACAATCCTTCAAAATTGTTGGCTTGATTAGAGGACAACTTTAGCAACTTCCTAAAGGAGCTCTTGGGAGAGTCTACCAAGCTGCCTACAAAGATGGTGTTTAATCTTATTATTATATGCATACGAAACTTATATTATTCATACTATCTTTGGAAGGCCAACCTTTCAACAGGGGCCAGGATGTTCAATCTTATTATATGGATAGTAGAACAGGACTCTTATCGAGCAGAAAAGTAGTTACGTCACAGATAAAGAGCTGCGGACGAGATATGTAAACAGCTAAAACAAGGAACACAAGGACTATAGGTGGATGTACTCACAGGACACTATGACACAAGGAAGCTTGACATTATGAACCAACAGGAAGTGTAGTAGGAAGGTGGCAACTGAAAGATAAACTGAATATTTTTAATATAGACTAGTTTCATTGTTAACCTTTTTACGCACTGTAAAATCGAAATGTTTGTTAAGTCTTTATATGTATGTAAATGTTTTTTATATGCATTTTAAAATAGAATCCCTGAGAAAGAAAACAAACGCTGAAACGCGTAGCAGAAGAATTTAAATAAAGAATATGATATTTTTGTATTAAAATGAACTACAACGGCCCTAATAATGCGCTATAGAAAACGATAATATTTATCGGTTTTAGATGATATAAGTATTATTGATAAACGGTACAACAACTTAGCGTTTGTGAGGAAAGTGTAAGTTTCTTGGGAATAGAGTTTTGAATTATATTTTTCTTTTTATAATTAATATCACAATCAACATTTAAATTTTGCTTTTAAATGGTTTTTAAAGCGTTAATCAGAAGCAGGCATGCCACAAGCTCCCGACTGCTGTATACTCTGTTTCCAGCCTGCTTTCATTTGTTAATTTATGGACCGCCAAATCAAATTTTTCATGAATGTCAGAATCCTCATATAAGGTGTGGAAGTTATAGGCTTTTTTCCAAATTATTCTGAAGTTGGTGGGAATGGAAAAGCCTCTAATATACGCTAGCATGTGTACCAAGTTTAGTATCTATAGCTTTAATCGTGTCGGATAAAATTATATTCATACGGACAAACAGACAGCCGAAGATTGTACAAGCCCAATATACTCCTTTTCCAACAATTTTTGGATACAGAGGTTTAAAATGAAGTCAAATGCCGTTTGGGCATAGCTGCATGCCAGATACGTGCAAAAGTATGCAAGACATATTTGTATATATATATGATATATAAATAATTTTTGAACAGCGCGCGCAACTTAGCCAGTGTTAGCAGTGCTGTTATGAACATAAATGTTAAGGCAGTGTTATTCGGTTTTTGCTGTGTGGCAATACTGTCATTGGAAAATACCATATGGGAAAATACCAGCACATTCCAATGGCAATTAGCGCAAAAAAATAAAGAAAATAAATGCGCTGCAAAACAATAGGACGAGCACAAATACGACACCAAAACGTGATTTGTACACAAGTGCTAATTCAGCTAGCTTAACAATAACAAGTGCGTGCAATCAGAGCCAGCAATTTCTTGTGCAAGTCCGACGGAAGGAGCAACAAACATTGCTTATGCCTCCGACAACGGAATACGCAATAAATGATAATCGACCTTCCCATTGCTGACTGACAAGCGCAGCGGGGCGGGGGTAGGAAGCGTATCAGTTAACGAGGAAGTAGCGGGAAGGATCGCGGCGCGCCAAGCGCCATCCTTCAGCATCCTCAAACCAAACCCAATAACAAGCAAGCTTTGCTGCAACAAATAACCATAACAACAACAAAAGCAGCAGTAGCAGCAGCAGCTGGAGATGCCACAGTTAAGGGACGCTGCCGCTGAGGCGGCTGCAGCGGGCAGAGTCAATGGCCAGCCTTTGGTCAAGATAGGACATTATCTATTGGGCGCCACGCTCGGCACTGGCACCTTTGGCAAGGTGAAGATCGGTGAGCATCAGATAACGCGGCTCAAGGTCGCCGTCAAGATACTCAACCGGCAGAAGATCAAGAGTCTCGATGTAGTTGGCAAGATCAGACGCGAGATACAAAATCTAAAGCTCTTCCGGCATCCGCACATCATCAAGCTCTACCAGGTGAGTGACAGGTTGCAGTTTGATTCCTGCTTGTTAGAGATGAGCGCGTGCATCTCGTGACTTCTCATTCGAGCTGAACTATTGGAAAATCTGAACCATTTCCAATCAATTAAGGCGGGGTCACACGATATGGCATTTTGCCACATATAAATATCGTTATCGTAATTAATTCTATATGGCAAACGTAAGAATATATGTTAAATATAAAATACTTATATGGCTCCTTTCTACCATAGAAATCTTTGATTTGCCTTATCCAAAATCTATGTGGCAGACTGCCATATGGTACACACGCTATGGCAACGGCCCACTACCCCATATGTGGCAAAATTCCATGTTGTGTGACCCCACCTTTAGCAATACTTATGATTCTACGTGTTCCCACGCTCGATTAGGATTTGAAAACACGATACATTTATGATTTATTTAAGCCAATAAACAGTACGGTGAATCTATTTGAGCTCAGGTACTTCTCATCATTTCATTATACGATATTTAACCCAATTATGTTAACCAATACTCTATTTAATCCAATACTTTGAATATGTGTTCTCAGGTTGGCTGTTTATCTCCAGTTATAAAACCCGATACATTCTCTATTTATTTTACCCAGTAATCAATACTCCTAACTACTTATATTATATTCTTCTATTTATAATCTCACGGTTTCAAAATCCATTACATTCTCCTATTTAACCCAATAACCCAACCCTAACTCGACTTCTTTTCTATTATTCTATTGTTAATCTCACGGTTTCAAAATCCGATACATTTCCCAACTAGAATGGTGTCTGAATATTTTTGTATACATTCTGTAAATGATGTTATAAACCTTCAGAAAACAATATTCTGCATAATCAGCCCATATGCGAGCGTAAACAACATAACATAAACAGGCTCAGCATTAATAGGAAACAGCTCGCTCTTGTTTACTTCAAATAATAAACAAACAAATGAAAACTTATTGCGAACAAGCCAACTTTCAAAAGGCCGCACCTAGCTGGGTAACCTGAGATTAAACAAGCCAACTTCAAGACTAAAGTAATTCATATCAATGTATAAATAAATAAGTCTGACCATTATCGCCGAAAGTTTCCGGATACTTTTCACTTCACACACTGTTTCAATTTGTTTACTTAACAAACATGTTGATGATATTGTTGGAAGATGAAATGTCAATGTATGTATGTAGTACTATATGTTATATATAAACACTGCGATATTTGTATTATTCTATATGTCTATTGTTCTACAGACTCCCTGAAGAAGGTGCAACAAACGAAGAATAACTTTTAATAAGAATTAATGCACTCAAAATGTTTGACAACGGCTAAAATAAGCTCATCTCTCATCTTCCAAGGAGATCATCATTAGTTCGTATATCATATTTGCTATTTCTAGCCATAATCATATACAACTTCAATGCTAACAATCAATTTTCATTCTAGCCTACAAATTGCGGGTGATAACGCTTTCATATTATCGATGAGTTGACAGTTGGGGCTAGTATCAAAAGTGGATAGACTTCTCAAGTAAATGAAATATATCTGGATAACAAAATCAGCTGGGAACATAAAAAGGCAGTCTTTCAAGAGAAAAAAGCAAAACACATGTTTATTTGAGAAAAAAAAACACAGCAGATAACACGTAAATATTAGGATCAAATATCAATCCAAATGTTTGTATGATTCATTGTTCGTCAGTGTCACATTTGTGTAATGGAATCATAAATCAAAGCGTTCAACAGCAAACAGCTGACTTTGGCTATATTTCAGTATCATATATCATTCTATATGCATGATTCATTGTTTGTCACATTTGTGTATCGGAATCAGAAATCACAGCGTTCACAAGCTGAAATCAAAATTAAAACATCTTTGTATCAGTATCAAATATCATTCTATATGTAAGAGCATGATTGTTTACCGTATTTGTTTATCGGAATCAGAAATCAAAGTGTTCAGTAAGTAAAATTCTGTTCATTAAATCAAATGATCACGATCAGCAAGATTGGTTTATGTACTATGTGCAGTGCACGCTCGATAGAGTGAACTAATTAAAATCAATCACTCAAACGATTGTTATAAAATATCAGTTATTTAAATGATATGTATATGTACATATGTGTATACATACATATATGCACACTCGACTGGACAATTCAAAATTATTCAATTCTGGAAAATGGAAATCAGCTGGGAAGACTTGTAAAAAATCAGTCTGTTCATGGAAAATCAATTAATTAATTGTTACAACTTGTCAATTAAAGCAAAACACATTTGCATTTCCAAACAGCAGACTTTGAGCATGTGTCAAAGTATCAAATATCATGCATAACTATACTATGCATGTTTCCTTGTCAATTAACATATTTGCGTATCAGCAATCAGAAATCAAAGCATTCACCAGGCAAAATCCAAGTATCAGTGTTCAAAATACACTCGTATGAAACACAATGTTGTTATGTTTCTTATAGTAAATGCCTATACTCCTTGAATGCTTCCTATTTTGTTAATGGGAAAAGGAAGGAGCTCTATTTGACTGAAAAGGCTTGCTTATCCTTCGGATAAGTGCATTTATGGCAGGACGAGTGCAGTAAGGCTATTAAACCTTAGCTAATATCTGTACCCACTGGTATAGGCTTGCCTTCATACTGATACTTACTCTACTGTCTACTGTAAGTTTCTGTCTTCTCCTGCTCCGTAACATTACATTTACATTATGAAAGTGGTTTAGGTACCACGTAACATAAGAAAGCTATATAAGTTTATCAAAAAGAAATTCCATTTAGAACATATAAAATATATGTGGCCAAGAGGCTTAACGACCCATGCACCAGACTGATTTTATAATCTGCTTTTGTCAGGTCAACTTTAGATTTGGAACCCTGCTGCAGTAGTACACCGTACTAGAATTGAGCGGGTGTAGAAACGCTTTCTTAGACTAGCGTTAAAGCGCCCTAAATTGTACGTTGCCTTTCTCCTCATACAGAAGTCGATCTTGGTTAGTCTACGCTTTAGGATAGGCGATCGATTGCTGGTCTTGCATTTATAAATAATAATGTGATTGGCAATATTGTTCCAGGTAGACTATAGCGCAATTATATGCCATTTAATGTGGGTATTCACAGGACTGGCTTTGCTCTTGATGAGCCTTTATCAAGAGCTTTAAAGTGTTATAATGAGTTGCCAATTGACAGGCGGTTTGACTTCGATCTAAACAGCAATTTTATTAAGGAACTAAGTACTTAAAAAGTTATTTTTATAATTTTCAAATTTGTTTCCTTAATACTATTATTATAATTTTTAAATTAAGTATGTTAAGCTAGATCTAAGATAAACAGAAAGTCCATTGTCATTTGTTTAATAATAAACAAATAGAATGACCAAGATGTAAGTTATTTAATTGTATATACGAGTATTACAAGCTCTATTATAAGTCAACTAAATCTTCTAATAACTATACATTCACGTTACTAATTTGAGTTCTCTTTTGGTTAGGTCATCTCAACGCCCTCGGACATTTTCATGATCATGGAGTACGTGAGCGGTGGAGAGCTGTTTGATTATATTGTGAAGCATGGCAAACTGCAGGAGCATCAGGCGCGTCGCTTCTTTCAGCAGATCATATCCGGTGTGGACTATTGCCATCGCCATATGATTGTGCATAGGGATTTGAAGCCGGAGAATCTGCTGCTCGATCACAACATGCATGTGAAGATCGCTGACTTTGGTCTATCCAACATGATGTTGGATGGTGAATTTCTGCGCACCTCGTGCGGCTCACCCAATTATGCGGCGCCCGAGGTGATATCGGGCAAGCTGTATGCTGGTCCCGAGGTGGACATCTGGTCCTGTGGTGTCATACTGTATGCGCTGCTGTGCGGCACGCTGCCATTCGATGATGAACATGTGCCATCGCTGTTCCGCAAGATCAAGTCGGGCATATTTCCGATACCGGAATATTTGAACAAGCAGGTAGTGAATCTGGTCTGTCAGATGCTACAGGTGGATCCGCTGAAGCGTGCCACCATTGAGGAGATTAAGAAGCATGAGTGGTTCCAAAAGGATCTGCCCGCGTATCTGTTTCCCTCATCCATCGAGCAGGACTCGAATGTTATTGATACATACGCCGTCGCCGAGGTCTGCACCAAGTTTGGCGTCAAGGAGTCTGAAGTGCACAATTCGCTGCTCAGCGGCGATCCGCACGATCAGCTGGCAATTGCCTATCATCTGATCATTGACAACAAGCGATTTGCCGACGATGCTGCCACACAGATCAGCGAGATACATAATTTCTTTGTCGCTGGCTCACCGCCACCACCCATGCCCTTGTCCCACTCCCCACACGAGCCGCGCCCGAGTGGTGGTGAGCCGATTGCCACAGTGATCATTGGTGGCATCGGCGGCGGTACTGCGGCCAGCTCGGGCACCGCCACTCCCGTGCATAATGGCGCACCCAGCAGCCTGGGTGGCAGCATCATTATGCCCACAATACGGCCACATCCGGAGCGCATAGCGCCAATGCGGGATCGCCAGCTGAACATGTCCGTGCAGAATACGGGCGGCGCTGCCTTTCCGGAGAAGGCGGCCCGCGGCGGCACGCCCATTAAGCGCGCCAAATGGCATCTGGGCATTAGATCGCAGAGCAAACCCAATGACATCATGCTGGAGGTATATCGTGCCATGAAGGCCCTCAGCTACGAATGGAAGATCATCAATCCGTATCATGTGCGCGTGCGGCGTCAGAATGTGAAGACCGGCAAGTTCTCAAAGATGTCGCTGCAGCTCTACCAGGTGGACGCCAAAAGCTATTTGCTCGATTTCAAATCGCTGACCAACGATGAGGTCGAACAGGGCGACGATGTCATCATGGAGAGCCTAACGCCGCCGCCATTGAGCGTCACCGGTGTGATGCCCCTCCAGCCGACTGGCCACCACACCATGGAGTTCTTTGAGATGTGCGCCGCACTTATCATACAGCTGGCGCGCTAGGTATTTTGATTTTACACAAAAATCCTTAGAGCTTGCCTACCAAAATCCCTTTTCTTGAAAAATACCCATGATAATACACCCAAATGCGACAGAGAGCTTCCAACATTTCATGGATAAATATATGCATAATATATATATATATATGAATTAAGTAGTTGCCAATAATTTCAATTTCTAGAAACATTTCAAATTAGCAAATCTTCTTTTCGTTTTTTATATATTTTAACACTTTTCAAATTGTTCGTTGTGTGCGCTTGTTCATTTGGGTGTTATATCATATACTATACTACATATATTATTTGATATGCTCTTACGAACTATTCTAATGAATATTGTTTCGTAATGCGTTGATAATCCATAATAATTATTATATATTTAAATTGTGTTGCTACGCTTGGCGCTTAGTCCTTTTATGTATTTTATGTGTTGAATCCTTTAAATGATTTTGATCTTTTATTTTATTATCTTATTATAATTGTACTAAATATAATGTATTAATACCGAATGAAAACATTGTATTTGATATTAAACTTGAAGTTGCAATAATTGCCCATCCCCCCCCCCCCCCCACTCCCAACCTTTGGTCAAAAATATTTTGTTAAAACATTTTATAATGGTAGTATAAGGCATCGCTGATATATAAATAAAAAGCATGCATCAAAATTGATCGTAATTCAATCTGTAAGGGGAGAACAGAATCAAACTAAATATACGATATACAGCCTATTATCATTTCAAAATTCCAAATTCATAGTTTTTCTCAATGTCCCACTACCTCGATGAGAACATAGCTATTGAAAACTAAAATCTCTTGCTATTTCATTCAATATCGAGAATACAATCCCCTAAACTATATAGATTGTAAGTTACTCGGAAATGGGAGTAGACAACAAAGGATATAATATAATATAAAGGATATACCCATAAAATGGGTAAAAGGGTTTACTGAAACTGAGTAATGTATGTAACCGGCAGAAGGCAGCAGCCCTGATCCCATAATACAAAATTAATACTTAGTAGGTCATGACTCGAGCTTTATGGCAGCACTCTATATGTGGGCTCGGCCCAAAATAAATCTCATTCGATATCCCAGTTCCGTCCGGGCCACAACTCGAAAGAGTCTCAAAATTTATTATTTTTTGATAATATTGCAATAAACTAAACTAAAAATATGGCGCGCAAACCTTTAGGTAAGTATTCAATTAGGAAGAGGACTACTCGTATATAGCTAATGGTTTCTGGCTGAACAGGCCCTGGTCCCGGAACTTACGGTCTGCCCACACTGGTGGGCTACGACAAGCACGACACCCGTAAGCAGCGCATGCCTCAATACTCCTTCGGGGCCCGCACCAACATGCTGGGCCCAGATCCAGGACCTGGACCAGGCGCTTATCAGGTGGACAAACTAACGCGCTATGGCAGGGGTGGCGGCTTGCAATACACCCTTGCGCCCATGACAAGGATAATTGGTAAGACATCATCATCAAATCAAACCACATCAGCAATGCCCACCTGTTTGCAGATAAAAGAGTTGGACCCGGCCCTGGAGCACACGATGTCCACATCAAACCCTTCTTCAAGGGAGTAACTGCGCCAATTTACTCCATGGCTCCGCGAAATGATTACAGCTTTAAGAAGTATGGACCCGGCCCCAGTGCTTACAAGTTTGAGATTCAGCCCATACGACCTCAAGCCCCCGTCTATAGCATGTGAGTAGTATACTATAAGAATAACCTCATCTGCTTAACTCTACACTTATACTATTCGCAGGGGTATTCAAACCAAAATCCTTCGGAAGGCAGATTCCCCTGGCCCGGCTGCCTATGGTGCTGGCGATCTCAATCTCAAATTGTGTCGTGCGCCTCAGTACTCGATGAGGCCGACTTGCTATGTGCGTAAGGAGAATGTTGGTCCTGGTCCCAACTATTATGATTTGATGTACCATCGTCCTGGCAAGACTGGACACGCCTATTCCTTTGGCATCCACCATTCGCCCTATGCCCCACCCATGATTGTTCGATGTGATAATATGTAGTAGTTGCAATATTACAAAAATAAATTCCTAGTCTAAATTATTATCGGAAATTTCTTATTTATGTGAGATTATATGCCAAGGTGTATTGTACTTTGGCAGTTGTATCATATATATATTGCCAGGTATATCAACGGATTTGGGGAATTACAATAAGGATTACGATAGGAAAAACTTTCTTTCGTCAGTATATTTTTACCCCTTGTACCGATAAAATGGGTAAGACTGCAAATGTATTGAACAGGCAGAAGCAGATATCTCCGACGCCACAAAGTATATATATTCTTAGTGAGTCTCCAAGTGATCTGGCCCTGTCCGTGCGTATGAACGCAAGGATCTCGGAAACTATGTTCCTGGATAGCGTGCGCAGGGCCAATTTATTTCAAATTTTGACCCTTATACCGCTACCGGTACCATATATTTAATATTTATTTATATAGACAATTTGAAAACTATCTTTTTTTCCATCAATATTTATTGCGCGAATTTTAAATCCATCGGATTTCAACGCAAATATTTTAATCCCTATTTAATTATACAAATCCGTTAATATACCCGGTAAACATACACTTGCCAAAGTTCGATACACCTTGATTTTCCTGTCGATCTTAGCGAGCAATATAGTATATGATATAATTGCCAAGGTTCCATACAAATTGGCATGCATTCTCGGAATATAAATAAGAAGAAATTTCCGATAATAATTTAGACTAGGAATTTATTTTTGTAATATTGCAACTACTACATATTATCACATCGAACAATCATGGGTGGGGCATAGGGCGAATGGTGGATGCCAAAGGAATAGGCGTGTCCAGTCTTGCCAGGACGATGGTACATCAAATCATAATAGTTGGGACCAGGACCAACATTCTCCTTACGCACATAGCAAGTCGGCCTCATCGAGTACTGAGGCGCACGACACAATTTGAGATTGAGATCGCCAGCACCATAGGCAGCCGGGCCAGGGGAATCTGCCTTCCGAAGGATTTTGGTTTGAATACCCCTGCGAATAGTATAAGTGTAGAGTTAAGCAGATGAGGTTATTCTTATAGTATACTACTCACATGCTATAGACGGGGGCTTGAGGTCGTATGGGCTGAATCTCAAACTTGTAAGCACTGGGGCCGGGTCCATACTTCTTAAAGCTGTAATCATTTCGCGGAGCCATGGAGTAAATTGGCGCAGTTACTCCCTTGAAGAAGGGTTTGATGTGGACATCGTGTGCCCCAGGGCCGGGTCCAACTCTTTTATCTGCAAACAGGTGGGCATTGCTGATGTGGTTTGATTTGATGATGATGTCTTACCAATTATCCTTGTCATGGGCGCAAGGGTGTATTGCAAGCCGCCACCCCTGCCATAGCGCGTTAGTTTGTCCACCTGATAAGCGCCTGGTCCAGGTCCTGGATCTGGGCCCAGCATGTTGGTGCGGGCCCCGAAGGAGTATTGAGGCATGCGCTGCTTACGGGTGTCGTGCTTGTCGTAGCCCACCAGTGTGGGCAGACCGTAAGTTCCGGGACCAGGGCCTGTTCAGCCAGAAACCATTAGCTATATACGAGTAGTCCTCTTGCTAATTGAATACTTACCTAAAGGTTTGCGCGCCATATTTTTAGTTTAGTTTATTGCAATATTATCAAAAAATAATAAATTTTGAGACTCTTTCGAGTTGTGGCCCGGACGGAATTGGGATATCGAATGAGTTTTATATTGGGGCTGGGCCTACATATGTGAAGGGGGCCTCCATGAAGCTTAAGTCATGACCTACTAAGTAAAAATTAAACAGTTCCTCTTGGAGAGCTTACATTCATGTTTGTTTGGGTCTGAGGGCAACTGTGTATATTCAAAATATAAAATAAATGGAAGCTGAGTATGGTAGTATATAACAAGCTAACGCATTCTTTGTATATTTATCCTGCTATATCAAACGAGAGCATTATAATAAGTGAAGAAATTGATGACTATTATTGCCATAGCTTACAGACTGTGCTGCTTGACTGACTGAGAAATCTTGGTCAGCAGAGGCAGTTCAATTTTATTGAGCATTGCTTATTGGCTAATTTCAATACAATCATAATCATAATTACTATTCTGTGTATACTTGTATAAAGTTCCGCACCTGCCCCGCCCTGCCCTTTTGTGCCGTGCACCATTTAAATTCTTAAGGCCGCAAAAAACAATAATATCTATGAATATCTGGAGCTGGAGCTACTGTTTCTGTTGCTGCTTGCGCTTCAGTTTGTCAATGAGCGTCTCTATGCTGTTGGCATCCACCAGGCCGATGAATTTGTCGACCACGACGCCGTTGCGGAAGGCGAGCACAGCGGGCACGGCCTTCACCTCGAACGTCTCGACCAGATCCAGATTGGTCTCCACATCGATCACGGCCAAATCGATTTCGTCTGAGTTCTCCAACAGTTCCAGCATCTTGGGTGTGAGTATCTTGCAGGGATCGCACCATTCAGCATGAAAGTTCACAATCACCGGATTGTCGCTATTGATGACCTGTTGGCCAAGGAATAAAGAAACGCTAGTTAATAAGACTATTTAGATACGTGCGTATGCTTTTATGAGAACTTCAAAATACGATTCTGGCTTATTTGCATACACGCGCACAAACAACTGGTTAATTCGAATGCAATAGGTGGACGTGCAGATACCCTGTACTAAGCTCTAGACTAACGCAAGCAAGCTCTGCATAGTTTCTTGAGTAACTTCAGCGTATCTTAGCATCATCCTTGGTTCAAATTTCAACTAAATCAAGCAATCGATTCCACTATCAGTAATATCGATGGTTTCACAATAGATTAATTAATTAATCAAACTTTTGTTGTTTTATTGATTTCTGAAAGTTTTATTTGTCTTGTTTTTTAAACGAGATAATATCGGTTAATTATTTTTGCAGCTCTATAGAATACCTATCTTGGGATAGGACACTCTAAGATGCCAACACTCCAACAATACTATTCAATATATTCATCTAGTTATATTATCCGATCGCATATTTGGACTGCATTTCATCTGCTTACGTATATTTGTATTAAGAACTTTAATTGCAAATTCCAAAGGAAAATATGTTTAAATAGTATATTTGTACATCAGATAAACCAAAGACTACAATACTACAAGATGGGCAAGCAGTAAAAAATAATGGCATAAGGGCAGCTTCCATTTCGTTAAATATATATATATAATAATAATACTCTAAAGACATTGTAATATTCTTTTCGAAGTGATTTTTATTTTAAGAATTGCAAAATATGTAACTTTTAGTTGAAAAACAGGCAATACGATTATCGATAGTATCGATTGTTTACGTTGAGTGACTATCGGGGAATTTCTTACTATCGAACCGGCATGGATCAGCTAATAAGTTGACTTGCCATTTAAAATAAATTTAAGTTTTATATATTAAGCATCGTCATTTGATGATTGAAATGTCTGGTTAATTTAAAAGTTAAATAAAATATGTATTAAATTGTGTCTTTAAAATATCCTGCAGGGTGCGCTTTGTGTTCTCTTTGACTTTATATAGTTTTCTTTTGCTTACAGGGTATCAAAAGTGTCATATAAACAAATGCACAGCACACACAAATATGCGAACTGCGTCATGGTTTACGGCCGGAACCGCTCACGTACGCCAAAAAGGCAACAACAATTTGGCCAACCGCATGCCAAGCGGATTGCATAATGTGGCCAGTTGCATTTGTGTGTGTGTTTGTAAGTGCAATGTATGTATACATGTATACACAAAGGTAAACAAGGAAGAACCGCTCACCTTCTGATCGAACTCGTAGTGATCCTTGATGACCAGCTTTTTGCAGTGCATCTGCGACTGTGATAAGCACTTTTGTGTGGCTTTGGCTGCTTGAGGCGCCACCCGGTGGCAGCTACTATGGGCGCTGCTATTGATAAGGCAACAGGCCGCCAGCCGCGGCGCAATGCCCTCCGCTGCGATTTTCAGCATTGTTGAATGTCCGCCGGGACGTGCGTGTTCTGTTTGGCAGCTACGACGTGTGTAATAAAAACTACCAAAAGCAGAATCCAATCAAGCGCGCGGGAGCGTTGAGTATGTACGGATTTGTGCCCTGGACGTGGTCAGACCAGCTGAAGACGCAGAGATAAGATAAATAAATGTTGAAAATGTTGAGTGCTTGGTTTTTGGGCGGGGGCGGTGGGGGTGGCAGCGGTATGTGTTGGTCTGGCAACGCTTTAATGAAATTGTGAGCTGCCAGCTGGTTGCAAAAATCGTATTCAGTTATCATGGCAACGCTGACGATTCGCGCGCTTTTCAAATAAAACAAAGTAAATGATAAAATGATTTACTGAGCCAGTAATATATCACTCTATTTCACTTTAAAAATCAATGGACTGATGTAAATATCAAAGTGCAATCTTTTGTGCTGTTGTCTTGATAAATGAATTTGCACAGTGCTCCAAAAATGCGCTGGTAATGCATTAAAAATTGCCAGAGTGGCAGCTCTGTCTTGCCAGCAACATTGGTGGAATTCCTGATGTTGCTCGTTATTAATTTGCAATTAAATCTTGTTTGTAAACATACAAAACCCGTTGTCCTATACAAAATCACAACAAGGCGGCAGAGCGACCAGCTAGCATAGTATGATCAAAATATAATTATCTCCGAGGCTAATGATTTAAATTGGATTAATTATTAGAGTGTTCGCTTGTATACAATAATATCACTTCATTATTTAGTTAATTACAGTTTGTCAATGTTGCCAACATATGGTGCCAGAAATACATAAATTATTATATGCATATCAGGATACAATATGCCATTGTTTTGTTAGCCATAATCCAATTCAAAGCAAACCAAAAAATATGTTGCTGATGCTTGCAAAAAATGTCAGCATAATTCAGTCACAAGCAACATCAGGAGTCCCATCAATATATATTTGTAAAATGGGGCTACCCTAATATGATGCACTCGACAGCACTGCCAATTTTGAATTCCAACGAGGATAGCAAACGGTAAATTGTTGTTAATATTCTGATGGAAAGCGATCTGCATTTAGAATAGTATAAATATGAATATCGACTTAAATCAGTATGTACATACGAGTACATATGTATGTGTGTACATATAATTAGGTGTGCTCATTAAATTTGATTGACGCCCAAACAATAGCTATTGTTACCGCAAGTCAGGAGAGATAATATCAAACACATTGTTTCTTTTTGGCTGTACAGCGAAGTACGTTCTGTGAGAAATAACATGAAACTTCAACAAAATCAATGTGCAGTTAGACTTGCAAGGATACAGTGGGAGCATCAAGGAGATGGCCCGGCCAGTAAGAAAATGTTTGTGTTTTCGCCTAATTAGCTAACACACTCTTATTTGCCTTAGGATCTAATCAACGTGCGCCAACTTTGGGCCAGGAAACCCACGTATGCCTCATGCATGGAACAGACTGCGTGGAGAAGCCGCTGGTGCAACTTGTGCGTGATGAATGTGAGCGAAATCTATGGAAGCTATGTGGAAAGCATACGCATTGGCCTACAGCCGGAGGAGGCGAATGCGTATGTGGTGAGGGCGCTGCGTCATATCATCCAGGATGTGTTCGTCCAGCTCAGCGCCACCTTGGTGATAACGATAGCATCCAGCAGCTGGTACACGACCCAGTGGTTTGACTCAGTGGTCAGTGATCTTGGCAGTGTGTGGAGCGGCGCTATTTCAGTGCAACTGGTGCGCATCAACAGTTCGGCTCATGTGCCAGGACGCAAGTACTCCAATCTACTGATGGTGGATTCCTACGAGGGCTTGCTGTGAGTACTTAGCAACTGTGTATCAAGCTAAATACAGAATCCTTTCATGCACAGCTCCACTCACATTACCGAGGACAATGAGGGCTATGACGATCATGAGTATTACTTCATCTTTCTGCAGGCGCGGGATTCGGTCATTAAGCAGGAGCTGCAGCTGATTCTGGACCACTGTCTGCGCCATTACTGGCTGAACTGCAATGTGATGGTGCAGACAGTACAGGTAGAGGTCCTGGTATATAGCTACTATCCGTATACGCTGCAACATTGCCAGGCTGCGCAGCCGGTGGTGGTGAATCGCTTTGATGGACGGCGCATGCTTAAGGCGCCCATGTTTCCGCAAAAGCTGCGCCAGCTTCATCAATGTCCACTCACGCTGCTCCTCTGGCACATGCCACCCTTTGTGGAGCTCAGCTGGGATACGGAGAAGTCGGAGTTGCAAGCCCGCGGCTTCGAGATGCAGCTGCTTAAACATTTGGCCCAACACATGAACTTTAGTCTCGTGCTGCACAATCTGACGCTGTTTCACGTAGACAGCTATCAGATGTCATGGGGCAATGGCAGCTTAGAAGGACCTCTGGAAATCGTGAGTATATATAAGCATGTAGCTTTATATATAACTATAAATATAAGTATAAAGGAAGACGTGTGTCTTCCATCAGGCCTTAGACAGTCCAGGTCATTGCCAATTAGCAAGTTATAACAGTTCGCTATTGTTTCTATAACTAGTACCTTAAATGTATTGTTACCTATGATAACCCATATATAGCTCAGTACCATTTAAAAGCGGTAAACACAAAGGTTGTGTCGATGGCCAGTGCAGAATGTAATTTAGTCTGCAATGTATTGTGGCCAAGGCAAATAAGAACAAGAAACAACGGCCTCGGAAAAACTTTTAAGCTTCAGTTTCAAAACGTTACTTTTTTCAAAACTTTGTGTAAGGTCTGCAAAAATCTCAAAAAATTAATTTTGTAATATTGATAACAATTTAAATGCCAAGTCTATTTAGCGTACAAAACATGATCATAATACATTCCGTCTGAAAACCGATAAAGTTTTGACAAAGTTATGGGAGTTGGTAATCTAGATGGAGTAGGCTTACGTAGGCTTATGATAATACCGGGACATTAATTATTATAAGTTTTCTTTTAAAAACTATGAATAATGATTATTTTTAATTTTTGTACCATATAATGATACATTTTGAGTATGATTTTACATCTGAGAGAATCTATAAGACTCATGAGTTTTGAAAACATGGTGAAAATGCATAGATTATCCTTAAAGTCCTTAGTCTATTTTCCGCTTCCTCAAAGTTACTATAAATGAATGATTTTTTCGATTAATAAAGACACAATAACCATTATTTACTGTCCCTGGATAATACCTAAGAACTTCTCCAATTTAATGTCTCAGCTGCTGCAACAGCGGGTGAATTTGAGCGTTGGGTACTTCCGGAAAACGGCGCGTCGCAATCGTCTGCTGACCACCCCGCCATCCCATTACTATGTGCCGCTGGTGGCGATACTGAACTCGGAACATTTTCGGTTTGGCCGGCTGGAGCTGCTCACGTTTCCGTTTCAGTGGTGCGTTTGGTGTTTGCTGCTGGCGGCGCTGCTGCTGCACGGGGGCATATATATGTGCCACTGGAGGGGAGGGAGTCTGCAGGTGCTGGAGCTGCTGCTGGGCGGAACAGTGGCGCACTTGCCACGCTCATGGCTGCAGCGGATCATCTATGCCCACTGGCTGTACGGCAGCATACCGTTACGCATTGTGTACCAGTCGTTGCTGTTCCATTTGATACGCCTGCAGCTGTTCGAGACGGTGCCCAGCTCCTTTGAGCAGCTGCTGGGCAGCAACTTTCGTGGGATGTGCACATCGAATACGCTGCAAATGTTGCGTGAGATACCGCAGCTGGCACGCAGCCTGGATAGCGTTATTGTGGTACCCACCTCGTATGACCAAGATGTGCTGGATACACTGCATCAGGCCCACGGACGTCGCCTGTTTGCCATCACCGGCCTGGACGTGACCAATGCTCATCTGTATGCCACACATCGCCAGGAGAGCTACCTCATACTAACACAATACGTCAATGTCCAGCAGCTGGGCATCTATATGCCCAAGCACTCGTATTTCTATGCCCAATTCAATACACTCATACGCCGACTTGAGGCCGGGGGCTTTATAGACTTCTGGCGTCGTTCCGCCTTCGGCAAGTACAGTCACACTCAGAGTCACAGTCACAGTGAGCAGGATCAGCAGCAGACGGAGCAGGAGAACAAACGTCATCGTCACATTCGCCAAGCACAGCTGGATGGCATCCTTATCCTGATGGGCTGTGTCTATGCTCTGGCAGGACTCGTCTTTTGTGCGGAACTGTTGCTACATCATGTCATCAGCCCATCAACTCCTTACTAACAGTTAACAGTTGTGAGTAGTATACGAAACATCATTATCTTATAAAAAATTAAAAATAATCTATTCTTTAGGTGTATTTTCAAATCATTCAGAACCGAGATTGGAAACGACTCTGATTTCCGAAAACGTATTTAAGTTGAATAAATATTATTCGATTATAACTTTAAATAGGAGAAACATTTAATATTTCCTTCGAAAACGGGAACACAAAATTAAAAATGATTCGGAATGAAAAGTACTCGATAATGGAAGCAGGCTTAAAAAATATACAGTATATATAATTCTTCTTTATTAAACAAATAATACTCTGAAAGGATTCAGAATGGGTACGTTTGTGCAATTGCTTATAATAATCAGAAGAGGGCATATCCGATCATATAAAGTATACGAGCCCTGTTCAAAACTAATCGGAACGGCAAGTTTTTTTACAGGTACATGTACAAATCTTAATGGCTTCTATTTATGTCTGAGTGAACATTTAATATACAAGCTTGTACTTTTTGGAAAGGTTATTTAAATACCTTTAATTGTGTATCAATGTGTGCTTGTTACATCTCATATACTATAAAAACCAGGGACCGTAACGGTTATAAGTAATACATATAAAAATTATCTTTAAAGCATTATATGTTGAATTTAATTATTGCTCAAGAAATAAAACTTATTTTTTAAGACTAATTTTTTTCCATAAAATAAAAATTTATGAATATAATTTTTCGCTCAGAAATATAAATAATTTCTTGAGTTTTCTATTTTGAAGAAAAATAATGATTATTTTTTGAGTTTTATATTTTGTTTAAGGATGAAACTTACCCGTTGAGTTTTATTTATTTTGCATTATTATTTTGTTATTTTTTTGAAGTGATACTTTTTGAATCAAACATTTTTGAAATTTCTGATGTACATTTTATTTAATATCTTTTTAGCATTGTTCATTTTTCCCAAATTCAGTATTTTTCCAGAAGTCAAAAATACTAAAAATACCAAAATATACCATTTATTCAAAATGCAGTATTTTTGACATTTACGAAAATACTGACATTTCTTGTAGTATGTTTTGACTTGGGAAAAATACTGAATTTGGTATTTTTTTGGTATATTTCGCATCTGAAAAATATTAAAAAGATACTAAATAAAAATGTTCTTTAGAATTTTCAGTTATAGCGCTCCAGAATATATAGAACTCTATAGCTAGCAAATATAAATGTTTCTAATTACCAACTCGGATAGAGAACAAACTTTGGGAAAATACAAAACTAGTAGAGAAAGTTTCGACCATTGTCCTGAACTCAAGCACTGAATCATTAATCACGAAGCACTCAGTCGGAGTAATTAAAGTAAAAGATAAATAAAAAACAAAAAAAGTATCGGAATCGGAAGAAGCCAGAACCCTAAGCTTAGCTGGTGGAAAGTGTCTTTAACCTTTGGCTTCATTTTGACTCCGGAGCGAGGATGAACATATCCGAGCTGGTGCAATCGTACCAGGAGCTATCCGGCGAGCAGGCGAACCACATCAATGAGTATGTGGCCTGGGCGGTGCTCCACGTGGTGCAGACTCACATAATGAGCGTGACGCCATCCCTGGTTCTGACGCTGTGCTGTCGAAACAATCACACGTGCAACTTCTACAACCAGGTGATGAGCATACTCTTTCACGGCTGGGGCATGTTCCCCGTCCAGATAGTGACTGTGGAGCAGCAGAGTGCGGGCGGAAGCGGGCGCGGGCGCTATGTGCCCGGTCGCAGGCATTACAATCTGATATTCACGGACTCGTATGCGGCCTTTGCAGAGATCAAGGTGGAGGCCTATACCCGTGACTACAACTACAACGAGCGCTACTACATCTTTCTGCAGGCGCGGGACCATCTGCTGCTGGGCGAGATGCGTCGCATCTTTGAGTACTGCTGGCGCCACCAGCTCATCAATTGCAACGTGCAGGTGCAGACGGCCAGCGGGGACATCGAGCTGTACACCTATCAGCCGTTTGGTCCCCACAGCTGCCTCAACATGACGCCACAGCTGATCAATCGCTACAATGGCACCCACATGCTCCATCCCCTGCTCTTCCCCCGCAAGCTGGGCAACTTCTTTGGCTGTCTGCTGCGCGTCGCACACCCCCAACTGGGTCCATTTCTCGGGGGTGACGGTGACGCTCTTGAGCCTCTCCTCCTGCAGACGCTCGCCCAGCGACTCAACTTCAGCCTTGAGGTGCTCCAGCCCCCGCCGGGAAAGGGATCGTTGGGCAACAGAGCCATGGAGATGGTAAGAGTCCCTTCCCCAACTCAACACATCTGACTCTTGTGTTTCGTTTCTTGCAGTTGGAACGTCACGAGGCGGATCTGTGCTTGGGTGGCCTCTACCAGACGGTGGAACGCAGATTGTTGGCCACGTCGACACACAACTACCGGGAGACGGGCTTACGGTTTGGGGTGCTGGACGTCAGCTATGAGCTGAACTCCCTGGACATGCTGCTCTATCCGTATCCAGGCGGCATTTGGCTGGCCATTGGCGTGGCTCTTGCACTGGCGGCTCTTGTGCAGCTGGTCATGGATCGGCTGCTGCCGAGCAATCCTGGCCGCTCCCTACTCGTCCAGTGGCTCAACCTGGAGCTGATCTTCGTGGGCATGCCAATGCCGGGCAAACAGACGCCACGTTCCAGCGCCAAGCGCTTGTTCTGCGTCAGCTTGATGTTCTTCACATTGCTCATACGCACCGTATACCAGGGCATGCTCTTCCATCTGATTCGCACGCACCAGCTGAACCGGCTGCCGCAGTCCATCGACGAGCTGGTGGACCACAACCACATAGTGGTGTTCTCGGCTGGTATGCAGGATATATTCGCCGACATTCCCACCGTGCAGCAGATGCCATTTCGTATGCTCGACGACGACAGCTCCGTAATGAACGCCCTGGAATACTTGGCGGCGCACTCCCGGGACAGAGGTCTGGTGACAGCCGCTGCTCCGGATGTCTTCATCAGATACAATCGCCTGCAAAGGGTCCAAGCCCAGGCGAGCCAGCAGGCGACACATCATTTCGAGCTCATTCCCGAGGATGTCTTTCAATTCCAGCTGGCCATCTACCTGAGGAAGCACTCCTTTCTGATCGATGAGTTCAACGAGCAGATCATGTGGATGCGCTCCGCCGGACTGATGTCCCTCTGGACGCGAGATAGCTATTTGCGGACAGAGCAGCTCAGCAGCTACAAGATGTTCGGCTTGCAGGAGCTCTATGCCATCTATATGCTGCTCTCCCTCGGATTGCTGCTCAGCACGCTGCTCTTTGGCCTGGAGCTGCTCTCACTGCGCTCTCCGCGCCTCCGGCGCTGCTTTCAAGCCCAGTCTAGATGACGATTTTGAATTTAACCGTCAATCGCTTTAAGCTGCCCATATTTTAATATATACTATACTATTTGGTAAATCGAACCCCACGGGGGTAAAATGGAAACCTACCCTGCAACAATATATCGCATATCGCATTATCCAATTCTCAAATTTCTTAGTCCTAACCAAACTCACCATACAAGCTGACCAAATTTGGTGAAAATCGTTTGACTATATCATATAGCTGCAATCTGAACAATCGGTCGAATATTGACCTTATGCATGTATAAATAAATAGTTCTTCAAAGGTATATAGAGTATTGTGATAGTTGTTCTTTCTGGTATTCTATGCTCTTGTGTAAGCTTGGCATTAATCCTACCCAATGCGAAGCTAGGTATACAACAGGACACGACAGGCATTTTGGCATTTGTAGGGCCTGTGGACGAGGGGTGTCAGGTGGTCGGTGTGGGGACTGGGTCTGGAACTGGGACTGGCGTGTGTGTATGTTGTGTGCCGTTGATGGTGTTAATTTATGGTTATGCGTCTCATGCACAAAACTGACACCGAAACCTGTCACGCACATACACCCAACCTGAGACTGGGCCGGTCTGCCTTTGTGAGGCGAATGGGTGTGATGTGATATGGTGGGGCATGGGGCGGGGTAGGGTGGAGACTTAAGGGCAATTCCACATCGTGACTGGCCGTGTAAGCAGCAATTAGTTCGGGTAATGAACACAGATTTGTTAATGCATTACAGCGTTTGAATTAATTTACTTGCTACATTATCCTTGGGGAACAGGCTTCATACGATTACAAAATACCTCTCAATCTATTTTAAGCTGGGACCGTAACGGTTATAGGTAATATTTATAAAAATTACCTTCCAAGCATTATTTCTTGAATTTATTTATTGCTCCAGAAATAAAACTTTTTTTTTATTAAAAATTACATTTATTTTATGAATATATTTTTTTGTTTTTTTTTTACCAATTATACTTAGGTATATATCCAAACGCATAAACTCAGCTTGCTATCGTTACCAAAATGATCGATAGACTCGATTCAACGATACTCGCCCAAAATATAAGATATCGATCGTTGATATCGATAATTATCAAGACTTTTCCCAACTGTAGCGATTGCTTTTATGCTCGTGTTTCCCCTAGGAAACTTTCTATTAGGAAATGATTTATTTTACAATTGAATTAAAAATTAGTGAAATTCAATTGGAACTTTAGAATAAGTAAACAGAAAGCCTGTTAGACAACAGGATTAAGGACTAAACGCCAGTTTGTCTGTAGTCAATTAAAAGTGCTAACAAGAATAGGACAAATATAGTAACAATACACATGTGGGTTGCTTGGATTATTTAAATCCCAATATTTCAGTTTATTTATGTTAAATTTCAACAAGCATAAATGGAGTCAAATTTGATTGGTAACTGTTGTGCCTATTTGAAGTCTTCTTTTTGCTTCACCTCGAAGATATCCTGAATGCAAGGACATCCTCGGTGCGTACACGTCGAAAGGTGACCGTCGACGTTCACCCCCGCCTCCCATCACTGCTGTTGTTTGATTAATTGTTGTTGTTGAGTGTGTAGGTGAAACTTTGTAGCTACTGCTGGTCGGACACCACAAAGTAATTGATCTTTTTGTTTGGCTTGGCCTTCTTATCATCACCGACACGCTTCCGCTTCCCTCCAGCCCCATTGGTAACCGGCTGCCCCATCTCACCAAATCCACCATATTCACCATTGTTGCGATCGCTGCTGTTTTTATTCTTAGCTGGTGCCGCTGGTCTCTTGGCTAGCATAGCTCGTTTGGCTACCGGTTTTTTCTTTTGTTCATCTTCATCAGACCAGTCCTCGATGCTGAAGGATGCAGCTGCCTTTTTGGCAGGAGCTGCTTTCATGGTTGGAGCTGCCTTCTTGTCAGGAGCTGCTTTCTTGGCTGAAGCTGCCTTCTTGCCTGGGACTGCCTTCTTGTCAGGAGCTGCCTTCTTGGCTGCAGCTGGGTTTTTGACTGGGACTGCCTTATTAGACTTGGCCACAGTTGCTGGTTTCTTCTTCTTAATCACATCCTCATCTTCTGGGTTACTGACCGCCTCATCTCCACCGCCAAGCTTGCGCTTCGTCCCATCAGCCTTAGCTGCTGGTTTCTTGGCTGGCAATGGCCTGGCAATCGCTTTCTTCGGTGGTTCCTCTTTATTTGGTAAGTCCTCGATGCTGGAGGATGCAGCTGCCTTCTTGGCAGGAGCTGCTTTCTTGGTTGGAGCTGCCATTTTGACTGAGACTGCCTTACTTGGTGACTTAGCCACAGCTGCTGGCTTTTGTTTAATCACATCTTCATCTTTTGGGTTACTGACCGCCTCATCTCCACCGCCAAGCTTGCGCTTCTTCACATCAGCCTTAGCCGCTGGTTTCTTGGCTGGCAATGGATCGGCAATCGCTTTCTTCGGTGGTTCCTCTTTGTCTGACAAGTCCTCGATGATGGAGGAAGCAGCTGCTTTTTTGGCTGGAGCTGCCTTCTTGACAAGAACTGCCTTCATTCTTGGAGCTGCTTTCTTGGTTGGAGCTGCCATCTTGACTGAGACTGCCTTACTTGGTGACTTAGCCACAGTTGCTGTCTTCCGATTAATCACGACCCCATCTCCACCGCGAAGCTTGCGCTTCTTCCCATCAGCCTTAGCCGCTGGTTTTTTGGCTGGCAATGGCTTGACAACCGCTTTCTTCGGTGGTTCCTCCTTATCTGGTAAGTCTTCGATGCTGGAGGATGCAGCTCCCTTCTTGGCAGGAGTGGCTTTCTTGGCGGGAGCTGCCTTCTTGACTGCTGCATTCTCAACTTCTGAATTTTTAGCGGGCTTCGCAATTATCGGAGGTATATTGTGCGGCCCTTCGATCGTATAAAAATGCATAATATCCATCAATGTTGGTGTATTTTTGCCTAAAGTCATTACACTTATTTGTTGCTCAAATACTTTTGCCATGTCTACGTCCGTGGACTTCAGATATTCGAGAACTATGGCATCTGCCAATTTCTCGATGGTGGAGGATGCAGCTGCCTTCTTAGCTGGAGCGGTCTTCTTGGCTGAAGCTGCCTTCTTAGCTGCCTTATTTGGTGACTTAGCCACAGCGACTGTTGGTTTCTCTTCAATTGACTCATCAGACTGACCGCCAAGCTTGCGCTTCTTTCCATCAGCCTTAGCCGCTGGTTTCTCCTCTCCAGATTCAGTATTGTCGCTGTAGCCAACGAACTCGTTATAGCTATCGCTATATCTATCATCATCGCTATCGCTATCGTCATCGCAAACGCAATCGCTGAGAAAATTGAAAGCTGCCATTTTCTTTACTTTTGGAGTTTTATAAGCCGCCTCCTCATCCGAGGAAGTTTCCAAGTCGCTTGAAGTTTCGTCGTCCCCGCCAGGGACAGCTGCATTCTTAGCTGTCATTTTAGCGACTGCATTTTTGGCGGGCTTCTTCGCAATTATCGGTAGCATATTCTTCGGCCCTTCGATCGTATAAAAATGTATAATTTCCATCAATGTTGGTGTATTTTCGTCTACAGTCATTGTATTAACTTTGTGTTCAAATACTTTGGCCACGTGTACGTCCGTAGACTTCAGATATTCGAGAACTAAGGCATTTGTCAAATTTTTTGTTTTGGAGGATGCAGCAGCCTCCTTGGCTTGAGCTGCAGTCTTGGTTGGAGCTGCTTTCTTTGCTGGAGCTGCCTTCTTTGATGGAGCTGCCTTCTTTGCTAAAGCTGCCTTTTTGGCTAGAGCTGCCTTTTTGGCTAGAGTTACCTTCTTGACTGGAGCTTTTTTATGTGGTGACTTAACCAAAACGATTGTTGGCTTCACGCCAAGTCCCTTCTTGTCTTTAGAGACACCGACCCTCTTGCGATCGTTGTCGTTCATTACGGCAATTGCGATAATATCTTCTAGTTTAGAAATTTTTTTTTTAGGAATTCTTTTTACCTATTCGTCTTGCTCTCCACGCTGTCCGTATGGCTTTAGTGTTGAAAGAGCACACCGATGCTAGGGATGGGTGCTATATTATATCAGAGACATGTGAGAACATATCGAAAATCTCAGTGATAAAATCATTTGTCAGAGATGACAAAATTCATTTAAAAGTCATATGATAATAAAATAGATTACAATAATTATTGCAGTGAAAAATCATATGCTTATTCCACTGACAAGATCTCAACATAAGCTCAATTGTTATCTCTGTCTATACGGTAAAAAGTTTTTGATTAATATAATGGAGAAAACAAACAAAATTTGGGGTTTGTTTTAGAAGAGTAGCCAAGCAAAGAACGACTCCTTATATCTTTTTATAATTAATTTAAGCAAATACTTGCAAGATATCATTATTGTCACAGATATTTTATTATCACTGTGACACAAAATAGCCATATCGGCCATCTCTAAGAGTTGCTGTTCCGATATATTCTAGAGATGTCTTGTGTTCATGCGTAAGTGAACAAAAGAGAGTAGCTCATGAACTGTGTGAGTGAACATGTTCTTTCCCAATCGTTCCTCTATGCTCAGTTATTCACGATATGGCATTGTGCCAGATATGTTTAATAATCGTTATCGAAATCAACCCTAATAAATCCTATATGCCAAACGTAGAAGTATATGTTAAATATCTTAAAATATAAACTTATGTGGACTTCCAATTTGGTTTTAACCATCAATTTACTTCCTTCTTCCATTAGCTTAGAACATCGTTGAGATATAGGGGTTCTGTTATGTCTCCCTGGTTCGACGATGGGAATATCTATCTTGAAAGCTTTTTGGTTGGCTTACTAGGATTAGCAACGTTCTGGGAAACATTGAAGTACTCCAGGTGATTCGCGGAAATCTAGAAGATTTCCAGTTGGTTGACAAGGCTGTCTCGAAATCGGATTCAAGCCGATTTTGAATCAAATTTCAATTCTTAAAAACAATAGAGGTTTTTCCAGATATTATCTAGCAATCTTAGCAAAAGAACGATCTTCTAAGCACGCATATATTTTATTCAAATTTAAATAATTATTCTTTTACACTGCATATTACAAAATCTTAAGTATTTTTTTGTCGCTTTATTAAGTCAGCAAAATGAATAACTGTTCTATTTCTATATATGTATACATATATATATGTATATATCTATATTAACAAAAAGCAAGGAGGCGGAGAGTGAAGAGGAGTATATGACTGCTTCATCAAACAAATATCACGTGGTTCGCAAGGCAAATCTCAAAAGATTTGTTCAGAAAGTGTATAAGAGGGCCATGTGGGAAGACCAGGCCGCGGATGCCTTTGTCAAGGATGTGGCCATGCGAGTTGTTAAGCTAGCCAGGTTGCTCGAACTGAAGTTCAACTTGAAGGAGGAGTACAACACGAGTGTGCACTTTTGCCATAATATATCTATGCTGGGTAGATCCTAAGTCATTACGATCTCTATTATATAGTAGTACAAGTGTGCATTCATCTCATATACAGATATTCTGAAACGGAAAATGTGGAGAAACGTTAGCTTTATAAAAACTTGCGGGTCTATTCTGTAAAATTTGATAATTGCCAACCTTTGCCTGTTCTTTCCACTGGAGAATACACTTTTAAAAATCTTTTAGTTGCCATTAATGCATTAAAGTATTTCTTTAGGGGATTCGGGTGCAGCACGCGAGTCCCAATGGCCTCGATCGATATGCAATCAATGTTTAGCTCCAGCCCAAATATATCTGCATATCTGGCTCCATTTCAACTTTAGTTACTTCAATGCCATGGAACGGCGAAGTTTACAGCTGCTGCTGCTGCTGGCTTTTGGCCATCAGCTGTTGGCCTGGCCTAGAGAGTTGCGTGTGAGCAGTAAGGAAACGCAGCTCGTCAGCAAGTTGAGTCAAGCGGTGGGTCTAATACTGACACACACCTGTGCCGCCCACAACATGAGCATCTTCGTAAGCACCTGCTATCGGCAACATCTTCCGCTGGAGCAATGTCGTCTGGTGGACGGGGCGCTGGACGCAGTGCGGCATCAACATGATAGAAGATTACTGGTGCCCCATGTTAAGGATGAGCATCTAGCAGCGGAGCTGAACCTAAAGGTTCAAATGGTGCTGTTCTTTGTCCAGAATGCCCAGCAGCTGGAACTGACTGCCTCTGGGATTTCTGGGGCAACAGCTACGCACAAGCAAAGTTTCTCATTGTCCTGCTAGCGCGGCTAATTCCACAACGGAAATGTCCCAAATCTTTGGCTACTTTCTGCATCAGCGCTACAACATCGATGTGTTCCTGCTGCTGGCAGATTCCCACGGCGCCACGCTGGACACCTACACATTTTGGCCGTACAAGACAAAGTCTCAGCGGCAGCACTGTGAATCCACGGAGCCCGTGGCCGTGCCGCTGCAGGAGGCACATCTCTGGCAGGTTTATCCGCATAAGTTGGTAAATTTGCATGGCTGCCCGCTGCACGTGGTCCTTTGGAGGATTGTGCCATTTGTTATGCTCCATCCGAAACGTTCCACGATTGACAAGCAGCTTGAGGGCTTGGATGCGGATCTGCTGAAAATATTGGCCAACAAACTAAACTTTAGTCTGGCGCTGGTGCCCAATGAGCCGCCGGATTTGTTGGGTGGCTCCACCTATATGAACGGCACCATGACTGGCGCCTTCCACATTCTGCGCGAGAGACGGGCCAATCTAACGATGGGATGTGCCGGATGCACGCCAGCCCGTTCCAAGTATTTATCCAGCACTCTGCCCTACGCCCAGCTGGCGTATGCATTGTTAGTGCGTCCGGATGCTTATAGTGCCTATGAGATCATGTTCTGCCCTTACGATAAACGCGGCTGGCTGCTGATTTTCACTGGACTGCTAGTGCTGCGTCTGCTGACCAAGTTTCGTGATTGCTTCCTCATGCCACCAGTGCTTATTGGTGGCACGTTGTTCCTCTATTTGCTGCGCATTGGCTACGAGAGTTGCGTGTTTACTTTTGTGCAGAATCCGCCAGCCCGGCCAATACCCCACGACTTGGAGCAGGCACTGGATGAGGGCTACAGCATCATAATGGATCATGGCAGCTATCGCTTGACAGAAGATCTGCCCAGGTTACGTCAGCACACACACCTTCTGCCCGGCCAGCCGTTAGGAGTCATCCAGAAGCTGCTCTCAATGCCCACGAATAGTCGGACGGCAGCGCTCAGTAGCCATGCCTTTATCGCCCACTATCTGCGCAGGCATCCCGATCGGCGAAACCAGTTTGTGATGGTCCACAAGAAGGTAATAGATAACTTGCTTTGCATACACTTTCCCCTTGGCTCCTACATGTCCGATGTGATCAATGGCCAGCTCCTGGACATGCGCAGCAATGGCATCGTCCAGCAAGTTGGCAGGCGTGTCGATTGGAACAACCTGCCCAGAACAACGGCGAATCTTAAGCGCCACACCTCCATTACTAAAGGCTTTACCAGATGTGTGGAGCACAACGTGCAATTTGTCTATGCCGCATTATATATGCTGCTTGCGGCTGAATCCCTGGCGGTCTGCGTCTTTGCTTTGGAGTTGATCAGTCGCCGTCAGCATCCTTACTGCCGCTGGCTGTCCTGGTTCCTTCAGTAACACTAAATCAGAGAGCTTTTAATAATAGAATGGAATATGGAACAGCAGCAACAAGATCTTAACTTACACTTGCAACAATAGTTTATCATATATCCATTCTTTTTAAAAACTTGACGCAATTTGTGAATTTAGAAACATCTGTAAGTCCTAAATAAGTATTTATCCATTCCTTGTCTTTTCTAAGGACGTCCAGGTTCTCTCAGAGTCTGTATATTTAGAAACATCTGTAAGTCCCAAATAAGTTTTTATCCACTCCTTATCTTCCTAAATTTAGAAACACCTGTAAGTCCCAAATCATTCGTTATCTTCTCTAAGGACGTCCAGGTACTCTAAGAATCTGTAACATTTGAAACATCTGTAAATTCCAAATTAGTAATTATCCATTGCTTGTCTTTTCTAAGGACGTCCAGGTTCTCTTCGAGTCTGTATATTTATAAACATCTGTAAGTCCTAAATAAGTATTTATCCATTCCGTGTCTAAACTTGATTAGTTACAAACACTTACCCATTTCTTAAGAAAGCTTGATTGCATCATATCCTATATTACATCCTGTTTCCTCCAGAGTCTGTAAATCAAACCAGCTTCATATTAGAACATTATATATAGAACAGTAACATTCGGATCTTAACTTACACTGGAAACACATTAAAGTCCCAAAAATTGGTCCATGCCTTAACAAAACTTAATCATATCGTATGAAACAGTTAATTATATATATATCTGAAAGAATATGAGCAGACTTTAAAAATATATTGTTAAAGATTGTTTATTATAATATACAATTGCTTAAAACACAGCTCAAAAACTCTTATTACAAAAAAGTGTTCTAAATAGATGTTGAAATAAGTATTTGGTTTGTGATTGTCTGAATTTCTTATCTAACAGTTATGATGTATCTATAATATACTATATAAAATATATATAATCTATATAGTACATATATAAAACAGTTCGTCCTGACTGATTGGCAATTATCGCACAGCCCAAACCGCAAGAGCTAGGATGCTGAAATTTTCACAGTAGTTTCAATCTATGAGGAGAGTGAACGCTAAGGCGGGATTTTTGAGAAATCCACCCACAAGCGTGGACATTCACGGAAAACTGTTGTATGAAACTTTTTTGTTTACCATCCTATCGGCTTCAAACTCATTTTCCAAGATCATTCGACAAATATTTCATCGATTTTGGAAAATCCAACCGCATGGGTGGAAAATGGGAAGATGTATGGGCGTAAGTCTTATTTTAGTCTTGTCTGGTTCAAACTCATTTTCAAAGCTCTAAGCATCCAATAATGCGACACGTGTATCACTGATTTTGGGAAATTCATCCGCATGGTCGGAAAATTGATTGAAAACTCTGGATTACGACACTTTTAGTTTTCATTCGATTAGCTTCAGACTCTTTTTCAAGGCTCTATACAAAAACACAATAGACGTGATGCTCAAAGATTTTGAAAAAGGGTGGAAAAATCATGGTGCGCTTTTTTGGGAGGTTTTACTAGAAACAATTTTTGAGTACTTACGGATAAGAGGAAAAAGCGAGCTAGCCGGAAGCATAAAGCCGAATTCTACTGAAGCCTCTATGTGTTCTAGGTTTAGGTCGTTTGCTGGCGAGCCTTAGGCCACATAACGATTGGCCACATTCATGAGTCGCCTCAGACGTAGTCGATGTGGCGATGCGGCGCGTAGTTCCAGCAGAAAGACGATGCAGGCGAGCAGCTGCAGGATGAGAAAGAAGCCAAAGATGCCAGCCAATAGCCAGAGGCTGAGTTTGGTTGGCTCACGCTTTCTGAGCACGGCCAAATGCTCAATCCTGTCCAGATACATGCGACGAAAGCGATGTATCAGCCCAGAGGACATCATGTTGATGAGCAGACTATTGATGCGCCGTTTTAGATACGAGTGGGGTCTCATGTACATGGTCAGCGGAGCTGTGAGGAGCGGATCCGGCAGCACCGTCAGTAGCGGCTTATCTGGCCCCGAGTCCAAGTTGAATCGGGCGACAACGGGCTGAACGATTGCCACCACAATATCGGAATTCTCATTGTCGCGCAGTTCCTTAAGTGAATCGTCCACCTTGTACATAATCACAACACGCGTATTGGGCAATATATCGCGGAACATGGGCTCCAAGGCTGGCAGTAAATGGAACACATAGTTCCGGTCCAGCACCTCGCCCAGTGTGCGCAACGGTGTACGCACGCGTCCATCCTGCAGCAGGATATACAGCTCACCCGTGTACGCGGCACGCAGGACGAGCGTCTCGAGCAGCCAGAGAGCCAGCAGATATCTGGCAAAGTTGCGACGTGGCGGTTGACTATGCATGCCACCAAGCAGCGCAATCCACAGATTCCAGCAGGGCGCTCGATTGTCCTCGCCCAGGACAAAGCGACGCAGACTCCGCACGCCAAACACCTGCAGTGCTCCAATGAGGCCCAGGCCCAGCAGCAGGCTGGAAAAGATGCACAGCCAGGTGATGCAGCCCAAGGGTTTGGTCAAACGCTCCAGCGGCGACAGCAGTTGGCCCCCAGGTACGCAGAGCACGATGGGGAAACTGGTGAACGTTGTGCTGGGTAGCATCCACCTGGCACGGTCCCTTGTGTGCATATAGGCAGCAAAGGTAATGTTCGCCGTTCCGTCCACAATCTACAATGAAGAGAAGGACATGAGGTTCAGTACCATATAAGTATTATAGTTGTTGCACAGTGGGGGAAATGTTTGTTTTATAAAAAGGTATCCTAACAGTCCATACTGTTTACTTATGCTATTATATTTATAATATATTCCAGGGATTTCTCTTTGGTGGTTGTCACTACCTCCAGTATCAAGGGACTCCCTGAGGAAGCAAACCTTTTAAAAGAGAGTAGGTAACGTTCTTTTCATCCGTACAGGTGAATTGTAAATACTCTATACAGATTCATTGTAGAGTCGTCATCTGAAGCGATAGACTAGAACCTAGCTTAGCGTAACTGATCATTTAAAACGTACTTTTTACAAAACTGTGTATAAGGTATGCAAGAAACTCAAAAAAAAAACAATTTTGGAAAATTAATAAAATTTTAATGCCGTCATTTTTGAGTGCAAATGAAAAAAAAATACATTCCGTGTAGAAATCAATTAGATTTGACAAAGTTATGGCAGCTGGTAATCCAGGAGCTATTGTGGTCTTTAAAACCTTTTCAAACCGAAATTGTTTGAATTTTTAGCATGAATTTTGGTCTAGTGTTAATAAAATTGAATGCCAAATCAATGTTGAGTATAAATCATAAACAAAAACTCATTTCGTATGAAAATCGATTAAGTTTAGACATCTTTATGGTAGTTGTTAGTCTAAGAGGAGTTTTTGGAAACATCAAAAACAAAACCTCCTTAAATAATAATTATCAAAATATTGGTATACTTAATATACAAATATTTATAATTCTTATTATCTCTCGCATCGATTATGCCACAAATAAAATTGATTTCGCCCATAGTACTTACCATTTTCATGGCGCCAGTTATGGTACCATTGGGATAGGCCAAGCCTCGATTGCGGTCCTGCTGCTCCTCGAGATGAATGCTGAAGTTCATGCGCTCCGCCATCAGGCGAAAGAGCATTCCCTCGATGCCGTGAATGCGTCGGCCGCCGGGCACAGTTGTATCATTTTCAATATAGACAAAGGGACCGGTCTGAAAGGTGACGGCGACCAGCTTGCAGCCATGCATGTTGTCCAGCTTGTCGTCGAAGAAGAGCGTGCGATTCTCCACATGAATTTGGGGCTCTATACCCAGACCGCCCTGAAATGTGGCATAGTGCACGGGCTCTGGGGACTGACAGCGATCCGGCTGATACGGATAGTAGTTATAGACCCGTACAATGCCGGTCTGTCGCTGGGGCAGCAGCACATTCACATTGATCACATAGATGGCAAACAGACTGCGAAAGATGCGCCTAATGGTCTCCAACCGTGTCCGCTCCTGGCCCGTGTATACGATGCAATAGTAGCCATTCCGTTTGAGCCAGCTGCCCGGGTCGAGCAGCAGCCGCTCCAGCCGCCTGAACGCCTGCAGGCTGTCCAGCAACCAAATGCCCCTATTGCGTCCCACAACGCCACTGGCCGGTGCAAAATGCTCAGCTTCCTCGGACTCGGAATCGTTGGCAATAATCCGCTCGCCGCCCTCCAGCAGGAACTTGATACGTCCGGCGCCAGAGGCCAGGCCCAGCACGGCATCAATAAGATCATTGTGGAGTCCACGGCTCGACTCCCGCGTGGCAAACTGCACAATGGTCAGCGGCATGGTCGAATCGCTTGCATAATGACTGTTAATCGTCCAGACAACGGCGTACATCAAGGTGAGGTTATAGGATGTTTGCAGCGAGCGGGTGGTCAACATGACGAGACCAGACGAGACGAGACGAGACAAGACTAGACCAGACGAGACGAGACTAGCGAGCGAGTAGAGAGTCGCTGTTGAACTGTGGTTGACCAACTGTGGCAGGCTTTTAGTCGTTGCATGTGCCGCATGATCTTATCGCAGCTCGTTAGCTGGCAAATTGCGTTTAAATGCATGTGCCATCAGTTTACCGCATGCCACATGCCACATGCCACAAGCGCTGCTGTAAAAAACAAATAACTATAGTTAACCAACTATTAGTTTATATAAATGCACCAAACCAAAAAAGTAAAGATGATACAAAAACAAAAACCATGCACTTTGCGCGTTTGCTTAGAATTTCCGCGGCCAGTGTGACCAGTGTGCCAGTTTCTAGCAATGCTGTTTGCCAGTGTGACCCCAAAATGTTAAACTGACAAATAAGCAGTTTACTTAGCAGCTTATCTTCTTGTGTGTAATTGCCAAAGAAATTGCAACAGATGCAGTTCGTGTCGCAACACTTATGAAAGATCGCTGACCGCATATTAAGTTCATATATGTATATACATATGTATCTTTTTCTTACCTATTTTCCCATTCTATTTTTTTGCACCCGCAGCCCTGAAGAAATAATGAAATACATGTTGATTTTTGTGAAACATTTTGTTTTGTAGAACAGGCAACGGAGCTGAAGTCCATTGCAGAGCTTAGCTCAGCATTGATGCACTTTGCTGGATGACACACATTCGCGATAAGGCGGTCTACACTGCGAGAATTTTTCGATCAGTTCAGTGCAAGCACAGAAATGTGCAGACTCAATTTTTGAGTGGAGATGATCCCAAACACGGCGCAAGCACCAGAATTTCAACCAAAAGGTACTTTATTACTCTCAAATTGTATCTATAATATATACAAAAATCAGTAAAATAAGTAAAAACGTAGCAGTCGGACGTACCAGACAGCAGAATACTCTGTTCCCGGTCCGGCACAATTTGTTTATTTGTGGGTTTGGAAAGAGATGTGAAAAAACAGTGCCTTTATGACTCTACCTGTACATGTGTGTTTCCCTTCGGGAACAGAGTATAGAAATAAAAGACGCCGAAATGAAATCAGATGTTGAATGAGATGACAAAAAGTGCGCTTCTACTTGAGTCTGTGCCACGTCAAAAAAATAAAGTAGGGTCACACTGTAAGCAAGAAAAATGCCAAGAAGGAAAAAAACAATCATACCAAGGGGCTTTTAGATCTTTAATATCAGTATTGTTTTAGTTTGTTTATTCGTGATTATCGGTGCCTCGTGCTTCTATCATCTTTAAACGAGTCCCAGATCAATGTGTAGGGTCACACTGTTATAGGAAAACTACCATAACATTGGGCAATCAGATATTAAGTTTGGTATTGTTTCAGTTAAGGGCGTGATAACAGATCATTTAAAAAATGATTAATACTTTGTTTATTCATGTTTTTCGAGTGCTTCCAACTGTGTACATATGTATGTATATTGATTTGTGCTCAGTTAAAATTCAATTAAAAATCAATGTATGTGGTCACACTGTGAAACAACAAAAAACCAACATAACAAAAGGCAATCAGAATTGTAATTTATTATTGTTTCAGCTTAGTGTATGATTTTCAATAATTAAAAAAATTATAAATAATTTGTTTAAGCGTGCTTTTTTGCAATTGCAAAATGCAAAATCAATAAGTAGACAATTGTATAGTATTGTGTGGGCTTTCAGCTCATTTAAACAATTGTGCATGATTTTTGCATGCGTGCCAGCAAAACTATTATCAATTTGATAAGTAAATTAAGCACGTCGCTCTCGACAGTTAAGAATCAAAAATACAAATATGCAGCAGTTGGGGGTGACACTGGGTGGCAACAAGGCCAACAAGAAAGAAGTACACACACGGCCAGCTTCCGGATGTGGTAATGCGATGATGCTTGGCCAAAACAATACGTTAGTTAAGTGGCAAACAGATACGTGGAGTGAGGGGCACAAGCGAACGCTGCGGATTTGTTTTCAGTGCATCATTTCCGCTGATGCCATTAAAAAATGCTCATCAGCAAATTGTTGGGCCAAGGTTTTTCTTTAAATTTTGCTGTGCGCGGCTGCTGCAGCAGCTGCTGTCTTTGATTTTGTTTTTTCATTTTCATTTTCATTTCTTTTATTTATTTTTTAGCTGACTTTCTGGTGGCACACACGGAAATGAATCGCACTGGAGCGGGCGGGGGGCTAGCGCAGGGGGCGTACCAAGTGCGTTTTAAATGCAGCTCGCAGCTCTTTGGCACGATTCGGCAGCGTCAACAATTTCCCATTTGATTTTGTATATTTTGTATTTGGATTTTTGCCGCCGCCGCCAAATCGCAGAATTCTATATGGGCCAGCGTCTGGGCCAGTTGGATGTCAGTCGGCGATCGAGCTCAACAACGTCGAGTTGTCTTACACCCGCAACCCCCACCCCACCCGTCAAACGCGTATAGCAAGTGTCGAAAGTCGTACAATACTAAGGATTAAGGATGAGATTGCTCTGGCTACTACTGCTGACATGGTGCGTGGCGAGAAGCACGCAGCAGGCAACCGTTGTCAGCGGGGATGAGGCGGCCGCCCAGATGGCAGGATTAACGGATGCCACGGAGGCCACCACTGCCGAGGATAAGACGAATGCCACCGCCCGGGATAAGCCGCGTTTTCCCAGCGAGGAAGCGGTGAGTCGTATTCTTAGCGCAGCTATTTAGAAGCTTTCACAATGAGGATTATTATACATATCTATATTCAAAGAGTTTCCACTCTTCGGAAGATTTTGCGCAAGTGAATTCCATTACTTTTCACAAGATTCAGTTATCCCATTCGCATTTTAGCCAGTTTTGAATATGCTCGCTTTTGGGATGACTTTCAAATCCCTAGCGTAACGGCAACATTTAAAATCCGAGCACTTAAGGAAATTTAATATGTGCAAAGTCTTGCTGAATGTGGAAAATAGAAATGCCGGCATAAATTCCAGAAACTCGCTTGTTTTTCTTTTACACACTAGGTATTACAATAGTTTACAACATTTCTGATCCCAAGCATCTGATGCTGGGTTTCAATTGTAAATTAATGCCTTAAATTCCAAAATTGAGTCGATAAAGTTTCAAGTAATGGACTTTTTGAGATATTGTGAATTTACAAATTTGTTGATTTTAATTCAAAAATGGTTTTTTTTACAGTTAAATGGTTAATATATCATATCATATTTAAATTTTTCATCAGATTATAATGTGAGCCTATTATTAGACATTGTCAAATGAACTTTGCGCCTTGTGCAATAATCATAAGAAACATTTAATATAGCTTCATTTTTTCATTCCATAAAATTTCATTTGTTAACAAAATGTTAAATTCCAAATTATTCTTGGTACAATTAATGCTGCTCTTATTTGAAAAAGACGGTTGAAAATGAACAAAAGTTATGCTCATGTTTTTGTTTTTAAGAATACAAAAACCAGCTTTTTATTTTATTTATAAGAAAATTGGGCTTATTACTTTACTCAGCCAGATAAAATGTTTCTACAATTTGTCAATATTGAATGTCACATTTTGATTCATTACACAGAAAACTAGCCACTTATCAATAATGTTTATTAAAAGTAATAAGTTCTAGTAAAAATAGAAAAAAAATTAAACAGAGCACAAAAACATTATATTTTATTTTGACTTATAGGCTTATAAATTTGTTTTTAATATCTAATCGATTTCTGTTTTTCGATAAACAATAGAGAAATTTGTATTTTATTTATTTGAAAGGCAGAAGCGAATTTTTTTTAAAAACAGTCGCCGTGTATTTATCTTGACAGAATATCTGATTAAACGGTTTCGGGAGTGGATTGTTGGTTTTAAATTTGTGAGCTTGTGTTATCAGCTAATCTATATACATATATACAAATGTTGGTCTGGTCTAATGTCAAAAACTCGAACATCAGTAACATACCGACGACCGCGAGAAAAAATTACATCAATTATTTCAAACATACAGTACACATGTATACGGAAAAATATAGTGTAGAACAACGGGCCCGGGTCTTTGGAAAATCTACTCCCTCAAGTGTGAGAGAAGGTTTTTGTTAGATTGGTTTCTAAGTTCGTCAGACTCTATACAGAAAATCATTAGACACGGGAGGGAAAGTAGTGATAAGTTATTTTTGAATATTTCTTACTTTCTCATCCATGCAACCACAATGTGCCACATGGAAGCGTGGCAGGGTACAACTAGTAAATTATACTTAACTATGTTAAGCGAAAATATATTTCAATTATCGAAGTCCAAAACATCGTAAGTAGCAAATCAGACGAACGATAAACAAACCTAACTAAACACCGAATAGGTAAATAGTATACCGAGTAAACTCCATCAAAAAATTTAATCATTGATTGCGCGCATTCAGCAGAACCAAGCGCTGACTGATTTGCGCTTTCTTGGACTTAACTACAACTGTGCAACTCTAATCTCTGGCTAGTTGAAGCGCACTAATAACTCTCTCTCTCTCTCCACTCCGCAGATACTCGGTCAGATGCCGCCAGTGACGCCTCTGCGTAGTGGGATACCCTCATTGGATGCCTTCTATTTCATGTTCCCGGCGCTGAGCAGCCTGCTGCGCTGGGGCAGCCTCTTCCCGGCACAGTCCGTACTGGGCGCCGTGCCGGACAGCTTGCAGCCGGCCTCCTCGAAGGTGGTGCTGGTTCTGGCCGATGATGCGAATGGGCAGAAGTCGCGTGTAACCCGTCAGAATGCCCCAGCGCCAGGAGCGACGCCGGCGGCGCCAATGAATTTCCAGCAGCTGCTCGGCCAAATGCCACCCATTCCGCAGATGCCACAGGGCTGGCTGCCGGATAACTTCAACTTGGGTCAAATGGCGCCAATGCTACCGTTGCCGGCCTTGCCGGATAACTTCAACCTGGGCCAAATGCCACCAATGCCGGATGGCTTCAATCTCGGCCAGTTTGCGCCGCAGGTTGGCCAGGCCATGACGAACATGGGACTGCGTCCGCTGGATGGCATGCTGGGCGCAGCAGCGCCAGCTGCCCCGACAGCAACGACACCAGCGCCAGCAGACAAACCAGCCAGCGAGGACACGCCAGCGCCAGTTCTGGCTCAACCTCAAATGTCCTTTGGTAACTTCTTCAATCCACCCGCCTTCGATGGCAGCAACAATCTGCTGGGCAGCGCCTTGGGCGGCGCGCCCACGCCGGATTCCTTTATGGCCGGTCTACGTCAGTTCTGGCCAGCTGCCACACCGGTGGCAGCCGCCTCGGACATCTCGGAGGTGCGTGTGCGACCCGAGGGCGATGCCACAATTAGCTACAGAGATCCACAGCGGACGGACGCGCAGATGGCGCAGCTGAAGATCAAGTCAGCGCTGCAGCTGGAGCAGGATAAGCAGCGTGTGCCATTGCTCTGGTTCCGCATGCCCACCTCACGCACGGAGGATGAGAAGAAGCCCACGGATCAGCTGGAAATCGAATCCAAGCTGCACGCCTTTGAGCGTCAGGTGATATCCGAGCTAAAGCTGCTCCAGCAGATCGAGCGCCTGGCCAGAGAGATGCGTGCCAATGCCCAGGACGGCAGCAGCAGCAGCAGCGAGGCGACACGGCCTGGTGGCTCCTATAAGCTACGCTATCCGCTCAGCCGCACGCCCGTGCACAAGATCACCCGGGCGGACATTGAGCGTGCCCTGCGCGATGACTATGTGCGTCGCCTGCTGCACAAGGAGGCGCAGCGCAAGACGCAGACGAACTTCAAGCGCCAGACGGCGCCCATGGAGCAGCACACGCTCTCCAAGGAGGACATCATCAAAGTAATGGCCTATGCCTACCGCATGGCCAGCGAGTCGGCGGATAAGGACAAGCAGGAGAAGATCTATGCGGCCTACAGAGCGGCCGATCAACCACGCCAATGGACGGAGGACCAGGCCAATGGACAGGCTGAACGACAGCAGCAGCCCATGATGATGATGCAGCAACGTCAAATGATGGAGCAGCAACAGAATCCGATGATGATGATGCAACAGCGTCAGTGGGAGGCGGAGCAGGCTAAAGCCAAGGAGCAGGCGCTGGCCCAGCAACCCATGATGATGCAGCAGCGCCAATGGGAGGTGGATCAGGCCAAGGCCAAGCAGCAGGCCCAGCAGCCTATGATGATGCAGCAACGTCAATGGGAAGCGGAACAGGCCAAGGCTAAGGAGCAGGCGCAGGCGCAGCAGCCCATGATGATGCAGCAGCGTCAGTGGGAGGCGGAGCAGGCCAAGACACAACAGCAGCACCAGCTACAACAGAATCCCATGATGATGATGATGCAACAGCGCCAGTGGGAGGCAGAACAAGCCAAGACACAAGCTGAAGCGCAGGCTCAGCAGAATCCCATGATGATGCAGCAGCGTCAAATGATGGAGCAGCAACAGAATCCTATGATGATGATGCAGCAGCGTCAGTGGGAGGCAGATCAAGCCAAGGCCAAGGAGCAGGCGCAGGCACAGGCTCCCATGATGCGTCAGTGGGAGGCAGAACAAGCCAATGCCAAGGAGCAGGCACAGGCACAGGCTCAACAACAGCAGCAGCGTCAAATGATGGAGCAGCAACAGAATCCCATGATGCGTCAGTGGGAGGCGGAGCAGGCTAAGGCCAAGGAGCAGCAACAGAGTCCCATGATGCGTCAGTGGGAGGCGGAGCAGGCTAAGGCCAAGGAGCAGGCGCAGGCGCAGCAGCCTATGATGATGCAGCAGCGCCAATGGGAGGCCGAACAAGCCAAGACTAAGGAGCAGGCACAGGCACAGCAGCAGCAGCGTGAAATGGTGGAGCAGCAACAGAATCCCATGATGATGATGCAGCAGCGCCAATGGGAGGCAGAGGAGCAAGCCAAGACACCAGAGCAGCAGCAAAATAAGCAACATGTGGCCATGATGATGATGCGTCAAATGGCAGAGGAGCCAGCGATGCGCATGCAACAGAATCCCATGATGCAGTCAGCCGAACGCCAGATGGCAGCGGATGAAAAGATGATGGACATGCAACAGCAGCAGCAGCAGCAGGAGGCGCAGCAACAGATGCGCATGGAGCAGCAGCCCATGGGCGGGGAGAATGGTGAAGCGATGGTGGGGGAGGCCAAGCCACAGATGCCCGAGCACACTGGCCAGGCACGCCATAAAGGTAATCTCTATGGTGTTTTTCGTAGTACCGACTCTAACATCTATCCGCCCACAGTGGATGCGCTCGGACTGGGGGGTGACCATCACCACAAGAAATCGCACTCGACGCCCACGATTATCAACTACTATCAGCTGCCAGCAGTTGCTCCGCCCAGCTACGGATCCAGCTACGGCTCCAGCTATGGCTCTAACCAAGGCTCCGGCTATGGCTCCAATCACGGCTCCAGCTACAGCTCCGGCCATAGCTATGGCACCAGCTACGGCGGCGGCGGTTCCGGCTCCAATGCCTACGGCGGTTACCGAGCGGCCATTGGCAACGATGAGATTGACTCCATGCTCCGCCAGCATCAATCAATGCGGGTAAGAATACACTGGTAAAACAGGACAATTTATAACCCAGCAACTGAGAATCCTTTCTTATGTAAATTCAATGAATATGGTTCAAGAAGAACAGTTCTTACTTTTGTAATTTATACAACAATTTTGGAACATAGGTTAGTCTTCGCTTTGCAATCAAAAAGTTTTTATGTAGAATCTTTTCTGAGGTATTCCTCAATTTCCACATTACAATCCCTAAGTTATTTAGGTACACCAGTTTTTGAGATGTTCTTTAAATTTCTCAGTGTTGGAGCTATTTTGATAAAACTGGGCGCAGGTGCTTCTTTTTGCTACAGGTAGTATATGTGACGGAACCGGTCGGATCGGATCACTATGACATAGGACAATCAGTCATTAATGATGTTTTTGTATGAAAACTCTTTTAATTTCCGAGGTATCCTGCCCAAACTCACCAAGTTGAAGTTTCTGTATAGCTTTCAAAAACTGACAAAATTTTGTCAAATTCAGGCTACTATAACATAAAGCTGCCATAGGAACGATCGAAAATTGAGTTTTTGCATGAAACATAATTTCTGATAGATTTTTGAGCTTATATCCTTTCCTGTTGAGCCATTTAAAAGAAGATTTGAATATTTTACAAAAACTAGCTGACTGCATTTCCAAACTCTGCGAATTTACACAAGAAACAATATTTGCTTGGGTCTTAAATTTCAAACTTGTATTGCCAACCAAATCCAACTCGATATCCAAGCCACAATCACACTCGCACAGCCACACGCACACTTTCACACCCACACGCACACGCACACTCTCACACACACACACTCCAATAAGGTAAATGCCATATCCTTCATATCATTCATAAGTTTCATCTTCTCTTCGCGCTCCTCGTGTGCTGTTCCTCATGTCATTAACAGGCGACGCATTTCAGACAATAAAACCCAACGATGACCCGATGACCCCGCCCCCGAGCACCGCCCCTCAGTTGACGACCAACAGCAACAGCAGCAGCAGCAGTCATACTATACAAAAAAGGTTAGCAAACTTTTACAGCAGATCCCTGCCAGCTTTTGGCAGCTCCTCCTACTCCTCCGGCGGCTGCGGCTGTGGCAGCGCTAACTGCGCCTGCGGCAGCAGCTGTCGTTGCGGGAGGCGGCGTGTGGAAGAGGCTGGCAGGGTGAGACAGGTGCGTCACAGAGGCAGACGCAGCGCAGAGTATGGCACACTGGAGACCATTGACGAGAGCTCGTTAAATGAGCTGCGCAAGGAATTCAAGCTGGGACTGAAGGAGATAACGCTCAGTCCGGATGAGGATCCAGCGGAGGCGCTAATGCGCCACAATGCGGCCTCCATACGCGAGGCACTGGAGCGTGCTAGCCAGGAGCCGCTGGAGATTAGTGGCGATCAGCTGACAGACGCTGAGATGACCCAGGAGGATGAGTATGCCAATGAGCCGGTGCCAGAGTCGCAGCCGGAGCCAGCAGCAAAGTTAGCAGCCAGCACAGCCGCAACTCCCACAGACAGCAGCAAGGAGCTGCCTCCACAGGATGAGCCAAGCAGCGGCAACAATACCTTCGCCTCTGAGCTGTGCGCTGCACGGGATGAGTTCAAGAAGCTGTACAGCCTCATACACAGCCTCAAGCAGCAGCTGACCAGGGCGGAGGATCGTCTGTGGGATTGCCAGCATGCGGATGTATTTGCCACAAGGAACACAACGGCTGCCCCAATCGCAACAACAAGCACAACGGAGGCAACGCCAGCTGGCAATGCCATTGACAAGACTGAGGCGCAGGATTCGCAGTATCAGAAGCACTGGGAGCATCTGCTGGCCAGCAAAGGCTACGATACCAACTATCTGTCCAAGTCCAATGAGCAGCTGTACGCGCAGAGCTTGGGCCTGGAGATGTCTAAGGCGGAGGGCAATGCTTCCGGCGATTATAGCTACCAGGAGCTGCAGCCCAACGATCCGGACAACAAGTCCAAGCGTGCCACTGCCCTGATGAGCAACTCCAGCAGCAGCACGACGGAGAAGTCCACTGCGGCGCTGCGGCAGGCGCAGCTGCTCAATGTGGCGCTCCGCAGCAATGCCTTGGCCGATCAGGAGCAGGACAATGCATCAGCTGAGACCAGCTCCACCACGATAGCCCCATATTCGCTGCGGGGCAAGTTTGTGCGCAGGCGCAGCACCAGCGTTGGATTGCGTACGACGCGACAAGCGAAGGTAACGACGCCGCCAACCAATGGCCGGAAGAACGTTGAGCTGTCTGTGCTGCGGGTGCGCAGCACGAAGCTTGATCAACTGATCGACGTCTTACACGATCTCCTACGTTTGCAGCTCCAGCGGGAGAGGGCGTTGCCCCAGAACAGCATCAGGAGGAGCAGTAGCAGCAGAAGTAGGAGCATGGCAGTCAGAAGCAGCCCCAGCTCCAGCCCCAGCTCCAAGCCCAGCTCCAGCCCCATTAACAAGTCCTCCAAGCGGCTGCGTAGCAAGCGTTTGCGACGCAAGCAGCGCAGAAGCACAACCATAAGACCATAAAATCACACATTTAATCACAGAAACTCATTAACAGTAGTAGCATTAACATTAACATTAACGTTAACATTAACATAAACGTCACATTAACATTAACATATCAACTAATGTAGCTTTATTCATGCTGTTCATTTTCATTGCATATGTTGACATCAATCAGCCAATCATCAGCATCTAGCACATCAGCAGTTACATCAGCAGCTACATCAGCATCCACATCAGCATCCACATCCAGCGCTGTTCCCGATGAGGCCAACTTGGGCGCCCCATTGGCCTATACCGAGGGCCTGCTGCGTCCTTATATGGGCCTGTTGCCCTTGGCGCAGCCGAATGATCCTTGGACGCAGAAGGCCTACAATCCCCACTATCCGCTCTACAGCGGCGGTGGCAGCTACGAGGCATATTTGAGGCCCCGAAGGGACACCCACATCATGCCCCGCAGCCATCAGCTGCTCACGCCCGGCATGCTGGAGCGCCTGCTGCGCATCAAGACCGAGTTTCAGCGGCGTTTCCCCCAACTCTACCAGGGCATGCTCAATCATCACACGAATCAGACGAGCGTCGTGGTGAAGCCGCCGCTCCTGGTGCGCCACGCCGGCAGGATCAGGCCTAGCGATGCGCCCGTCTATGAGCTGGGTGCCGCCGAACGTAGCATCTTCGATGTGGACCCGGAGCCGGAGCAGCTGGCTGCGTCTGTGGCCAGCGACGAGGCGACCACCGAGAAGTTCGACCCAACTCAGCTGGACAGCAGCGAGCGCAGCAATAAGCAGGATAACGATGTCGACTACTTTCATTTTGAGGATGATGATGATGATAAAGATATTGATACTGAAATTATTGATGATTAGTTTAACGCTATTTCAATTACGTATATCAAAATAAATGAGAACCAGAACGTTGCAGTCGGCAGTGCCCGAGTGCAGCATACTCTGTTTCCAGTCTGTTACATTTTGCTTATTTTTGATGACTACCATTCACATCTTCCTCATTTTCGGGGGAACGGTCGGGAGTGCCAAATTTATTTTCACCTAAATCTTTCAAGGTAGTCAACAGTAGTCTGTAAATGAAATTTAGTGGTTCTAACTGTACAGTTGTGGAAGATATACCCTCGACTATATGAGCTGAGGGTGTATACCAACAAATGTGCCAAGTTTGGTTGCTCTAGCTTCCAGGGGGTCGAAAAAATTGTGTTCTTAGGGACAGACGGTCATGGCAGAAGCCCAATATCCAAACATTCGCTTGGAAATTGTATTAAAAGCTGGAAATGTATAAAAAGTCGTGGCATTTAGATCAGTTATCGATAACTGCGCTCGATAGCGATTCAAGATGGCGGCATATGGCTTTGCATGTGACCATCAATTGGGGGCTGCCGTTATGCTCATTATAGAAGACATTTTATCAAAAGGGCTGCAGACTAAGGGGATGCCATTCCCGGAGAATCCGTTTAGTTTGTAGTTAGATATACTACTATCACATTTATCTTCTTTATTATTATTATCAATTTATGAAAATAGCTTAATTATATCGATTATAAACAGAGTACAGTATATAATAAGACTTAATTATTACCATAGGTTTTAAGAATAAAAACATATAAAATAGGAATCATATAATCGCTTATTGACTCATTTTTGCCCAATAAGTATTTATTTCATTTAAGAAAAATGTTTTTGCACAAACTACTTAGATCTCATTAGAGATCTCATCGTGTAATTTCTGTATTGTTTACTACGCTCAATTAATTATTTATTTATTTGCATTCGGAAAATGACTCAATAACCAGAAGAGACCTTACAGGAAAATGACTTTCTTTTACCTTAGAAAAGTATTAGAAAAATGCGTCAGGAACTTTCATTTATATTATATTTGTAATCGGTGTAGTATAAAAATAATAAATGACGACTTTGGAAAATCTACTCCCACGCGGCGGATAACTGTTGTATGAAACTTGAAAAATCTACTCCCATGCGTCACCACGGACTGGAAATGGGCTTAAGGTGAAATGTGTGAGAAAGGGTTTTTGTTGGATTGGTTTCTAAGTTCTTCAGACCTTATATAAACAAGTAAGAACGTTGCAGTCGGACGCACCCGATTGCAGAATACTATGTTCTCAGTCCAGCATAATTAGCTTATTTGTGTGTTCCGAAAGAGACGCGAAAGAAACTGCACAGGTGTGGGAGATATAGATAATGCTCCTTTGTGGGGGAGGGGGTTGGGGGTCAAAAAATTGTTGATACAGATTTGTCCAGAAAGTTAACATTACTCTGTATGCCAAATTTGGTGACTCTACCTGTAAAGGTGTGGGAGATATAGATTTTTCTCCTTTGCGGAGGTGGGGGTGGGGGGGTCCAAAAATTGTTGATACAGATTTATCCAGGTGGTCAACATTAGTCTGTATGCCAAATAAGGTAACTCTATCTTTGAAACTGTAGGAGATATACCCTCGACACTTCATCAATTGAGGGTATACACCAACAGGTGTACCAAGTTTGGTTGCTCTAGCTTAAAGATAAAGTAAAAAAAAATGCGTTCATACGGACAAACGGACATTTCGCAAACCCAATATACTATTTTCCGGGAACATAGTATAAAAAGAAAAATGGCACGGGAGGGTAATTCTTACCGTATCCAAAAAATGATAAGGCACGGGAAGGAAAATAGTTGTAAGTTATTTATCTTTATTTCTTACTTTCTCATCAATGCAACCACAATGTGCCACATGGAAGCGTGGCGTTGTTAGCTCTATCGTGTTTGCTTATCGATATATGTATATACAAATTGTTGAACTTTTATAATAATTATTTCTTAAAATTAGTTCTGCTTAAAATATTTAATTTAAATTTAATTGATTTCTAAGATCAAATATTTAAAAGAAACATAGACCTAAAATAGAAATGAAAATAAACTAATAATGACAGATTTTCCCATGCACAAATTTTGACAGGACTTAGGCGTAAAATAGCCCGCTGTGATATTGTTAAGAACTCAAATGATTTTCGTCAGTTGCCAACAATACATATTTATTTTGTATAACATTCTGAAACATAATTAAGTATTGCTTGTATTTTCTGTGTTGGCAATCGATATTTGGAGAATTAGTTCAGGGAACTTGTACAATTGGAGGCCGCGAACCGTTTCGGCCCGCTCTCAAATTGGAACCAGTCCGCCATATTCGTTTCCGGTTTGGACGCCATCCTTCTTTTCTTCGAAGGCCTCGACGCGTGCGCATCGTAAGAGCGAGTTACAAAATGTCGGATCAAGGTGCAAATGTGGTTGGGCCGCAGGCCCAGTTTGTTGATCCAATTGAATTTCACCCGATTGAGGTGAATGAGCCCGATCCCGATGCTGTTGCTCAAGAGATTGAAGAAAACGCGGCTAATAATGAAGAAGAGGAGACAATTGTTACGGTTTATATGCGTATTAGTCGCCGTAGGCTAGAGGAAATGCTCGACTCTGATGGCGTCGATGGCTGTCAGCGTTTTTTCGACAACATCAGGGATATTACGCAGACCTCTGTGTACTGGCCGGCGAATCTGAAGATTGGTGCCAAGACCCGCAAGGATCCGCATGTGCGCATTGTCGGCTATCCAACTTGCATCAATCGGGCCAAAAATCGCCTGCTCACAATTTTCAATGCGAAAATCACGCGTGTGACCTTGAAAATGGAGATGAATCAACTTGATCATGCGGCCGTCATTGGGCGCGGTGGGGAGATTGTAAAGAGCATCATTACGGACACATACAGTCACATCTACTTTCCGGTTACGGATGCCCGATCCAATACGGTGACCATCATCGGGAATGTCGCCCACGTGGAGCATGCCCGGGCGTTGTTGCGTTTCAAGTCGCCGTTGACGCTGACCATCGAGTTGCTGGCCGATGAGATGAACTTTAGCGCCGAGGAGAGCTCCTATCTGCGGTTCATCGAGGCCAGCTACAATGTGCAGATCATATTGTCGCACCGTGCCGGCCTGATGATGATCAAGGGACGCTCGGAGCTGTCCTGGAATGTGCGCGCTGCCACCCAGCTGATGCGCAACTTCCTCAGCAGCAAGCATATGTTAGCCCAGACTCAGGTGAAGATACAGATGGAGGTTTCGCGCCAACACTATCAGGTCATCAAGGGCTTTAACAATAAGCACGTGATGCGCATCATGCAGTCCACACAGACCAACATCAGCTTCCCCAATTCGCGTATTTTAAGGCAGAATACCAAGGTGCTTATTTGTGGCAACATTGAGAATGTCTATAGGGCACATCAGCAGCTCATTGGCCACATGCCAGTTATTATGAAATTCGATTTGCCCAATGCCACACACTATACCTTCAATGAGGAGCAGCTCCAGAATCTGAATGTCAAGTATGGCGTCCATGCGGTCATCAAACGCAATCGTCGCTATCGCTATGTGATGATCAAGGGATTGGAGAAATTTATGCATAACATTTTCGAGGCACGACGGGAAATACTGCGCCTGGCCATGGTCGGTGCACATTCCGAAATACCGGACATCTATTTTGGAAGCCTCGAGGATAAATATCCACATTTTGGCGAGCGCGCCGAGCTGGCTGCCTTGCTGGCTGGTCTTCCGGCCCCGTTCCAAATTGTGAGCCCATTAGTTGGACAGCCACGTCACAACGTGGCTCGTCAAGCCAACAATGGATTGATGCACCCACAGCAGCAGCAGCGTGGAAATGGCTTCTGCAACGGCTGTGCCTGTGTCAGCCATCAGCCGGCAGCCTTGGGGCTGGAGAACTATCGCCAGATGCAACACCAACGTGTGCTGGAAGTGCAACAGTATCAGCAGCATCTGGAGCAGCAACAGCGCCAGATGGAGCAGCAACAGCGCCAGATGGAGCAACAGCGCCAGATGGAGGAGCACCAGCGCCAGATGGCGCAGCAGCGCCAGATGGAGCAGCAGTGCCAGATGCCTCAGTTTGTGCAGCTCCAGCTGCCACAGCCGGTGCAGATTCAGCTGCCTCAACCGGTGCACATGCAGATGCCTCAACCGGAGCCGCAGCATGCTTTTTATGTGACACAGAATAATGATATCCAGGCCGTTCCGCTGGCCAGAAACAACAGTGCGTCCAACTGGGTGGATGCACCACAGCAACAGGGTGAGCAGGCCAACAATTTGGACGACATGAATCTGGCGGGCCCATCCAATATGGCGCCAGGTCAGCCACAGAATGAGGATTTGATGCAGCTGCTCGCCAGCGTTGGACTGGAGAAGTACATGAATCATTTCCTGATCAGTGGCCTCAATCTGAACAAGCTGAAGAGCATGTCCGAGCAGCAGTTGATGGATCTGGGCTGGCGCCAGTTTGGCAATCCCAATATACTCCTGGTGGCCCTTCACAACCAGCCCGAGGGCGAGGGCAATGATGACGATGGCTGGTTCAATTACAGCCGAAGCAGCAGCTCCTCTCGATCCTTGGCTGGCAGCTATTCTCCAAACGCTGAGTATGAGCCACAGAATATGTGGCAATAGGAAACACTTTCTATATTGCTAACACATAAATAAAGCAACTTTTTTAATACTCAATTACACTTTATGCAGAACACCAGAACAACATCAAAATTAACAAAAAAGAAACAAAAAAATTACAAAAGTGAAAAAACAAACAAAAAAAATTAACTGTAAAGTCAACCAAAAATTAACAAAATAGAAAAAACTTCAAATTGTTTTTTAAACTCAGAAAAAAGACAAAAAAAATAACAACAGAAAAAACCAAAAAAATAACAAAATAGAAAAAACAAAAAAAAAACAGCAAAAAACAAAAAATTAACAAACAAAAAAGCAATGAAATCCACAATTCTTTATTATAACTAACACGAACTCTGCGAGAATACGCAACTTGAACATTTCTCAATTCATGGTTAAAAACATGTTAACCTCACAAAAGAACACAATACTTTTATACACAACAACAAATGAAAGACATAAACAAATTTGAAAAAAAAACAAACCATGTAACAGGAATCACAGCAATATTATATTTTTTATAAAAATACTGTAAAAAATGTTTAGAATTATAAATCTGAAGTTGAAATTATATAATTAAAAGAAGAAAGGAAATTTCCTCGGATGAATAATTGTGCCTATTTATATTTTCTATTTTCAATTTAGCGAACTGAACAATAAGCGTAAGTAAAGTTAAAGTTAACAATTGTACCTATACCATCCACAAGAAGTCAGATTTGGATTGGATTTGAGTGGATGTATAATAGCATTCTCGCTGTTCGAGTTCGTATTCAACAATATCTCCAAAACATTTATATTGATTTCCTATTTTATACACTTGCAGAGAATATTATCGTTTCCTGATCAACTTCAATAGCGGAGTCGACTTAGAGATGTCTTTAGAACTGCCTTGATGTTACAGATCTTGTTGGAACCAGCTGGATCAGATAACTATATCAAAAAGCTGTCATAGGATAAATCAGTTGACAATTGCGCTTCGTATGAAAACTCCTATCTTTATCCTGACCAAATTCACCAAAGTATAGCTTATACAAGCTGACCGAATTCTATCAAAATTGAATTACTATATCTTATGGCTAACATAGGAACAAGCGTTCCATTATTATGCAATTATATATTTATGAACGTATCCCAATCAAACTCGCCATATCGAACTAACTTACTGATGTAAACGAGCTGATCAAAATATCATAGCTGTCATAGGAAGGATTGATTGAAAATTGAGTTGCATAAAAATATTCGTTGATTATGAAGATATATAGACCAAACTCACCAAATCGAAGTTTCATTATGTTTTGTAAGGGCTGACAAAATTTGGTAAAAATTCCACTTGTATTTAGTATAGGGACAATCGGATGAAGAATTAGTTTTGGCTTGAACAACTTTTTTGCTTCTACAGATATTTGAATACAGTTCAGCGATTGCGAGTTTTATAATACTTTATATAGTTTGATTTAATTTTATTGAAATCAGACCACATTATAATATGGCTGCCAGAGGAACCATCGGGTGAAAATTGAGTTCTTGTATAAAATACTTGTGTTCAATTATTATCATGCAGAAATGTACAAGAATTTAGAATTACTCGTACATAGTATGTACATATAGTCGTATACATAATTTTCTTTGGACAAGTTTCTGCGCATGACACAATTCTAACAGAATTGCAAGAATCTTATACAGCTTATTTCGATTGATGAAACAAATGTAAATTGTAAGTTTTTAGTCACTCAATATAGAAATGATAGTTGCATATGTTCATATTATATTGTGCTGGGCCTCTAAGAATGTTTCCCTTTATTTACTTTAGTAGCGAAAATTTATCTCTTTATTTATTTTTTATGAAATTATATTTATTATTATATCTCATTATTCTCTTTTGCTATCTAAGTACTTAGTATTAAAGAAACAAGTGGGAAGTGTTAGGTTACAAAATTGCAGGATAACTTCTGGATTTACTCTTTACGTAATTACATTTGAAGATATATGTAATGTACAAAGATTCGTTGGATTGTAGTATGTGTGTTATTTATTCAGAATCGTTGCTATCTGAGTTGGGGTAATCCTCCTGCTTTTGGTCTTCAGTGGCGATATTCCCTCTTGAGCTCCCACATGTGCTGGTGTGGAGCTTTGGTGTTGTAGTGACAGATATCCTTGAGAATATCTCTGAGGTAATTAACGGGCTGCTTGGTGATCTTGACCAGATCCTTGAAGTGATAGTACTGGTGCTTCTCAAATGCATGGAACAGCATATCCATCACAGCATCCTTCTCTTCGCGTGCCTTCTTGCCCTCGGCCTTCTTACGCTCGCGATACTCAATATTGTGAGCATGATCCTGGATGGGCTTGAAGTTATGCACAACTCGGTTAAGGACCTGCACCCGGCGCTGCGGTTCCGAGTTGCGTATGGAATCCTGCTTCAGTTTCATGTAGCAAGCATCGGCATTGGGGCGACAGTCGAGCTTTTGGACAATGCGACCCTCCAGGCATAGCTTCTCCATGCCGGCACTTGGACTATTCTCCTTCTCATCGGCGGGCTTCACCTGGGAGAAAACGCCCAGAATCTGCCTTGGCACCTGCGAGACGACAAGCGAATGATCCGAGGGTATCTTCTCATCGGGATCCAGGGCCAGCACAGCGGGCGTAAGCGAAAGTGAGACTTGCGCCTTCTGGCCAGGCTGCTTGCAGATACGAAGCTTGCCCACATCCATATCTGAGGGGGCTTTTTCCCATTTGCGCGCTATGTATTTCGGCACCTTGACCAACCAAACGCCACGTCCGGCATTTGACAGATCCAAGTTGCCGTCAATGACTGGCATATTATCCTTATTATCCTTCGACATTTTTCAGCTTTCTATCTTAAAAGTTGCCGTCCGCAAGTAAAAAGACAATTGTCACGCTGAATTCGCAGAAAAGCGATTGCAATCGTTGTCAACTGACGCCAATAGGTGCACACTTTTCTATCGATATCGATTATCGAGGGGCAAGATCGCGTGAATGCTTTGTAATAGCCCATTCTCACTGGGTACATCATCGGGGAACGATGGTGGATGTGAAACACAAACAACAGAATGTGGAATGTGTGTTTGTTATTTAATTTGTTTATGTCCCCCTCTAATAGCGATAACAATCGATGACAAACTGACGTTAATAGGTGCACACTCTTGTATCGATTTCAAATTGAGCCGACCTCAAATGGGCAGCACTGGCCGCAAATTAGAAGCTTGCGAGGCAGTTTAATTAATAGCTTTGGCAGTTAGCTGGAGACGCCAGGACGCGAGGGAATTGATTACCAGGTATTATGGGCTGTTATACAGCAATATGCTTATTAAGAACACACTTAACAGATTTCCCAGGGGTGCGAGGACTCAGCCAAGGCAAGACGCTAGACAAAATCGCGTCAGTTGCAAGCTCACTGGGATCGAGGCATGCGGCATATTGTATACGCTCTGCTGTTGGTGCTGCCCCCGCTGCCGCTGCTGCTGCGTTGCCAGGTGGCGGTAACGGAGGACTCGCTGGCCCTGGCGCTGGCCCAGGTGCTGCAGCAGTCGGAGATGTCCAGCTGCAATACGCTGTATGTCTATGTGCAGTACAGCGCCCCGTCGTCGTGTCCCAAGCTGCAGGATGTGCTGGCCAGGCTGCTGGAGAGGCTGCAGCCGGCGAGGCAGCCGCTCCTCCTGTTCCACCAACTGGCCATGGAGTACAGGGAGTATAGGCATGCCGTGCTGCTGCTGGTGGACGACATGTCCGCCCTGCGGCGCCTCTATGGCCAGCTGCGTGCCACAAGCAATCTATCCTATACGCTCATCTATATGACACAGCCGCAGCCCACTCAGGCCATGCAGCTGCTCTGGCGCCTGAGTGTCCTCAATGTGGGCCTGCTGCTGCCCAAGGACAATCAGCAGCTGGTCATGCTCAGCTACTATCCGTTCAGTGCGGCTTTTGGCTGTCAGGTGATACGTGCCAGCATTGTGAATCACTTTCAGTTATCCCTGTCACGCTGGACCCACGAGGAGCATTTCCCAGCCAAGCTCAGCAATTTCTATGGCTGCAAGCTGACCTGCGCCACCTGGCCGGATATGCCGTATCTGGTGCAGCGCCACGATGGCGGCTTCCTGGGCATCGAGGGCTCCTTGCTGCAGTTCATGGCCGATAATCTCAACTTCACCGTGGGCATCTACTGGCTGAACCAGTCTCAGGTGCGCGAGACCTTCAACGATTCCGGCTTGATATTTGAGCAGGTGCGTATAGGGATATGATTCCTGGAGGAGCACCTACAAGAAGCAGATGGATTTATCATGCAAAAACTCTATATTTCGACCGATATTTCACTGATATTATGATCCCATTTGGATATAATTAGCCAAACCTTGGAAAGTATTATAAAACTCGCAATTACTGACTTCGGTTATGATATCTGTAAAGAGAGGAAAGTTTTTCATACAGCAACTCTAGTTTCAACGGATTTTCCTATAGCAACTATAGGATAATCCTATTATACCCTTGGTCCAGGTCCTTCTCTTTGCTGCAGGCAGCACATATGACGGAATCGGGCGGATCGGACCACTTTAACATATGGTTACCATAGCAACGATCGGTCGAAAATTATGTTTTCGCATGAAAACTTTTATGTTTTTCAAAATATGTTGACCTTACTCATCAAATTAGAGTGACACTGAAGTTTATGCAAGCTGACCAAATTGTATCAAAATCGGACCACTATAACATATGGCTGCCATAGGGATGATCGGTAAAAACTATGTTTTTGTATGAACAACTTTTTTTGTTATAAAGATATTTTGACCAAAACTCACCAAATCGTAGTTTCATTATGTTTTGTACAGGGTGAGCAAATTTACTACAAATCAAACTACTATATCTTATAGCTGCCATAGAAACAATCGGATAAGAAATTAGTTTTTGTATAGAAAACTTGTTTGCTTAGTTCATCCAATCACATCAATTGCTAGTTTATGTAATTCTTTATATAGTTCGCTTTTATCTCAGCAAAACCGGACCACAGTATTATATAGCTGTCATAGAAACCATCTGTATGAAATTGAGCTTTTGTGTAAGAAACATTGCTGCAAGGGTATACAAGATACTATATGTCTTCTATAATCGTTTTTACTCACTTAAGTATTATCTTTAAATTTCATTATCCAATATCTGACAGATCTTTGGCGCTGCTGACTACGCATTGGGTGGATTCCACAACAAGCCCAGCGATGGAGGCGAGTTGCACTATTCTCAGTCCACGTACTACTTCATGAGCCACATCATGTTGGTCACCAATCTGCCCAGCGCCTACTCCGCCTATGAGAAACTGGCCTTCCCCTTCCACCCGCGTCTCTGGCTGGCCATTGGATTGGTATTGACCCTGTGCTGCCTGCTCATCTGGCTGCTCCAACGATGCTGGAAGCGGGTACCCCAGGTAATCTATCGCTTACTTAGTACTGAACCTTGTAGAACATCATATATTTGCTATAAAGTGGTTTATGGGGTCGCCTCTGTCTTTAGTCACAAGTCAGAACTACCAACATTTGAGTTGGAATTTATAATAATTAATATCTTGGCTCTTGACTCTTGGCAAACTTTTGTTTCTTATTAACAAATGCATATTCTATAGAAGAAAAGACTCAGCTCTATTTTAAGACTTACTTTGATTTCTTAAGTATTGTTAATTAGATAGAAACATTATTCTTATGAAGCTATAAGCTATTTCAATTGAGGGATGCAACTGGGAAGAGTTAGGATGAGGGAAGAGAATTTCAAAAATGGGTCTGTCCAGTTTTGGGCAGGTATGCAAAATATGTTTGCTGGAGAGTTCTTCTCCACATAAAGTACTATGAACATTGTGAGGTCAGAAACGTCTCCTTCAATTAAGGACAAGCTTACAATACCTTTTGTATAATAATAAATTCCTTTTTAAACCAGTGTTTTCCTGATTGTTTCTTTTCATGACCAACAAAGAATCCGTATTACCAACTGCTGGTGCTGACCATGGGTGGCAATCTGTCTGTATCGGAGCTGCCGCGTCGCAATGCGTGGCGAGTCCTGCTGATTACCTGGATGCTGTGGGCCCTGGTGATGCGCAGTGCCTACCAGTCGGGTATGTATCAGCTGCTCCGCCAGGATACACAACGTAATCCACCGCAGACAATCGCCGCGGTGTTGGCACAGCGTTATACGATACAGTTGGTGGATGGGAATGCGGATCGATGGCTGGCCAGTTTGCCGGAGCTGAGGACACAGCAGCTGCGCCATTTGGCGGCCAGTGAGCTGCAATCCTTTGGAGGATTGGCCGCCAGCAGCGGCAGCAATCAGCGCCTGGCCATCATCACGCCCTATGAGTACTTTGGCTACTTTCGCAAGGTGCACGCGATGAGTCGCCGCCTGCACGTGGTCCGGGAGCGCATCTTCACCCAGCAGCTGGCCTTCAATGTGCGCCGGCACTCGCATCTCATCGGTGTCCTGAACAAACAGATTAGCGACGCACACGGCTATGGATTCCTGGAGCACTGGAGGCGTCAGTATGTCAGCGCCGTGGACGAGCGGGATGAGAGTGTGGCACGCATTCCGGCCATATGGTACAGCACGCTGGATGGACTCAGTCCAGATGGCATCACCGAAGCGACCCTCGATGTGCCGGCTGTGAAGTCCATGATGGTATTATCCTTGAAGGAGCTGGCCGCCCTATTTTGGCTAACACTTTGGGCACATTTGGGCGCCATTGTCATCTTTGGCCTCGAATTGTTGCTGCATAAATTATATATTAATTAAATTTAATTACATTACTTCATAATCTGCTAAACAAAGCACTCGTCCTCGCCCTCGCCCTCGCCCTCGCACCGCCCTGCCTGCCCGCGTCCTGGGAGCCGCTGCTGCTGATAGTTGAAAGCATTCGCTGCTCGTATCGTAAAAACGCAAAACGTTTTATCTAAAAGCGATAAATTTGCCACAACCAAAAAAAATCTTACAAACGCGCAGCAAAGCTTGCCCCACGCCTCCTCCGCTGACTGCTATTATCCTTCAGCCCACAACCCACCAATCGCAGTCCTTGCTAACCGTTCCCTGCCGCCTTCTGGCCACATTCTACGACACCCTTCCAATAGTACAACTTGCAGCAGAGCTGTGCATGTTTCATCACGATTCAGCACGACTTTTACTGAAAATATAGCAACATATGTATATATATATGCCTATGTGTATATGACAATCTCATGGAGTATTAGAATAGATTTATATATACTCGCGGGCATGTTCATATGTATATATGTTGGTAAAATTTTTTAAAAAAAACTATCTTTTCCTGCCTTAAATATGTAGAAAAATGGACACATTTTTAAAAGGTTCTTAATTCTTTGAATATGTATTAGTAATTATGCTTATAACAAAAATGATCCCATAGGAATAGATCTTTAAAGATAATCTTCAATTTCATTTCCTATATTCACAGTAAAATAATCTATATATACTCGTAGTACAAAAGATTGGCAAACATTGCACAGCCCAAACCGTAAGAGCTGGGATGAAATTTTCACACTAGGACGCGATTTCGGAAAATTCCACCCACAAGCGTGATAAATCGCGGATAAATGTTGTATGAAACTTTTTTGTTTACCAACTAATCGGCCTCAAATTCATTTTCTATGATCTAAAGATCTATATGGAAAATCATTGGACACATATTTCACCGATATTAGAAAATCCACCCCCGCGATCTGGTTCAAACTCATTTTCAAAGCTCTACACATTAAATAATTCGATACACACTGTCGATAAATTGGTTGAAAACTCTGGATTTCAATATTTTTAATATTAAGGAGTTCAAGCTTCATAACCTTTTCTGCCCAATCATGTTGATCTTTTAATCAAAATGTTAGCTATTTAAGACATGAAAAGAATCTTCAATTGAAAACCGAAATACCAAATCGAATGGATTTGGAATTTTTAGAGAAACGAGTTCCTCTAAATTGCTCTTAAAAATCTGGAAAAATGCTTAAGTTTAATCAAAATATAGGAAACGGAATTAAAAATAATAAGTTAATTTTCTTTTTAATTTGGTAATTTTACTCCTGTACCCATAAAATGGGTAAAAGGGGGTATTACATCTGTGCAAATGTATGTAACAGACAGAAGGAGACATCTCCGACCCTATAAAGTATATATATTCTTGATCAGTATCAAAAGAGATTTCGATTTGGCCATGTCCGTCTGTCTGTCCGTCTGTCCGTCTGTCCGTCTGTCCGTCTGTCCGTATGAACGCGTCGATCTCAGCAACTACAAGAGCTAGAGACACCAAATTTGAAATGTAGGTTCCTGTATACCATACGCAGATCAAGTTTGTTTCATATTTCCGATATCTCCCCCCGTTCCCCCGCAAATCGATTAAAACCGTTTTACAGTAACAATTTTCAAGATATAGCTTTAAGATTTGGCATGTACAATACTTTAGTCTCTCTTAATCTACTGTCCAAATTTCAAGTCGATCGGATAATAAACACGGAAGTTATTCACGAAAGAAGATTCAATGATGCAGCGAGAGGGGGAGGAAGAAGCACAGCCACCAATTAAAATGCCTCGCTTGCGCTGTCGTTTTTGCCGCCTGTGTGTGTGCGTCTTTGTGTATGTATGTGTAAGTGGACGTAGCTGTGATTGGATGTTTTAGACCTGGGTACAGGGAGTTTCGTAGTCGGGTATACTCGACTATAGCATTCTTACTTGTTTAAATTATATTTAGTATATAGTATATATCATATATCCATAAAAAAAACAAGTAACTTGCACTTAGCTGCTTAATAAGTACAAGAATTCTGTGAAAAATCTGAACTCCAATTTGTACAATACTAAAAAATAAATACGACAATTTATTTACTGAGCTAACGCACATTAAAAATCATATTTCAATTGAATAAATTATACTATTTTACTTATAGATTATAGTTAAAAACTTTGTAAAGGATTTTTGGCTAGAACATCACAGGACTTATACGCTACCCTGGGATTCGAAAAACTATATATATTTGTATTATATTTATATTATACGTTTAAGTTTGAATACTCATAATAAGTTAATGCATTCTTATATATGTACATATATTTAGCTTGGAGCCGTGCGTGTCTCTTCGTGCCAAGATTGTGTTGTTTTCGAACAGGATATTCGACACGCGTCCAACTCTGTTGGCAAACCCAATTGTCCCTCCCAATTTGGTGCTTTGAGTATAGCTGCTGCTTTGCTTATCGCCTCGCACATTTGCGCTTTTCCCAAATTTTTTGCCACACTGCGCCACAAACTGCTGTAATGGGCATGACGTTGCCTCAGCATTCAGCATAACCAGCTCCAGCGCCAGCTTCAGCTCCTGCTACAGTTTTAGCCACAGTATCCCAGCGCCAAGTAGTCAACGACATCGACGTCGTCATCGTCGCTGGAAATTCAAGTAAATGTATTGAACTTAAGCTCATTGCCTTTGCTTGCATTGTCGTCCTGCCAGGCAGCCACTACACCCTTTCCAGGACATACACTTAAAAGCTGCCTGGGTGCCATACAACGCGCAACTTCATAGCTCGCGTACGCTTTAATACGAGAGCAACTTTTATAAAATGTTTCCTATTTTTTTATATTTTTTGTTTTTATGCATGGCCTGCATCATTTACACCACGACAACGAGAGCAGACAATGAGCGAGTGGAGCTGGGAGAGCAGCGAGTGGAGCTGAGAAACGAGCGAATATGACACGAGGAGCACAAGGACTTAAAAAGCAGCGAGTAGATAAAGTAAAAGACGTGTATCTTAGTCTGTGACTTTTAAAGCCTGCAAATCGTCAACACGTCGGAAAATCAATCGAAGGATGCACAGGATGGAACATACGAAGAGCTAGTCAAACTTAAAAGCAGTAAGATCAAGTATCTATCGTTTGAAAATCAGCGAATCGTAGGATGAACAGGATGGAACAGACTAAGAGCGAGTGAATCCCAAAAGCAATAAGGTCAAGTAGTTATGCCAAATGGCAATGCTAATCGACAACACGTCGGAAAACCAATCGAAGGATGCACAGGATGAAACATGCGAAGAGCTAGTCAATCTTAAAAGCAATAAGATCAAGTATCTATAATCGTGGGACAGGATGGAACAGACGAAGAACGAGTGAGTCCCAAAAGCAATAAGGTTAAATAGTCATGCTGAATGGCGATTTAAGACCTGTGAGACGAACAAGAGCGGCTTAAGGGACAGCGAGTAGAAGGGAGAAAAAGTACATAGCGAGTAAGAGGGACTCGAAAACCAGCGAGTAAACAGAGTAGACGGCGAGAAGTTACAACGATAACAGACAACTGGCGCTTAAAGCTGAAAAGCAAGAAGTGGAGAGCGTAAAAACTAAACGAAGTAATAAACCTATCATTAACATACTCCGTTTCCATTTGTAGTTATCCTGCGGGTAAATGATACAAGAGCTGATGTACCGCCCAATGACGGATCCGACTCGCAGCTCAACTTTTATACCCTCGACTAGCTTGACTCGCTTGCAGCAGCCACATCCTCATCCACATCCACATCCACATCCACATCCACATCCACATCCACATCCATATCCACTTCCACATCCAGTGGCAGATACACAGCCTTGAAGCTTGTCTCAACTCGTCTGGACTACTCCTGTCGATTGGCAGTGGCAGTGGCAATACTTTGGCTCGTTTGGCAATGAATTTTTATGGCCCGACTTTTACGTTCGCATCACGAGCAGATGAGGAGGAGCAGGGGGTGGCAGCAATGGCAACGGGAGTGTCTATGGAAACCAAGTAGCGATTGGGTAGCGGCGAGACAAGGCAACAAAACAAATATATTCATGACAAGATTATGTGGCAAGCCGACTGCGAGTGCACTTAAAAATGATATCCACGAATGTGGTGGGGTAGCGGGGAAAGGGGGCGGCGGTTCAAACCCGGTTTATCAGCCCCGCCAGGATTCTGACAATGCTATTGAGGCTAATGGCGGCAACGACTGCCAGCAACTGGCAATTTCCGGGCCGCGGAATTGCAGCTAATTAGCTAATCAACACAATTATGGCCTGGCCGAAAGCAACAGTCGTGTTGCAGCTGTAGTTTGGTCTCAGCCACAACACAGCGGAAGTTAACCAGACACAGCATCAACACAACTTCCAGCCCCGATGCATCCGCCATTGGCAATATGACAAATGTTAGCCAGGGCATCCTCCACAACGCACATCGCACTGTGTGTGAGTAATCAAGTATCAGCCTCCCACCGTGCGGCAACTGGCACGCGGCAGGTGCAGCTCCAGGCTTTCAGCGAAAGCA